>QXEO01000697.1:1091722-1779117 GCA_007115705.1 Dactylis glomerata
CCCGGGCTCTAGGGAAGGATCCTATACTAGGGTGAGCAAGTGAAAGAGTTTGTTTGATTATCTGAACCCCGCATACTTGTGTATGACGATCCGTGGATTTCTCCCGGCAGATGTATCGAATCTTGTGGGTAAAGTGTACCCCTCTGCAGAGGTTTTCAAACTATTCGAATAGCCGCGTCCGCGGTCATGGACAGTTGGCAAGCTGTACTTGACTTTTGTCAAGAATAAAAATAACAATGGTGAACTTGGTGAATGACTTGACTTGACCTTGATGTTGACACGCTTGAAGTTCTTCTTTAGATTGAATTTAGAGAACTAAACTTCTTTTCTACCAATGAACATTCTTGGGAAATAAAACTAGCTTTTGCAAACTAAACTTAGTGCTTAGTCCACCATATCAACCTTGCATATCCATTTCAACTTTTCCTTTATAAGATGGTTTGCGAGTGCATCCAATGTACTCACGGCTGTGTCCCTGGCTATCAACTTGGCCAGACTATGGGGAAGAGTATCCGGAGGAAGGATATGAAGAGGAATACCAGAACTAAGATCTTCTACTGAGACGCCATTGCCTGTAGGATTGAAGGCATGGACCCGAAGACGTTATTTCCGCTGCTATATTGTGTTGTAATGTGAACTTGGTCTCTACGACCATTGTATTTGAATCATCGTATTGTAATGTCTATGGAACTGGTTACCAACTACGTTATGTGTATCACAACAATGATTCTGGGATTGTGGTGGAATGCATAACGGGCACTTCGAATTTGTATCAAATTTGAGGTCGTCACAAGTTGGTATCAGAGCCTAGGCTGACCATAGGAGACCTTAGTTAGAATGGGCGTTAAATGAAACCTTGATAAAAGCAAAGATATAAGTAATGGTTGCAAAATTGCTTAGTCTTTCCTCTCTATTTGCAAAGTTTTATACATACTTCAGTTTTTGCCTACTTAAAATTTTGCACACTTGAGTTGATCACTAACTTAAGCTAATCTAAAATTTTGTAGATGGCCCCGGTATTCACTGAGCACTACCAGTTGGGCCATGGTGGCAGCCTTTGTTTCGAGCGCGACCTCACCACCCTGACCTTGTTCCTGGATTGTTTGTATCCGGAGTTCAAGGGAGCCGTGCTCAATGAGCACCCAGATGGAGAGCTACGGTGGCTTATCAGGGCCAGTTGCCGTGACAAGAAGGGGAATTTGAGTTCTCCAAGGATCAAGTTTGAGCTTGTGGAGAACACTTGGGCCGATGGTTTGGTCCGAGGTATGCAGGAGATGCACGCCCGCTTATGCGGACTGCATGTTGAGGAGGTCCAGGGGGAGCACTTTAGGAACTTTGCTCGGCGTGATGCGGATGGACGTCCCGCAAACATGCCAGGGCAAAATGAGCCGAGTACCTACATCGATCACATGGACTTCTTGCTGTATTCCACTCAGCAGGAGGCCGATCGTGCCCATACCAAGGCCAACCTTGAGCACTTCGCACTGGTGGAGGCGAGGAGCACTATCAGGATACTTGCGAAGGAGCACAAGAGTCTTCGTCGCTAGCGCGATGAGAAGGATCAGGACATTGAGGAGTTGAAGGCCAATGTGGCTGAGCTGACTGAGTACATTGAGAGCCTAGAGGATCACCTTGGTGAGGAGGAAGGCATTGATCTCCGCAAGGAGGATACTGCCCTCATTAGTGATGAGGATGACTTCATGGAGGACCTTGATGATCCGGAAGATGGTGGGCATAATGGATTCATTGTGAGTGATGAGGAGGAAGACCCCGAGGAGCCAGACGTTTAGATTGGAGACTTCCGTGTTATCTAGTTATGAGTTCACCTTGAGTCACTTCGTGTAGGTGTGAGTTGTATCCCCCTCTCTAGTAGACGAGTCGCAATGGTTTGATGTAAACCATTTGTAATGTGTGAACTCGTATGTGTGGTATGTTTGATGTTTGATGAATGAAATATGAATTTGGCTCTTAAAGCCTTAGTAAGACAAAAATTGCATCATCTATGTTACAAGTAAAATCTTAGCAATTAGCTTTCCCTCTTGTCTTACAAACATTATCTTCAGATGCCGCGAGCACCCCCACCCCCGAACCCGGAAATGGCAGAACTGCTAAGGTTGATCATGGAAGACCGGGAAGCAGCCCGAGCTGAGCGCCAAGCTAACTTGGCCACTCTTCAGCAGATAACCCAGATGGCAATGAACCACAACAATGGCAATGGCAATGGTGAAGGAGAAAACAATGGCAATGGTGATCACCGATCCAAGTTAAGGAGTTTCCAAAACACCAATCCACCTATATTCACTAAGTCTGAAGAACCCTTAGATGCCGATGACTGGCTTCGCACTATGGAAAACAATTTGGCAGTCGCCGAAGTTGGTGAAAATGAGAAGGTTTTGTACACCACCCACTACCTTGCGGGAGCCGCAAGAGCTTGGTGGGATAGCACCCGTGCAATGCAAGACCAAGGGTATGTGATGCCTTGGGAGGAGTTCAAGAGCAAAGTTAGCAAGGCCCATGTTCCTTTGGGATTGGTTAAAAGGATGAGAGATGAGTTCAGAAATCTAAAGCAAGGTTCCCTATCTGTGGTGGATTACCGTGACAAGTTCCTTACCTTGTCTAGGTATGCCCCAGATGACACCAACACCACTGAGAAGAAGCAAGAAAGGTTTCTGGATGGACTTCATGATGACATGCAATGTGTCTTGATCAGCATTCACTTTGCAGACCTGGAGTCATTGGTTGACTCTGCCATTCAGATGGAAGGCAAACTCAAGCAAGCTACCGAGAACCGCAAGCGCCGTATGATGTATCAAGGCACTCGAGCAACTCGCAGAAGCCAAGGGGAAATGCGCCTATGGGTTTCGCCCCAAGACCTATGAGGCCATCTGCACCTGCTCCACGTCCCAACTATCCCAACCGTCCGCCCGGCAACAACTTCAACCGTGCACCTCCAAGACCTAGTGGCAACAACTTCAACACCAATACTCCAAGGCCAAATGGCGCCCCTGTGTTACCCAAGCCTGGTGACAAGTCTGGTGTTACCTGTTATGAGTGCGGACTCAAAGGGCACTACTCCAATGAGTGCCCCAAGAAGCTGAATGATGCATCCAAGACCACTGCTCCTGTTCAGCAACAGCGCCGTGTGGGAAATGGCAAGAACTATCCACCAAGGAACCAGCCTCACTCTCGAGGCCGTCTGAATCACATGAATGTTGAAGAAGCTCAGGAAGCAACCGACGTTGTGCTTGGTATGTTCCCTGTTAACTCAGTTCCTGCAAGAGTTCTGTTTGATTCTGGAGCTTCACACTCATTTGTTACCCAATTATTCGTTGATAAAAGTGGACTTCAACCCACACCCTTGAAAGATTTCATGTCTGTACAAATTCCCGGGTCGATAACCAAAGCCAGTTGTACCTGCTTGGCAGTGCCCATAGAAATCCATGGGATCTCATTCTTAGCCAGTTTGATTGTGTTAGGAACCAAAGGATTGGAAGTGGTCCTAGGTATGGATTGGATGTCTCAACACCAAGGAATTATAGATTGTGCCAAAAAGACCATCACCATGAGGAGTAGCCATGGAGTTTTAGTAAAGCATGTGTCAGTTAAACCCACCCAAAGCCCCAGATGTCATAAGAGTATCTCAGGGCCAACCATAAAGGAAGTTCCCATCATCTGTGAATACCCGGTTGTTTTTCCTGATGAGCTACCCGGAATGCCACCGGATCGGGATATTGAGTTTATCATTGAGCTTATCCCCGGAACTGGATCTATAGCCCAACGACCCTATCGTATGAACCCAGCTGAACTAGTGGAGTTGAAGAAGCAATTGGATGACCTTTTGAGTAAAGGATTGATTCAGCCAAGTTCTTCTGCTTGGAGATCACCCGTTCTGTTTGTGGATAAAAGTGACGGTTCTAGCCGACTGTGCACTGATTACCGCAAGCTAAACGATGTGACCATCAAGAACAAGTATCCTCTCCCAAAGATTGAAGATTTGTTTGACCAATTGACTGGAGCTAGAGTCTTCTCGAAGATAGATCTTAGAACTGGATACCACCAACTGAAGATCCGTGCAACGGATATCCCCAAAACAGCCTTCACCACCCGATACGGATTGTATGAGTACACCGTAATGTCATTTGGATTAACCAATGCCCCTGCTTATTTCATGAATCTCATGAATAAGGTTTTCATGGAGTTTTTGGATAAGTTTGTTGTTGTATTCATTGATGACATTCTTATCTACTCCAAGTCCGAAGAAGAGCATTCAACCCATTTGAGATTAATCTTAGAAACCTTAAGAGAGCATCAGCTGTATGCCAAGTTCAGTAAATGTGAGTTCTGGTTGAAGGAAGTTGGATTCTTAGGCCATGTATTATCAGCGGGAGGAATATCCGTGGACCCCAAGAAGATCAAATCAGTCATGGAATGGGAAGCTCCTACCACTCAAACTGAAGTTAGAGGTTTTCTCGGATTAGCCGGATATTACCGCAAATTTGTTGAAGGGTTTTCAAGTATTGCCCGGCCAATGACCCAACTGTTGAAGAAAGACAAGAAGTTTGAATGGACCCCTAAGTGTGAAGAGAGTTTTCAAGAGCTCAAGAAGCGACTGGTGACCGCCCCCGTCCTAACCATGCCCGATATCACCAAAAACTTTGATGTCTATTGCGACGCTTCCAAACTTGGACTTGGTTGTGTATTGATGCAAGAAGGCAAGGTCATAGCTTACCTCTCTCGGCAGCTTCGACCTCATGAAGAAAACTATCCAACTCATGATCTGGAGTTAGCAGCCGTAGTGTTAGCTCTAAAGACCTGGAGGCACTATCTGATGGGCAACCGTTGCGAGATCTACACTGATCACAAGAGTTTGAAGTATATCTTCACCCAGAAGGAGTTGAACATGAGGCAAAGAAGATGGATAGAGTTGATTAAGGATTATGATCTGGAAATTCACTATCACCCCGGTAAGGCCAATGTAGTGGCCGATGCATTGAGTAGGAAGCCGTGCTCGTTGAATATGATGATCAAAGAGGAGCAACCCATGTTGCACCAAGAGTTTGAAAGGTTTGGATTGGAACTAGTCAGTCGAGGATTCCTAGCCAATCTTGAGTTTCAACCCACCTTGGTGAGCCAAATCAAAGAAGCCCAGAAGGGAAATAAGAGTATCGATGGAATTAAGCGCCGAATTAGTTTCGGCAAGGTGCTAGGATTTGAGGAATATGATCAAGGAGTTCTTTGGTATAAAGGATGTATTTGTGTGCCTGCCGACTCAGAATTGAAGGGAGTTATTATGAAGGAAGCCCATGAGACACCTTACTCCATTCATCCCGGAGGAACTAAGATGTACCAAGATTTAAAGGAACAATTTTGGTGGCATGGAATGAAGCGTGAGATTGCCTCGTTCATTTCTAAGTGTGATATTTGTCAAAGAGTCAAGGCTGAACATCAACGTCCTGCGGGATTGCTGCAACCTTTGCAAGTTCCGGAATGGAAGTGGGAATCGGTTGGAATGGATTTCATCACTGGATTTCCAAGGTCTAGCCGAGGAAATGACTCTATCTGGGTCATTGTGGATAGACTGACCAAAGTTGCCCACTTTATTCCTGTCAAGACCACTTATAACTCGGGACAGCTAGCAGATCTGTATCTATCCCGAATTGTTAGTTTGCATGGAGTCCCTAAAACCATCGTTTCCGATCGAGGAACCCAATTCACCTCAAGATTTTGGAGAAGCTTACATCAAGCCTTGGGAACCAAATTAGCCTTTAGCACCGCTTACCACCCTCAGACTGATGGACAGACTGAAAGAGTGAATCAAATACTTGAAGATATGTTGAGACCCTGTGTTCTAGCCTATGGGGCTAAGTGGGAAGATTGTCTGCCTTTCGCGGAGTTTTCCTACAACAACAGTTATCAGGCCAGTTTGCAAATGGCCCCATTTGAAGCTCTATATGGAAGAAAGTGTCGTACCCCTTTGAATTGGTCTGAAACCGGAGACAGTCAGATATTTGGACCTGACATTCTGCAAGAAGCTGAGGAGAAGGTTCGCATGATTCGTGATTACCTCAAAGCAGCTCAGTATAGACAGAAGAGTTATGCCGACAAGAGACGTCGAGAACTGACTTTCAAGAGTGGAGACTTTGTTTATCTTAGAGTATCACCCCTCAAGGGAATGCAGAGATTCCAAGTGAAAGGAAAGCTTGCACCTAGATATATTGGACCCTTCAAGATACTAGACCGCAGAGGAGAAGTGTCTTATCAGTTGGAAATGCCCCCTGAATTGTCTGAAGTACACGATGTCTTTCACGTGTCCTTACTTCAGAAGTGTCTTGAAGTTCCGGATAAGCCTGAAATCTTCAAGAATATTGATCATCGTTCTGTGGACATCAACAAGGATTTGACCTATCGTGAAATGCCTATTCGTATCCTCGAGGAAGCATATCGAACCACTCGAACCCGAAGCATCAAGTTTCTGAAAGTTCAGTGGAGTAATCACACCGAAGATGAAGCTACTTGGGAACGAGAAGATTACCTACAGAAAGAGTTTCCCAATCTTTTCAGTTCTTAATTAGTGAATCTCGGGGACGAGATTCTTTTTAAGGGGGGAAGATTGTAACAACTCAGAAAATTGTAATCCACTTCTTAATAATCAAAGTACCAAATTTTGGACCGAGATAAAACTTTTTATCCATTATTTCATGCATACATGTATTTTCTATTATATGTCTTTTATGATTTCATGTGTGTTATTAATTGTTGTGCAATGGTTGGTTAATTCTAACTTAACCAACAGAAGCCATTGAGAAGAATTATAGGAACCAAAGAAACCAGAAATAAAAATAGGAAAGAAAAAGAGAAGAATAAGATGATCTAGGAAATTTGTTTGACTACCCTACTTTGAGCCCTTGGATTAAGAAATTTGTAACTCACCTCCCTGTTTGGCCAGTTAGTTGAGCTTAACCAAGTCACATACTAACTCAACCAAGCAGTTGCTACTCAAAATTCAAATCAGAACATCACTCAAACTTCAACCAAAGTTTGAATCTGAATCAGTGACCAAACCTCAAATTCGAAATAAGATTTATGCAAAACTCAACATTTCTTTGTAACAAAAATATGACTGGTAACCTTGGCCAATATGTTGATCACCCAAAGTGGAAAATTTCAAAAATTCGAATTTAAACTTCTTGCGAGCATTTCGTCGAACACCTGGAGGATGAAAATCGAGAAAATCAGGATCACTGTGAGCTTCACTGTTCTTGCTCGCTCAAACCCTGTCGCCATGCTCCTGGACGGTGCCTCGGTCGACCCCAGCACCCCCTACCCCGACCCGAGCCGTGAGAAAGGGAAGAGAAGAGGAGGCAGCGCCCAGGACCCCCCTCTCTTCTTCCCAGCATGCTGCACGTCGCCGACCACCCTGCCCTCGCCAGCACCGACCCACAGCATGCCGCAGCCGAGACCGAAGCCCCCCAGCATGCGAGCAAGGCCGCCGTGCCCAGTGTCGCTCGACGCACGCGCCCAGGGCCCCCGCACCGGCGAGCTTCTGGACACCCTCGCCCTCGACGCTCCGGCCTATAAAAGGCCCCGCCGATCAAACGAACCCACTCGCCCCATCCCCAGCTACCTCCCAGACACGCTCGTTTCGCCCCGCTTGCTCTAGCTCGACGATGCCAGCCCCGCCGGCGAGGTACTGGACGTGGAGAGCGCCGCCGCGTTCGACCACCCGGGAGCAAGCCGCCGCTGGGAATCGGAGGAGGAGTCATGCCGGAGTCGTTTCCACCCCTCGCCGTCAAGTTCTTCTTCCTCTACGCACGCCGCCGTCGCCGTCGTCGTCTTCACTGCTCGCAGGTGAGCTCCGCCCCTCTCCGTCGAGCATGAAGCTTGGGAGCCGTTAGATCTAGATCGTGCGGTAGCATACCGGTTCGGAGAACTTAAGTGACCTGACCAGTGGGACCCCCCTGTCAGGTTCCGTTTTATTCTTTCCCGCCCCGTGTGAAACGTTTTCTGGGCCGGCCCGTTCGGGTTCTGTTCAGAATCGGCCCGTTGGTTTTGAATTCAGTCCGTTACGCTTTTATTTATTTTCCCGCCGTTTGAATTAATTCAAATAACTTTCAGATATGTTTTTCAAACTTAAATTCCAAGAGTTTTACAAATCCATTTCTAGCAAATAAATATGCGTTGGAAAGCTTGTCAAATGCTCTAGCCTGTAGAACTGGTTAGAATTCCAGTTGAGTTAGGAATTTAAATAAATAAGAATAGTGTGACCATAGCTTTATTAATCCTAGAAAAATTCTATAGAATTGTTGAAACCTCCTAAAATTATGAAAATTGGTTTGTGAACTCACTAACCCACTCCCCTACTGCTTAGTCAACCTTAATCAACTCAAACCTTGTTAGTGTTATCAATTAGACCCTAACCCAACTCTTGTTAGTAGCATAAAATGATAAATCCCTATCATACACTTAGAATTAATTTGCCCTCATTACCAATTCACTTAGTTAATCCCTCCCCACTTGAACTAGTCTTAGTACCCCTAAACCAATACCAATGCTTAGAAAGTGAACAACATATGACACTTAGTAGAAAATCTAACTTGCACACTTAATGAAAACTTAGAAGAAAAACTTGCAATCCAACTCCATAAAATGCAACATGAATGCTATTGTTAGCAAACAAATATGTGTGCTTGGTGTGTTGTTAGCATTGTGTAGTGATTGTGTGTTTTGTGTTGATCCCATTATTAGACGCTAGTGTTGCTGAGGAGGATATTGAGGGGGGATTTTATTATCAAGAAGAAGAAGAAGAGTACCCCGGACACTTTGCCAACCAAGGCAAGCCCTCTTTTGATTCATACTCCCAATGCCTAGTTTTAATATTGCATTCTACTTGTTTTAAGTAAATTGCATGATTGAATTGCTAGAGTAGAATGGTAGAAGTGTAGTGATATCTTGCTTAGCAAGAGCATCAAGCTGAGTTTATCCAATCATATTTAGTAGTATCATCACTCAATGTAGTTGCTTAGTCGCTAATAATATTGAGGCCATCTATAAGGGGAACTCTATTTGAAAAGTGGTGACTTGAACTTGAAACTTGAATTGGAGATTGCTCCTACATAATGGCTTTATAAAAGAAATCAATCTTGACTAAGAACTATGAAATGTATTTCTCAATGACAACGAGTGAGGTACTATGGGAGCCAACCATACCGTACGACCACATTACCCCTATATGGGAAGGGGCTTAGTCCGTAGCTTGTTTACCTTAGTATGGGAGGCCTTGTACCAAACCTTTATGGAAGGACACCGTGAGCGGTTACTTCTGAACCAAGTGGATTCCACTAATCCGGCATCCCGGAATGGCCAGAACTAGAGGCGCCGGAGCGGGGATTCCGTATCCCGGGCTCTAGGGAAGGATCCTATACTAGGGTGAGCAAGTGAAAGAGTTTGTTTGATTATCTGAACCCCGCATACTTGTGTATGACGATCCGTGGATTTCTCCCGGCAGATGTATCGAATCTTGTGGGTAAAGTGTACCCCTCTGCAGAGGTTTTCAAACTATTCGAATAGCCGCGTCCGCGGTCATGGACAGTTGGCAAGCTGTACTTGACTTTTGTCAAGAATAAAAATAACAATGGTGAACTTGGTGAATGACTTGACTTGACCTTGATGTTGACACGCTTGAAGTTCTTCTTTAGATTGAATTTAGAGAACTAAACTTCTTTTCTACCAATGAACATTCTTGGGAAATAAAACTAGCTTTTGCAAACTAAACTTAGTGCTTAGTCCACCATATCAACCTTGCATATCCATTTCAACTTTTCCTTTATAAGATGGTTTGCGAGTGCATCCAATGTACTCACGGCTGTGTCCCTGGCTATCAACCTGGCCAGACTATGGGGAAGAGTATCCGGAGGAAGGATATGAAGAGGAATACCAGAACTAAGATCTTCTACTGAGACGTCATTGCCTGTAGGGTGAAGGCATGGACCCGAAGACGTTATTTCCGCTGCTATATTGTGTTGTAATGTGAACTTGGTCTCTACGACCATTGTATTTGAATCATCGTATTGTAATGTCTATGGAACTGGTTACCAACTACGTTATGTGTATCACAACAATGATTCTGGGATTGTGGTGGAATGCATAACGGGCACTTCGAATTTGTATCAAATTTGAGGTCGTCACATTGTGCCAGCGGAGACACCTCGGTTTACCCAGGTTCAGGGCCCTCCCGGTTGGAGGTAAACCCCTACTTCCTGCCTGCTTCTTATTGACTAGACAGTATCGATTACAATGCTCCTCGAGCTGTTCGGGCTAGAGGAGGAAGAAGAAGATTGGATCCCCCCCAGACTAAGGGTCCAGGCCCCCTTATATAGGCGGGGGCTGGTTACAGGTTAGGTAACGATTCGGCCGGCTACCGGCTCCTCTGCGGCGGCGTCCTTGGCGTGATCCCTTCGCCTTGCTCTGACAGTTTCGCTTTATAAAGTACCTTTCCCCTAGGACCGGCATCTGGGAGGCATATGCCCTCCTTTTGCCTCGGATCCTATCGTGGGGAAGGGTCCTTGGTCGCTGATTGGCTGAGGCCGGTCGTGGCTCTCGTCACTCCCGTCCTTGGCCTCTGTCGCTCTTGTCGGGGCCAGCCCACTTTCGGTGAATCAACCGTTGGGAGGCTTTTGTCTTCATCGCCCGGCTCTAGTTCTCCTCGGTGGAGTCGCCAGCCGGCTGCTGGCGCAGCCGGCCCTTCGGGCGGAGCCGGTCTTCTCATGCCGAGGTCGTGGAGACTCCTGGGATGCCAGCCGACATTTAGCTCGGCCCGTGGCATGCCCCATTAGTCATCCCCACGACACTAGCCCCCGAAACTGGCGAAGTCTCATGGGTTAGCATGGGGCTTCGGCGGGTTCTTCTCCTCGCCGAAGTCTTGCTCGTTTCCGTCGAAGTCCCAAGATTCTCCATCGAGTCTGGAGGTTGTTGGTGTTGAGGCCAAGTCATGCGGGACTCCTCCAGCCGTCTCAGGGCATTCCGGCTCTAGGTTTGACCCGGCTAGCGGCCGCGAGCCGACGTACTGCCTCCTTGGAACTTGCACCGCTTCGGGTCTTGCTCCCACATGGTGGCCGGCGCAGTGCGCCAGTGGCCAGTGCCCCGTCCTGTCATTTTGACTCCAGAATCACCACCGTCATAACTTCCCAAGTCATCATGTGGGGTGGACCGACATATGTCCATGACGTGTCTCATCAACTCCCCCCACGATCCGCTGCGGCGACCGCAGCGGTTGCCCACGATGCGGGGACGGTTACCGAAACGTCGGGGGGTTATTCCCTTCACCGCTCTTCTTTAAATGCTGAGCGTGCTCGTTGCCGAAGACATCCCCTCGCTTCTCTTCTCATCTCGAGCCTCTCCTTTTCGAGCCCAGCCCGATCATGTCATCCCCTAGCGGTTCCACTGCCAGCAATGACAAGGTCCCAGAGGGGAGCAAGGAGGAGGTCGAGGCGCCGGAGACGGCGCCTTCCATATCCCAGAATCACGGTCGCCCGAAAGGGAGCCGCAAGAAGAGCACCATGGAGGCCCTCGCGGCGAAGGCCGCCGCCGCTGCCTCCACCTCCGTTGCGCCCCAGGTGACCGGAGCTCCCAGCGACGTGGGCATCCCGGAGAAACAGAGGCCCGGCCGTCCGAAGGGGAGCGGGAAGAAGACCGCTTCCGTGGCGGCTGCTTCTCCTTCGTCGTCTCGCCGTCGTGGGCGGCCACCGGGCAGCAAAAACAAGAAGGCCCCTGCTGTCTTCAAGGTCGCCGCCACTCCCGCGGGGCCCCACGCGGCGGCCTCACCTCCGCTGGGCCCGTCACGGCCATGGCTGGAGAAACCGGTGCTCCAACCGCTGGTCTATATCTCGGCCCAGGGGTGGTCCACCTGCATCATCCCTGCGCTTGCCGGGTCTCAGGACCTCCTCCGCCTTCCGTCCCAGTTCACGGATTCGATGGACGGCCAGGAGATGGCTTACGCCAAGCTGCGGGAATGCAACGGCGGCCAGCCCTCGTACCGCATCGAAGTTTACTACGACGGCCAGGGGGTATGCTACTTCCGCGACGGGTGGTCGAAGTTCTTCCTCGACTATGGCGCATATGAGGGCTGGTTCATCCTCCTCACCCGCCACGATGGGAAGAAGGACTTCACCATCTACTTCTTCGACGCCACCCTCTCAACCCGTACCTATGCCGCCCAGCCGTGAAGGATGGGGGGCTCCGTCGACCTCCAACGCGGGCTTCTCCGAGACGAAGTCCATGCGGCGCTCGCGCCAGGCTGAGGAAGGCGAGCATCTCTCGGGCGAGGGATTCTTGGCACTCTTAGGGTAGCAGTTTAGGGGGCTTTTGTAATCGTCAGACTCCTTAATGAACTCTTATCCTTCTTCGTTTACTGTGTACTTTGCCATCGCGCAAATGTCCTCTGTTTAACATCTTCGTGCTGCGACAATTCCTCGGCTAGGATTCTTCCTTGGATAGAACCGTTGCCGCGCGAATCCGTAGATAGGGACCGCGATGGTCGCTGGTTTGCGCAGATGCCTCGGGCGAGATCTTCCAGCCTTAGCGCGAAAGGAGCGGTGCTTCTGCTGGCCGGCTCTGGGAGGGACGGACTAGTTCCGGCTCGGCGGGGTCGAAGTGGAAGCTGAGTCCTACGCCGGCTCGAGCGGGGCTGGAGCCGGTATATCTCCCTTCCCAGGCCTTTGCACGTCCCTTGCTGCGGTTGGAGTAAACCTCCAAGTTTCTGGCTCTAGCCATTACTTCGCGGGTGCTAGGTTTCGATTTCGTTGCTCATTTGCTTATCATGTCGTAGCGCCAGCTGATCGGACAACCGGCGAGGTACTGGAGCCGGCCCACTTCTGAGGGCCAATTCCCTTTCCCCCTAGCCCCCGAGTTTTGGGGTAGCTGGACTAACAGCTAGCTTGAAACTAACCTTCCACGAATGATGCCAACGTCAAGCGAGCCAGCTCTAGCTTCGAACCTCTTGGACGCGGCCTCTCAGCCCAAACGTCGAGAGACCGTGACTATCAACCATTCGCTGGCTTTGCCTTTGTTCGGTTCCCTCAACTTTTTCCTCAATCTTCCCACCCTTCGGCCCTTCTACCCCCAACCGGCAGCCTGGTGCCGGTTGGTCTCCCTTGGGCCGGCAGCCGAATGCCGGCCTAGGGTGGGAGCATGCCGCGGAGTGAGAAGTAGTACTTCGGTCTATCGGGCCCCCGACTCGTGCTAGCCAACGCTTAGTTAACAGACAGTGCCCCTGACGCCTGGTTGAGCGATTTTTCTATCGTTTACGGTTCTGCTCTGCGGCTTTCCTTCGTATGTGGCCTGCCGGCTCCTATCCGTCCGGCTGCGCGGAGCCGGAAGGCAGAGGTTGGGCTCGAGACCTTCTTCATACGTAGTACTCATCCGGCTGGCGAGAGATCGATCGTTTTTTGAGGCTGCCGGCTGTGGCTCGGTGCCCGGAGCTGGCTGCCGGTCAAGTGAACAACGCAGGAAGCAAAACATACATGAAGTGTTTTCCTCGGAGCCGGCCCTAACTAGCCGCTCTGTTTTCCTTTATTCATTGACACGTTTTTTGGGGTACAAGCTTTTGCCTTAGCAGAAGAAATGTCTTAGGAGACTGACATTTCAGGGACGCTCCGTCTCCTTGTCAGAGTTATCTGCCTTGTTCTTTCTGGGCTCTTGTGCGTCGATGAGGTAATATGCCCCATTGCCCAGCACCCGGCTGACAATGAACGGTCCCTCCCAGGGAGGAGACAGCTTGTGTATGCCCTTAGTGCTTTGGACCAGCCGGAGTACGAGATCTCCTTCGCGAAACGCGAGCGGGCAAATTTTCCGGCTGTGGTATCGTTGCAGCTACTGCTGATAGAGCGCTGATCTGGCCAGAGCCTGCTCTTGTGCCTCCTCGAGGAGGTCGACGCCATCTTGACGAGCTTCTTTTGCTTGCTTCTCCGTGTACTGGACAATTTTGGGCGCATCGAACTCGATGTCCGTGGGCAGCACCGCTTCTGCTCCGTAGACCAGGAAGAAGGGTGTGAAGCCAACAGAACGATTTGGAGTGGTGCGCAGGCTCCAGAGCACTGAGGGTAGCTCCTCGACCCAACAGCCGGCTGAGCGTTCGAGAGGCTCGACCAGTCTTGGTTTGATGTCGGCCAGGATCAGCCCATTTGCCTTCTCCACTTGCCCATTTGTCTGAGGGTGCGCCACTGACGCTAAGTCCAGCCGGATACCTTTCTGGCCACAGTAATTAGCAAAGACTCCCTTCGCAAAGTTTGTCCCGTTGTCGGTGATGATGCTGTGGGGAACTCCATATCTTGTGATGATCTCGTTGAAGAACTTGATTGTGGATGAGCCGTCATGTTTCTTAATTGGCTTGGCCTCGATCCACTTGGTGAACTTGTCCACAGCAACCAACAAATGCGTCAAGCCCCCGGGTGTAGTCTTGAATGGCCCTACCATGTCCAGGCCCCAGACAGCGAACGACCAGGTGAGCGGGATGGTCTTGAGGGCTGCCGCTGGAGTGTTTCTGTGCTTGGAGAAGCGCTGGTAGCCGTTGCACTGTTTCACCATCTGCTCTGCATTCTGCTTGGCCGTTGGCCAGTAGAAACCATGGTGGAAGGCTTTGGCCACCAAGGCTCTAGAAGATGCGTGATGCCCGCACTCCCCTTGGTGTATCTCTCTTAGCAGCTCTGTCCCTTCTTCCGGCTCGATGCACTTCTGGAAGATTCCTGACACGCTGCGCTTGTACAGCTCGCTGTTGATGATGGTGTATGCCCCTGCTCGGCGTTGAATTCGCCTAGCTTCCGCTTCGTCTTGCGGCAAGTCCCCAGTGATGAGGTAGTTGGAGAATGGCTCCGCCCAGGAAGGTATCTCCCGTATGTGGAAGACACTGGCGACCAGGGGATCAGTAGCCCCCGGGTCCGTCATCGTGCCGACCTCGTCTGATTGTCTGGATGGGGGAGCGGGCGTGGAGCCAGCAGTCCCCGTGTCCTTCGTCGAGCCGGCCGCACTGGGCTGACCGACTGCTTCCTTTAGCCTCGAGTCGGCAGCCCCCGGGTCCGGTGGTGGCACCTGAGCCGAGGCAGGGTCTCCAGGTACGTAGACGGATGGAGATTCTGGCGAGGGCTTGATGGACGGCTTGCGAATGATCTCCAGCGACACCCCGGCTGGGATATCCTGCCTGGTGGAGCCGATCTTGGATAGCCGGTCCGCCTCGTCATTATTTGCTCTGGGGACATGGTGGAACTCGTAGCCCTCGAAGAATATGCTGAGCTGCTGCACGTAGAAGCAGTAGGAGGCCATCTTGGCATCCTTGGCGTCCCAATCCCCCGAAACCTGGTGCGTTACCAGGTCGGAGTCTCCGAAGCAGAGGATCCTCCTGATGCCAATCTGCTTGGCCATCTTGAGCCCATGTACCAGGGCTTCATACTCGGCGACGTTGTTCGACGCACGGAAGTGCATCTGCAGCACGTACTGCAGCTTGTCTCCCTTAGGAGAAGTGAGGACGACGCCTGCTCCCAAGCCCCCGAGCAACTTGGAGCCATCGAAGTGCATGCACTAGTGGGTGGAGTCTGGAGCCGGCGGCAAGTACTGGTGCTCTCCCCAGTCAGCGAAGAAATCCGCTATGATCTGTGACTTGATCGTCGTCCTGGGCTTGTACTGAATGGTATGAGCCACAAGATCAATCGCCCATTTGGCCACTCTGCCCGATGCATCCTTGCACCCAATGATCTCCGAGAGTGGAGTGGTGCTCACCACCGTGATAGGATGCTCCTCGAAGTAGTGCTTCAGCTTCTTGGCCGCCATGTACACGCCGTATGCGACCTTCTGGTAGTGCAGGTAATTTTGCTTGGAGAGAGTGAGCACCTCGCTCAGGTAGTACACCGGGCGCTGAACCGGCAGTTCCTTGCCTTCCTCAGTGCGCTCCACCACGATCACGACGCTGATGACTCACGGAGTAGCCGCGATGTAGAGCAGCATTGGCTCTCGCGGAGCCGGCGCAGCCAAGATTGGCGCGGTAGACAAGGCTCGCTTGAGGTCGTTGAAGGCATCATCAGCGCGCTGGGACCAAACAAAGTGGTCCGTCTTCTTTATCAGCTGGTACAGCGGCATGACCTTCTCCCCGAGCCGGCTAACGAACCGGCTGAGCGAGGCTAAGCAACCAGCAAACTTCTGCACGTCTCTGAGCTGGGTGGGCTTCTCTAGGGCCTCGATGGCTTTTATCTTCGAGGGGTTAGCCTCGATCCCTCGCAGGGAAACGATATAACCTAGGAGCTATCCAGGCGGCACACCAAAGGTGCACTTCTCTGGGTTGAGCTTCATGCGATAGCGCCACAGGTTGGCGAAGGTCTCCTTGAGGTCGTCCAGGAGCATGCTGCTCTGCTTGGTCTTCACCACCACGTCGTCCACATAAGCGTGCACGTTCCTCCCAATCTGCCCTTGCAGACATCGCTGCATGGTTCGCTGGTAAGTGGCTCCAGTGTTCTTCAGGCCAAATGGCATGGTGACGTAGCAGTAGGCTCCGTATGGGGTGATGAAGGAGGTCTTGATCTGATCCGGCTGGAAGAGCGGGATCTGGTGGTAGCCCGAATAGGCGTCCAGGAAGGACAGCAGGTCACAACCGGCTGTGGAGTCGATCACCTGGTCAATCCGTGGTAGTGCGAAAGGATCCTTGGGGCAAGCCTTGTTGAGGCTGGTGTAGTCGATACACATTCACCAAGTGTTATTCTTCTTCAGAACCAAGACTGGGTTCGCAAGCCAGTCAGGGTAAAATACCTCCATGATAAAGCCGGCTGCGAGGAGCCGGGCAATCTCCTCGCCAATAGCTTTCCTCTTCTCTTCTGCAAAGCACCACAGCGGCTGTTTGACCGGCTTGGCATCTGGCCGGACGTTGAGTGAGTGCTCAACCAGCTCCCTCGGCACACCTGGCATGTCCTTTGGAGACCATGCGAAGATGTCCCGATTCTCACGGAGGAAGCTGGTGAGCTCGCTTTCCTATTTAGCAGAAAGGCCTATGCCGATGATGACATACTTGGTGGGATCACTCTCGTCCAGCAGGATCTTCTTGGTGTCGTTGGCCGGCTTGAACTGCTCCACCGGCGACTGGCGAACCGGCACATCTTGCTGGGTCAGCTCCACGCGATGTAGAAGCTGCCGCTTTTCCTCGGCGATGACCAGCACCTCTGCCAGCTGCGAGCTCTCCTTTGCACAGGCCAGGGACTTCTTGAAGCTTCCCGAGACCGTGATCACACCTCTGGGTCCTGGGAGCTTCATCTTCAGATAGGCGTAATGCGGGACAGCCATGAACTTGGCCAGGGCTGGACGGCGAAGCAGCGCATGGTAGGGACTGCTGATGTCCACCACCTCGAACCAGATGGGCTCGCGGCGGCTATTCCCCTTCTTTCCGAAGAGAACCTCCAGCTGCACCTTGCCCAAAGGGGTGCAAGAGTGCCCAGGCACGATGCTATGGAAGGTGAGCCGGCTCGGTTTTAGCTGAGCAAGCGGGATGCCCAACTTCTCCAGAGAGTTTCGGTAAAGAAGGTTGATACTACTACCGCCGTCGATGAGCACGCGGGAGAACCGACATATGTGCGTATCGGAACACACAACAGGATCCAGGACCAGAGCGTACTCTCCAGGGCTAGGCATCAGCCTCGGATGGTCCTCGCGCCCCCAGGTAATGGCCGCCTCAGACCAATGCATGAACTGGGGTTCTGCAGGCATCACAGTGTTCACCTCTGCCTCATGCCAAAGGTCGTTCCTTTTGTCCTTGCCGGGGGTGGTAAAGATGTGATACTGCTCAACATCCGTCGGGAAGTCATCATCTTGATCCGGCTCGCCGCCAGCCAGGTTGAGCTGTTGGTCCTTGATACGTCTCCAACGTATCTATAATTTTTGATGCTCCATGCTTGTTTTTACACCATTTGCCTACTGTTTCGTTACACTTCGTGGTACTTTTATGCATTTTTCGGAACTAACCTACTAACAAGTTGCCACAGTGCTAGTTCCCTGTTTTCTGCTGTTTTTGTGTTTCAGAAGTGATACACAGGAAATATTCTCGGAATTGGACGAAACAAGTTCCTAAAGTCTTATTTTACCCAAAAGCTTCCAGAGATCCGAAGGAGAGTAGGAGGGAGGCCACCAGGGCCCCACACGTAGGGCTGGCGCGGCCAGGGCCTAGGCCGCGCCACCCTAGCGTGAGAGCGCCTGGGCCCTCCTCTGACATCGCCCCTTCGCCTATAAAGACCCCCCGACGGAAAAAACCTAAGGACCCGATCAATTTTCTAGAAACACATCGCGATCCGCCGCCGTCGTCGACCCGAGATCGGGAGGGTCCAGAAGCTCTTCCCGGCACCCTGCCGGAGAGGGGAATCGCCACCGGAGGTCGTCTTTATCGCCATGCTTGCCTCCAGAGCGATGAGTGAGTAGTCTACCTTGGACTATGGGTCCATAGCAGTAGCTAGATGGTTGTCTTCTCCACCATGTGCTTCATGTTTAGATCTCATGAGCTGCCCTACATGATTGAGATCACCGTTATGTAATTCTACATGTTTGGTTTGTTGGGATCCGATGAATATTGGTTTTTATGATTGAGTTGCTGTACTGAATATTATCTTTTGTTATCTCTATGTTGTTTATGATCTTGCATGCTCTCCGTTGTTAGTAGCTATCTTGGCCGAGTAGTTGCTAGTGACTCCAAGAGGGGGTATTTATGCTCGATAGTGGGTTCATGCCTCTATTTAACCTAGGGGAGTGACAGAAACCTCTAAGGTTGTAGATGTGCTGTTGCTACTAGGGAGAAAACAACATTCATATGCTCAAGGGCATATGCTTTGTTTACATTACACACTTTGCTTAATGCAATTATCTGTTGTTCGCAACTTAATACTTGTGGAGTTCTCAGATTGATTCGCCACAAGTGGATTATTAGTCATAGATGCAGTTGGATGGCGGTCTATGTATTTTGTTTTAATGCCCAGAGTATATCTCATAGTGATCTTCTTGACATATCACGTTTATCTTTATTCTATCAATTGCCCAACTGTAATTTGTTTACCCAGCATGTGTTATTTATCTTATGGAGAGACACCACTAGTGAACTGTGGACCCCGGTCCTATTTCCATCATATTGCTATCACATGTTTACTTTACTCGCACTGTTTACTTTACTCGCATAATTTTACTGTTTTCCACTCGATACACTCATAACCTTTGTTTCAAGCAAACCGGTGAGATTGACAACCTCATCGTAAGTTGGGAACAAAGTACTTGGTTGTGTGTGTGCAGGTTCCGCGTTGCAGCTAGCAAGCAAAGCTTGGACGAGGCGCCATATATAAATTGTCTGAAGCTGTCGCAAACTAGCAATCATCACCTTCAGTCGTTTGTCTCTCCTCTCCAAGAACGATAAACCTTGGTTTCTAAACTAAGGGAAAACTAGCTGTTATACTCATCACACCTTCCTCTTGGGGTTCCCAACGGGCTGGTCATTCACCACGCATCAAGCTAATTTTCTGGCGCCGTTGCCGGGGAGGAAGTAGAAGACTTCTGCGAGGGGAGTTTTTCACACGCACATCCTTTACTTTGTTATTGTTTTGCTTTACTTTATTTATTTTACCTGCATCGTTTTATATCAAAAACCCAAAAAAATTAGAATCCTTGGTAGTTGTTATTTCTTTACTTTAGTTCATCATGTTGATCCCTAAGTACGTTCTGGAGGACCTCTTAGTAGGTAGTGGTTCGATTATTGGCAAAAGTAACATTGAGGAGTTCTTTAATCACATTAGTATGCATGAGGAAGTTGAGGAAAAATCTTTGGTTGAGCTAGCTCCTAGTATTGAAGTTGCTTCTGCTTATTTGATTCACATGTTGGAAACTAGGTTTGCTAGTCTTAATCCTTTTATGCAATATATGTTCCTTAAGCTTCATGAAATTGAAGATCCTGAAAAGAAAGCTTTTATTTTGGAAGCTTTACGCTTAGAATTTAAAGATGACGTTATTGAAGCTAGGAAAGTTCTTAAACGTTTTAATAAACTCGGTTCACCTATAAAGGTTATTAGTACAAAGGATGAAGGGGACGAAATACCTATACCTTGCAAGCTTTTGGGATTGTGTGAAGCTTTCGAAAATAATTTTGAATGGATTTGTCCTGAAAATCTTTTTGATGAAAATAGTGAACCAAAGCGTGATCACAAAGGGTCTTCTAAAACTTATGTGGATGAAATACAATGCCTTATTGACAAGACCTCTGCAGTTGATCTTAATGCTTCTTCTGAAAATACTTGATTCGCAATTTTCTGCGCCTAGCTCAAAGGCGTTAAAGAAAAGCACTCTTGGGAGATAACCCAATGTTTTATTTTCAGTACTTTTTCTTTTATTTGAGTCTTGGAAGTCATTACTACTGTAATGACCGCTCCTTATCTTGTTTATTTTGTTTTTGTTCCAAGAGAAGCCTCTAATTCGAGTGAGGTAAAGATTTGGGGATGTTGCTGTCCTGAAACTGTTTTCGGTGCTGCACCGTAAAAATTCTCTGTATATCTTCTGGACCTGCGATTTCCTTTGCATATGCCCCAGGTTATATCCAAACTTTCGTTAGTTGAACACTTTTTGATTTGAGCAATAGGAAACCCCTAAAAAATTCGGCCTTTGTCAGCTGTTCAGTTTTGACAGATTTCTGCCAATATTTGTGTTTGCCACTTTATCGCTTTCTTTTGAGTTCTTTTGATCATGGAACTTTTGGAGAAGTTGCTACAGTAGTATTTGCTATATATGTGGTGGTTTTGAGTTGAAACCTGAAGCAAAAAGAGGTTGATTATATGTTATGCTACACTAATGTTGCTAATAGATTTGTGTTTAGTTTTGTATGAAGGAAGTTTTCAAGTGTAGGGATTGGAGAATGATGAGATGAGTTGAAGAATGGACAAAAGCTCAAGCTTGGGGATGCCCATGCATCACCCCAAGAAATATCCAAGAAGTACAAGCGTCAAAGCTTGGGGATGCCCCCGAGGCACCCCTTCTTCATCGGCAAAAATCAGGTCACCTTTCAAGACACTATATTTTTATTGCTTCATGCACTATGTGTTTTTCTTGGAGCGTCAGTTGTTTTAGTTTTCTTAGTTGGTTTAGTTTGTTTTGTTTGCTGCAATAAATGGTTGGACCCCAACAAATTTCTTTTGGAGAAGTTGCCTTGCTTTTCATTTGCCAAGAACACTTTGTTTCTCATTCTTACAATTTCACCGAGTGTTCTTCTTTTTCCGCTACTGCTTTTGGTTTTCGTTTTTGCCTTGATTTGCGTTCAGACCTTGTCATATATTTTCATCAAGGTGTATTTTTTGCCTCTGATCTTTATTGGTTTTCATCAAAAGAGGTGTCTTTAAAATTTTCAAATGGTGTTGGAAAAGAGAAAAAGCTTTATGCAAAATAGTGGTACAAGAAGGAGCTTGTGTAGACGGCGGCTTAGGCTTTTTCATGTCGTGCTTGATGTCTTTTTGATAGTATGCTTAGTGGTTTTGTTGTAGCATGACTTGTCTCAAATAACTGAGATTGCTTAATGAGCCTTTGAAAAACAATCATGCGTTGTTTTTATTGTATGGAAGCATTATTTTGGTTTTCTCCTTGATGCTTTATTTGGGTTGACTTGGCGCATGCTCACACATGTTAGACTCTTACAAAGTCGCCAATAGCCTCTATGATCATTTAGTTTTTGACTTTTGATGCCATCTTATGCTTCTTTTAATGTCGCTTTGTCGCTTTGCATGATTATGGCCATTATTGCTCTCTTAGTTGGTCGCTCCCAGTCTTTTGCTAGCCCTCGCCTTGTACTGAGTATGAGCTCTACTCGTGCATCCAACTCCTAAAAGCTAAAGTTTTCCAAAGTGTCCACCATACATACCTACTAGCAATTTGCTATTCCAAGTAAATTTGACTTGCTTTTATTTTCTCTTCAAATTAAACTCTTACCAGTGTTATGCGAAATTCGGTTAGTAAAGCTCTCACGAACCGGAAGGCACACTATACTTTTTCCTGTTCTTAAAAATTTGACATTGTGGTCTCTTATGTTGAGTTGTTATGCTTGCAAGTTGTAAGTTGGAGACTAGCCCAGCCATGCAGTCATGGGCAAGCTTTCAACATTGCACTTCTTATTTGAGTTGATATCGTGATCTTTTGTTTATGGATGCCCGCGGTGTGAAATGAATTGGGAATCTTGTGGGGATCATGGAGTTTTTATATGTGTTAGGGAAACGCCGGGCCGCTAATCTAAGCCATGCATAATTCATGGTGGAAATTTGCAGCATACCCATGGTGAACATTCGACGACGCATCTCACAATAAAAAGCTAAATAAATGGCAAATAAAAGAGATGTCGAGGTGTTCATTGTCTGCTTGTCCTATCATTTTGGTGTGGGCTTGTTCCATGTCATCGGGCACGGAGGTACCCCATTGGCGGTTCTCAATGATATGCATATATTTACAATGACAAGAGCCTTGCTTGGGACTCTAAGTAAAGTAGCATGAGGTTTGGGTACTCGTATTCACGGGGCACGAGGTTTTCAACTTATGATTTGTCAAGCATATGCATCATAATTGTTCTCGCATTAACTTTAACCATTCAAGATGCTTATGATGGGGGCAATGAGAGCTCAAAGCCGGTAAGTACCATAATTTTTGAAGGTTATAAAACTTGCAATCACTGCTTCCCTTTGCGAAGGGCCTTTCTTTTACTTTTATGTTGAGTCACCACCTTCTATATTTATGCACCATTAAGAGAGCATAGTTGTCATTCTTAGTGTAATATGCATTGTCCCAAAGTTCATTGATTGATTCATATTGTTGGTTTCACTTGTTCTTAAATTATTTGTATCTAGTCGCCCTTTTAAACTTGAAGGTGTCCTATGCATTTATGTTTTGCTCTCTTTGAAGGACAAGCTGAAAACCATTTGTATGTTTTTCCTTATGATTTGAATACATGTTTGACTTTCATTGTTTCATTTTCATGATCTTTTGTTTGTGTTCATTTGCATGTTTACAACATGGTTGCTAAGTTCTTATTGTCAAGATTATATCTTCATGCCCATGTTTTAAGTTCTTATGATCCCAGCTCACAAATGCTTACATACATGATCAAGATTGTGTAGGTGCATGTCACCTAAAAAATTATTCTTTTGTTATCACTTACCTACTCGAGGACGAGCAGGAGTTAAGCTTGGGGATGCTTGATACGTCTCCAACGTATCTATAATTTTTTATGCTCCATGCTTGTTTTTACACCATTTGCCTACTGTTTCGTTACACTTCGTGGCACTTTTATGCATTTTCCGGAACTAACCTACTAACAAGTTGCCACAGTGCCAGTTCCCTGTTTTCTGCTGTTTTTGTGTTTCAGAAGTGATACACAGGAAATATTCTCGGAATTGGACGAAACAAGTTCCTGAAGTCTTATTTTACCCGGAAGCTTCCAGAGATCCGAAGGAGAGTAGGAGGGAGGCCACCAGGGCCCCACACGTAGGGCTGGCGCGGCCAGGGCCTGGGCCGCGCCACCATGGCGTGAGAGCGCCTGGGCCCTCCTCTGACATCGCCCTTTCGCCTATAAAGACCCCCCGACGGAAAAAACCTAAGGACCCGATCAATTTTCCAGAAACACATCGCGATCCGCCGCCGTCGTCGACCCGAGATCGGGAGGGTCCAGAAGCTCTTCCCGGCACCCGGCCGGAGAGGGGAATCGCCACCGGAGGTCTTCTTCATTGCCATGCTTGCCTCCGAAGCGATGAGTGAGTAGTCTACCTTGGACTATGGGTCCATAGCAGTAGCTAGATGGTTGTCTTCTCCACCATGTGCTTCATGTTTAGATCTCATGAGCTGCCCTACATGATTGAGATCACCGTTATGTAATTCTACATGTTTGGTTTGTTGGGATCCGATGAATATTGGTGTTTATGATTGAGTTGCTGTACTGAATATTATCTTTTGTTATCTCTATGTTGTTTATGATCTTGCATGCTCTCCATTGTTAGTAGCTATCTTGGCCGAGTAGTTGCTAGTGACTCCAAGAGGGGGTATTTATGCTCGATAGTGGGTTCATGCCTCTATTTAACCTAGGGGAGTGACAGAAACCCCTAAGGTTGTAGATGTGCTGTTGCTACTAGGGAGAAAACAACATTCATATGCTCAAGGGAATATGCTTTGTTTACATTACACACTTTGCTTAATGCAATTATCTGTTGTTCGCAACTTAATACTTGTGGAGTTCTCGGATTGATTCGCCACAAGTGGATTATTAGTCATAGATGCAGTTGGATGGCGGTCTATGTATTTTGTTTTAATGCCCAGAGTATATCTCATAGTGATCTTCTTGACATATCACGTTTATCTTTATTCTATCAATTGCCCAACTGTAATTTGTTTACCCAGCATGTGTTATTTATCTTATGGAGAGACACCACTAGTGAACTGTGGACCCCGGTCCTATTTCCATCATATTGCTATCACCTGTTTACTTTACTCGCACTGTTTACTTTACTCGCATACTTTTACTGTTTTGCACTCGATACACTCATAACCTTTGTTTCAAGCAAACCGGTGAGATTGACAACCTCATCGTAAGTTGGGAACAAAGTACTTGGTTGTGTGTGTGCAGGTTCCGCGTTGCAGCTAGCAAGCAAAGCTTGGACGAGGCGCCATATATAAATTGTCCAAAGCTGTCGCAAACTAGCAAGCATCACCTTCAGTCGTTTGTCTCTCCTCTCCAAGAACGATAAACCTTGGTTTCTAAACTGAGGGAAAACTAGCTGTTATACTCATCACACCTTCCTCTTGGGGTTCCCAACGGGCTGGTCATTCACCACGCATCAAGCTAATTTTCTGGCGCCGTTGCCGGGGAGGAAGTAGAAGACTTCTGCGACGGGAGTTTTTCGCACGCACATCCTTTACTTTGTTATTGTTTTGCTTTACTTTATTTATTTTACCTGCATCGTTTTATATCAAAAACCCAAAAAAATTAGAATCCTTGGTAGTTGTTATTTCTTTACTTTAGTTCATCATGTTGATCCCTAAGTACGTTCTGGAGGACCTCTCAGTAGGTAGTGGTTCGATTATTGGCAAAATTAACATTGAGGAGTTCTTTAATCACATTAGTATGCATGAGGAAGTTGAGGAAAAATCTTTGGTTGAGCTAGCTCCTAGTATTGAAGTTGCTTCTGCTTATTTGATTCACATGTTGGAAACTAGGTTTGCTAGTCTTAATCCTTTTATGCAATATATGTTCCTTAAGCTTCATGAAATTGAAGATCCTGAAAAGAAAGCTTTTATTTTGGAAGCTTTGCGCTTAGAATTTAAAGATGACGTTATTGAAGCTAGGAAAGTTCTTAAACGTTTTAATAAACTCGGTTCACCTATAAAGGTTATTAGTACAAATGATGAAGGGGACGAAATACCTATACCTTGCAAGCTTTTGGGATTGTGTGAAGCTTTCGAAAATAATTTTGAATGGATTTGTCCTGAAAATCTTTTTGATGAAAATAGTGAACCAAAGCGCGATCACAAAGGGTCTTCTAAAACTTATGTGGATGAAATACAATGCCTTATTGACAAGACCTCTGCAGTTGATCTTAATGCTTCTTCTGAAAATACTTGATTCGCAATTTTCTGCGCCTAGCTCAAAGGCGTTAAAGAAAAGCACTCTTGGGAGATAACCCAATGTTTTATTTTCAGTACTTTTTCTTTTATTTGAGTCTTGGAAGTCATTACTACTGTAATGACCGCTCCTTATCTTGTTTATTTTGTTTTTGTTCCAAGAGAAGCCTCTAATTCGAGTGAGGTAAAGATTTGGGGATGTTGCTGTCCTGAAACTGTTTTCGGTGCTGCACCGTAAAAATTCTCTGTATATCTTCTGGACTTGCGATTTCTTTTGCATATGCCCCAGGTTATATCCAAACTTTCGTTAGTTGAACACTTTTTGATTTGAGCAACAGAAAACCCCTCAAAAATTCGGCCTTTGTCAGCTGTTCAGTTTTGACAGATTTCTGCCAATATTTGTGTTTGCCACTTTATCGCTTTCTTTTGAGTTCTTTTGATCATGGAACTTTTGGAGAAGTTGCTACAGTAGTATTTGCTATATATGTGGTGGTTTTGAGTTGAAACCTGAAGCAAAACGAGGTTGATTATATGTTATGCTACACTAATGTTGCTAATAGATTTGTGTTTAGTTTTGTATGAAGGAAGTTTTCAAGTGTAGGGATTGGAGAATGATGAGATGAGTTGAAGAATGGACAAAAGCTCAAGCTTGGGGATGCCCAAGCATCACCCCAAGAAATATCCAATAAGTACAAGCGTCAAAGCTTGGGGATGCCCCCGAGGCACCCCTTCTTCATCGGCAAAAATCAGGTCACCTTTCAAGACACTATATGTTTATTGCTTCATGCACTATGTGTTTTTCTTGGAGCGTCAGTTGTTTTAGTTTTCTTAGTTGGTTTAGTTTGTTTTGTTTGCTGCAATAAATGGTTGGACCCCAACAAATTTCTTTTAGAGAAGTTTCCTTGCTTTTCATTTGCCAAGAACACTCTGTTTCTCATTCTTACAATTTCACCGAGTGTTCTTCTTTTTCCGCTACTGCTTTTGGTTTTCGTTTTTGCCTTGATTTGCGTTCAGACCTTGTCATATCTTTTCATCAAGGTGTATTTTTGCCTCTGATCTTTATTGGTTTTCATCAAAAGAGGTGTCTTTAAAATTTTCAAATGGTGTTGGAAAAGAGAAAAAACTTTATGCAAAATAGTGGTACAAGAAGGAGCTTGTGTAGACGGCGGCTTAGGCTTTTTCATGTCGTTCTTGATGTCTTTTTGATAGTATGCTTAGTGGTTTTGCTATAGCATGACTTGTCTCAAATAACTGAGATTGCTTAATGAGCCTTTGAAAAACAATCATGCGTTGTTTTATTGTATGGAAGCATTATTTTGGTTTTCTCCTTGATGCTTTATTTGGGTTGACTTGGCGCATGCTCACACATGTTAGACTCTTACAAAGTCGCCAATAGCCTCTATGATCATTTAGTTTTTGACTTTTGATGCCATCTTATGCTTCTTTTAATGTCGCTTTGTCGCTTTGCATGATTATGGCCATTATTGCTCTCTTAGTTGGTCGCTCCCAGTCTTTTGCTAGCCCTCGCCTTGTACTGAGTATGAGCTCTACTCGTGCATCCAACTCCTAAAAGCCAAAGTTTTCCAAAGTGTCCACCATACATACCTACTAGCAATTTGCTATTCCAAGTAAATTTGACTTGCTTTTATTTTCTCTTCAAATTAAACTCTTACCAGTGTTATGCGAAATTCGGTTAGTAAAGCTCTCACGAACCGGAAGGCACACTATACTTTTTCCTGTTCTTAAAAATTTGACATTGTGGTCTCTTATGTTGAGTTGTTATGCTTGCAAGTTGTAAGTTGGAGACTAGCCCAGCCATGCAGTCATGGGCAAGCTTTCAACATTGCACTTCTTATTTGAGTTGATATCGTGATCTTTTGTTTATGGATGCCCGCGGTGTGAAATGAATTGGGAATCTTGTGGGGATCATGGAGTTTTTATATGTGTTAGGGAAACGCCGGGCCGCTAATCTAAGCCATGCATAATTCATGGTGGAAATTTGCAGCATACCCATGGTGAACATTCGACGACGCATCTCACAATAAAAAGCTAAATAAATGGCAAATAAAAGAGATGTCGAGGTGTTCATTGTCTGCTTGTCCTATCATTTTGGTGTGGGCTTGTTCCATGTCATCGGGCACGGAGGTACCCCATTGGCGGTTCTCAATGATATGCATATATTTACAATGACAAGAGCCTTGCTTGGGACTCTAAGTAAAGTAGCATGAGGTTTGGGTACTCGTATTCACGGGGCACGAGGTTTTCAACTTATGATTTGTCAAGCATATGCATCATAATTGTTCTCGCATTAACTTTAACCATTCAAGATGCTTATGATGGGGGCAATGAGAGCTCAAAGCCGGTAAGTACCATAATTTTTGAAGGTTATAAAACTTGCAATCACTGCTTCCCTTTGCGAAGGGCCTTTCTTTTACTTTTATGTTGAGTCACCACCTTCTATATTTATGCACCATTAAGAGAGCATAGTTGTCATTCTTAGTGTAATATGCATTGTCCCAAAGTTCATTGATTGATTCATATTGTTGGTTTCACTTGTTCTTAAATTATTTGTATCTAGTCGCCCTTTTAAACTTGAAGGTGTCCTATGCATTTATGTTTTGCTCTCTTTGAAGGACAAGCTGAAAACCATTTGTATGTTTTTCCTTATGATTTGAATACATGTTTGACTTTCATTGTTTCATTTTCATGATCTTTTGTTTGTGTTCATTTGCATGTTTACAACATGGTTGCTAAGTTCTTATTGTCAAGATTATATCTTCATGCCCATGTTTTAAGTTCTTATGATCCCAGCTCACAAATGCTTACATACATGATCAAGATTGTGTAGGTGCATGTCACCTAAAAAATTATTCTTTTGTTATCACTTACCTACTCGAGGACGAGCAGGAGTTAAGCTTGGGGATGCTTGATACGTCTCCAACGTATCTATAATTTTTGATGCTCCATGCTTGTTTTTACACCATTTGCCTACTGTTTCGTTACACTTCGTGGCACTTTTATGCATTTTCCGGAACTAACCTACTAACAAGTTGCCACAGTGCCAGTTCCCTGTTTTCTGCTGTTTTTGTGTTTCAGAAGTGATACACAGGAAATATTCTCGGAATTGGACGAAACAAGTTCCTGAAGTCTTATTTTACCCGAAAGCTTCCAGAGATCCGAAGGAGAGTAGGAGGGAGGCCACCAGGGCCCCACACGTAGGGCTGGCGCGGCCAGGGCCTGGGCCGCGCCACCATGGCGTGAGAGCGCCTGGGCCCTCCTCTGACATCGCCCTTTCGCCTATAAAGACCCCCCGACGGAAAAAACCTAAGGACCCGATCAATTTTCCAGAAACACATCGCGATCCGCCGCCGTCGTCGACCCGAGATCGGGAGGGTCCAGAAGCTCTTCCCGGCACCCGGCCGGAGAGGGGAATCGCCACCGGAGGTCTTCTTCATTGCCATGCTTGCCTCCGAAGCGATGAGTGAGTAGTCTACCTTGGACTATGGGTCCATAGCAGTAGCTAGATGGTTGTCTTCTCCACCATGTGCTTCATGTTTAGATCTCATGAGCTGCCCTACATGATTGAGATCACCGTTATGTAATTCTACATGTTTGGTTTGTTGGGATCCGATGAATATTGGTGTTTATGATTGAGTTGCTGTACTGAATATTATCTTTTGTTATCTCTATGTTGTTTATGATCTTGCATGCTCTCCATTGTTAGTAGCTATCTTGGCCGAGTAGTTGCTAGTGACTCCAAGAGGGGGTATTTATGCTCGATAGTGGGTTCATGCCTCTATTTAACCTAGGGGAGTGACAGAAACCCCTAAGGTTGTAGATGTGCTGTTGCTACTAGGGAGAAAACAACATTCATATGCTCAAGGGAATATGCTTTGTTTACATTACACACTTTGCTTAATGCAATTATCTGTTGTTCGCAACTTAATACTTGTGGAGTTCTCGGATTGATTCGCCACAAGTGGATTATTAGTCATAGATGCAGTTGGATGGCGGTCTATGTATTTTGTTTTAATGCCCAGAGTATATCTCATAGTGATCTTCTTGACATATCACGTTTATCTTTATTCTATCAATTGCCCAACTGTAATTTGTTTACCCAGCATGTGTTATTTATCTTATGGAGAGACACCACTAGTGAACTGTGGACCCCGGTCCTATTTCCATCATATTGCTATCACCTGTTTACTTTACTCGCACTGTTTACTTTACTCGCATACTTTTACTGTTTTGCACTCGATACACTCATAACCTTTGTTTCAAGCAAACCGGTGAGATTGACAACCTCATCGTAAGTTGGGAACAAAGTACTTGGTTGTGTGTGTGCAGGTTCCGCGTTGCAGCTAGCAAGCAAAGCTTGGACGAGGCGCCATATATAAATTGTCCAAAGCTGTCGCAAACTAGCAAGCATCACCTTCAGTCGTTTGTCTCTCCTCTCCAAGAACGATAAACCTTGGTTTCTAAACTGAGGGAAAACTAGCGGTTATACTCATCACACCTTCCTCTTGGGGTTCCCAACGGGCTGGTCATTCACCACGCATCAAGCTAATTTTCTGGCGCCGTTGCCGGGGAGGAAGTAGAAGACTTCTGCGACGGGAGTTTTTCGCACGCACATCCTTTACTTTGTTATTGTTTTGCTTTACTTTATTTATTTTACCTGCATCGTTTTATATCAAAAACCCAAAAAAATTAGAATCCTTGGTAGTTGTTATTTCTTTACTTTAGTTCATCATGTTGATCCCTAAGTACGTTCTGGAGGACCTCTCAGTAGGTAGTGGTTCGATTATTGGCAAAATTAACATTGAGGAGTTCTTTAATCACATTAGTATGCATGAGGAAGTTGAGGAAAAATCTTTGGTTGAGCTAGCTCCTAGTATTGAAGTTGCTTCTGCTTATTTGATTCACATGTTGGAAACTAGGTTTGCTAGTCTTAATCCTTTTATGCAATATATGTTCCTTAAGCTTCATGAAATTGAAGATCCTGAAAAGAAAGCTTTTATTTTGGAAGCTTTGCGCTTAGAATTTAAAGATGACGTTATTGAAGCTAGGAAAGTTCTTAAACGTTTTAATAAACTCGGTTCACCTATAAAGGTTATTAGTACAAATGATGAAGGGGACGAAATACCTATACCTTGCAAGCTTTTGGGATTGTGTGAAGCTTTCGAAAATAATTTTGAATGGATTTGTCCTGAAAATCTTTTTGATGAAAATAGTGAACCAAAGCGCGATCACAAAGGGTCTTCTAAAACTTATGTGGATGAAATACAATGCCTTATTGACAAGACCTCTGCAGTTGATCTTAATGCTTCTTCTGAAAATACTTGATTCGCAATTTTCTGCGCCTAGCTCAAAGGCGTTAAAGAAAAGCACTCTTGGGAGATAACCCAATGTTTTATTTTCAGTACTTTTTCTTTTATTTGAGTCTTGGAAGTCATTACTACTGTAATGACCGCTCCTTATCTTGTTTATTTTGTTTTTGTTCCAAGAGAAGCCTCTAATTCGAGTGAGGTAAAGATTTGGGGATGTTGCTGTCCTGAAACTGTTTTCGGTGCTGCACCGTAAAAATTCTCTGTATATCTTCTGGACTTGCGATTTCTTTTGCATATGCCCCAGGTTATATCCAAACTTTCGTTAGTTGAACACTTTTTGATTTGAGCAACAGAAAACCCCTCAAAAATTCGGCCTTTGTCAGCTGTTCAGTTTTGACAGATTTCTGCCAATATTTGTGTTTGCCACTTTATCGCTTTCTTTTGAGTTCTTTTGATCATGGAACTTTTGGAGAAGTTGCTACAGTAGTATTTGCTATATATGTGGTGGTTTTGAGTTGAAACCTGAAGCAAAACGAGGTTGATTATATGTTATGCTACACTAATGTTGCTAATAGATTTGTGTTTAGTTTTGTATGAAGGAAGTTTTCAAGTGTAGGGATTGGAGAATGATGAGATGAGTTGAAGAATGGACAAAAGCTCAAGCTTGGGGATGCCCAAGCATCACCCCAAGAAATATCCAATAAGTACAAGCGTCAAAGCTTGGGGATGCCCCCGAGGCACCCCTTCTTCATCGGCAAAAATCAGGTCACCTTTCAAGACACTATATGTTTATTGCTTCATGCACTATGTGTTTTTCTTGGAGCGTCAGTTGTTTTAGTTTTCTTAGTTGGTTTAGTTTGTTTTGTTTGCTGCAATAAATGGTTGGACCCCAACAAATTTCTTTTAGAGAAGTTTCCTTGCTTTTCATTTGCCAAGAACACTCTGTTTCTCATTCTTACAATTTCACCGAGTGTTCTTCTTTTTCCGCTACTGCTTTTGGTTTTCGTTTTTGCCTTGATTTGCGTTCAGACCTTGTCATATCTTTTCATCAAGGTGTATTTTTTCCTCTGATCTTTATTGGTTTTCATCAAAAGAGGTGTCTTTAAAATTTTCAAATGGTGTTGGAAAAGAGAAAAAACTTTATGCAAAATAGTGGTACAAGAAGGAGCTTGTGTAGACGGCGGCTTAGGCTTTTTCATGTCGTTCTTGATGTCTTTTTGATAGTATGCTTAGTGGTTTTGCTGTAGCATGACTTGTCTCAAATAACTGAGATTGCTTAATGAGCCTTTGAAAAACAATCATGCGTTGTTTTATTGTATGGAAGCATTATTTTGGTTTTCTCCTTGATGCTTTATTTGGGTTGACTTGGCGCATGCTCACACATGTTAGACTCTTACAAAGTCGCCAATAGCCTCTATGATCATTTAGTTTTTGACTTTTGATGCCATCTTATGCTTCTTTTAATGTCGCTTTGTCGCTTTGCATGATTATGGCCATTATTGCTCTCTTAGTTGGTCGCTCCCAGTCTTTTGCTAGCCCTCGCCTTGTACTGAGTATGAGCTCTACTCGTGCATCCAACTCCTAAAAGCCAAAGTTTTCCAAAGTGTCCACCATACATACCTACTAGCAATTTGCTATTCCAAGTAAATTTGACTTGCTTTTATTTTCTCTTCAAATTAAACTCTTACCAGTGTTATGCGAAATTCGGTTAGTAAAGCTCTCACGAACCGGAAGGCACACTATACTTTTTCCTGTTCTTAAAAATTTGACATTGTGGTCTCTTATGTTGAGTTGTTATGCTTGCAAGTTGTAAGTTGGAGACTAGCCCAGCCATGCAGTCATGGGCAAGCTTTCAACATTGCACTTCTTATTTGAGTTGATATCGTGATCTTTTGTTTATGGATGCCCGCGGTGTGAAATGAATTGGGAATCTTGTGGGGATCATGGAGTTTTTATATGTGTTAGGGAAACGCCGGGCCGCTAATCTAAGCCATGCATAATTCATGGTGGAAATTTGCAGCATACCCATGGTGAACATTCGACGACGCATCTCACAATAAAAAGCTAAATAAATGGCAAATAAAAGAGATGCCGAGGTGTTCATTGTCTGCTTGTCCTATCATTTTGGTGTGGGCTTGTTCCATGTCATCGGGCACGGAGGTACCCCATTGGCGGTTCTCAATGATATGCATATATTTACAATGACAAGAGCCTTGCTTGGGACTCTAAGTAAAGTAGCATGAGGTTTGGGTACTCGTATTCACGGGGCACGAGGTTTTCAACTTATGATTTGTCAAGCATATGCATCATAATTGTTCTCGCATTAACTTTAACCATTCAAGATGCTTATGATGGGGGCAATGAGAGCTCAAAGCCGGTAAGTACCATAATTTTTGAAGGTTATAAAACTTGCAATCACTGCTTCCCTCTGCGAAGGGCCTTTCTTTTACTTTTATGTTGAGTCACCACCTTCTATATTTATGCACCATTAAGAGAGCATAGTTGTCATTCTTAGTGTAATATGCATTGTCCCAAAGTTCATTGATTGATTCATATTGTTGGTTTCACTTGTTCTTAAATTATTTGTATCTAGTCGCCCTTTTAAACTTGAAGGTGTCCTATGCATTTATGTTTTGCTCTCTTTGAAGGACAAGCTGAAAACCATTTGTATGTTTTTCCTTATGATTTGAACACATGTTTGACTTTCATTGTTTCATTTTCATGATCTTTTGTTTGTGTTCATTTGCATGTTTACAACATGGTTGCTAAGTTCTTATTGTCAAGATTATATCTTCATGCCCATGTTTTAAGTTCTTATGATCCCAGCTCACAAATGCTTACATACATGATCAAGATTGTGTAGGTGCATGTCACCTCAAAAATTATTCTTTTGTTATCACTTACCTACTCGAGGACGAGCAGGAGTTAAGCTTGGGGATGCTTGATACGTCTCCAACGTATCTATAATTTTTGATGCTCCATGCTTGTTTTTACACCATTTGCCTACTGTTTCGTTACACTTCATGGCACTTTTATGCATTTTCCGGAACTAACCTACTAACAAGTTGCCACAGTGCCAGTTCCCTGTTTTCTGCTGTTTTTGTGTTTCAGAAGTGATACACAGGAAATATTCTCGGAATTGGACGAAATAAGTTCCTGAAGTCTTATTTTACCCGGAAGCTTCCAGAGATCCGAAGGAGAGTAGGAGGGAGGCCACCAGGGCCCCACACGTAGGGCTGGCGTGGCCAGGGCCTGGGCCACGCCACCGTGGCATGAGAGCGCCTGGGCCCTCCTCTGACATCGCCCCTTCGCCTATAAAGACCCCCCGACGGAAAAAACCTAAGGACCAGATCAATTTTCCAGAAACACATCGTGATCCACCGCCGTCGTCGACCCGAGATCGGGAGGGTCCAGAAGCTCTTCCTGGCACCCTGCCGGAGAGGGGAATCGCCACCGGAGGTCTTCTTCATCGCCATGCTTGCCTCCGGAGCGATGAGTGAGTAGTCTACCTTGGACTATGGGTCCATAGCAGTAGCTAGATGGTTGTCTTCTCCACCATGTGCTTCATGTGTAGATCTCATGAGCTGCCCTACATGATTGAGATCACCGTTATGTAATTCTACATGTTTGGTTTGTTGGGATCCGATGAATATTGGTGTTTATGATTGAGTTGCTGTACTGAATATTATCTTTTGTTATCTCTATGTTGTTTATGATCTTGCATGCTCTCCGTTGTTAGTAGCTATCTTGGCCGAGTAGTTGCTAGTGACTCCAAGAGGGGGTATTTATGCTCGATAGTGGGTTCATGCCTCTATTTAACCTAGGGGAGTGACAGAAACCTCTAAGGTTGTAGATGTGTTGTTGCTACTAGGGAGAAAACAACATTCATATGCTCAAGGGCATATGCTTTGTTTACATTACACACTTTGCTTAATGCAATTATCTGTTGTTCGCAACTTAATACTTGTGGAGTTCTCGGATTGATTCGCCACAAGTGGATTATTAGTCATAGATGCAGTTGGATGGCGGTCTATGTATTTTGTTTTAATGCCCAGAGTATATCTCATAGTGATCTTCTTGACATATCACGTTTATCTTTATTCTATCAATTGCCCAACTGTAATTTGTTTACCCAGCATGTGTTATTTATCTTATGGAGAGACACCACTAGTGAACTGTGGACCCCGGTCCTATTTCCATCATATTGCTATCACCTGTTTACTTTACTCGCATACTTTTACTGTTTTCCACTCGATACACTCATAACCTTTGTTTCAAGCAAACCGGTGAGATTGACAACCTCATCGTAAGTTGGGAACAAAGTACTTGGTTGTGTGTGTGCAGGTTCCGCGTTGCAGCTAGCAAGCAAAGCTTGGACGAGGCGCCATATATAAATTGTCCGAAGCTGTCGCAAACTAGCAAGCATCACCTTCAGTCGTTTGTCTCTCCTCTCCAAGAACGATAAACCTTGGTTTCTAAACTGAGGGAAAACTAGCTGCTATACTCATCACACCTTCCTCTTGGGGTTCCCAACGGGCTGGTCATTCACCACGCATCATTCCTCCTGACCTCTAGCCGGTTGCGGTTGCGACGTATCAGGGATCTGCCGAGCGCGCTGCTCCAGCTCTCTCAGGAAACGGCACTGACGCGTGGAGTGGGTCGCTTCCCTACCCGGGGAGGTGTGAAACTTACACGGCTGATCAAGTGCAGCATCGAGGGTGTACTTGCCCTCTTTGCGCCCATGACCGCTGCCGGCAGCCCCCGGGCCTCCTTGGTCAGAAGTCGCTCGCTTTGAGCTAGCAGATCCTCTAGGGAACGTCTCGACGTGGTCAAGCCACAGGTGGATGTGCAGCGCCGATGGGCGAGCTTGGGGCTCCGACCCTGGTGTTAACTCCGAGATTGGGCGTGGCCTGCTTGCTCCGCTGCCTTGCTGGGCGCGGCGGCCTTGGGCGTTGCCGCTCTGAGCACGGCCGCCCTGTCCGCGCCCTCCGCGGCTTCGGCTTGCCGATGGCGACCGTTAGATCTGGCCGGGGACGGTGGTGGCAAAGCTGCGCCGCAGGTCACGAGCGAGCTCGATCGGTGCGTCTCCATGCACGTCGTAGAACTCGCTGAGCGTGGTGCTCGCGCGGCACCGGTTGGCCTCGTCCTCAGCCACCTTGCTGAGGAGGACGAGACGCGTCCGCTCCAGGGCCTCGGCGACCCGGGCGGGATCGATGACGCGGCCGAGGGGAGCGCGCAGGTCCACCACGGAGACGTCCGGGGCATCCTGCTCTGGGAGTGGAGCATCTTGCTCCTGTGGAAGAAGGCGTTTGGGCGACGGGCGCTCGGGGCGCGGTGAGTCGCCGCCCTCATCTTCTCCCAGGGCCATCACCTTGACCATGATGCCAAGATTGCTGCTTTCACCGCAACTCGAGCCTCCGTCGCAGAGAGAGTCGAAGACGTCGGTGACCTCCTCCGGGAAGGGCTTGGCGACGTAGAAGCGGTGGCTGCCGACGTCGAGGAAGGAGCCGTTGTTGCCGAAGCCGTTCTCGAAGTGGGCCAAGTTGTCGCTGGCACAGTCGAAGGTCCCGAAACTCCAGACGAGGCCGGAGGCGACCTTCTCGCCGGGGGGTCCCGGCCGGAACTTGACTCCGCTCGCCGCCGCGCTTTGCCCCATGGTGGGCGCCAACTGTCGTGGCAATTTGGAGATAGTAGCCATGGGGTGGCTTAACGAAGGGGCTCGGCGGTGGTGACGATGGGTCCGGCTCGGGATTGTGCCAGCGGAGACACCTCGGTTTACCCAGGTTCAGGGCCCTCCCAGTTGGAGGTAAACTCCTACTTCCTGCCTGCTTCTTATTGACTAGACAGTATCGATTACAATGCTCCTCGAGCTGTTCGGGCTAGAGGAGGAAGAAGAAGATTGGATCCCCCCCAGACTAAGGGTCCAGGCCCCCTTATATAGGCGGGGGCCTGGTTACAGGTTAGGTAACGATTCGGCCGGCTCCCGGCTCCTCGGCGGTGGCGTCCTTGGCGTGATCCCTTCGCCCTGCTCTGGTAGTTTCGCCTTATAAAGTACCTTTCCCCTAGGACCGACATCTGGGAGGCATATGCCCTCCCTTTTGCCTCGGATCCTATCGTGGGGAAGGGTCCTTGGTCGCTGATTGGCTGAGGCCGGTCGTGGCGCTCGTCACTCCCGTCCTTGGCCTATGTCGCTCTTGTCGGGGCCAGCGCACTTTCGGTGAATCAACCATTGGGAGGCTTTTGTCTTCATCGCTCGGCTCCAGTTCTCCTCGGTGGAGTCGCCAGCCGGCTGCTGGCGCAGCCGGCCCTTCGGGCGGAGCTAGTCTTCTCGTGCCGAGCTCATGGAGACTCCTGGGACGCCAGCCGGCATTTAGCTCGGCCCGTGGCATGCCCCATTACTCATCCCCACGACAGGCGGATTGCTTACCGGGCGGCCCAGTTGCTGGAAAGACCATGGCGGTACTGGACGCGGGAGCTTATGGCGGATCCGGAGATAGGCCCATGGCGGGTTGCCTTGTAGTACACGCATAGGACTTAGTCTAGGACTCCAGTTTGTATCCGCTCCGGTACCATCGTGTAGCCCACGCCAGACGCCTTTATAAGCCAGTGTGGAGGAGCCCTTGAGGCACAACAGAAGAGCTTAGACTTACGGCCAATCGTATAGTGAAATAGCCAACCTCATCATTGTAATCGAGCACTAGTTGCCATATAGTGAATTATAGCAGCACGTAGGGTCTCGCCACCGTTGCGGGATCTGAAGCTGGGTAAACTCGTGCTACCACTATCCCGGATCGCTCCGCCGTGTTCACCCCCTTACACAAACCGCCATACACCTACCCCTATGGCAGATTGATGCGTGGTGAATGACCAGCCCGTTGGGAACCCCAAGAGGAAGGTGTGATGAGTATAGCAGCTAGTTTTCCCTCAGTTAAGAAACCAAGGTTATGTCGATCAGGAGAAGAGCGGGCAATGCGACTGTAGGTGATGCTTGCTAGTTTGCGACAGCTTTGGAAAATTTATATATGGCGCCTCATCCAATCTTTGCTTGCTAGCTGCAACGCGGAACCTGCACACAACACAACCAAGTACTTTGCTCCCAACTTGCGATGAGGTTGTCAATCTCACCGGTTTGCTTGAAACAAAGGGTATGAGCGTATCGAGTGGAAAACAGTAGAAGTATGCGAGTAAAGTAAACAGTGCGAGTAAAGTAAACAGGTGATAGCAATATGATGGAAATAGGACCGGGGTCCACAGTTCACTAGTGGTGTCTCTCCATAAGATAAACAACACATGTTGGGTAAACAAATTACAGTTAGCCAATTGATAGAATAAAGATAAACGTGATATGTCAAGAAGATCACTATGCGATTTACTCTGGGCATTACAACAAAATACATAGACCGCCATCCAACTGCATCTATGACTAATAATCCACTTGTGGCGAATCAATCCGAGAACTCCACAAGTATTAAGTTGCGAACAAACAGATAATTGCATTAAGCAAAGTGTGTAATGTAAACAAAGCATATGCCCTTGAGCATATGAATGTTGTTTTCTCCCTAGTAGCAACAGCACATCTACAACCTTAGAGGTTTCTGTCACTCCCCCAGATTAAATAGAGGCATGAACCCACTATCGAGCATAAATACCCCCTCTTGGAGTCACTAGCAACTACTCGGCCAAGATAGCTACTAACAACGGAGAGCATGCAAGATCATAAACAACATAGAGATAACATAAGATATATTTCAGTATAGCAACTCAATCATAACACCAATATTCATCGGATCCCAACAAACCAAACATATAGAATTACATAACGGTGATCTCAATCATGTAGGGCAGCTCATGAGATCTAAACATGAAGCACATGGTGGAGAGGACAACCATCTAGCTACTGCTATGGACCCATAGTCCAAGGTAGACTACTCACTCATCGCTCCGGAGGCAAGCATGGCGATGAAGAAGACCTCCGGTGGCGATTCCCCTCTCCGGCAGGGTGCCGAGAAGAGCTTCTGGACCCTCCCGATCTTCGGGTTGACGGCGGCGGTGGAAAATTGATCGGGTACTTAGGTTTTCTCCGTCGAGGGGTCTTTATAGGCGAAGGGGCATCGTCAGAAGTGGACCGAGGCGGTCTCACATGTAGGGGGCATGGCCAGGGCCTGGGCCGCGCCGCCCTGGTGTGTGGCCCCCTCGTGGCCCCACTCTGTCTCCTCTTCGGATCTCTGGAAGCTTCCGGGGAAAATAAGACTTCAGGAACTTGTTTCGTCCAATTCCGAGAATATTTCCCGTGTATCACTTCTGAAACACAAAAACAGCAGAAAACAGGGAACTGGCACTGTGGCGACTTGTTAATAGGTTAGTTCCGGAAAATGCACAAAAGTGCCACGAAGTGTAACGAAATAGTAGGCAAATGGTGTAAAAACAAGCATGGAGCATCAAAAATTATAGATACGTTGGAGACGTATCAAGCATCCCCAAGCTTAACTCTTGCTCGTCCTCGAGTAGGTAAGTGATAACAAAAGAATAATTTTTGAGGTGACATGCACCTACACAATCTTGATCATATATGTAAGGATTTGTGAGCTGGGATCATAAGAACTTAAAACATGGGTATGAAGATATAATCTTGACAATAGAAACTAAGCAACCATGTTGTAAACATGAAAATGAACACAAACAAAAGATCATGAAAATGAAACAATGAAAGTCAAACGTGTGTTCAAATCAGAAGGAAAAACATACAAATGGTTTTCAGCTTGTCCTTCATAGAGAGCAAAACATAAATGCATAGGACACCTTCAAGTTTAAGAGGGTGACTAGATACAAATAATTTGAGAACAAGTGAAACCAACAATATGAATCAATCAATGAAAACCTTGGGACAATGCACATTATACTAAGAATGACAACTATGCTCTCTTATTGGTGCAAAAAGATAGAAGGTGGTGACTCAACATAAAAAGTAGAAGAAAGACCCTTCGCGGAGGGAAGCAGTGATTGCTAGTTTTATAACCTTAAAAAATTATGGTACTTACCGGCTTTGAGCTCTCATTGTCCCCATCATAAGCATCTTGAATGGTTAAAGTTAATGCGAGAACAATTATGATGCATATGCTTGACAAATCATAAGTTGAAAACCTCATGTCCCGTGAATACGAGTACCCAAACCTCATGCTACTCTACTTAGAGTCCCAAGCAAGGCTCTTGTCATTGTAAGTATATATGTATCATCGAGAACCGCCAACGGGGTACCTCCGTGCCCAATGACATGGAACAAGCCCACATCAAAATGACCGGACAAGCAGACAATGAACACCTCGACATCTCTTTTATTTACCATTTGTTTAGCTTTTTATTTTGAGATGCGTCGTCGAATGTCCACTATGGGTATGCTGCAAATTTCCACCATGAATTATGCATGGCTTAGATTGTTGGCCCAGGCGTTTCCCTAACACATATACAAACTCCATGATCCTCGCAAGATTCCCAATTCATTTCACACCGCGGGCATCCATAAACAAAAGATCACGATATCAACTCAAATAAGAAGTGCAATGTTGAAAGCTTGCCCCATGACAGCATGGCTGGGCTAGTATCCAACTTACAACTTGCAAGCATAACAACTCAACATAAGAGACCACAATGTCAAATTTTTAAGAATAGGAAAAAGTAAAGTGTGCCTTCCGGTTCGTGAGAGCTTTACTGACCAATTTTTGCATAACACTGGTAAGAGTTTAATTTGAAGAGAAGATAAAAGCAAGTCAAAATTACTTGGAGCATAAATACCCCCTCTTGGAGTCACTAGCAACTACTCGGCCAAGATAGCTACTAACAACGGAGAGCATGCAAGATCATAAACAACATAGAGATAACATAAGATATATTTCAGTATAGCAACTCAATCATAACACCAATATTCATCGGATCCCAACAAACCAAACATGTAGAATTACATAACGGTGGTCTCAATCATGTAGGGCAGCTCATGAGATCTAAACATGAAGCACATGGTGGAGAGGACAACCATCTAGCTACTGCTATGGACCCATAGTCCAAGGTAGACTACTCACTCATCGCTCTGGAGGCAAGCATGGAGATGAAGAAGACCTCCGGTGGCGATTCCCCTCTCCGACAGGGTGCCGGGAAGAGCTTCTGGACCCTCCCGATCTTCGGGTCGATGGCAGCGGCGGATCGCGATGTGTTCTGGAAAATTGATCGGGTACTTAGGTTTTTTCTGTCGGGGGGTCTTTATAGGCGAAGGGGCATCGTCAGAAGTGGACCGAGGCGGTCTCACATGTAGGGGGCGCGGCCAGGGCCTGGGCCGCGCCGCCCTGGTGTGTGGCCCCCTCGTGGCCCCACTCCGTCTCCTCTTCGGATCTCTGGAAGCTTCCGGGAAAAATAAGACTTCAGGAACTTGTTTCGTCCAATTCCGAGAATATTTCCTGTGTATCACTTCTGAAACACAAAAACAGCAGAAAACAGGGAACTGGTACTGTGGCGACTTGTTAATAGGTTAGTTCCGGAAAATGCACAAAAGTGCCACGAAGTGTAACGAAACAGTAGGCAAATGGTGTAAAAACAAGCATGGGCATCAAAAATTATAGATACGTTGGAGACGTATCACAGATATGTTGACGAAACCACGACAGCGACCAAGCACGACGGATGAGACGGTGAATAATATATTCGTGACCATGATGTGTAATATATATATATATATAGTGTGGTTTCTTCATTATTGCTGTATATATATAGTACCATTAAATTAAATACAAAACACACCAAATAAAACCCTAAACCCTAAATGGAAAAAAAAAATACAAAACCCTGCAGAGATCAACGATTCCGGTTCGTGCTACGAACCGGGACCAATGACCCAGACCCCCTCGCACTGCAGCGCGTCCACGTGGAAACCTATCGGTCCCGGTTCGTGCTGAACCGGGACTATAGGGCCTTTTTCTACCAGTGTAGCATATCAAAATGCTTTTATAACTCGTGAACTAAAAGGCCGTCTGAATAGATATCTCAAATTTAAATTCATTTGCAGATTTTTGGCTGCCGAAGGTTCATAACAATGACGTGCATTCACGAACCTCTGTGAAGAAGCTGCTAACGAGACGCAGGCAAAGCAGCCGTACGCCTAAACAAGGTACAATCGTCGCAAATGAGTCAGTGATTCCACCACTAGCTGGCTCCCGACCGGTCTGTTCCCTCTTTCACACAGAAGTCAAACATCAACTTTCTCAGATCGAGTTCCATTGTGCATAGCTAGTCACGGCGATTTGAAACGGTACGTGTGTGTACCGATCATCGGGTACGAGCAAGCTTCCTAGGGCAAGCAGACAAGGAGTAGATAAAAATTTGGCAGGACAAAGCTGACAGAGAACATACAGCGGTACATTCAGGCCTCAGTGACACTGCCACCAATCCATGCATGATTCCAAGACACTACAGGAAGAAAATGCTATGCCGACGACCAATACCTAAGCCGACGACTTTTTATCAGGGCCGTCGGCATAGGCCCTGGCCTTGGACGTGGCCTTGGGTTAGGTATGCCGTCGGCGTAGATTATTCAGGGACCTGACCCGACGGCAAAGCCGTCGGGTTAGGTATTTTTGTTTTTTCGATCGCATTTCCTGTTTTGCGAAAAAAGAAAGAAAATGATAAAAAAAATCAAAAAATAATATCCTTTGAGGTATAATTATGTTACATGATCTAGTTGTTAGGAAAATTAAGAAACTTGAATTTCAACATATTTTGCAAAAAACTTGAATTAGGAAAATTAAAAAACCCGATTTTCGCTTACACATTTCAACATATTTTGCACTTTTTGCTTTAATGGTAAAAGTTTAGTGAAGAAATGACATGTTGCGGTTCTGAAAAATGATTTTTGCAAAAAATCAGGAGCTCGTCTTATTAGAGCTAAAGGCCAAACCCACCTCGGTTCTAGCGAAATCGGCAGGAGCTTGCGTAAAATACATAAAATAGCTCCAAAGATTTATGCGATGAAAGAGAGCTGATATGTGTATCTCAGGTGGTCTATTATTTATGAGGGGTGTTGTGCCCATCTTTTGGTTTGCCATTTCGGTAGATGCCTCACAAAAAAAACCAATTTTAGCTCTCCGAAAATAGAAAACACACTTTTCATGGGACGAAACAAAAATCGGCCTTTGTGGCATTCCTCGCCATCCCAGGGGGCCACGCGCGTGTCCGATATGGCCTTGTTTCGACAAACTATTCCATGATTAGGCCCAAACCTAGCTCATTTAACCTAAAAGCCATGCAACCTCGAACGTGGTAGGTCATTTTTGTGAAGGGACTTTCTGGTAAATTGCTTTTATCAAGGTGTGATTTTTTCCCCACATCTAGGTGATATAAAATGATGCCACGCGAAGGTCTCGCATTTTTTTGATTTTTTTGAATTAGTTACGCCCGATTCTAGACCTACATGAACATGACAACGCACGTAACTCCCGCTCGCGGCCAGACGGTGCGGAGTCCCTCTTTAATGTTTAAAGTTTAGTGAAGTAATGACATGTTGCGGATCTGAAAATGATTTTTGCAAAAAATTAGGAGCTCGTCTTATTAGAGCTAAAGGGCAAACCCACCCCGGTTCCAGCGAAATCGGCAGGAGTTTGCGTAAAATCTAAAAAATAACTCTGAAGGTTTGCGTGATGAAACAAGAGCTGATATGTGTACCCCATGTGGTATGTTATTTATGTGGGGTGTTGTGCCTAGCTTTCTGTTTGCCATTTCAGTAGCTGCCTCACAAAAAAACCCGATTTTGGCACTCCAAAAATGGAAAACACACTTTTCATGGGACAAAACAAAAATCATCCTCTATAGGCATTCCTCGCCATCCCAAGGGCCACGTGCGTGTCCGATATGGCCTTGTTTTGACAAACTATGCCATGATCAGGGCCAAACCTAGCTCATTTCACCTAAAAGTCATGCAACCTCGAACGTGGTAGGTCATTTTTGTGAAGAGACTTTCTGGTAAATTACTTTTATCAAGGTTTGATTTTTCCCCCACATCTAGGTGATATAAAATGACGTCACACGAATGTCTCACATTTTTTCGATTTTTTTTTAAATTAGTTACGCCCGATTCTGGACCCGCATGAACATGACAACGCATGAAACTCGCGCTCATGGCCAGGCGGTGTGGAGTCCCGCTTTAACGGGCAAAGTTTAGTGAAGAAATGACGTGTTACGGATCAAAAATGGTTTTAAAATTTTTGTGAAATTTTTGATTTTTTTTAATGTTTTTATTTATAAATTTGTTGAAAGTTTTTAATTTTTTTCAAAATGTTAACAAACACATATACACATGCACATATATACTTACACACACATAGACATATATACTTACATAGTTATACGCAGTCATATAGACACACATGCCTTAAGAGGATTGATATGCTACTAATATCAATAAGGACTTAGTAGTATAGTGATAGCTTATTTAAATAGAACTTAGAAATTAAGCGTGCTGGTCTTGTAGCACTCTGAGGATGACAAAAAATTAAAAAAAATGAAAAGAAAAATTACAAAAAATGAAAACTTTGATTTTTTTTTAAAAAAATACGATTTTTTTGAAAAAACTGAAAATAACCTAACCCGACGGCATTTTGAGGCCGTCGGGTTAGCCTAACCCGACGACATTTAGGCGTTGACCCGACGCCCGTCTACACCGACGGCACCTGACCCGACGGCATTAGAAAAAAGCCGTCGAGTTAGGCTAAGCCGATGGCTGTTTAAGCCTAACCCGACGGCTTCTGGCCGTCGGCGTATCAGCTTCTTCCTTAAATGAAACATGAGAAAACCATTTTGCAATTAGTCGAGCGCTGTAATGGATGCGAGTGTACACTACCGTTAGTTCGTCCGGTCGTGTGTTGTGCACTTCTTGTTCGACATGATAGCAAAACAGATCCAAAAGACGGGAGCCAGAGTCAGGCCACATGGATGGATCGGTTCAGTCGGTATGCTTCATGCGTGTGATAAATGCCACAGCCGGATACGGTGGCAATTGACTTGAGCGAGCGGCGCGGCCAGCGTGGATTTACTTCTCGTGACAACATTTAACGTGTGCGGCCTACTGGGAGCTAGGTTGGTGGCGAAACTGCTGATCGCTGCAGCTTCAGTACACGCCAGCCTTGCGTGCGCCCACGGCCCCTCTTCACGTCGATGTGGAAGTAATTTCTGGATCGATCAATCGTAATCGATGACAAGTTCAAGCAGAGGGGTGGCCAAGCCAAGGCATGGCGGGCTGCATGCATGCATGCAGGACGACGGACATCAACTGGCCGCCTCCGAAACTAGTGAGTAGTTATTTTTTTTAATCTACTCTTCAGTTTTAATATTGTGCACGAGTTTTTATATGAGAAACTGACATGAGTACCTGTGTACACCGGATGAATACCCAACACATTTCGGCGAAAATAACAAATAAAATTGTATGTGTGTGTATGCATCGGAAACTAGTAGAATTGTACGTATTTTTTTTTATGGTGGCTCATGGTTAGTACGAGCGATGCTATTGTCAATTCCAAGTGCAGAGCATGCGAACGTTGTCAGATTATTGTTAAACATAGATTACATTTGACAGCGTCCGTCGACCACTCTGAAATTGTATGAAGTTCGTTGTGGCCGCTGCCCTCCCCCTAGTCCTCGATGATGTGTTCTGGTGCCAAACTTGCTCGATAGGACTAGGGTTAGCGGCTGATTTAATGCATCTATCTAAGTATTATATAACTATTAGGAAGCTTGGCACTGCGGTACACCGCGCCCTTGGCTATTGGATTGACGGTTAAACTATTATAGAAGTAGTACTACTATACATGAGTTATTGAAGTACCGCAGAAGTGATGTTGTGGAAGCACGGTTGAAGTGACATAAAAGTAGTATTATAAAGCCATGGTTTAGAATTATTTTACTTATATGGGTATATAATTGTGAGGCAATGAAAGTGTGTATGGCAAAAGCAGTACTACAGTTGCAGTGGAGTGAGGCAAATAGAATGTCTGGAGTGATAACAGTTTGCGCTGACTTAAAGAAGTGACATGCGGCAAAGTAATTTTTTTGTAATCATAAAGAGGGTAGTAGTCTTTTCCTAGATAAAAGAGGCGGTGGAGTATTTTCTGTCCCTAGAGTTGTTACAGAAGAAGGCAGTAGTGTTCCCTAATTCAAAGAGATAGGAAGGTGGTGTAAATATATTTTATGGCATTGCTACGAAAGAAGATAATTGCATTTTTCCAACATTACTATAGAATAAAACATTAGTATTTTTTCCGAGTAAAAGAGGCTAGAGAAATATATTTCTTTGAGGGTAAGGCAACAACATTAATTCATGGTAAAAGAGGCAAGGAGGACTCTTAGAGTATTTTTTCACGGTCATCCTAAAAGAAAATAGTAGCATGTTTTCCAAATAAAAGAGACAACAAAAGATGAAATATTGTTTTAAAGACGCATTAGTATTTGTTTTATAAAATGGGCGATCAATGATACATTTTTTCCCATATGTAAAAGATGAACAGACGGCGGAGTAAGTACATATATTAAAATGTACTATATAGATGAAGGATTTGGAGTAAGTATATTTTTACAAAGATAAAGTAGTAAAATAAATATTAGTATTATTACTGGAAAAATGAGACCATGGATAGTTGGGTATTCCCGTAAGATGGTCGTGACCTACTGACAAAAAATTACTGTTAGAAACAATAGGGAAAATACTATAGCGCACAATGTTTATCATGCTGATTCATTTGCCATAGTAGTAAGTGTTGCATCCGTTGTTTGTTGTAGTGTTTTGCTTCTTTTCGGATAGGCCAATTCGTGGTGATGTGAGCAACGACAAGTTGTCCGGGTGTTCTTCGACCATCTTTTTAGGCGAGCTCTTTTCTCTCTACCCATTTAACACTTTTGCTCTCGCTAGCTCTATATTCTAGCCTTGTGTCGTGATGCTTTGTTCGAGTTCCGTGTCCTATCCACCTGTTTATCCAAAGCAAAGTTGTAGAACCTTCCATACATCCTATTAACTGTGTGCTTGTTATTTGAGTTGCCTTGCGAGTCGTAGGCATATTCAGGTTGTTTCTAGTGGTCTTACCTTATCGGTTTGGGAAGTTATCATATGCTCTACTTTATGGATACATGTTGTTGGAGATATACATGGCTTACTTTAATTTTAATAATTAAAATTGAATTAAGCAGAGGCATCGGTGAGTCATTTTGCCAGTTTTACGACGGCTCACTTGTGTCCCCTAGGACTCCAAGATCGCATAAACTATTTTAAGACTGAGCGCTCTAACCATACGTGGGTATGCTTCTGGGCCTCCCCTCGACCACTGTCGGAATATACATACTTGTCCAGCGGCCACAACTAGTTCGCGCTGTTTCTATTTGGTTCTTGTCGGGCGTGCAGCTCTTGCATCTTATTGTCCGATTTCACTTTGGGGGAAGCCGAGTGCGTCTTGTAACCCCTTGTTTCTGCACGTCCGTATAGGTGGGATGCGGTTAAGCGAGTTCCGAAAGAGTGAGGTCACTGGTCATCTTCCATGAGGAGCTCCGATCCAGTGTGCATCTCCTAGGATCCGACTTAACCGTACGCTCAAACAGCTAGGTCCATCTCGGAGATTTAGACGGACTCTCGATATGGGTTCAACTTAGTTAGGTGGCTTCCTAGACTTATTTGTAGTGAAGGGGAGTGCAAGTCGTGACCTCCTGCCGGCACACTGTTGGAAGTGTGCTAATCGTAGGCATCAAGAGGTGATCGTGCGTTTGGATACATTTGGGCACCCCTGCAGGGTTAAATCTTTTCAAAAATCCATGTCCGCAGTTATGGACGACTTGGAGCTGTACTACTCGATCATAGAATAACTTAAACCTGCTATTTCTATATTAATAAACTTGTGTAGTAAGTTAGCACAACTACAACAACAAACCTGCAATAAAACTTATCAACCATGTGAGTGACTTTGCAATTGCTTCCTCGTTGGGTGCGAAGGGGCAATATATTAGTTGGGTTATGTTTGGTGTTAGTTTCTAGTTGGTTCTTTTATGTGCTCTCTTATCTTATCGATTTAGATGAAAGTTGTAGTTTGTCTCTGTAGTATGATTTTTTTGTTGCCGTTAAGTCCACCATATAGCCCGGCGAGCACAACCTTGTTCTAGCCTCGCAGAGTACATGCCACGGAGTTCGTTCCTCGGTACTCACCCTCGTTTTTTTCATCTTTCTCTTTCTCCCTTCTTGTTCGGCAACCGTTGGCCCAACGATTTTGACAGGTATGGGAGCGCCGACGTTAGCTGAAGGGAATATGCCCGAGAGGCAATAATAAAGTGGTTATTATCATATTCCATGTTTATGATAAATGTTTATTTCTCATGCTAGAATTGTATTAATCGGAAACATTAATACTTGTGTGATTAATAAACTAAAAAGGTTCCTAGTAAAGCCTCTCTTTCATACTAGCTCGTTGATTAACTGATGATCAAGGTTTCCTGATCATGAACATTGGATGTTGTTAATAACGGGGTCATATCATTAGAAGAATGATGTGATGAACACTCACGCCCATAGTAAGATTAGCAATACGATCAAGTCATCAAGTTCATTGCTATATCAAACTCATATGAAATAGTTATAATCCTCAGACCATGAGATCATGTTAATCACTGATGCCGGAAGAGTGCTTTGATGATATCAAACGTCACACCATTACAGGGTGATTATAAAGGTTGATTTGGGTATTCTGAAAGTATTAGTTGAGGCTCATGGATCAAGAGTGGGATTTGTCCATCCGGATGACAGAAAGATATTCTCTGGGCCCTTCTCGGTGATATTGCATTAGAATCGCTTGCAAGCATGTGACTAGGTCACGGGAATGCATAACTCAAGGGTTATTTGTTAATGTTTGTTAATTGAATGAATTAACAAATATTAAAGAAATAAAAATGTTTTATTAAATCAATAAGTGTGAATTTTAATTAGCATGAATGTCATGCAAAATTAAGATGGGGGTTACCTCATGTTGATGAGGGGGTTACCAGCATGAAGGACATGAAGGGGGGGTTACCACCATGATGAGGAGGAGGACCTCCTCCTAGGCCGGCGCACCCTCCAAGGGGGCTGTGATGTCTACACACGCTTCTGTTCTTGTAGACAGTGTTGGGCCTCCAAGTGCAGAGGTTTGTAGAACAGCAGCAAGTTTCCCTTAAGTGGATCACCCAAGGTTTATCGAACTCAGGGAGGAAGAGGTCAAAGCTATCCCTCTCAAGCAACCCTGTAATTACGATACAGAAAGTCTCTTGTGTCCCCAACACACCCAATACACTTGTCAGATGTATAGGTGCACTAGTTCGGCGAAGAGATAGTGAAATACAAGTGGTATGGATGATTATAAGTAGTAAATGCGATATGGAATAAAAAACGCTGCGAGCAAACATGTAACAAAACAGCAAGTAAACGGTGTGCAAAGCTTGGAAACAAGGCCTAGGGATCATACTTTCACTAGTGGACACACTCCCAACAAATATAACATGATTGAACAAATAAATAACTTCTCTCCACTATGGTACTCTGAATTACTCTCCTATTGAATAACACTAATCATTGTGTAGTGGCTACAGAAGCACCCCTTAAAGTTCATCAAGTACTTGACAAACACCACTCATAGAGATACCCAAATCAAAGCACAACTCAAGATAGATATTATTGCAACATAAACCAAGTACTAACACGGTGCACACACTGTCAACATTACACCATGAAAGGAGGAATAGATCACTTCAATACTATCATAGCAATAATTATTCTCGTAATCCACAAGAGATCACAATCATAGCCTAAACCAAGTACCACCATGATGCACGCACTGTCACCGTTACACCATGGCAAGAGGAATAGATTACTTTAATAACACCACTAGAGTACACATAATATCTGAATAATAACATCTACTTGTTCAACATGATACAAAGCTCACGATCACATAAAGATCACATCATGGGAGAGAGAGGTGAACCACATAGCTACCGGTAGAGCCCTTAGCCCCGGGGATGAACTACTCCCTCCTCATCATAGGAGACAGCAAGGTTGATGGAGATGGCGGTGAGGTCGATGGAGACGGCGGAGACGGCGATGGAGACCGATGGAGATGGCTCCGGGGGCACTTCCCCGTCCCGGCAGGGTGCCGAAACAGAGACTTCTGTCCCCCGAAATTTGTCGGCAATGGCGGCGGAGCTACGGAACTGTTTCTGGAAAATTGCCGACTCCCCTAGGGTTTTCCGTCCCGAGGCTTCTTATAGGCGAAGGGGCGATGTCAGGGGTGGCCCCAGGCCTCCTCACACTAGGGTGGCGCGGCCAGGGCCTGGGCCGCGCCAGCCCTGTGTGAGGGTGGCCTGTGGCCCCTCTCCTTCCTCTCTTCGGATGTCTGGATGCTCCCGGGAAAAATAAGACTTCTGGCTTTGGTTTCGTCCAATTCCGAGAATATTTCCTGTGTATCACTTCTGAAACACAAAAACAGCAGAAAACAGGAAACTGGCACTGTGGCAACTTGTCAATAGGTTAGTTCCGGAAAATGCATAAAAGTGCCACGAAGTGTAACGAAACAGTAGGCAAATGGTGTAAAAACAAGCATGGAGCATCAAAAATTATAGATACGTTTGAGATGTATCAGGCTGCCCCCTCCTCCCATATAAACCCCCCCCCCTCTCCTCCAAGTTTCACACACATTGGTTCTTCCTCTCTCCCGCAAAGTTGCTGCCCCAAAATCCATCTTGGCTTAGCGAAGCTCTGCCGGATTGTCAGTTCGAGTTGCACACACTTGGAGAAGTGTGTGTTGGAGTGTCCGGCGGATCCCTTCTCCCGCTGCCCCGCTGGACCGAGGGTGTGGAGGTGTCGACGACGAGCTGTACGTGTGACCGAGCACGGGGGCGCTGCCGGTTGTGGCGCCGTGTACACGATCTTGTGATCGTCAAGTGAATCACTACGTCGACTACATCAAGTGAACAACTACGTCGACTATGTGCGTCTTCCTCGACTCTCCATCGGCAACGTTTGTGCGGGAACGTAATCCCCGCTTCCGGTCATCGAGGGTGAGTCTCCGTTGCTACCATCTCATAGAGTTTCTTGGCTAGTTTATGTGTTCTTGCATAGGAAATTTTTTGTTTTCTATGCTACGAACCCATCAGTGGTATCAGAGCCATCTCTATGCGTAGTTGGTATGCACGGTTAGAACACATGTGGATGTGGGCGTTGATGATCATGTTATTGCAATTTATTTTGTATTTTGGATCATAGTGGCATAGTGGGATTGAAGCTGCCCGAGACTAACCTTACGTGACCGCGTTCACGAGACTTATCCCACACTTGACATGCTTCGGCATATGTGGCTTTGCGGGTGTACGTTTCTCCCACTATAGTTATGATCTATTTTACAAAGAGTTGTTAATAATATTTTATCACCGTTGTGGTAACATATTCGTAGGTAAAAACGGTTCTTCCTAGAAAGCCCCAAACCACGTAAAATATGCAAGACAAATTAGAAACGTCTAACTTGTTTTTGCGGGGCATGTGATGTGATATGGTTGTCTTTATATTTAAATGGCCTGCGTGTCGAATATATATATCCAAGTGATATATTGTAATGGAGGAAGACAACCAAGGTGGCGCGCCATGGACCTTGGAGCTACGCCGGTGGAATGATGGAGATCATGCCATGACGCACAAGATGGAGATCGAATGCGGTGGAATGATGGAGATCATGCCATGACGCACAAGATGGAGATCGAATGCGTGAAGGACCATATCATATCACATTATAAATGCATGTGATGTTTTTATGCATCTTATTTAGCTTAGATTTGATCGCGCGGTAGCATTATAAGATGATCCCTCTCACATAAATATCAAGATAAAAATGTGTTCTTCCATAGCATGCACCGTCAAGAAAGTTCGTCGTTTCGAGACACCACGTGATGATCGGGTGTGACAGACTCTACGTTCACATACGACGGGTGTAAGACAGTTTTACACACGCGAGTGCTATGGTTCTACTTGGCGAGCCTAGCATGTACAGACATGGCCTCGGAACACGAACCGAAAGGTTAAGCATGAGTCATATAGTTGATATGATGAACATGGTGATGTTCGCCTTTGAAACTATGCCGTTGCATGTGATGATCGGTTGCGGTATAGTGAATTTGGTTCGTGTAATCACTTAAGAAAACTAAGAGGGATGTTGTTTTTAAGTGGGAGTTCACTTATTAATTTTGAATTATAGAACTCAATTTATCATGAACTAAATCAAAGTGAATTTGCATAGTTTGTTGTAGGCATTGGCATCTGTTTACTACCTTGCGTTTAGCTATAATTGAGATAATAGAACTATAGAATTCTGGATGTTAACTTTACGAACTAGTATCGTATTGTTTGAATGTCAATCTTAAGTTTGAAGTCCTATTGCAAACTTTTAGCAAACCTTGTTTACTCGATAAAATTTAATAAGTAGTATTAAATCAAGAGTAACAATTCCAGTGTTAGTATCTAAGCATCACACTTACCTCCATGATCCTTGATATTCAAAAGTTGTTTTTAGTATCATGGTTATCTAGGAGTTGAAAGAATTGTTTCATAAACTATCTTGTGTGGAAGATATTGTGATATCTGAAACAATGTTTGGTTGCAATGTGATAGAGTATAATTTAGTAAGACACATGCTCTCATATTGTATGAGAATTTGTGAAGATTGGAGACGCTAGGCGTCCAGATCTCCTAAAAAGGTTTTGGGAACTAACGTTATACTCACAATTTGTCCTCATGAGCTATAGTAGCTTGATCATGAAAGTTGTCATGATAGGATGAATACAAGATGTCGGTAACATGTTTACTACATTAAAAGATTACTAAAGAATGGAATTTGGAAGAGCGCCAAATATTTGATTATGGTGATCTAATTCAAAGTGTGAGTCCAAGGGTATTAGTGTTTGACTAATCATGCCTTGAACTATGTGCCATGTGTATGGCGCCACTATTGATGTTGATAAATTCTTCTAGACAAAAAAGAATTGCTAAAAGAGAATCCAAAATTTATTCTGGCGAAAAAGAAAAGACTGGAAATGTCCAGCTCAGGTATATAGAAGATATACATGTTATGGTTGTATTCGTTGCTTGTTAAAACAATGTGGTTCTTGGGTATTGGATACTAAATTGGTTGGTATGAACTGTCATACAGAACAACGCAATACAAGAACTACAATGGCCTAATTAACTAGCAAATGAATATGGGATGATTCTCATCGAAAACAAATAAAGTGTTATTGTGTTTTGTTGGAATTAAACCTAGCCTTCAAGATTTGTTTGAATAATTGTTATTTTGTTCTGGTATTATGAGAACAATGGTTGTTCAAATTATTACCGCATTCATAAAAGATGAATGAACGTTTATCTTGTTGGAGAAATCACATCCATAACACTGATGCTAAAATATCTCAAGACAAATTATTAGAAGATCACTTATGAGTGACACCACCGTTTAAATCATATTGGAAAGTAAACATGAAGAAACTCCATGTTGATGGGATTTCGGAGTCTTTTTGATTTTGAATCAATTGACGCTTGTGAAAATTTCCTAGAGATGATTAAAACTCCGTCATAGGCCAAAGAAGAACGGATGACTAACTTATTGGATATTATACATGTTGATGTATATAGTCCATTATGTGTAGCCGTGAGTGGTGGGTCTTTGAACTTCATCTACTTTAACCAAGGATTTGAGTAGATATATGTGTATATTTACTTGATAAGGAAGAAGTATAAAATATTTGAAAAATGTTCAAAGTATTTCTAGATGAAGTTGAAAATCATTGTAACAAGAGAATAAAGAATTTATGATTGGATCATAAAGGAAGATATTTGAGTTACAAGTTTAGCAAACACACCTAAAAGTTGAGGAATTGTTCCATAGACTTGTATTTCCCAAAACACCATAGGAGTATGGAGTGTTCGAGAGATGAAATCAAACTTTGTTTGACATTGTTGGATCAAAGGTGTCGTCTGTAAAACTACCATTATATTTTAAGGATAAAGCTTTAGAGACTACCGCTTTTACACTGAAAAGAGCGCCATCATGATCCGTTGAAATGACACCATATGAGTTATGGCATGGGATAAAACCCAAGTTGTCTTTTCTAAAATTTTGGTATGCTAGGCATACGTAAAATGTTTACAACCAAAGTCGGATAAATGCGTCTTTGTAGGTTATCCCAAAGTAACTGTTGGGTATTCCTCCAGAACGCCTAAGACAAAATTGTTTATCGCTAAAAATGTCAAGTTTCTTGAGAAGGAATTTTTTGCAAAAAGTCAAGTGGGAGGACAATAGAACTTTGATTAGGTTGTTGAACCTAAGCTATATGTGCTGAGTAGCGCAGCGTCGGGAAGTGTCCCGGAGGCGGCCACAATGCGCATGGATACAGTACCTCAAAAGTTGTGGTCACAGATATCTAAGTTCCTATTGAACCGCGTGAGTCGGATAATAATCAAATAGTTAGATTTGAAAAAAGATCATTATTGTTTGACAATGATGAACCGACTACATGCAAAGAAGCGATGATGGGCCCTGACTCCGTCAAATGGCTAGAAGCCATAAAATCCATGATAGTTCCATACATGAGAAACCAAGTTTCTGAACTTGGAAGACCCTCAAAAGGCATGAAGCCTAATGAACGTATTTGGATCTATAAAGACAGACATGGATGTTTAACATATATGAAATAGTCGACACATCGTTAAAAGAGTTTACGATTGTGTTCAAGGAGTTGACTATGACAAGATTTGATCTTTCATAGCGATATTTTGTCTGGACGGAGTACTGTAGCAACCACTACATATGCCAAGTTTGGTATATGTTAGTTGAACAAACAAGACAACATTCTTCTAATAGAATGGTTACCTAGGACATGTACATGACATGGTCCAATGGGTTTTGTAAATTCAAAGGATGCTAAAAGGCATGCAGACTTCAATGGTTGAAGTAAGCATCGCGGAGTTGGAATATTCACCGTGATGAAATAATTAAAAGGTTTAGTTTCATCAGATACGATGAATGTGCTTGCATTTGCAAGAAATTAAGTGGGAGCGTTGAGACATATTTTCAGTACATTATGTAGAAGACATATTGTTAATTGGAAATGATGTATCTTTTATTGACACTGGTTAAGAATTTCATTAAAATTAGATTTCAATGAAAGAATTAGGCAAAACCAAAATATTGGGTATCGATGACTATGAAGTTAGATCGAGGTGCCAATATGGTTATGCCAACATACATAGATGAAATATTGAATGAAGTTCAATATGGAAACAATGAGAAAAATTCTTGCCGCATGGAAGAGGTTGAAACAAGATTCATGTGTTTTTGACACTTGATGAGTGAAGCCACATGAATGATTTGATCAATCATGTATACCGTGATATGTACATATCCAGATATGTCCTATGCTCTAAATGTTATGAGCATATACCAGAGTGATAAATGTCATAAGATGATCACTGGACAATAGTAAGGATATCCTTATGTGCTTTGGAAGGACTAAGGATATATATTATGTATGACGAAGTGACACATAGTTCATTGTAAAGTGTTACATTGATACTAAGTTTGTCACAAGATACAAATTTAGTTTATCTCAATTTTAGCTATGTGTTTAGGTGGCACAATGTAATGGAAGGAAGTTCCATGATAGATTTGGATGAGTTCCAAAGTTAAGACATTGTGATGGATTCTACAACAAAGGTTGAGTATATGGTTGCTTTAGAAGTAGCAAAAGAGGGCATTTGTGTCAAGAAGTTTGTTATCAAACTAGGTGTAGTTCCAAGATGGCTATTACTATGAAGATCTATTGTGCGACAATAGTGACAACATGATTTTAGCTAAAAGGAACTAAGGTCTCACCTAAGGACCAAATTTATACCCAACTATCTCATTTGAGAATGAGTGATGCGTGCAGACGCAAAGACATGCAAATACACACAGAACTGAAAGTGTCAGATCTGGAGATCAGATTAACCACATGCAATGCGTACGGATAACACGTGAAAGCCATAAGTGTTATATACGCAAGTATCAACTAGATTATTGACTCTAGTGCAAGTGGGAGACTGAAGGGAATATGCCCGAAAGGCAATAATAAAGTGGTTATTATCATATTCCATGTTTATGATAAATGTTTATTTCTCATGCTAGAATTGTATTAATCGGAAACATTAATACTTGTGTGATTAATAAACTAAAAAGGTTCCTAGTAAAGCCTCTCTTTCATACTAGCTCATTGATTAACTGATGATCAAGGTTTCCTGATCATGAACATTGGATGTTGTTAATAACGGGGTCATATCATTAGAAGAATGATGTGATGAACACTCACACCCATAGTAAGATTAGCAATACGATCAAGTCATCAAGTTCATTGCTATAGCAAACTCATATGAAATAGTTCTAATCCTCAGACCATGAGATCATGTTAATCACTGATGCCGGAAGAGTGCTTTGATGATATCAAACGTCACACCGTTACAGGGTGATTATAAAGGTTGATTTGGGTATTCTGAAAGTATTAGTTGAGGCTCATGGATCAAGAGTGGGATTTGTCCATCCGGATGACGGAAAGATATTCTGTGGGCCCTTCTCGGTGATATTGCATTAGAATCGCTTGCAAGCATGTGACTAGGTCACGGGAATTGATTATCACGGAACGAGTAAAGAGACTTGTCGGGAACGAGATCGAACTAGGTATGGTTGATACCAAATGATCGGATCTCGGACAAGTAATAATATCGTGAGACAAAAGGAATTAACTATGTTCGTTAAAGGTTCACACGATCACTAGATTCATCGTTGAGTAAGTGGGAGTCATCATGGATTTCCAGATCCCGCTGATGATTATTGATCAGAGAGGAGTCTCGATCATGTCCACGTTATTCACGAACCGTAGGGTGACACACTTAAGGTTCGTCGTCGTTTTTGAGTGGATACGATACTCCGATCGAATTACAGGATAGCATGAGAGTTGTTTCAGAAAAGCACCGAAACTATTTCAGGATATCAAAATAACTCAAGGGGGTATTTGTTAATGTTTGTTAATTGAATGAATTAACAGATATTAAAGAAATAAAAATGTTTTATTAAATCAATAAGTGTGAATTTTAATTAGCATGAATGTCATGCAAAATTAAAATGGGGGTCACCTCATGTTGATGAGGGGGTTACCACCATGAAGGACATGAAGGGGGGGTTACCACCATGATGAGGAGGAGGACCTCCTCCTAGGCCGGTGCACCCCCCAAGGGGGCTGCCCCCTCCTCCCCTATAAACCTCCCCTCTCCTCCAAGTTTCACACACATTGGTTCTTCCTCTCTCCCACAAAGTTGCTGCCCCAAAATCCATCTTGGCTTAGCGAAGCTCTGCCGGATTGTCAGTTCGAGTTTCACACACTTGGAGAAGTGTGTGTTGGAGTGTCCGGCGGATCCCTTCTTCCGCTGCCCCGCTGGACTGAGGGCGTGGAGGAGTCGACGACGAGCTGTACGTGTGACCGAGCACGGGGGGCGCTGCCGGTTGTGGTGCCATGTACACGATCTTGTGATCGTCAAGTGAACCACTACGTTGACTACATCAAGTGAACAACTACGTCGACTACGTGCGTCTTCCTCGAATCTCCATCGGCAACGTTTGTGCGGGAACGTAATCCCCGCTTCCAGTCATCGAGGGTTAGTCTCCGTTGCTACCATCTCGTAGAGTTTCTTGGCTAGTTTATGTGTTCTTGCGTAGGAAATTTTTTGTTTTCTATGCTACGAACCCATCATTAGCAAGGTTACCCTTCTGGCTTGGCCTGGGCAGGGTTATGGATGCCATGATTTATCTTCAGGCCTCTTAGGCCCATTTGCACTACTAGGAAAAAGGCTACCCGCAGCGCACCTATTTTAGTTACCCGTAGCGCATAGCTCGGCGCTGCGGGTACCACGCCACTGGTAATTAATTACCCGCAGCGCATGGCCTGGTGCGCTACGGGTAATTTACTTACCCGTAGCGCACCAACCCATGCGCTGCGGGTAACGTGTTTCATGCGCTACAGGTGTTTTTTTCGAAATTCAAAAAAATCATAATTTCTTATGTACTCGTGGCGCACTAGGGCCGATGCGCTACGGGTATTTTTTTCGAAATTAAAAAAAAGGCGCCGCTGGCCGCCGGAGAGGAGGTCGTTGGATGGGAGCTCGCCGGAGAGGAGGTCGTTGGAGGGGAGCTCGCCGGAGTGGAGGTTGTTAGAGAGGAGGTCGTTCGAGAGAAGCTCGCCGGAGAGCCCGTCATTGGTGAGGAGCTCGCCGGAGAGGAGGTGTTTGGAAAGAAGCTCGCCGGAGAGGAGCTCGCCGGAGAGCCCGTCGTTGGTGAGGAGCTTGCCGGAGAGGAGGTCTTTGGAAAGAAGCTCGCCGGAGAGGAGGTATTTGGAAAGAAGCTCGCCGGAGAGGAGTTCGTTGGAGAGTAGCTCGTCGGAGAGGAGCTCGCCGGAGAGGAGGAGCTTGGCCGGGAGCTCGCCGAAGAGGAGCTTGCCAGAGAGGAGGAGCTTGGCCGAGAGCTCGTCGGAGAGGTGGAGCTTGGCCGGAGCTCGCCGGAGAGAGGAGCTTTCTCATGCTCATGTGTGTGTGTGAGAGATAGAGGGAGGGATGTAGAAGAGATATGAGGTGGGTGAGAGAAGAAGGAAGGAGAGAGAAGAGATAAGGACAAAGAGAGAGAGATCCGTGTGACCCCCTCTCGACCAATCACAAGCCTCCATTGAAGATGCCACGGATGTGTGTTTGTTTGGAAACGTTGTGAGCCATTGGATGTGTGAGTAGATTCTCACTTACCCGCAGCGCACCACTTCACCCATGCGCTACGGGTAAGTGATTCGAATTTCGTAATTTCCCCCCCCCCAAAACTAGAATGTAAAAAAAGTCCATCTTCCCTTTCGAATTTTGAGATTCTAAAAATTGTCAAAACGACCGTAGCAAAAGTCCATCGTTCTGATACTTTTTCATATAAAAAGCTTTTTAATCCGACTTCGTATGCAAAAGTTATGGCCATTTTAGCGAGACATAAAGTTTTTTTGCAAAAAACATCAAAATTCATGTTTATCATTTTTCCTACTTACTAGATCACATAACATAACTAAATCTTATTTTTAAAATTTTTTCCAAAGATTTTATCATTTTATTTTATTTTTCAGAAGACTAGAAAGGCGTTCCACGGGGGGGGGGGGGGGGGGTTGTGCGTGTGGCGGGGCAAAATTGCAAAAAAATATACCCGTAGCGCACCACAGTGCCAATGCGTTACGGGTAAGTTTTCAAATTTTGATTTTTTTGCCGCCGATTCGAAATTTTTGGCGGGAAATTTACCTATGGCGCACCATTTTCTGTACCCGTAGCGCACTTGGTGGTGCGCTACAGGTAAATCTAAAATGTTTGAATATATGATTTGGATCTTTGTATGTATATTTGGATTCTTGACTCGTTGGAATCTTCGTGGTTATATTATATATATATATTCTTCTGTGACTTCTATTGTGAAGTTGTGTAACTGCTGCTACCTTGATTCCACCCGCATCACGTGCATGTTGCGATGTGCACTAAGCGCTTGGTGGTGCGTTTCCAAAGTGACATCATGTAGATTGTGGCGTGATCGCTATAATCTGCAAGGTGCCGATTTTGGGGCATCACACTGGAGCGGTGGGGCATTTTAGCCACGATCTTTCCATATTAATTGGCAGAGCGGTGGAGCATCACACACGCTTTTGTTCTTGTAGACAGTGTTGGGCCTCCAAGTGCAGAGGTTTGTAGAGCAGCAGCAAGTTTCCCTTAAGTGGATCACCCAAGGTTTATCGAACTCAGGGAGGAAGAGGTCAAAACTATCCCTCTCAAACAACCCTGCAATTACGATACAGAAAGTCTCTTGTGTCCCCAACACACCCAATACACTTGTCAGATGTATAGGTGCACTAGTTCGGCGAAGAGATAGTGAAATACAAGTGGTATAGATGATTATAAGTAGTAAATGCAATCTAGAATAAAAATGGCAGCAAGCAAACAAGGAACAAAACAGCAAGTAAACGGTGTGCAAAGCTTGGAAACAAGGCCTAGGGATCATACTTTCACTAGTGGACACACTCCCAACAAATATAACATAATTGAACAAATAAATAACTTCTCTTCACTATGGTACTCTGAATTACTCTCATATTGAATAACACTAATCATTGCGTAGGGCTACAAAGCACTCCTCAAAGTTTATCAAGTACTTGACAAACACCACTCATATAGATATCCAAATCAAATTACAACTCAAGATAGATATTATTGCAACTTAGACCAAGTACTAACACGGTGCACATACTGTCAACATTACACCATGAAAGGAGGAATAGATCACTTCAATACTATCATAGTGATAATTATTCTCATAATTCATAAGAGATCACAATCGTAGCCTAGACCAAGTACCACCACGATGCACGCACTATCACCGTTACACCATGGCAGGAGGAATAGATTACTTTAATAACACACTAGAGTACACATAATGAAGAAGAGTAACATCTACTTATTCAATATGATACAAAGCTCACGATCACATAAAGATCACATCATAGGAGAGAGAGGTGAACCACATAGCTACCAGGTAGAGCCCTCAGCCCCGGGGGAGAACTACTCCCTCCTCATCATAGGAGACAGCAAGGTTGATGGAGATGGCGGTGAGGTCGATGGAGACGGCGGAGACGGCGATGGAGATGGCTCCGGGGGCACTTCCCCGTCCCGGCAGGGTGCCGGAACGGAGACTTCTGTCCCCCAAAATTTGGCTTCGACGGCGGCGGCGCTGCGGAACTGTTTTGGAAATTTCGCCGACTCCCCTAGGGTTTTCCGTCCCGAGGCTTTATATAGGCGAAGGAGCGTTGTCAGGGGGCTGCCAGGGACTCCTCACACATAGGGGGCATGGCCAGGGCCTGGGCCGCACCGCCCTGGTGTGAGGCTGGCCCCCCTCCGGCTCTCTTTTGGTCCTCGTCCTTCGTCCGATAAAAATAGGAGTTCTGGAACTTATTTCGTCCAATTTCGAGAATATTTCCTATGTAGCTTTTCTGAAACACAAAAACAGCAGAAAACAGGGAACTGGCACTGTGGCATCTTGTCAATAGGTTAGTTCCGGAAATCGCATAAAAACGCCACGAAGTGTAACGAAACATAAGGCAAATGGTGTAAAAACAAGCATGGAGCATCAAAAATTATAGATATGTTTAAGACGTATCAGCATCCCCAAGCTTAACTCCTGCTCGTCCTCGAGTAGGTAAGTGATAACAAAAGAAATAATTTTTGAGGTGACATGCACCTATACAATCTTGATCATATATGTAAGCGTTATGAGCTGGGATCAAAAGAACTTAAAACATGGGCATGAAAGACATAATCTTGATAATAAAAACTTAGCAACCATGTTATAAACATGCAAATGAACACAAACAAAAGATCATGAAAATGAAACAATTAAAGTCAAACGTGTGTTCAAATCATATGGAAAAACATACAAATGGTTTTCAGCTTGTCCTTCATGGGGAGCAAAACATAAATGCATAGGACACCTTCAAGTTTAAGAGGGCGACTAGATACAAATAATTTGAGAACAAGTGAAACCAACAATATGAATCAATCAATGAAAACTTTGGGACAATGCATATTATACTCAGAATGACAACTATGCTCTCCTAATGGTGCATAAAGATAGATGGTGGTGACTCAACATAAAAGTAAACGAAAGGCCCTTCGCAGAGGGAAGCAGTGATTTAACATATGCTAGAGCTTTTCATTTGTAAAACAGAGAGATAAAAATTGGTTTTGAGAGGTGGTTGTCTTTGTCAACGACTGGCAATGGGGTTCTTACTATCTTCCATACAAAAATAAAGCAAGTTTTTGAGAGAGAGAGATTGGCACTTTTGTGCTCTTTTTTTATAAAGCTTGGCACTCCTCCCCACCTTTTTTCCTTTCTCAAACCATGGCTAACCGATTCCATCGGGTGCCCACCAACATTCACATTCCATGGAGGTGTGCCTTTTTTCTTTCTTTTTTTTCTTTTTTTTTCTTTTTGGAATAAACAATATGGAAGATAGCAAATCCGACCACTACGTCCCCATGAGCTGAAAACAGTGTCACAAAACGAGAAGTATTTTGAAGGTTTTTGAAAGGTAGCACATGAAAATTTACTTGGAATGGCTTACAAATACCATGCATAGGAATTTATAGTGGACACAATGGCAAACTTGGTTTTTAGGAGTTGGATGCACGAGTAGAGCTCATACTCAGTACAAGGCGAGGGCTAGCAAAAGACTGGGAGCGACCATCTAAGAGAGCAATAACGGCCATAATCATGCAAAGCGACAAAGCAACATTAAAAGAAGCATAAAGTGGTATCACAAGTCAAAAACCAAATGATCATAGAGGCTATAGGCGACTTATTTTGTAGTCAACATGGTGTAAGCATGCGTCAAGTCAACCCAAATAAAGCATCAAAGGAGAAAACCAAACTAATGCTTCCAAATGATAAAAACAACGCATGATTCTTTCAAAGGTTCATTAAGCAATCTCAGTCATTTGAGACAAGTCATGCTACAGCAAAACCACTAAGCATACTATCAAAAAGACATCAAGCATGACATGAAAAAGCCTAAGCCGCAGTCTACACAAGCTCCTTCTTGTACCACTTTTTTGCATAAAGCTTTTTCTCTTTTCCAACACCATTCGAACTTTTTTAATCCAACTCTTTTGAGGAAAACCAACATGGTCCAGAGGCAAAAATACACCTTGATATAAAGATATAATAAGATCTGAACATAAATCAAGGCAAAAAATGCAAGCTAAACCCAGTAGCAAAAAAAGAGAACACTCGTTGAAACGATAAGAGTGAAAAACGGAGTGTTCTTGGCAAATGAAAAACTGAGCATGTCTCTCTCCAAACACACGATGTGATCCAAACATTTATTGCAGCAAACAAAGCAAAAGAAAACTGAAAACAAAAACAACTGACGCTCCAAGAAAAACGCATAGTGTATGAAGCAATAAGAATATAGTGTCTTGAAAGGTGACCTGATTTTTGCCGATGAAGAAGGGGTGTCTCGGGGGCATCCCCAAGCTTTGACGCTTGTACTTCTTGGATATTTCTTGGGGTGATGCATGGGCATCCCTAAGCTTGAGCTTTTGTCCATTCTTCATCTCATCTCATCACTCTCCGATCCCTACACTTGAAAACTTCATACAAAACTAAACACAAATCTATTAGCAACATTAGTGTAAGCATAACATATAATCAACCCCTTTTCAGTTTAGATTTCAACACAAAACCACCACATATATAGCATATACTACTGTAGCAACTTCGCCAAAAGTTCCATAATCAAAAGAACTCAAAAAGAAAGCGATCGAGAGGCAAACACAAATAGTGGCAGAAATCTGTCAAAACAGAACAGCTGATAAAGGTCGAATTTTTAGAGGGTTTTCTGTTTCTAAAATCAAAAAGTGTTCAACTAATGAAAGTTTGGATATAACCTGGGGCATATGCACAAGAAATGGCAGGTCCAAAAGATATACAGAGAATTTTCACGAATTTTTACGGTGCAGCACCGAAAACTGTTTCAGGACAGCAACATCCCCAAATCTTACCTTGATCAAATTAGAGGCTTCTCTTGGCACAACAACAAAATAAAAAGGATAAGGAGCGGTTATTACAGTAGTAATAACTTCCAAGACTCAAATAAAAGAAAAAGTACTGGTAATAAACAATGGGTTATCTCCCAAGAGTGCTTTTCTTTAACGCCTTTGAGCTAGGCGCAGTAATTTGCAAAGATGCTCATGTGGGCGCCATATAAGAGCTTGAGGCAAAGGCGTCATATAGGAACTTAAAGCAATAGAGAGCATCAAAAAGCAAATGTGAAAGACATTTAAATCTAAACCACTTCCTATGCATAGGAATCTTGTAAGAAAATAAATCAACGAGGCACATAGTAGCAAGCATGGATAGATAAAACAAGTGCCACTTCAAGATTTGCAACATAAAGAGGGGAAACTTAATATTGTTGAGATCCATCAAACCATGTTTCCCTCTCTCATAATAACTTTCAGTAGCATCATGAATAGAACTAACAATATAACTATCACATAAAACATCCCTATCATGAGCCACATGCATAAAAGAATTAATACTCCCCACATGAACAATAGTAGTAGGAGCAGATTCAACAGAATAATTATTCTCATCACCATAATCATCAAAAATAGGAGGCATATTGTAATCATAACTAATTTTATCCTCAATAGTAGGTGAACTGAAAATATTATACCCATCATCATAACCATCATAAACTAGAGGTTTAGTATCATCACAAGCTAGAGAACAGCTATTTCGCAAAGCATATTCTTCAAACATATCATCATAAGAAGGAACATCACATATGGGAGATAAAATATTATCAGAACAAACTTTCTCCACTAAAGCTGGGGAACTAAAAATATCATGCTTAACAAAACCAGCATCCCCAAGCTTAGACTTTTCTATAGCATTAGTAACAACAGTGTTCGAAACATTCATACTAACAACACTATTAGCATGCAAATTAAGCTCCAAAGGTTTTTCAAATTTCTCTTCAAACACTTCATATCTAAACTCAGGAAAAAGACTAAAGAACTCTTTATTTTCCATTAAGACTAACTAGTGAAAATAAAAAAACAAGAAACAAAAAGATGTAATTGCAGAATCAAAAGGAAATAACTCCGAGCACTCACACAGGAGGATGCGAGTACCTTTTACCTTACCTCCCCGGCAACGGCGCCAGAAAAGAGCTTGATGTCTACACACGCTTCTGTTCTTGTAGACAGTGTTGGGCCTCCAAGTGCAGAGGTTTGTAGAGCAGCAGCAATTTTCCCTTAAGTGGATCACCCAAGGTTTAATAAACTCAGGGAGGAAGAGGTCAAAGCTATCCCTCTCAAACAACCCTGCAATTACGATACAGAAAGTCTCTAGTGTCCTTAACACACCCAATATACTTGTCAGATGTATAGGTGTACTAGTTCGGCGAAGAGATAGTGAAATACAAGTGGTATAGATGATTATAAGTAGTAAATGCAATCTAGAATAAAAATGGCAGCAAGCAAACAAGGAACAAAACAGCAAGTAAACGGTGTGCAAAGCTTGAAAACAAGGCCTAAAGATCATACTTTCACTAGTGGACACACTCCCAACAAATATAACATAATTGAACAAATAAATAACTTCTCTTCACTATGGTACTCTGAATTACTCTCATATTGAATAACACTAATCATTGCGTAGGGCTACGAAGCACTCCTCAAAGTTCATCAAGTACTTGACAAACACCACTCATACAGATATCCAAATCAAATCACAACTCAAGATAGATATTATTGCAACTTAGACCAAGTACTAACACGGTGCACACACTGTCAACATTACACCATGAAAGGAGGAATAGATCACTTCAATACTATCATAGTGATAATTATTCTCATAATCCATAAGAGATCACAATCGTAGCCTAGACCAAGTACCACCATGATGCACGCACTATCACCGTTACACCATGGCAGGAGGAATAGATTACTTTAATAACACACTAGAGTACACATAATGAAGAAGAGTAACATCTACTTATTCAACATGATACAAAGCTCACGATCACATAAAGATCACATCATGGGAGAGAGAGGTGAACCACATAGCTACCGGTAGAGCTCTTAGCCCCGGGGGAGAACTACTCCCTCCTCATCATAGGAGATAGCAAGGTTGATGGAGATGGCGGTGAGGTCGATGGAGACGGCAGAGACGGCGATGGAGACCGATGGAGATAGCTCCGGGGGCACTTCCCCGTCCCGGCAGGGTGCCAGAACAGAGACTTCTGTCCCCCGAAATTTGGCTTCGACGGCGGCGGCGCTGCGGAACTGTTCTGGAAATTTCGCCGACTCCCCTAGGGTTTTCCGTCCCGAGGCTTTATATAAGCGAAGGGGCGTCGTCAGGGGGCTGCCAGGGACTCCTCACACATAGGGGGCGTGACCAGGGCCTGGGCCGCGCCGCCCTGGTGTGAGGCTGGCCCCTGGCCCCCCTTCGGCTCTCTTTCGGTCCTCGTCCTTCGTCCGGGAAAAATAGGAGTTCTGGAACTTGTTTCATCCAATTCCGAGAATATTTCCTGTGTAGCTTTTCTGAAACACAAAAACAGCAGAAAACAGGGAACTGGCACTGTGGCATCTTGTCAATAGGTTAGTTCCGGAAATCGCATAAAAACGCCACGAAGTGTAACGAAACACAAGGCAAATGGTGTAAAAACAAGCATGGAGTATCAAAAATTATAGATACGTTTGAGACGTATCAAGCACCTGCCTGCGATGATCTTTGTATGCTTTTCATGATCCAGTTTCCAGCGATCCAATCATCGAACAACGCCAGAGATTGCAGTCCTCCTTGAGGGTTTCTCCGCGCTACTTGCTAGCCGATTGGCGCATGCCGCCGCCGCCTCGACTTCATCTAGCTAGGAGATACTTGAAGACCGCGCACGTCCTGGACTTCCTTGGGTTCCTAGTCATGGCGGTGGATCGGGAGGACGACATGGTTGTCTCGATCATGGATAAAATTGTGCAAGCCTGCAGAAACCGAGGAACCTTGAGGGGATTATGGAGTGCGCGGCGTGCTTCTTGGATAACATCTCTGATAACTGAATAATACTTTATTCATGGAGAAAGGTGGACGGCGATTGGAGTAACCACATGACGCCTGAGATGGTGGTACCGTGGTAAGAGGCTGGACGGGATAATGGAGACATGCGCAACAAGCACTGCGATAGCGAGTACAGGTTTCGTTCGCCTAGCCGACTATACCGGTAGACACTTCTGGGCGCCAGCCGGAAAACCAAAACACACCATTCATATTATGTTGTCCACGTCTACTGGTTCGTGAATGGGAAAACTTCTTTGTGGATTGAATCAAGCAGCTGAGCGTGAACTTTTCGTTTCTTAAGTGTTGTGTGCCAGCGCTGCTTTTTATTGTTGCATGGAAACGATGAGACATGAAGAAGAGAAAGGAGTGGCGGTGAAGAGAAGAGGCCTGAGGTGAAAGGAAGAGCTAGAATTTGTGATGCTTATGTACATGCTTCAGCTGTACCATGCCACCATGGGGTTATCAGAGTACAAAGGGAATAAGAGAAGAAATTCAAGGATTTTGTAATAATTCTAAAAAAAAATTGCAAGTTGAGAACTCACGCAACACGTGGTAGCCTAAAATCAGCTTGGTGATACTATAATGCAGTATTGCTACTGGTCATCCAGTTTGTTATTTGCAAAGGAAAACCCCTAAACTGTTGCAAATAAAATTATAACCTTCATAGTTTGCATCTCGCTGCAATCAATTGGATATATAAGCTTCAGGGAAGAACAGGATGGATTCATGGATTAGGTGCTCAATCTAAGCTTGTGGCTACACGCCACCTCGGCTCAGCTCTTAGCTTGACCAGTTCCTCTTGGCTGGGAAGACAGGAACTTGGCCTCCATGGCAAGGTCGGCTCGCTGGGAGAAGCCAGGAAGGTGTTTGACGCGTGATCCCCTTACATGGACACAACCCTCATCATCCTCAGGTACACGCAGAACGGCTGGGGCAAGGAATTGCGGGAGGTATACGCTTACGCCGAGATGGTGTGTGTGCAGAGTTGACTGTGTCACATTCAGTATCGTTCTGTTAGTGTAAGTAGACGAAGCACCAAAAAATATTAAAAAGCACTCCTGCTATATTGGAGTTATAATGGAGAAAAGGAAAACTGAGGCTAGGGTTATGATTGCGATTTGGGTCAAAATTTCTTTTAATAAAAATTATATTTTTTCCTTTTCCGATACAACGCACGGACATATTTTCTAGTTTGCAAAAAAAAAAACCTCTGAAAAAGAAAGAACGGAAAAAGAGAGAAAATACTTGCATGCACCGCGCATGCAGCGCACGTACGTGCGCTGCGAGAAAGCGACCCAGTGAGGAAAACGGTTCATGCATGCTTGGCCTTCCAAACTTGCGTCGGTGTCGCCGTACGTGTCGGGTACTTGTGCAGATCCTTTGGTTCCGGCCTCCGGGGCCAGGAAACGCTACGGGCGGATGTGACGGCACGCGGCGGTCGATCGATCGGAGGGGCGTCCGTGCAAGCACCCGAAGACGAGGAACGCGCGCGGACTCCGAGGAAGCGTCCATCCGGTGTCCGACCGAACCCCAGCCGCCGTTGCCATCGGCGGCACGTAGGCTCCGGCCAATGGTGGTGGCGGCATGGTGCTGGCAACACTGCCCCAGGTGCCACACTCGTAGGGGGTCTTTTTTTATAAAAAATTCGCAGGTGATCTTTTCTGGCATTTCACTCGCGCAGGTGGTCTCATGTGTCAAAAATTCGTGTCCGACCATCCCCGCCTTGCGAGCCTAGAAAAGCCACCCAAGCTCTGGGTCCCGGACGGGCCGGCGCGTGTATGTCGACGCGGCTGATCCATGGGAAAACCCCCATCTTCTTCTGTTTAGCTCATGCATATCATGCGCGCATCGTCAGTGCATGTAGCCCGTCGACGAATGATGCATCTGCGCACGGCCGACGGGACGCCGCCGGCCTGGCCGGAGATTTTCAAACGATCGCATTGCGCGCGCAGAGACAGGCCAGAGCACCGTGCTTCACGTCCCGGCCCAGCCTATAGTGCTGGTACTGCAATGCGCAGACGCAAATACAAGCTGACTGACTGACGCCCTCGATCGATAGAAGACCAGCGCAGACCGCAGCGAGCGACTCTCGATCGAGCCGAACGACGCCGAGATGGATCGAGATCGATGGATCGCAGCTTGGCACGGCTCCATGTTTTTTTTTTGATATAATAATTGGCGATCTCGGCCTGCTGCGGCGGAGAGCTGCACGGCGCAGACTGCAGTCGAGGGGGACTGACTGCGACGAAGATCTCTGCTAGCTCTCGCTGGCCGCCATGAGAGGGCCGTGAAACTGTAGCATGTAGCTAGGTATCTGCTGCATGCATCTTGCACGTATGTGTTACTCGGAATTAGATTGGAGAGATAAAGGGGGATTTCTGTCCGTTGCTGCATGCACCTTTTTGCTGGGGGCCTGATCAGGAATGCCGCGAAAGTCATGTGCGCAAGGATCCATGACTGATGATGCGCGCAGCAGGTCAACACCGCGGTAGACGATAATGTGGGCATGTCATGTTTGTTCATGGGGATTTGTAGGGCACGGGTGGATTTGGGCAAAATTTAGAACGTCAGGTGGTGATGAGTGTACGTCGACGTCGTGGCTCTTGATCGAAGCTCTGGTCAAAGCTGTTTCGCGGATTCCAAATTCATGACATCAATCTGAGACGGCGTGGAGGCGCTGCTGGTATATCTTGTGAATGTGCGTGGGGGCAGGTGTTACCAGAGTTAGGTCACCCATGCACACCAACTTGAATTAAATGGATGCAGACGAATGTCGAACAAAGTATTGGACTTTTCAGTTTCAACATAATAAGCCCACTCAAGTTGAAGGATTTTGTTCATATACTTAAAAATACATGAGTAAATGTCAGACATGAAACATCTATGTAGCATTTTGTATCTGAAAGCAAATATACCGAAACAAAATTATGAAATCTCGATACCGATTTATCTACTTCGAGATTGACATATATCTATCGGCCATTTCAAAACTGTCGATGTACTATTAACTCCCATGGCAATCGCTCACACTACCAAAAATCATACTCCTCCGATCGGAAATAAATGTTGGGGATTTTGTACTAACTTAGTATAAAGTTTGTACTAGGTCACCGATATTTATTTCCGAACGGAGGGAATAACATTCTTTGGAAAGGATATTTTCCATGATGGGAAAATATTAATCGCCACATCAAAAAGATCTGATGGCACATTCTCCGTAAATATTTTTGGTCATTTTACCCCTAAAAACTACTCTCTATGACCAGAAAAGATTGTCAGAAGATTTAGAACAACTTAGTACAAAGTTGCACTAGCTCAGCCGACTCTGCCGAGGGACCCTAGCGTGAGTCCACCTCAATCTCCGGCGCATCAGCCGACTTCGCCCGCTAAGTCCGCGTGCAGAAGCGGAAGACGACCATCACTACGTCGACTGGTACTAGTCGGAAGAAAGCCAAGGTGATACCCCAGGCTCCTGATGTCTACGCAGGCTTCTATTCTTGTAGACAGTGTTTGGCCTCCAAGTGCAGAGGTTTGTAGAACAGCAGCAAGTTTCCCTTAAATAGATCACCCAAGGTTTATGGAACTCAGGGAGGAAGAGGTCAAAGATATCCCTCTCAAGCAACCCTGTAATTAAGATACAAGAAGTCTCTTGTGTCCCCAACACACCCAATACACTTATCAGTTGCATAGGAGCACTAGTTTGACGAAGAGATGGTGAAATATAAGTAATATGGATGATTATAAGTGGTAATTGTAATCTGAAATAAAAATGGCTGCAAGCAAACATGTAACAGAACTGGTTGTAAACGGTGTTTCAATGCTTAGAAACAAGGAGTAGGATCATACTTTCACTTATGGACACTCTCAACAATGATAACATAATTGAACACATAAATATCTTTCTTCACTATGCTACCCCGAATTACTCTCTGGTTGGATAACAAACACTAATCATGCGTAGGTCTATGAAAGCTCTCCTTAAAGTTTGCATTCCCCAATCTAGATTACCCCACACTATCACCTTGAGTGCACTAGACGGTTCCAGACAAACACCACAATTCATAGAGACATCCAACTCAAATCATAACTCATGATAAGTATTTCTGTAAACTTTAGCCTAAGAGACACACACGATGCGCACACTGTCAACCTCACATCATGGGACAAGGTGTCTCCAGAGATTACATTAATAAAAGCACTTGAGTAGCATAATAGATGAAGAGTAACATCTACTTATTCAACTAGATTACAAAGCTTATGATCACATAAAGATCACACCATGGGAGAGAGAGATGAAGACATAGCTACCGGTAGAGCCCTCAGCCTCGGTGGATAACTAGTCCCTCCTCGTCATGGGAGTCAGCAACGACGATGAAGATGGCGGTGGAGTCGATGGAGATGGCTCCGGGGGCAATTCCTTGTCCTGACAGGGTACCGGAACAGAGGCTTCTGTCCCCCAAAATTGGTCTTCGATGGCAGCGGCGCTGCGGAACTTTTCGTGGATGGACGCCGATTCATTTAGGGTTTTCGCATTGGAGGCTTTTTATAGGCGGAAGGGCGATGTCAGAGGGCACCCGAGGGGCCCACACCATGGCCTGGCGTAGCCAGAGGGGGGCGCGCCACCAGGTGGTGTGCCCACCTCGGTGCCCTCCTCCGTCTCTGCTTTGGACTCCGTCTTCGTGTCGGAAAAAATAGGAGGTTTGGCTTTTGTTTCGTCCAATTCCGAGAATATTTCCTGTACAACTTTTCTGAAATACAAAAACAGCAGAAAACAGAAACTGACACTGTGGCATCTTGTTAATAGGTTAGTTCCAGAAAATGCATAAAAATGCCACGAAGTGTAAACAAAACATATAGCAATTGGTGTAAAACAAGCATGGAGCATCAAAAAAATTAGATACGTTTGCAACGTATCAAGCATCCCCAAGCTTAACTCCTGCTCGTCCTCGAGTAGGTAAGTGATAACAAAAAGAATTTTTGAGATGACATGCAGCCAACACAATCTTGATCAAGTCAATGTAAAGCATTGCAAGCTTAGATCAAAGTATTCTAAACATGGGCATAAAAGATATAATTCTAACCATAGAACTTAGCAACTATGTTACAACATGAAAAGTAACACAAACAAAAGATCATGAATAATCATGCATTGAAAGTTATTTGTTTATTTTGAGCATAGAGAAAACATAGCAAAGTGGTATTCAGCTTGTCCTTCATGGAATAGCAAAACATAAATGCATAGGACACCTTCAAAGTTCAAAGGGTGACTAGATACAAATAATTTGAGAACAAGCAATACCATAATCATGAATCAATCAATAATAAATTTTAGGACTATGCACATTATACTCAGAATGATAACTATGCTCTCTTAATTGGTGCATAAAGATAGAAGATGATGACTCAACATAAAAATAAAAGAAAGGCCCTTCGTAGAGGGAAGTAGGGATTTACCATGTGCTAGAGCTTTTTATTTGTAAAACAGAGATAAAAATTGTTTTGGGATGTGGTTGTTCCTGTCAACGAATGGCAATGGGTTCTTGTTATCTTCCATACTAAACAAGTTGAGAGCGGTTCCGAGTTATTGAAAATAGGCATTTACATGCTTTTTTATAAAGTTTAGCACTCCTCCCCACCTTTGCTTTCACAAACCATGGCTAACCGAATCCTCAGGTGCGTGCCAACAATCTCATACCATGGAGGAGTGCCTTTTTTCTTCTTCTTTTTTTTTGAAGGTTACAATGGACTGACCAGAAGCATGCAAGTCAAGGGGTACTTAATTTAATAAGGAAGATAACAAACCCAACCACTACGTCCTCATGAGCTAAAAAATAGTGTCACAAAATGAGAGGTATTTTGAAGGTTTTGAAAGGTAGCACATGAAAATTTACTTAGAATGGTTTGAAATGACATCCAAAGGAATAAAGTGGACTATTTGGAATAACTTTGGTTTTTGGGAGTTGGATGCACGAGTAGAGCACATACTCAATACAGGTGAAGGCTAGCAAAAGACTGGGAGCGACCAACTGAGAGAGCAATAACGGTCATAATCATGCATAGCGACAAAACATTATTAATCAAAGCATAAAGTGATATTACAAGTCAAAAACTAAATGATCATAGAGGCTTGAGGTGACTGGTTTATAGTCATAACATGGTTTAAGCATGCGCCAAGTCAACCCAAATAAAGCATCAAAGGAGAATACCACAATATTATGCTTCTATATTGTCGGTGTTCTGGATACCGGGGTATCCCGGTCCACCTGCTCCTGGGCCCCGTCATCGGCCCATCTTCAGCCCAGGGGAAGGACAACGACCCAAGCTGCGGAGAAGACCCTCACGAGGAGGCGCCTCGTGAGGAGAACGACGACCAAAACTGCTAAGGACCAGAAGACCTCACGAGCCCCTGCTGGTGAGGAGAGGAAGCACGCCCACGTCAGCTCGGCACGTTTGCGTGCAGAGCAAGAAGATAACGGGCAGAAGACCGCGTACCGCCCACACTACCCCCGACAGGGAGGAGACCAACTTTCGTTGTGCCTGCCCAAAGCGGCACAGTGGTTGTTGGCCACCCCCCTAAAAATAGCGTGGACGGTGCAGGGCACCAGAGGAAGACGTCAGCTTCCTCCACCCACTCCGGTGGACCGGCGCCACTACTCTACGAAGACTACGTCCACAGAAGAACAAAGTCTACAGCTGTCCTCCCTCCTTGGCTGTGTGTGGCAACCCCTTCCCCAAGAAGATAAGGGGAAGGAGGACCTTGGCGCTATAAAAGGAGGGGGAGGCCACCCCTTAGAGGGGATCGGATCTTCATCTTCTTCAGGCTGCTAGCTGGGCACGCAAGTTCTTCAACCTCTGGCCAGCTAGAGCTTTGTAACCAAGACCATGTACTCCTCGCGAGGTGTCGCATTGTAATACAAGAAGGCAGGAAGTAGGGGTTTTACCTCACCATGAGGGCCCTGAACCTGGGTAAAGCTCGGCGTCTCTCTCTGCAGTGCGTAGTGCGTTCGACCGCCCGAGGCTTCCGTCACCGTGCTTCGTTGCGATCCTAGATCTCACACGTTCAGCCCCCTGCGTTCGAATCTTTGGGTCCGTCGCGTGGTACCCCGTGTTCTTGCGACACGAAATCCATCGACATTTGGCGCGCCAGGTAGGGGGCTGTGGTGTGTTTTCTCCTAGATCTGCTTCGACATGGCCGATGCCAACGCAAGGCTCGAGCGTCTTCGCCGTCGCAACGCTGCTCGGGGGCAAACCGAGCCCATCTTCCGTCGTCGTGAAGCTTCAGCCGAGGAGGAAGAGGAGGAAGATCTGGAGTCCTCCTACCTCCCGTCCGGGCGTACAGATCCTTCGCTCTCCTTCACCGCCACCGCCACTTCTCGCGCTCGTTCTGGGAGTCAGCTGTCTCCTGCGCAGGCTCTCGCCATGGCGCAGGAGCTGCTGCGCTATCAACCCACCGATGACGGGCGCGAGGGGTGGCGCGCTCGAATCGCCGAACTCGTCGCCATCGCCAACGAAGACCTGGTCCAGGGAGGAGCCCAGGGCGCGGGAGACCCAGATCCGGCGGCGGGGCGTCGCGCCCCGGGCGCCGGAGATGGGAGGGCTAACAAGGCCAAGAAGGTGGTTTCCCGCGCCGCATCTTCGCCGCGCGGGGAGCCCAGCTGCCAAATCGTCCAACGCGCTCCGGAAGACGCACGCGTCTCCCTCGAGCGCCGCCGCGAAAATCATGACCGCGCCATCGACGACATCGGCGAAGCTAGCAAGAACGTCAGGACCCCCGGCGACCCTATCTACAACCCCGGGTGTCTTGCTCTCACTCGCCAGCAGCGCTACGTCGTCTGGCCTGACAAGTTCAAGCCGGACATCGGCGCGCGTTACGACGGGACCACCAACACCGTCGAATTCCTCCAACTCTACGTCGTCGCCGTCCAGGCTGCGCGTGGGGATCAGCGTGCCATGGCAAATTGGTTCCCCATGGCCCTCAAGGACGCTCCGCGAACTTGGCTCATGAATCTTCCTCACGAATCCGTGACTTCATGGAAGGATTTATGCCGTCAGTTCGTTGCCAACTTCATGCCCACGTACAAGCGCCCCGCTACCAAGAACGATCTTAAGGTGGTGCGTCAGTATAAGGGCGAGACGCTTCGTCAGTATATCCAGCGCTTCAGCCAGATGAGGAACAAGATCCCCAGGATCTCCAACGAGGAGGTCATCTCCGCGTTCTCCACGGGCATTTCCGACATCAAGATGAGGGAGAAGTTGTCCGTGAATGATGAGTTGACTTCCGTCGTCAGGCTCTTCGAGATCGCCGACCGCTGCGCCAAGGCCGAGGAAGGGAGGCTCTTCGTGCATAACCTGCCGGAGGCGCCTCCCCCAAAGCCAAAGTCCAAGGACCCCAAGCGAAAGGAGGCTGTTGTCCTCGCGGCGGAGCCAGATCATAAGCAACGCCGCGGGGACCGCTCCGAGCGCGACAAGGGTTGACGTCGCCGCTATTGCATTCTCCACAAGAAGGACACCCACAATACCGACGATTGTTGGTTTGTCCGAAAGTTTCATGAAGAAAATGGTGTCTCCAAGCGCCGCGGGGGTGGCCGCAGCTACGGCAAGAGTGGATCCCAGGGCGATCATCGCGACGACGACCACGAGGAAGGTCGCCGCCGCGAGGGTCTATCTCGAGCCGATCCCGAGCCGCAGCCGCTGCCCCCACCAGCAAACGATCGTCGGGAGGAGAACCAGGGGGGCTATCAAGAGCCGCGAGACTTCGCCGCTTGCCTCCTGGGTGGAGCTCAGGCTCCTTTGTCTAACCGACACTTCAAGCAGCTATCGCGAGAGATCGCGGCAGCACAGCCTAACGTCGGCAACCGCCTAATGAAGTGGTCAACGTGCAAGATCGGCTTCGATGAGGAGGATCATCCGGCTTCCATCAGGGGCGTGGGCACAATTCCTCTCTTGTGCACGCCAACCATCAACAACGTCACCGTCAATCGCACTCTCATCGACGGAGGGGCGGGCCTCAACATCATCTCGGTCGAGATCTTCGAGAAAATGCAGGTGCCGTACCACCGGCTTATGCCGACTCGGCCATTCTTCGGGGTAACCGAAGGCTCTACAACGCCAATTGGGCAGGTAAGCCTGCCCGTCACCTTCGGCACCCGGGACAACTACAGGACGGAAAGCCTCGACTTCGACGTCGCCTACATCGCCCTGCCGTACAATGCCATCCTCGGCTACCCTGCCCTGGCAAGGTTTATGGCGGCGACGCACCATGGCTTCAACGTCCTCAAGATTCCGGGCGCCAACGGCACGATCACCGTGCGCTGCAATGAGAAGGATGCCCTCCGTTCAGTGGAGCATGTTTACCGTGAGGCCGCCACCATGTTCCCCGCCGACGAAGATCTACTGGAACACTCCGGCGACCTCGCGAGGAAGAAGCAGCTCATATCCCAAGAGCGGGCTGCAGCGAAGAAGGCCTCTCTTGAGCCCCATCCGCTGGGTTCGACAGGGAAGAAGTTCGCCGCCTCGGCATCGCCTACTCCAAGCGAGGACCTGGTCCATCCAATGCTGGACATGAGCATTGGGGAAGCTGCGGTACCCTCAGGCAGGAGGCCCCAGTTCACCCGAGAGCGCTCTGCAACCAAGAAGGTCCTGCTTCAGGCTGGGGGCTGCGACAACTTCGTCACCATTGGGGCAGGGCTTTCCCTCAAATAGGAAAGCGCGCTCGTCACCTTCCTGCGGGCAAACTCTGACATGTTCGCTTGGACTCCGTCAGATATTCCCGGCGTTCCCAGGGAGGTGATTGAGCACCACTTAGCCGTGTGCCCCCAGGCACACCCCGTGAAGCAGAAGACTAGGAAACAAGCGCAAGAGAAGCAAGACTTCATAGTCAAGGAAATAGAGAAGCTGAAGAAGGCCAAGCTGATACGCGAGGTAGCCCACCCCACCTGGATTGCAAATCCAGTGGTCGTCCCGAAGGCAAATGGCAGTGGGCGCCTCTGCGTGGACTTCACCAGTCTCAACAAGGCCTGCCCCAAGGATCCTTATCCGCTCCCGAGGATAGATCAAATCGTCGACTCCACCGCCGGCTGTGACCTCCTTTGCTTCTTGGATGCTTTCTCCGGCTATCATCAGATCAAGATGGCAAAGGAGGACGAAGAGAAGACCGCCTTCATCACGCCTTGTGGTGTGTACTGCTACGTCTGCATGCCCTTCGGTCTGAAGAACGCAGGAGCTACCTTCCAAAGGCTCATGCGCAAGGCCTTGGGGGCTCAGATGGGAAGGAACGCGGAGGCCTACGTCGACGACATCGTCGTCAAGACTCGCGAGAGTCACACCTTCATTGAGGATCTGGAGGAAACATTCGTCAACCTGAGAAGGGTAAATATCAAGCTCAACCCCGCAAAGTGCGCCTTCGGCGTACCGTCGGGAAAACTGTTGGGGTTCCTCGTGTCCCATCGCGGGATAGAGGCGAACCCTGACAAGGTCAAGGCCATCGAAGAGATGCGTCCACCGCGCAATCTCAAGGAGATGCAATGCCTCGTGGGGTGCATGGTAGCCCTGGGGCGCTTCATCGCGAGGAGCGGGGAGAAAGCCTTGCCCTTCTTCAAGCTCATGAAGCGCGCTGGGAAGTTCGAGTGGACTCCGGAATCCGACAAGGCCTTCGCCGAGTTGAAAAGGTATCTCACGAGCCCACCGATCATGGTTGCCCCAACCACCCGCGAGCCCTTGCTACTCTATATCGCGGCAACTCCAAGGACTACAAGTGCCATCCTCGTCGCGGAGTGAGACGCCAAGGTGATCGCCAAAGAGGAGGTCAATCCTCCAAGCCCGGGGGCTCCTCGCGAGGAAGAGGCCGCTCCATCTCCTGACCCTCGAGAGGAACCGCCCGTGGCATCTTCGCCGACCGAGCCACTCCCTCAGAGCAACGCTCAAAAGCCTCCCGAGGAGGAGCCTTCCGAGGGTGTCGTCAAGGTGCAAAAGCCTGTGTACTTCGTCAGCACGGTACTGCGCGACGTGCGGGAATGCTACACCATGCAGCAAAAGCTGCTCTACACCCTGCTCATCGCTTCGCGGAAGCTACGCCACTACTTCCAGGGTCACCCGATTAAGGTGGTAACCGATCGTCCCCTGGAGACCATCCTACGCAATCCCAACGTCACCGGGCGGGTGGCAGAATGGGCCGTGGAGCTTCAACCCTTCGAGATCTCCTTCGAAACTACAAAGGTAATCAAGAGCAAGGCTTTGGCCGAGTTCACTGCAGAGTGGACCGATCCGTTCGCCGATGAGCCTCCAGAGGTGGAGTCAACGCTCCCAGGAGAGGAGGCCCCAGGCCTCTGGGTCATGCACTTCGATGGCGCCTTCAACCTCCCCGGCGCGGGAGCTGGTGCTATCCTAACCTCTCCCTCTGGAGACAAGCTCTTCTACGCCGTGCAGCTCTGCTTCAAGCCTGAGAGCAAGGTCTCCAACAACATCGCGGAATACGAAGGACTACTCGCCGACTTAAGGGCGGCGAACGCTTTGGGCATCAAGCGCCTCATCGTCAAGGGGGATTCACAGCTGGTTGTGAACTTCTCGAACAAGAGCTACACTCCAAAGGATGAGCACATGGCGGCCTATCTCGAGGAGCATCGAAAGATGAAAAAACGCTTCCAAGGTTTGGAGCTGAAGCACATCCCGAGAGGAGAAAATGTGGAAGCCGACGAGATCGCCAAGCGCGCCTCTCACCGCCTGGCGCAACCCGCCGGCGTCTTTGAGGAGCGTCTCTTCAAGCCGTCCGCTTCTCCACCGTCATCTGGATCCGACCCTCCACCTGCCCTGCCACCACCACCGGAGCAGGGGGCTCCAGACTGCGGGCCTTCTTCGGGTGACCGCGTCCTTTTGGCATTGGCACGGCAGGAGGGAGTGGATTGGATTCTCGAGCTCAAGGCCTTCCTCACCAGCAGCAGGCTTCCCGAGGATGAAGAGGAGGCCGAAAGGATCGTACGCCAAGCTTCGGGCTACTGCGTCAAGGATGGTGACTTGTACCGGCGTCGCCCAAACAGCGTCGCTCTGAAGTGCATATCTACTCACCAAGGCCAAGAGCTTCTCAGGGACATCCACGCCGGCGAGTGCGGCCATCATGCTTCTGCTGCAACTCTAGCTGCGAAGGCATATCAAAGCGGCTTCTACTGGCCTTCGGCGCTGGGAGATGCAGCGGAGATGGTCAAGAGGTGCGAGGCGTGCCAATTCCATGCCAAGCAAATTCACCAGCCGGCGCAGGAGCTGCAAACCATCCCACTCACTTGGCCCTTTGCGGTTTGGGGGCTGGACATCCTCGGCCCATTTCCCAGAGCGCAAGGGGGCTACCGCTACCTCTACGTCGCCATCGACAAGTTCACCAAGTGGGTGGAGGTGGAACCGGTGTGCACAATCCCAGCCAGGTCCGCAGTCAAGTTCATCCGTGGGCTGGTCTGTCGCTTTGGTGTGCCTAACCGCATGATCACCGACAACGGCAGCCAGTTCACCAGCGGACTATTCCGGGAGTACTGCGCGTCGGCCAGCATCAAGATCTGTTTCGCCTCCGTCGCCTACCCCAGGAGCAATGGTCAAGCCGAGCGCGCCAACGCTGAAGTGCTCAAAGGGCTCAAGACGAAAAGCTTCAACGCCAAGCTCGAAGCCTGCGGCAAAAAATGGTTAGACAACCTCCAATCCATCTTGTGGTCCATCAGGACTACCGCCACCAAACCCACTGGAGAGACCCCTTTCTTCCTGGTCTATGGGGCGGAGGCTGTTCTTCCCACCGACGTCAAGTTCGGGTCGCCAAGGGTGCTCGCCTTTGACGAAATTCGCCAAGAGGACCTCATCAAGGACCGCCTCCTCCTGCTCGAGGAAGCTCGGTGCCAAGCCGCGCTCCGCGTCGCGAGGTACCAGCAAGGACTACGCCGCTACCATAGCCGCCATGTTCGAGCAAAGACTCTGGAGGTCGGTGACCTGGTGCTGAGGAGAATACTCTCTCGCGAGGGCCTGCACAAGCTATCTCCAATGTGGGAAGGACCCTTCAAGGTGACGCACATCGCCAGGCCAGGCTCGGCGCGGCTGGAAACCGCAGAAGGTGTGCCGGTGGGGAACCCATGGAACATAGCTCATCTGCGAAAGTTCTACCCTTAGGTTCCTCATGAGGAGAAAAAGACCGTTTTCACGGCACTTGTATCAGCTCAACCTGCTCTTAAGCACTGATATTAAGTTAATGCGCAATATAGCGCCTCTGCTTCGGCATGACATCAAAATGGCATGAAGTCCATTTATTTTCTGTTGTACTCCACGCGGAAGGGGGCTAGGCACGGTGTCTATGCTGGGGCCTTCGCCCGGAAAACAGCAAGCCCGAAAAACCCGAAGGGAGCGAGCTCTGGTCGGGGGCGACGGCCCTGTTATCGATCACCTCCAAATACCCATGGTGCTTAGTTCCTCGCTAAGTACATCGGAAAATAAAAAATCTTCGAGGAAAGTCCAAGGTGTGCCCAAGGCACCCGCTAAGGACTAGCACCTCGTGAGCAACCCTCACGAGGAGGCAAGGATGCGTCGATGCAACAAGCATCCGCAAGAAGATTCCCTCTGACGAGGAAGGCCTAACGTGGCAGGATTATTGACGACCAAGGCCGCTCCGATCATCTTGCGAAGGAGACGCAGATCCGGAGGTCCGCGCCAGGCCCTTCACCTCATGAGCAATCCTTGTGAGGTGTCGACGGTCTCTGGGCTCTCTTAAGCGTCGACGTTTTCACGTCCGTGAGGGTCCAGCTTCCCTCAACGACGAGGAAGGCCCCGTGAATCGCCACGCGCGGCAATTTGCTCTTAGCTGCTGGCACAGATAGTGCCACGCTCCTCCACGATGGAGAAGGTCCCTGTGCCGGTCACAGGGGCATCTTATTCGCCTTCTTTTTTCGTTTGTTTTATCGACTTGTTTTCCGTTTTCGGGGATTTGGGGTTTTTTCTTTTCCAACTCTTTCTTCAACTTCTTGTCTCAGGAATCGTCCAATGTGTCGTCGGCGCCGACCCCATCTCGAGCTCTGAGGCGAAGGGAGGCCTCTCGTCGACGCTAACAGCTCATCAGGGCTCTCGAGCGTGCGAATGACCAGGACAATGAAGAGCAGTGAGAAGCGAAATGCAAGACAGCTAAAAAGCGGACTTCATTGAAGTAATCCCATCGGAGGGAGGAGCAAAAGCACGGCGGGGCGTACCCCGCCGGCGAGGATTTCACAACAAAAGAGGGGAGGAGACTAGCTCCCCTCCCCAGAAGACTACTGCGCCGGGACTTCCTCTTCACTACGCCGCGGGCTGGGGGTAGGTGCGGCGGACGCCACCGGCGGTGGAGATCCGCACCGAAGCCTCCAACGTCCCCAGGTTGAAGCAGAAGACGAGGTGGTCGCCGACGCGGAGGCGATGGCCGAGGGCGAAGGCCCTCCAGCGGCCGGAGAGGACGGCGTTGCCGCCCACTCCGAGGAGGATGTCCATAGGCCAGAAGAGATCTGGCCTGCTCTGCTCCCCCAGAGCAATCTCCCCGGCGGCCGCGCCGGGGGCGTAAACCACCCTCCGGACGGCATCGGGCAGCCGTAGGGAGCTGAAGCTCGGGGCGTCGACGACGACAAGGAGCTCCACGAAGCGGGACCCCGAGCTGATGAGGGGTCCCAACATCGCCACCGCCAGGTGGCGCGGAGTGGCAACCACTCCGTTCTCCGGCGGAGACGAAGGATCTGCAGCAGGGGGAAGAGGGCCCAGGGCGGCCGCCACCTCCCGGAGCGCCCGGTCAACGCTCCCCGGAGCGCGGGGAGCGGGCGCCGCCGCCAGCGGCGACGACGAGTTCAGGGCGCCACCAGCTGCAGGACCCCTAAGGGTCAGAGCGCCGGAGGCCCCCGTGGCGGCGCGGCTCGCCTCGTCCTGCCTCGGCGCGCCAATGCGAAGGGGGCCGCCGGCGCCGGGTGTCCATCGGGCCGGGATCTTCACCTTATTCCTGCTGCCTGGGGGGCGTCCGCGGCGTTTTGCTCCAGAGCTCGATCCAGCGGCGACGGAGGAGTTGGAAGGAACCATGAGCTCAGGGGCGTGGAAGCAGAAATGGCACTGGAGGAAGGAGGTGAAGTGCCGGAGGTATCGAGGAGGATCTATTTAAGGGGGGCATCCGGCGTCGATGCGTCAAATCCCTGCGCGGGAATCGAAGCGTTGGCGCAGCGCTCCGCAGTCAAGCGACGCATCATTATGACAGTTTGACGCCTCGGAGACTGCAGCGTCGCCCGCCGTTTCGTCTCGCCAGCTGCGGCCGCGCCATGTGTCCGCAGCCTCTGCCTCTTCACATGGTCCTCTGACCGCGCAGTTGACGCGTGCCGTTGGAGGGCCCAGCAGCTTCTGGGGCCCCCGGCCCTTCGCTCCCTCAAGAGGGCGCGTTCGCGGGCTGGGCTCCCGGGGGCTACTGTCGGTGTTCTGGATACCGGGGTATCCCGGTCCACCTGCTCCTGGGCCCCGTCATCGGCCCATCTTCAGCCCAGGGGAAGGACAACGACCCAAGCTACGGAGAAGACCCTCACGAGGAGGCGCCTCGTGAGGAGAACGCCGACCAAAACTGCTAAGGACCAGAAGACCTCCTCACGAGCCCCTGCTGGTGAGGAGAGGAAGCACGCCCACGTCAGCTCGGCACGTTTGCGTGCAGAGCAAGAAGATAACGGGCAGAAGACCGCGTACCGCCCACGCTACCCCCGACAGGGAGGAGACCAACTTTCGCTGTGCCTGCCCAAAGCGGCACAGTGGTTGTTGGCCACCCCCCTAAAAATAGCGTGGACGGTGCAGGGCGCCAGAGGAAGACGTCAGCTTCCTCCACCCACTCCGGTGGACCGGCGCCACTACTCTACGAAGACTACGTCCACAGAAGAACAAAGTCTACAGCTGTCCTCCCTCCTTGGCCGTGTGTGGCAACCCCTTCCCCAAGAAGATAAGGGGAAGGAGGACCTTGGCGCTATAAAAGGAGGGGGAGGCCACCCCTTAGAGGGGATCGGATCTTCATCTTCTTCAGGCTGCTAGCTGGGCACGCAGGTTCTTCAACCTTTGGCCAGCTAGAGCTTTGTAACCAAGACCTTGTACTCCTCGCGAGGTGTCGCGTTGCAATACAAGAAGGCAGGAAGTAGGGGTTTTACCTCACCACGAGGGCCCTGAACCTGGGTAAAGCTCGGCGTCTCTCTCTGCAGTGCGTAGTGCGTTCGACCGCCCGAGGCTTCCGTCACCGTGCTTCGCTGGGATCCTAGATCTCACACGTTCAGCCCCCTGCGTTCGAATCTTTGGGTCCGTCGCGTGGTACCCCGTGTTCTTGCGACACGAAATCCATCGACATATATGATAAAAAACAACGCATGATTCTATCAATGGCACAGTCTAAACAATATCAGCCCCCAGTTATTTGAGACAAGTCATGCTACAACAATAACTACTAAGCATATAATCAAAATAATATCTAGCATGACATGCTGAAGTCTAAGCCACAGTCTAAACAAGCTTCCTTTTGCACCACTATAAGCATGAAATATTTTACTCTTTTCCAACACCAATCAACCTATTTGAAACAACTCTCAAAGATAATAATCAATAAAGACTAGAGGCCTAAACACACCTAACTACAAAGAACTAACAAGTTCTGAAAAAAATAAAGGTGAAAAACAAAAGCTAAATGCAGTACTAGCAAAAGAGAACACTCGCAGAACAATAAGAGTGAAAACTAGAGTGTTCTAGGCAATGAAAACAGAGTGTGTCTTCTCCAAAAGAAATATGCTGGGGTCCATCCATTTATTATAGCAAACAAAACAAAATAAAACTGAAAGCCAAAATAAAGGCGCCCCAAGAAAAACACATAGCATATGAAGCAATAAAAATATAGTGTCTTGAAAGATGACCTGATATTTTTGTTGATGAAGAAGGGTGTGCCTTGGGCATCCCCAAGCTTTGGCGCTTGTACTTCTTGGATATTTCTTGGGGTGACATGGGCATCCCCAAGCTTGAGCTTTTGTCCATTCTTCATGTCATCATATCATTCTCCTTTCCCTACACTTCCTGCATACAAAACTTCACACAATTCTCATTAGCAACATTAGTGTATGCAAGATAGTAGATCCACTTTTAGTTCAGTTTCAACTCAAGTACAACTTCTATTAAATCATCAGCTACTATAGCAACTTTTTAAAAAAAATCTTCCAATCAAAAGAACTCAAAAAGAAAAAGATCAAGAGGCAAATGCAAATGTGGCAGAAATCTGTCAAAACAGAACAACAGGTAAAGATCGATTTTTTCGAAAATCTTCTTTTGCTCAAATCGAAAAGTGCAAAACTAACGAAAGTTCGATAATTACCTGGGGCATGTGCACAAAAAAATTGCAGATCAATACGACGTTCTTGAATTTTTCATGATTTTTTACAGCGAAGCACAGAAATTTGTTTCTGGACAATAACTTCCCCAAATCTTACCTTCTTCCTATTAGAGGATATTCTTGGTACAAAAACGAAATAAAAGGGATAAGGAGAGGTAAATAAAGTAGTAACAACTTCCAAGACTCAACAAAAGAAAAATTACTGAAAGAAAACATGGGTTATCTCCCAAAAGTACTTTTCTTTAACGCCTTTCAGCTAGACGCAGTAATTTGAGAAGATGCTCACATAAGCGCCAGAAAAGAGTTTGAAGCAAGAGAGAGCATTTAAAAGCAAATACGAAACACTTTTAAGTCTAACCCACTTCCTATAAAAAAACAATCTTGTAAAGAAACAAGTCATGAAAACACAAAGCAACAAGCATAGGAAAGCAAAACAAGTGCAACTTCAAGATTTTCAACATAAAGAGGGGAAACTTAATATTGTTGAGATGCATAAAACCATGTTTCCCTCTCTCATAATAACTTTCAGTAGCATCATGAATAAAATTAACAATATAACTATCACATAAAACATTCTTATCATGAGCCACGTGCATAAAAGAATTAATACTCTCCACATAAACATAGTCATTCTTATTAATCGTAGTGGGAGCAAATTCAACAAAATAGCTATCATTATTATTCTCATCACCATAGTCATCAAATATAGGAGGCATATTGTAATCATAATTAATTTTCTCCTCAATAGTAGGTGGACTAAAAATATCATATTCATCATTGTAATCATCATATATTGGAGGTATAATATCATCAAAGTAAATTTTCTCCTCCATTCTTGGGGGACTAAAAAGATCATTTTCATAAAAACTAGCTTCCCCAAGCTTAGACTTTTCCATAGCATTAGCAATAATGGTGTTCAAAGAATTCATACTAATAACATTGCTATTAGCATGCAAATCAAGTTCCATAGGGTTTTAAATTTTCTCTTCAAACACTTCATGTCCTAACTCAAGATAAATACTATAAAGCTCTCTAATTTTGTTGTTGTTTTCCATTCATCCTAACTGGTGAAAATAAAAACAAGAAACAAAAATATATAATTGTAGAATCTAAAGGAAATAACTTCGAGCACTCACACACCAGCAACAGTACTAGAAGATATCTTAGTAGCCAGTGGATGTGAGTACCTTTTACCTTACCTCCCTGGCAACGGCGGCAGAAAAGAGCTTGATGTCTACGCACGCTTCTATTCTTGTAGACAGTGTTGGGCCTCCAAGTGGAGATGTTTGTAGAACAGTGATATGTCTCAAACGTATCTATAATTTTTGATGCTTCATGCTTGTTTACACACCATTTGCTTTTTGTTTTGTTACACTTCGTGGCGTTTTTATGCATTTTCCGGAACTAACCTATTAACAAGATGCCACAATGCCAGTTCCCTATTTTCTGCTATTTTGTGTTTCAGAAAAGTTACACAGGAAATATTCTCGGAATTGGACTAAACAAAAGCCAAACCTCCTATTTTTACCGAAGCTTCGCGAAGGCCGAAGATGAGACGGAGGGGGCCAGGGGCCAGCCTCAACACCAGGGGGCGCGACCCAGCCCCTGGCCGCGCCCACCTGTGGTGAGACCACCTGGTCCCGGCCCACTTCTGACGCTGCCCCTTCGCTTATAAAGTCCCCTCGACAGGAAAAACCTAGGGGACGGATCTCTTTTTCACGAAACATACTGCAAACCGCCGCCGTCGCCGTCGCGAGATCGGGAGGATCCAGGAGCTGTTTGTGGCACCCTGCCGGAGAGGGGAATCCATGCCGGAGGCCTTCTACACCACCATGGTCGCCTCTGGAGTGATGTGTGAGTAGTCTACCTTGGACTATGGGTCCATAGCTGTAGCTAGATGGTTGTCTTCTCCACCATGTGCTTCATGTTTAGATCTTGTGAGCCGCCCTACATGATCAGGATCGTCTTTATGTAATCATACATGTTGTGTTTGTTGGGATCCGATGAGTATTGGTACTATGTGATGTTGATGTGCTGAATATTATATCTTATTTTATCTCTATGTTGTTTATGATATTGCATGCTTTCCGTTGCTAGTAGCTATCTTGGCCGAGTAGATGCTAGTAACTCTAAGAGGGAGTATTTATGCTCGATAGTTGGGTTCATGCCAGATACCTCTAAGGTTGTAGATGTGCTATTGCCACTAGGGAGAAAACAATATTCTTGTGTCCAAGGACATTTACTTTGTTTACATTACTGATACGTCTCCAACGTATCCATAATTTTTGATGCTCCATGCTTGTTTTTACACCATTTGCTTAGTGTTTTGTTACACTTCATGGCATTTTTATGCATTTTCCGGAACTAACCTATTAACGAGATGCCACAGTGTCAGTTCCCTATTTTCTGCTATTTTTGTGTTTCGGAAAAGTTACACAGGAAATATTCTCAGAATTAGACGAAACAAAAGCCAGACGTCCAGATATTTAACGAAGCTTCCAGAAGACCGAAGAGGAGACGGAGCCGAGCCAGAGGGCGGCCACACCACCAGGGGGCGCGGCTTGCCCCTGGCCCACGCCGGCCTGTGGTGTGGGCCCCCTGGTCCACTTCTGACGCTGCCCCTTCGCCTATAAAGACCCCCCGACGGGAAAAACCTAAACACCTGATCACTTTTCTAGAAACACATCGCAATTCGCCGCTGTCGTCGACCCGAGATCGGGAGGGTCCAGAAGCTCTTCCCGGCACCCTGCCGGAGAGGGGAATCGCCACCGGAGGTCTTCTTCATCGCCATGCTTGCCTCCGGCGTGATGAGTGAGTAGTCTACCTTGGACTATGGGTCCATAGCAGTAGCTAGATGGTTGTCTTCTCCACCATGTGCTTCATGTTTAGATCTCATGAGCTGCTTTACATGATCGAGATCACCGTTATATAATTCTACATGTTGTGTTTGTTGGGATCCGATGAATATTGGTGTTATGATTGAGTTGATGTACTAAATTTTATCTTATGTTATCTCTATGTTGTTTATGATCTTGCATGCTCTCCGTTGTTAGTAGCTATCTTGGCCGAGTAGTTGCTAGTGACTCCAAGAGGGGGTATTTATGCTCGATAGTGGGTTCATGCCTCTATTTAATCTGGGGGAGTGATAGAAACCTCTAAGGTTGTAGATGTGTTGTTGCTACTAGGGGGAAAACAACATTCATATGTTCGAGGGCATATGCTTTGTTTAAATTACACACTTTGCCTAATGCAGTTATCTATTGTTCGCAACTTAATACTTATCGAGTTCTCGGATTGATTCGCCACAAGTGGATTATTAGTCATAGATGCAGTTGGATGGCGGTCTATGTATCTTGTTGTAATGCCTAGAGTAAATCTCGACATATCACGTTGTCTTTATTCTATTAATTGCCCAACTGTAATTTGTTTACCCAGGATGTGTTATTTTATCTTATGGAGAGACACCACTAGTGAACTGTGGACCCCGGTCCTATTTCCTATATATTGCTTTCACTTGTTTACTTTACTCGCACTGTTTACTTTACTCGCATACTACAACTGTTTTCCACTCGATACGCTCATATCTTTGTTTCAAGCAAACCGGTGAGATTGACAACCTCATCGTAAGTTGGGAACAAAGTATTTGGTTGTGTTGTGTACAGGTTCCACGTTGCCGCTCACAAAGCAAAGCTTGGACGAGGCGCCCTATAAATTGTCCGAAGCTGTTGCGAAGCTAGCAGGCATCATCTTCCGTCGTTTGGCTTTTTCCTACTAGATTGATAACCTTGGTTTCTTACTGAGGGAAAAACTTGCTGCTATATTCATCAAACCTTGCTCTTGGGGTTTCTAATTGGCCGGTCATTTACTTCATCAACTACACGCCAACAAGTTCTTTGGCACTATTCATCACCGCGCCATCAATTACACACTTTGCTTAATGCGATTATCTGTTGTTCGCAACTTAATACTCAAGGGGTCCTCGGATGATTCCCCGCGATTAGATTTTTAGTCATAGATACAGTTGGATTACGGTCTATGTATTTTGTCGTAATGCCCAGAGTGAATCTCATAGTGATCCTCATGACGTATATACATTATCTTTGCTCTATCAATTGCCCAACTGTAATTTATTTACCCAGTGACGAGGGTTAACTCGACAAATGTCCTAAATGAAGGACTTAGGATCGGGGAGATAGGGCGTCGGATGAACTCGAAGGTAAAGTTAATCGAAACTGGTGTATGTCGAAAGTAAACTTTGGGTGTTAAACCAGGCTTGCTTTCAATCTGCCCCACACCGTCCCCTCCTGGCCCCTATATATAGGTGGCCAGGTCTCGAGGATCGGGTAGGATCCGATACAGATTACAATATCAACATACGGTAAAGACTCGTATTCGACTATCATTACAATTGGGCCTAGCTATACGGGCCTTAGGGGTACTTAACTAACGGGCTCTATTAGCTATACCCTTGTCAGTAGCCCCTGAGATTATACCAGAATTGTAGATTCGGGTTGAATCTCTAATCTTCAAATCTTCGACTTGATCAATTCTTCGACTTCTTCTTATCTTCAAATCTTCGACTTGGTCTTTCGACTTATATTTATGATAATTTATTCGCAAGGGGTCTTGATGAACAAGCCTGACAACTCTGACGGATCAAGAGGTCAGTTAACTGCCGGAACAGATACTTGTCACCTACTTCAAATTCAATCCCCTTGGATTTGAATTCGGGATACCGGTCAAACCCACTCTTTTGCCGCATCTAGGACTTACAAAGAATGAATCCCAGTGATTCTCAGGGTACCCAGTGCGTCCACCAGGATTTTCTTCGCGTCGTAGACACGGATACATGCCAGCAGAGCGCATCCATGTGCATATACCGGGCCACACAGGACGGATCCTGGGGTCTTACCTTCGTGATAAATCACGGCATTCGAGTTTCATTGCGATAACGCAACTCGAGAATCTTATGTCGCAGCCAAGTTTTTGACTGATAAAAATCAAAGAAATTTGGATTTTAAATTAATCTTCTTCGCTCCCGATGGGAGTAATCTCTTTGCACTTTTGTCGACTATATAGTTAAAGTTTGTATACTAACCCTTCTTCATCTCCATTATTAATTATCTCATCCTCTATCGGGTGCGCGCTCAGCGCTCCCGATGGGAGTAGCCCCCGAGGCTATGTTTGGATACTTGTAGTCAAACATAGGCTCAAAGTTCATTTCTTCTTCCTTCTGTTAAGATCTACTATTTGCAAGCCCCCGAGTCCAAGTCGAGGTTTTCATATCGTGCAACCACAATCTTCTCTTCTTGTTTCTTCATTTTTTTTCTTTTCCCTTTGGTATTGTCGTCTGCTATGTGCCCGACAATACGTGCTTATAAATAAAGCACCCTCTAGCAAGGGAAAAACCCTAATCAGATTCCTCCTCCGCCGCATCATCTTCTCCCTCCATCTAGGGTTTTCCTTTTTCCTTTGTCCACATGGCTGATGCAGATGGCTCTCGATTGAACCTTGGATCTCCGGTGGCGCCCCGAGGCCGAGGTCGCCCTCGTGGAAGCAAAAACAAGAACAATACCACTCCGGCCGCAGCAGGATCATCATCGGCCGCTCTGGCTAAGCGTCGCCCCGGCCGCCCACCTAGTAGTAAGAACAAGCCCAAGGTGACTGGCGCTGCTCCAGATCCAATCGCTCCTCCTCCTGCTACTTCCGCTGCTCCTGCTGCGCCTCCCCGAATCTTTTCTTTCCTCTGCATTGCCATGGCGCAGTGCCGTGAGATTCAGCGCCTGCCACTGAATTTCACCAAGTTCATGGATGGGCGCGAACTGCGAGAGGCGGTTCTCCGCGAACAGTCTGGCAGTGGTATCCCATACGAGGTGGAAGTGTGGTATGATGGCGACGGCGAGCAGTACTTTAAGTGTGGCTGGTCGCAGTTTGCAGAAGACCACGACATCCACCAAGGCTTCTTCATGGACTTCGACTTCCACATCGGCACGTCGAAGTTCGACGTGAAGATCTACGACGGCACCCTCTGCCAGAAGAAATATGAAGCTGAAGTCCACTTCCATTAGGGTCTATCTTTTATGTAATCTTGTTTAATAATGGCATTGTTTGCCATGTTATCTGTAACGAATATTTTCACTTCGCCTTGATGTTTTTACTAGTACCATGAAAACAAGTCATTGTTCTGAGGTACGCTTGAGATATATCGGGTTCTTTGTGAACCAATTGGTATGAAGAGTATCGGGTTCTTTTGTGAACCATTTTGTTTGAGTTTTTATCGGGTTGTCTATACAACCTTTATAGTGAAAATACCTTCAAATCGCAATAAAAATTCCTTTCGTACGACCCGAGGGTTGAAGCCCCCGAGCGGAGAAGTAGAGATATTTGTACAACTTTGTCGAGTTCAACCCAAAGAACCCGACCTATGGCCTCATGTTCTGGGTTCAGAAGGTTAACTCGAATTTAATGATCTCAACAGAGTTGCTTTACGCGTAAAAACGTCGTAGCTGCTCTGCGTTCCACGGATTGCTCTCGTCTTTTCCTGTCTTCTTGTCTTGTAGTCGATATGCTCCCCCTGGTATTACTTCTGTGACGATGTAGGGTCCCACCCAAGGGGACTCCAATTTACCGTGGCTGTCTTGCCTGAGTCGCAAAACTAGGTCTCCCACCATGAAGGATCGTGGACAAACTCGACTACTATGGTAGTTTCGTAGGCTCTGTTGATACTGCGTAGCCCTTTCTAATGCTTTATCTCTTGCTTCATCTAGTGCATCAACATCATCTTGCAATGCTTCTGTTGACGTTGTCTCGTCATATGCTGTCACTCTTGGAGCCTCGTGTGTAACTTCGACTGGAAGCACGGCTTCTGCGCCATAGACCAGGAAGAAAGGAGTTTCTTGAGTTGCTGCATTAGGCGTAGTTCTTAGACTCCAAAGAACGGAGGGCAATTCTTCTACCCAAGCGCTCTTGGCTTTCTCGAGAGGTGCTAAGAGCCTCTTTTTTATCCCACTACATATCAGGCCATTGGCTTATTCGACTTGCCCGTTTGTCTTCGGGTGTGCCACAGATGCAAATTTGAGCTTGATCCCTAATCCTTCGTAGTAACTCTTGAATTCCTTTGAAGTGAAATTTGTCCCATTGTCTGTGATGATGCTGTATGGTACACCAAAACGGAAAACTATTGACTTGATGAAGCTGATTGCTGCTGTAGAATCTTGAGTTGTTACCGGGGCCGCTTCCACCCATTTGGTAAATTTATCGACTACCACTAGCATGTAGACATGCCCTCCTGGCCAGGAATATTTGTGCAATTTTCCCACCATATCGAGGCCCCATTGTGCGAAAGGACAAGATAATGGTATTGTTTGTAGCTCTGCTGCTGGTGCATGCGGTCTAGATGCAAACCTTTGACATGCTTCACACTTTCGAACTATATCTTTTGCGTCCTCGATGGCTGTTAGCCAATAGAATCTTGCTCGGAAAGCTTTTGCTGCTATTGCTCTGCTGCTAGCATGATGGCCGCACACTCCACCGTGTATGTCTTGTAGTATTGTTTGTCCTTCCTGGGGTGTTACACAACGCTGCAAAACGCCGGTAATACTTTTCTTGTATAACTTCCCCTGCAACATGACAAACGCCTTCGATCTTCGAGTTATCCTCTTGGCCTCCACTGCATCTTCTGGTAATTGCTTATTCATCATGTATGCAAGATATGGCTGCATCCATGTTTCTTCTAACATCATGACCTCCTCTGGCTCCGATGGAGCCCCCGAGTCTGCTGCAGTAGTCGAGCTTTTCCCACTTTTTATTGATCTCTCTACTATTTCTTCCCAAAACACTCCGGACGGCACGGGTAAACACTGTGACCCGATATTTGCTAGATTGTCGGCTTCTTCATTGCTATTTCTGCTTATGTGCGAGACTTCGCATCCATCGAATGTTCCTTCGAGATAGTGATATAAATTCTTGTAGGCCATCATGTTGTCATTGATTGTGTCACACCTGTTCATAACTTGCTGGACAACAAGGTTGGAGTCTCCGAATATTTTTAGGCGAGTTGCTCCACATGCTTTGGCCATCTTCATTCCGTGCAACAGAGCCTCGTACTCTGCTTCGTTATTAGAAGCCTGTGGAAAGCTCATCCTTAAGACGTACTTCAATTTGTCGCCATGAGGTGATATCAACACTACTCCTGCGCCTGCGCCTTGGATTCTTTTAGAACCATCGAAGTACATTGTCCAGACACTTTATAAGTCTGGTGGTCCTGTGCTCTGCAGCTCCAGCCACTCTGCCATAAAGTCTGGCAAAACTTGCGACTTGATCGCCTTCCTTTTTTTGTACGTGATGTCCATGGGAGACAACTCGATTCCCCACAAAGAGACACGTCCTGTTGCTGAAGGATTATTCAATATGTTCGACAATGGCGCCTCGTTGACCACTATAATTGGGTGCACCGCAAAGTACTGTCGTAGTTTTCGTGCGGTTGTGAAGACACTGAATGCCAACTTCTGATAGTGCGGGTACCTCTGTTTTGTTGGAGATAACACTTCACTAATGAAATATACCGGCCTCTAGACGCCATGGGCTTTTCCTTCTTCGCTTCTTTCAACTACTAATACTGTACTCACCACCTGATGGGTTGCGGCGATGTATAATAGCAGTGGTTCTTTTTCTTTTGGTGCGACCAGCACTGGTGGCGTGGAAAGCACTTTTTTCAACTGTGCAAACGCTGCGTCTGCTTCTTCTGTCCACTTGAATTTATCATTTGACTTCTTCATAAGTGCATAAAAAGGAAGCGCCTTCTCCCCTAGTCGAGCAACGAAGCGACTTAGTGCCGCGACGCGTCCTGCAAGTTTCTGCACGTCGTGTAGTTTCGTGGGTTTCCCCATTGTCAAAATTGCTTGAATCTTCTCTGGGTTCGCCTCGATTCCTCGTGCTGATACCAGGAACCCTAAAAGTTGTCCTGCTGATACGTCGAAAGAGCACTTTGTCGGGTTAAGCTTAAGCTTGTACCTGCTCAGGTTGTCGAAGGTTTCTGCCAAGTCGCTGATTAGAGATTTCTCCTCTCTTGTGGTGATGACTACATCATCAATGTAGACTTATATGTTGCGCCCTATTTGGCTTCCAAGGCAACTTTGCATCATCCGTTGATAAGTTGCTCCTGCATTTTTTAGGCCGAACGACGTCACTTGGTAGCAAAACACCCCATATGGTGTGATGAAGGCCGTTTTTTCTTCGTCTTCTTTCTTCAATTTGATCTGATTGTAACCAGTGTATGCGTCCAAAAATGAAAGCCTCGCGCATCCCGCTGTTGAATCGATTATCTGATCGATGCGGGGTAGAGGAAAGGGATCCTTTGGACAATGCTTATTGAGAGATGTGTAGTCGACACATACTCTTTGTACATCTGTGTTCTTCTTGGGTACTATGACTGGGTTCGATACCCAACTCGAAGTTTTGATTTCTCTGATAAATTCGGCATTTTCTAGCCTGTGCAATTCTGATGCTATCGCCTTCCTTTTAGGTTCATCGAATCGTCGCAATGGCTGCTTGACTGGCTTTGCCTTGGGATCTACATTTAATGCGTGCTCGACGAGTTCCCTGGGAACCCCTGGCATGTCTGATGGACACCAGGCGAAGATTTCCCAGCGCTCACGGAGGAACTCGACGAGCGCGCTTTCCTATGCGGGATCCAAGTTCACCGCAATTGATGTCGTCTTGTTTGCGTCTGTAGGATGGACCTGGATTTTCTTCGAGTCCTGAGACGTGTCGAAAGCCTGACCTGGCAGGGATCGTCCAATGTTGGGTAGTACATTGTGATCCGTTTCTTCTTTTAACCTCTCGTATTCCGCTGTCATGCCGAAGGTTTGCGCCATCCTGTTGAATTCCCTGTCGCATGTATTGGCTACTTCAAAGCTCCCTTGTACTGTAATTGTTCCTTTAGGCCCTGGAATTTTTAATGTAAGATACGCGTAGTGTGGTACTGCCATGAATTTTGCAAATGCTGGGCGCCCCAGGATTGCATGATATTGTGACGGCCAGTCCATCACTTCAAATTCCAGCTTCTCTTTTCGGTAGTTTCCGCTACTGCCAAAGCAGACATCGAGTTCTATTCTCCCCAAAGGGTGGTTTGCGGCTGCTGGTACTATTCCGTGGAAAGAGAAATCTGTTGGCTTCAGACTCGTCAGCGAGATGCACATTGCTTTTAGGGTTCTAGCATATATTAAGTTTATGCCACTCCCTGCATCCATGAACACTCTCCCGATGTCGTACCCTCCTATTTGTGCCTTTAATACCATAGGTGAGTGACCTAGCCTGGGAACTTTCCTCGGGTGGTCTGCTCTGCTGAACTTGACTGGTTGTTCTGACCACTGTAGGTATTCTGTGGTAGCTGGTGGTGATGATATTGCTAGGTTGACTTGCCTGGATATGCTCTTTCGCTCTTTGTTCGACTTGGGCACCGGTTGAATCATGGCTGATATGTACACTTTTGAATCTAAGTGCTTTGCTAGCCTTTGCATTTGATATCCTTGACTTCTGTGTCTTTCTCCTTGCCTCCCTTCTTGTTTTGAGCCCATGGCGCTTTGCAACCTTAGGAATGTTCTGCAATCGTTCATCTGGTGGTTTGAGACCCTTTTCCCATCAAGATACGCGTAGTGGATTCGACAAGGTCCGTATAGCATATCCTCGGCCGAAGGACCAGAGTATCTCGATTTTTCTACTCCTTTTGCCTGAAACCTCCTACTTTCATATCCTTCCTCTTCTTCTAGTACGTAACCCGCGGCTACTTGACTTCACCTTCCTTGGTTATCCCTGCTGCAGTGTCGTCTCCTCTGTCTACTTATTCTGTCGACTTCTGGTGAACGTCCTCTTTTGTTGTTATACGCGTCCTCTCCATCAGCGAATTTGTTGGCTTGTTCCATTAGCTCGGCTACTGTCGTAGGTCTTGTTCTTCCTATTTCTTCCACGAGATCTGAGCGACGAAGTCCGGCCGAAAAGGCGTCTATTGCTCGTTCATCGGAGACGTCCTCTGCTGAGTTTTTGATTATACTCCAGTGTTGTATATAAGAACGTAGCATTTCGCCTTTCCTCTGCACACATGTTTTAACTTCCTCCAGTGATGCTGGGCGCTTGTAGGTGGAACTAAAATTTCTTGTGAATTGACTTTCGAGTTCCCCCCAACTTCTGATGGATTCGTTGGGTAGGGTATTCAGCCAGGACCGTGCGGCGCCGGTGAGGTGCAGCTGCAAACTTTGCATTGCAGTCGCCTTTGTTCCCCCCAATATCTGCACTGCCTGCAGATAATCCGATAACCATAGGGTAGGTTCTTGCGACCCATCATACTTAGGTTGGTCGTGTGGTAATTTGAATCCTTTGGGTACCCGTGTTTTGCGAACCCTGCGGGTAAAGCATAACGCACCCATATCTTTATCGTCGTCCTCGTAATTCTCTTCCCTCCAAGCATGACGCGATTTATTTACTCGAGCTTGTGCTATTATACTCCTTGCGTCCTCCTTCCTTTTCTGTCGCTTTTTCTCCTCTGATGGCTCGCTATACTCGTTATCTTTGAAATTGTATCTGAACTTCTCCTTTCGATTTCCCTTGCAGCTTGTCGACTTTGTCTCTGGACCTTGTTCCCTGATCTTTCCTTCTACTATTCCGAGGCTTCGTATCGCGGCTCGGTGCATATCTTCTCGTGGGTCCCCAGGTTCTGGTCTTGTAGCTAGTAAATACGCTTGTGCTGCTACTAGTGCCGCTTCTGGCGTTTTTTGTATGAAGTCATCTTCCTCCTCTTCTAGCTGTGGGGTAGGGCTCCTTGAGTACCCCTCTTCTCTGCCGCATGCTGTCGCCCCCCTGTTGTGTTTTGGGTCTCCACGCCTTTCTCTGCTGTATTCTGAATCTTCGCTATAGTCTTCCCAGTATTCCTCCCTTGATATACTGTTATTGTCTTGAAAAACCATGTCTCTTTCCTCCCTTAGTTTTTTCCTGTGCTGGTATAATGCATACTGATATCCCATTAGAACTTCTCTTCTCGATCCTTCGGGTACTTCTGTACCATGATTGATAGATGACTTGATCATCCTCCATTCACCAGCCGAGACATGGACTTTCTCCTTTTCCTTTTTGCTGTGATCTTTTATTTTGTCGACTTGCCTGTCGACATTCTCATTTCCTTCGTTATTGTTTTCTTCTTCTGTTTCAGTGATAATGACGCATAACTGATGTACCTTGGAGACGCCGCTGCTTTCCACGGCGAAGTCCTTTGCGTTGTTGTGCGTCTGACACGCTCTTTCTTCTGAGTCGAAATTTTTCTGAATTTTGTCGCCTTCCGCGATTGGTGTTTTGTCGAAACTGACCGGCGAGTTTACCTCACTGGAAGAGCCTTCTGATGATTCCAATGTTTCCTCTGTTTCGGGCTTGTTTGCCGACGGATCTGGTTTCGTCGAATCCGAGAGGCGCGATGAACCCGATGGCCCAACGATGATGCTCAAACTTCCAATGGTTAATTCCATCTCTTGACTTCCGTCGAGTTCTGAACTGTTGTTGGCTAAAAGCGAAAAAGCCGTCGAATTCATGATTCCAACGCCCAGTGCCCCACGGTCGGCGCCAATTGACGAGGGTTAACTCGACAAATGTCCTAAATGAAGGACTTAGGATCGGGGAGATAGGGCGTCGGATGAACTCGAAGGTAAAGTTAATCGAAACTGGTGTATGTCGAAAGTAAACTTTGGGTGTTAAACCAGGCTTGCTTTCAATCTGCCCCACACCGTCCCCTCCTGGCCCCTATATATAGGTGGCCAGGTCTCGAGGATCGGGTAGGATCCGATACAGATTACAATATCGACATACGGTAAAGACTCGTATTCGACTATCATTACAATTGGGCCTAGCTATACGGGCCTTAGGGGTACTTAACTAACGGGCTCTATTAGCTATACCCTTGTCACCCAGCATTTGTTATTTATCTTATGGAGAGACACCACTAGTGAACTGTGGACCCCGGTCCAATATCCTTTACATTGCTATACCGTTTTACTATTACTCGCTCTGTTAACTTTCTTGCATAATATTATCCTATTACCACTTGATACGCTCAATCCTTTGTTTACAGCAAACTGGTGAGATTGACAACCTCATCGTAAGTTGGGAGCAAAGTTCTTGGTTGTGTTGTGTGTGCAGGTTTCACGTTGCTGCTGGGGGAAGACTGATACGTCTCAAACGTATCTATAATTTTTGATGCTCCATGCTTATTTTTACACCATTTGCCTTGTGTTTCGTTACACTTCGTGGCGTTTTTATGCGATTTCCGGAACTAACCTATTGACAAGATGCCACAGTGCCAGTTCCCTGTTTTCTGCTGTTTTTGTGTTTCAGAAAAGCTACATAGGAAATATTCTCGGAATTGGACGAAACAAGTTCCTAAAGTCTTATTTTTCCCAGAAGCTTCCAGAGATCCAAAGAGGCAAAGTAGAGGGGCCACAGGCCAGCCTCACACTAGGCCGGCGCGGCCCAGGCCCTGGCCGCGCCGCCTAGGTGTGAGGAGGCCTGGGGCCACTCCTGATGACGCCCCTTTGCCTATATAAAGCCTCGGGACGGAAAACCCTAGGGGAGTCGGCGAAATTTCCAGAACAGTTCCGCAGCGCCGCCGCCGTCGAAGCCAAATTTCGGGGGACAGAAGTCTCTGTTCCGGCACCCTGCCGGGACGGGGAAGTGCCCCCGGAGCCATCTCCATCGGTCTCCATCGCCGTCTCCGCCGTCTCCATCGACCTCACCGCCATCTCCATCAACCTTGCTGTCTCCTATGATGAGGAGGGAGTAGTTCACCCCCGGGGTTGAGGGCTCTACCGGTAGCTATGTGGTTCACCTCTCTCTCCCATGATGTGATATTTATGTGATCGTGAGCTTTGTACCTAGTTGAATTGGTAGATGTTATTATTCAGATGTTATGCAACTCCTATGCTTTATTATTGTACTCTCCGGAGATACCTCGTATCATGGTGTAAAGGTGACTAGTGTGTGCATCATGTGTATCTTTTTGGTTAATGTCTCTATGAATGTGGTGTTTGTTGGAACCATCTAGTGCGTTCACGGTGATAGTGTGGGACAATCTAGTTTGGGTACATACGGACTTTGAGGAGTGCTTCGTAGCCCTACGCATGATTATTGTATGTTTTCCATTGGAGAATTGTTTTGAGTTGCATATTGATGATAGTATCTATTGGTTCAATTATGTTATATTTGTTGGGAGTGTGTCCACTAGTGAAAGTATGATCCCTAGGCCTTGTTTCCAAGCTTTGCACACCGTTTACTTCCTGTTTTGTTACATGTTTGCTCGCAGCGATACTTATTTCATATCACAGTTACTACTTATAATCATCACTACCGCTTGTATTTCACTATCTCTTTGCCAAACTAGTGCACCTATACATCTGACAAGTGTATTGGGTGTGTTGGGGACACAAGAGACTTTCTGTATTGTAATTGCAGGGTTGCTTGAGAGGGATAGCTTTGACCTCTTCCTCCCTGAGTTCGATAAACCTTGGGTGATCCACTTAAGGGAAACTTGCTGTTGTTCTACAAACCTCTGCACTTGGAGGCCCAACAGTGTCTACAAGAACAAACGCGTGCGTAGACATCAAGCTCTTTTCTGGCGCCGTTGCCAGGGAGGTAAGGTAAAAGGTACTCGCATCCTCCTGTGTGAGTGCTCGAAGTTATTTCCTTTAGATTCTGCAATTATATCTTTTTGTTTCTTGTTTTTATTTTCACTAGTTAGGCTTAATGGAAAACAAAGAGTTCGTTAGTCTTTTTCCTGAGTTTAGATATGAAGTGTTTGAAGAGAAAATTGAAAAACCTTTGGAGCTTAATTTGCATGCTAATAGTGATGTTAGTATGAATGTTTTGAACACTATTATTACTAATGCTATAGAAAAGTCTAAGCTTGGGGAAGCTGGTTTTGTTAAGCATGATATTTTTAGTTCCCCAGCTGTAGTGGAGAAAGTTTGTTCTGATAATATTTTATCTCCCATATGTGATGTTCCTTCTTATGATGATATGTTTGAAGAATATGCTTTGCGAAATAGCTGTTCCTTAGCTTGTGATGATACTAAACCTCTAGTTTATGATGGTTATGATGATGAGTATAATATTTTCAGTTCACCTACTTTTGAGGAGAAAATTAGTTATGATTACAATATGCCTACTGTTTTTGATGATTATGGTGATGAGAATAATTATTCTGTTGAATCTGCTCCTACTACGATTGTTCATGTGGGGAGTATTAATTCTTTTATGCATGTGGTTCATGATAGGGATGCTTTATGTGATAGTTATATTGTTAGTTCTATTCATGATGCTACTGAAAGTTATTATGAGAGAGGGAAACATGGTTTGATGGATCTCAACAATATTAAGTTTCCCCTCTTTATGTTGCAAATCTTGAAGTGGCACTTGTTTTATCTATCCATGCTTGCTACTGTGTGCCTCGTTGATTTATCTTCTTACAAGATTCCTATGCATAGGAAGTGGTTTAGATTTAAATGTGTTCCATACTTGCTTTTTATGCTATCTATTGCTTTAAGTTCCTATATGGCGCCTTTACCTCAAGCTCTTATATGGCGCCCACATGAGCATCTTTGCAAATTACTGCGCCTAGCTCAAAGGCGTTAAAGAAAAGCACTCTTGGGAGATAACCCATTGTTTATTTTCAGTACTTTTTTTTATTTGAGTCTTGGAAGTTATTACTACTGTAATAACCGCTCCTTATCCTTTTTATTTCGTTGTTGTGCCAAGAGAAGCCTCTAATTTGAGTGAGGTAAGATTTGGGGATGTTGCTGTCCTGAAACTGTTTTCGGTGCTGCACCGTAAAAATTCGTGAAAATTCTCTGTATATCTTTTGGACCTGCGATTTCTTGTGCATATGCCCCAGGTTATATCCAAACTTTCATTAGTTGAACACTTTTTGATTTGAGTAACAGAAAACCCCACAAAAATTCGACCTTTGTCAGCTGTTCTGTTTTGACAGATTTCTGCCAATATTTGTGTTTGCCGCTTTATCACTTTCTTTTGAGTTCTTTTGATCACGGAACTTTTAGGGAAGTTGCTACAGTAGTATATGCTATATATGTGGTGGTTTTAGGTTGAAACCTGAAGTAAAAAGGGTTGATTCAATGCTATGCTTACACTAATGTTGCTAATAGATTTGTGTTTAGTTTTGTATGAAGGAAGTTTTCAAGTGTAGGGATTGGTGAATGATGAGATGAGATGAAGAATGGACAAAAGCTCAAGCTTGGGGATTCCCATGAAACCCCCAAGAAATATCCAAGAGGTACAAGCGTCAAAGCTTGGGGATGCCCCCGAGGCGCCCCTTCTTCATCGGCAAAAATTAGGTCACCTTTCAAGACACTATATTTTTATTGCTTCAGGCACTATGCGTTTTTCTTGGAGCGTCAGTTGTTTTTGTTTTCATTTTTCGTTTGTTTCGTTTGCTGCAATAAATGGTTAGATCACATCATGTTTCTTTTGGAGGAGATGAACTCGCTTTTCATTTGCCAAGAACACTCTAGTTTTCACTCCTATCGTTTCAACGAGTGTTCTATTTTTCTGCTACTGTGTTTAGCTTGTTTTTTTTTTGCCTTGATTTTTGTTCAGATCTTGTTTTATCTTTGCATCAAGGTGTATTTGGACCTCTGGTATATGTTGGTATTCCTCAAAAGAGTTTCCTCAAAAAGGTTTGAATGGTGTTGGAAAAGAGAAAAAGTTTCATGCAAAAAAAAAGTGGTACAAGAAGGAGCTTGTGTAGACTGCGGCCTAGGCTTTTTCATGCCATGCTTGATTGCATTTTGATAGTATGCTTAGTGATTTTTGCTGTAGCATGACTTGTCTCAAATGACTGAGATTGCTTAATGAGCCTTTGAAAAAAATCATGCGTTGTTTATATTATTTGGAAGCATTAAATTGGTTTTCTCCTTTGATGCTTTATTTGGGTTGACTTGGCACATGCTTATACCATGTTGACTACAAAATAAGTCGCCTATAGCCTCTATGATCATTTAGTTTTTTGACTTTTGATACCATCTTATGCTTCTTTTAATGTTGCTTTGTCGCTTTGCATGATTATGGCCGTTATTGCTCTCTTAGTTGGTCGCTCCCAGTCTTTTGCTAGCCCTCATTTTGTACTGAGTATGAGCTCTACTCGTGCATCCAACTCCTAAAAACCAAGTTTGCCATTGTGTCCACTATAAATTCCTATGCATGGTATTTGCAAGCCATTCCAAGTAAATTTTCATGTGCTACCTTTCAAAAAACCTTCAAAATACTTCTCATTTTGTGACACTATTTTCAGCTCATGGGGACGTAGTGGTCGGATTTGCTATCTTCCATATTGTCTTATTCCAAAAAGAAAAAAAAAAGAGAAAAAAGAAAAGAAAAAAAGGCACTCCTCCATGGTATGTGAATGTTGGTGGGCACCCGATGGAATCGGTTAGCCATGGTTTGTGAAAGAAAAAAAAAGGTGGGGAGGAGTGCCAAGCTTTATAAAAGAGCACAAAAGTGTCAATCTCTCTCTCAAAAACTTGCTTCATTTTTGTATGGAAGATAGTAAGAACCCCATTGCCAGTCGTTGACAAAGACAACCACCTCTCAAAACCAATTTTTATCTCTTTGTTTTACAAATGAAAAGCTCTAGCACATGTTTAATCACTGCTTCCCTCCGCGAAGGGCCCTTCTTTTACTTTTATGTTGAGTCACCACCTTCTATCTTTATGCACCATTAAGAGAGCATAGTTGTTATTCTGAGTATAATGTGCATTATCCCAAAGTTTATCATTGATTGATTCATGACTATGGTTTCACTTGTTCTTAAATTACTTGTATCTAGTCACCCTCTTAAACTAGAAGGTGTCCTATGCATTTATGTTCTGCTATTCCATGAGGGACAGGCTGAACACCATTTGTATGTTTTTCCTTATGATTTGAACACATATTTGACTTTCATTGTTTCATTATTCATGATCTTTTGTTTGTGTTCTTTTTCATGTTATAACATGATTGCTAAGTTTCTTATTGTCAAGATTATGTCTTTCATGCCCATGTTTTAAGTTCTTTGATCTCAGCACTCAATGCTTTACCTTTATGATCAAGATTGTGATGGTGCATGTCACCTCAAAAATTATTTGTTTTGTTATCACTTACCTACTCGAGGACGAGCAGGAGTTAAGCTTAGGGATGCTGATACGTCTCAAACGTATCTATAATTTTTGATGCTCCATGCTTGTTTTTACACCATTTGCCTTGTGTTTCGTTACACTTCGTGGCGTTTTTATGCGATTTCCGGAACTAACCTATTGACAAGATGCCACATTGCCAGTTCCCTGTTTTCTGCTGTTTTTGTGTTTCAGAAAAGCTACACAGGAAATATTCTCGAAATTGGACGAAACAAGTTCCTGAAGTCTTATTTTTCCCGGAAGCTTCCAGAGATCCGAAGAGGCGAAGGAGAGGGGCCACTGGCCATCCTCACACTAGGCCGGCGCGGCCCAGGCCCTGGCCGCGCCGCCTAGGTGTGAGGAGGCCTGGGGCCACTCCTGGCGACGCCCCTTCGCCTATATAAAGCCTCGGGACGGAAAACCCTAGGGGAGTCGGCAAAATTTCCAGAACAGTTCCGCAGCGCCGCCCCCGTCGAAGCCAAATTTCGAGGGACAGAAGTCTCTATTCCGGCACCCTGCCGGGACAGGGAAGTGCCCCCGGAGCCATCTCCATCGGTCTCCATCGCCGTCTCCGCCGTCTCCATCGACCTTACCGCCATCTCCATCAACCTTGCTGTCTCCTATGTTGAGGAGGGAGTAGTTCACCCCCGGGGCTGAGGGCTCTACCGGTAGCTATGTGGTTCACCTCTCTCTCCCATGATGTGATCTTTATGTGATCGTGAGCTTTGTACCTAGTTGAATTGGTAGATGTTATTATTCAGATGTTATGCAACTCCTATGCTTTATTATTGTACTCTCCGGAGATACCTCGTATCATGGTGTAAAGGTGACTAGTGTGTGCATCATGTGTATCTTTTTGGTTAATGTCTCTATGAATGTGGTGTTTGTTGGAACCATCTAGTGCGTTCACGGTGATAGTGTGGGACAATCTAGTTTGGGTACATACGAACTTTGAGGAGTGCTTCGTAGCCCTACGCATGATTATTGTATGTTTTCCATTGGAGAATTGTTTTGAGTTGCATATTGATGATAGTATCTATTGGTTCAATTATGTTATATTTGTTGGGAGTGTGTCCACTAGTGAAAGTATGATCCCTAGGCCTTGTTTCCAAGCTTTGCACACGTTTACTTCCTCTTTTGTTACATGTTTGCTCGCAGCGATACTTATTTCATATCACAGTTACTACTTATAATCATCACTACCGCTTGTATTTCACTATCTCTTCGCCAAACTAGTGCACCTATACATCTGACAAGTGTATTGGGTGTGTTGGGGACACAAGAGACTTTCTGTATTGTAATTGCAGGGTTGCTTAAGAGGAATAGCTTTGACCTCTTCCTCCCTGAGTTCGATAAACCTTGGGTGATCCACTTAAGGGAAACTTGCTGCTGTTCTACAAACCTCTGCACTTGGAGGCCCAACAGTGTCTACAAGAACAGACACGTGCGTAGACATCAAAGACACGCCGACAAGCAGTTGTATCTGGCACCCTTGTCCAGAGTGTCACGAAGCTAGCAAGCATCACCTTCTAAAGTTTGGCATTCTCCTACTGCTTCGATTCAACCTTGGTTTCACAACTGAGGGAAAACTTGCTACTGTGCTCATCATACCTTCCTCTTGGGGTTCCCAATGGGCTGTACTTACACGCCATCAAGCAGTTTTCTGGCGCTGTTGCTGGGGAGAAAGAAGACTTCTGCAAGGGGAGTCTCACACGCACAATCCTTTACTTTATTTTTGTTTTGCTTTATTTTATTTTTGCTTGCATTGTTTTATCAAAAATACAAAAAAATTAGTTTCCTTTATAGTTGTTACTTTATTACTCTTAGTTCATTATGTTGTTCCCTAAGTATGTTTTGGAGGACCTCTCAGTAGGTAGTGGTTCTATTATTGGGAAAGGTAATATCGAGGAGTTCTTTAATCATATTAGTATGCATAAAGATGTTGAGGATAGATCTTTGGCAGAGCTTGCTCCTAGTTATGAAGTTGCTGCTGCTTATTTAGTTCACATGTTGGAGGCTAGGTTTGTTAACCTTAATCCTTTTATGCAACAAATGTTTCTTATGCTTCATGATATCGAAGACTCCGAAAAGAAAGATTTTATTTTCGAGACTTTGCATAGAGAATTTAGAGATGTTGTTATTGAAGCTAGGAAAGTTTTTGAGCATTTTAATATACTTGGCTCATGTGTAGAGGTTGTTGGTACAAACAATGAACAAATCAAAGTACAAATACCTAGCAAACTCTTGGGATTTCATGAGGCTTTGGAAAATAATTTTGATTGGATTTGTCCTGAAAATCTTTTTAATGAAAATGAGTGAACCAAAGCGTGATCATAAGGGGTCTTCAAAAACTTATTTGGATGCAATACAATGTCTTGTTGAAAAGACTTCTGCAGTTGACCTTAATGCTTCATTTGATATTACTTGATTTCCACCTTTCTGCGCCTAGCTCAAAGGCGTTAAAGAAAAGCACTCTTGGGAGATAACCCATTGTTTTATTTTTAGTACTTTTTCTTTTATTTGAGTCTTGGAAGTTATTACTACTATAATAACCGCTCCTTATCCATTTTATTTCGTTGTTGTGCCAAGAAAAACTCTAATTTGAGTGAGGTAAGATTTGGGGAAGTTGCTGTCCTGAAACAGATTTCGGTGCTGCACCGTAAAAATTTGTGAAAATTCTCAGAATACCTTTTTAACCTGCGATTTCTTGTGCATATTCCCCAGGTTATATCCAAACTTTCATTAGTTTTGCACTTTTCATTTTGAGTAACAGAAGGACCTCGAAAAAATCGACCTTTGTCAGCTGTTCTGTTTTGACAAATTTCTGCCACTATTTGTGTTTGCCTCTCGATCGCTTTCTTTTTGAGTTCTTTTGATCACGGAACTTTTGGAGAAGTTGCTACAGTAGTATATGCTTTATATGTGGTATTTTTTAGTTGAAACCTGAACCAAAAAGGGTTGGTTTACTATTATGCTTATGCTAACGTTGCTAATAGAATTGTGTTGAGTTTTGTATGAAGGAAGTTTTCAAGTGTAGGGATTGGAGAATGATGAGATGACATGAACAATGCACAAAAGCTCAAGCTTGGGGATGCCCACGCACCCCAAGAAATATCCAATAGGTACAAGCGTCAAAGCTTGGGGATGCCCCCGAGGCACCCCTTCTTCATCGGCAAAAATCAGGTCACCTTTCAAAACACTATATTTTTATTGCTTCATGCACCATGCGTTTTTCTTGGAGCGTCTTTACTTTAGTTTTCAGTTTTGTTTTATTTAGTTTGCTGCAATAAATGGTTGGACCCCAAAAAATTTCTTTTGGAGGAGATGTACTCGTTTTTTATTTGCCAAGAACACTCCGTTTTTCACTCTTATCGTTCAACGAGTGTTCTCTTTTTCGAGAACTGCGTTTAGCTTTCATTTTTCACCTTGATTTTTGTTATATCATGTTTTATCTTTGCATCAAAGTGTATTTGGACCTCTGGTCTATGTTGGTATTCATTAAAAAAGTTGTTTCAAAAAGGATCAAATGGTGTTGGAAAAGAGAAAAAATTCATGAAAAAAGTGGTACAAAAAGGAGCTTGTTTAGACTGCGGCCTAGACTTTTGCATGCCATGCTTGATGTTGTTTTGATAGTATGCTTAGTGATTTTTTCTGTAGCATTAATTGTCTCAAATGACTGAGATTGCTTAATGAGCCTTTGAAAAAAATCATGCGTTGTTCTTATTTTGTGGAAGCATTTATTTGGTTTTCTCCTTTGATGCTTTATTTGGGTTGACTTGGCGCATGCTTACAACATGTTTGACTCTAACAAGTCGCCATAAGCCTCTATGATTATTTAGTTTTTGACATTTTATGCCATTTTATGTTTCTCTTGATGATGTTTTGTCGGTATGCATGATTATGGCCGTTTTTGCTCTCTTAGTTGGTCGCTCCCAGTCTTTTGCTAGCCCTCACTTTGTACTGAGTATGAGCTCTACTCGTGCATCCAACTCCCAAAAACAAAGTATGCCAATGTTTCCACTATAAATTCCTATGCATGGTATTTGCAAGTCATTCCAAGTAAATTTTCATGTGCTACCTTTCAAAAAAACCTTCAAAATACTTCTCAATTTGTGACATTGTTTTCAGCTCATGGGGACGTAGTGGTCGGATTTGCTATCTTCCATATTGTTTTATTCCAAAAAGAAAAAAAAAGAGAAAAAAAGAAAAAAAAGAGAAAAAAGGCACTCCTCCATGGTATGTGAATGTTGGTGGGCACCCGATGGAATCGGTTAGCCATGGTTTGTGAAAGGAAAAAAAAGGTGGGGAGGAGTGCCAAGCTTTATAAAAGAGCACAAAAGTGCCAATCTCTCTCTCAAAAACTTGCTCATTTTTGTATGGAAGATAGTAAGAACCCCATTGCCAGTCGCTAACAAAGACAACCACCTCTCAAAACCAAAAATTTTATCTCTCTGTTTTACAAATGAAAAGCTCTAGCACATGTTTAATCACTGCTTCCCTCTGCGAAGGGTCTTTCTTTTACTTTTATTTTGAGTCTCCACCTTCTACCTTTATGCACCGTCTAAGAGAGCATAGTTGCCATTCTGAGTATAATGTGCATTGTCCCAAAGTTATCATTGATTGATTCATTATTTTGGTTTCACTTGTTCTTAAATTATTTGTATCTAGTCGCCCTCTTAAACTTGAAGGTGTCCTATGCATTTATGTTTTGCTATTCCATGAGGGACAAGCTGAAAACCATTTGCTATGTTTTTCATATGATTTGAACACACACTTGACTTTCATTGTTTCATTATTCATGATCTTTTGTTTTTGTTCCTTTTCATGTTATAACGTGGTTGCTAAGTTTTTATTGTCAAGATTATGTCTTTTATGCCCATGTTTTAAGTTCTTTGATCCCAACACTCAATGCTTACTTAGATGATCAAGTTTGTGATGGTGCATGTCACCTAAAAAATTATTCTTTTGTTATCACTTACCTACTCGAGGACGAGCAGGAGTTAATCTTGGGGATGCTTGATACGTCTCAAACGTATCTATAATTTTTGATGCTCCATGCTTGTTTACACATCATTTGCTTTGTGTTTTGTTACACTTCGTGGCGTTTTTATGCATTTTCCGGAACTAACCTATTAACAACATGCCACGGTGCCAGTTCCTTGTTTTCTGCTATTTTTGTGTTTCAGAAAACTTACACAGGAAATATTCTTAGAATTGGACGAAACAAAAGACGAACCTCCTATTTTTATCGAAGCTTTGCGAAGACTGAAGATGAGACGGAGGGGGCCCAGGGGCCAGCCTCACCACCAGGGGGCACAGCCCAGCCCCTGGCCACGCCCACCAGTGGTGAGACAACCTGGTCCCACTTCTGACGCTGCCCCTTCACCTATAAAGTCCCCTCGACAGGAAAAACCTAGGGGATGGATCTATTTTTCACGAAACATACTGCAAGCCACCACCGTCGCTGTCGTGAGATCGGGAGGATCCAGGAGCTCTTCCCGGCACCCTGTCGGAGAGGGGAATCCATGCCGGAGGCCTTCTACACCACCATGGTCGCCTCCGGAGTGATGTGTGAGTAGTCTACCTTGGACTATGGGTCTATAGCAGTAGCTAGATGGTTGTCTTCTCCACCATGTGCTTCATGTTTAGATCTTGTGAGCTGCCCTACATGATCAGGATCATCTTTATGTAATCATACATGTTGTGTTTGTTGGGATCTGATGAGTATTGGTACTATGTGATGTTGATGTGCTGAATATTATATCTTATGTTATCTCTATGTTGTTTATGATCTTGCAGGCTTTCCGTTGCTAGTAGCTATCTTGGCCGAGTAGATGCTAGTAACTCCAAGAGGGAGTATTTATGCTCGATAGTTGGGTTCATGCCTCTATTTAATCTGGGGGAGTGACAGATACCTCTAAGGTTGTAGATGTGCTGTTGCCACAAGGGATAAAACAACATTCTTGTGTCCAAGGACATTTGCTTTTTGACATTACGCACTTTGCTTAATGCAATTATCTGTTATTCGCAACTTAATACTCAAGGGGTCCTCGGATGATTCCCCGCGAGTGGATTTTTAGTCATAGATGTAGTTGGATTACGGTCTATGTATTTTGTCGTAATGCCCAGAGTGAATCTCATAGTGATCCTTATGACGTATGTACATTATCTTTGCTCTATCAATTGCTCAACTGTAATTTCTTTAAGTGGATCCCAACGGGCTGTACTTACACGCCATCAAACAGCAGCAAGTTTCCCTTAAGTGGATCACCCAAGGTTTATCGAACTCAGGGAGGAAGAGGTCGAAGATATCCCTCTCAAGCAACCCTGCAATTAAGATACAAGAAGTCTCTTGTGTCCCCAACACACCCAATACGCTTGTCAGGTGTATAGGTGTACTAGTTTGACAAAGAGATAGTAAAATACAAGTAATATGGATGATTATAAGTGGTAATTGCAATCTGAAATAAAAAATGGCTGCAAGCAAACATGTAGCAGGACTGGTTGTAAACGGTGTTTCAATACTTAGAAACAAGGCCTAGGGATCATACTTTCACTAGTGGACACTCTCAACAATGATAACATAATTGAACACATAAATATCTTTCTTCACTATGCTACCCCGAATTACTCTCTGGTTGGATAACGAACACTAATCATGCGTAGGGCTATGAAAGCTCTCCTTAAAGTCCGCATTCCCCAATCTAGATTACCCCACACTGTCACCTTGAGTGTACTAGACGGTTCCAGACAAACACCACAATTCATAGAGACATCCAACTCAAATCATAACTCATGATAAGTATTACTGTAAACTTTAGCTTAAGAGCCACACACGATGCGCACACTGTCAACTTCACATCATGGGACAAGGTGTCTCCGGAGATTACATTAATAAAAGCACTTGAGTAGCATAAATAGATGAAGAGTAACATCTACTTATTCAACTACATTACAAAGCTCATGATCACATAAAGATCACACCATGAGAAAGAGAGATGAACACATAGCTACCGATATAGCCCTCAGCCTCGGGGGAGAACTACTACCTCCTCATCACGGGAGTCAGCAACGGCGCTGAAGATGGCGGTGGAGTCAATGGAGATGGCTCCGGGGGCAATTCCCGTCCCGGCAGGGTGCCGGAATAGAGGCTTCTATCCCCCAAAATTGGTCTTCGATGGCGGTGGCGCTGTGGAACTTTTCGTGGATGGACGCCGATTCATTTAGGGTTTTCGCGTCGAAGGATTTTTATAGGCGGCAGGGCGATGTCAGAGGGCACCCGAGGGGCCCACACCATGGCCTGGCGCGACTAGAGGGGGGGCCACCAGGTGGTGTGGCCACCTCGGTGCCCTCCTCCGACTCTCCTTTGGACCCCGTCTTTGTGTCGGGAAAAATAGGAGGTTTGGCTTTTGTTTCATCCAATTTCAAAAATATGTCCTGTACAACTTTTCTGAAATACAAAAACAGCAGAAAACAAGAACTGGCACTGTGGCATCTTGTTAATAGGTTAGTTCCAGAAAATGCATAAAAATGCCATGAATTGTAAACAAAACATATAGCAATTGGTGTAAAACAAGCATGGAGCATTAAAAATTATAGATACGTTTGCAACGTATTAGCTCCTCCTCCCAAGTAACCTTACGAGCGCACGATGGAGGAATACATTGAAATTTCAAATGTCGATGTGAAAGCCCATTTTGCACCGAACAAGCCTCCGCCAAAGCAAGTAATACCACTGAAGATAACAACACTTTTTGTGGATATGCTTGAGAGAAAAACGGGTCATGTTGAGGCCCTAGATACAGACTATGACCGCTCTATTGTCAAGTCACATTTGTAAATGCAAAAGAAGAAAAGCGGGAAACAAGTTCCCCAGCTCGGAGAACAGAAAAAGCAATCGATCTCCCCGCTCAAGGTGCCTACTAAATTGGATGTATCAGCCAAAATGATGAAGTATGTCATAGATTGCGGACTAGATATTGACCAAGTGTTCAGCCAAGTACATATCCCTAGTGCTAAGATAGCATGGAAATATGTCCACGGGCAACCTCTGGTCCCACCTGAGAAGATGCCATATCTACAAACATAAATACAACAATGGCATGACTGGTACACTCAGGAAGGAGAGAAGGGGCAAAAGATGTTCATGGTGGGGGTTAAAGAAGATCATTTCTTATATGATAACGACCTGGTATTGGAGGTTGACAAATTATTATATATATTCAATCAAGACACTCTCGACAAAGCTTTCATTAGTTGCTATTGTGTGTAAGTGATTTATTTATATAATTAAGTCTCTAGCTCAGATCGTTCATTCCATATAATTATTCTCACTACTTTATTTTGTACGCTATAATGCAGAGCGAAGATTCTTGAACTCAAAAGAAAAGGAAACTATTGCACTAGGTTCATTTACCCATATATCATTAATTCGGTCACGGTAGCCGATCACGCCAAGGACATAGAGGCTAACTGTCTAGCATTTTTCTTGAAACAGAGTTGCAAACAAGAAATACTATTTCCTTACAACTTCAGGTGAGTGCTACTCTCTTTGTACACATTCTATTTTTCTTACTCCATGATAAGTGTAATTGATGAGTTATATTCATGCTTGCACAACTACCATTGGATTCTGCTCATCATAATACTTGACGAGGGTGGAGTTGATATCCAGGACTCATTAGATAAGCCCCTTGACGACTACCGCAACCTTCTTGATATGCTCTAGACATAATTTCAATAATTATCGGCCTCTTTTGTCAAATTCCTTATATCAAGTAATTAATAACTCCTTTATTCATTTTCTTTGTCGTCCAGGGTTTGGAAACGCTTCATCAAGAAAGAGAAAGTTGAATGGAGGGAGGAGCTCAAGATTCAAAAGATATCGGTTAGTAGTACTTGGTCCGCGCATCTCTTTAATTCTAATTTCAATACCATTATCATGGTTGATTAGCATTTGAATGAATTTTATTCTCGTAAAATCAACGAGGCAACCACAGGGAACTCATCTATGTTGATTCATCTGTTGCGAGAACATTCACGTGTCCACCCGTGGGAAAGACTTTCATATTGACAAGACACTTGAAGCACGTAAACAATGCTAATAATTTTATTTCATTTGAGTTTCATTCAAACGTCGAGTTTTAGTTATAATTTTGTTTATGATGATTTCATATATGTACACACAACTCACATATTCATCTTCTTCTTAATAGACAGAAAAAATTGTGGGACCAACTCCCAATGATGGAACGCGCACGAGCAATTCAAGAGGAGTTGGCGGGATTTCTCCTTAAGGAGATCATATCTCCTGACGGAGCATACCATATGGGATAATGCATGTGTCCATGAAACTTGATGATCTCCATATAATTAAGTAGATTATATATACCAAATTGTATATATATATATATGATCTATGCATCAACGTGTACACTAGTAGCATACAATATTAATATATATACAAAATTTTGTTTATAGTGAAAAAGAATTAAATGAAAAATGCAGCAATTCATAAACCCTAAAATCTAAAAATAAAAATCATAGGCTTTAGGCTGGGGACTCTTTAGTCCCAGTTGGTATTACCAACCGGGACTAAAAGTCCCTCGCCTGCAGCAGCCAGCAGTGCCCATGTGAACCCCATTTTTGTTCCAGTTTGTGGCACAACCGAAACTAAAGGGCGAAAAGCTTTAGTCTCGATTGCACGATCTCAGTTTAGGGAACCGGGACTAAAGCCCCTTTAGAACCGGACAGAAGGCCATTTTCCTACTAGTGTGTAGAATCTACATGCATGGGGCAAGAGAAGTTTGGCAACATCTCTCTTGAGCTTTCTAGGTATTTCCAGTTTCAAATTCATTAAGTAGTATATTATGATGAAAAATCGAGATTGTCTATACATTTTCTGTTCCACCTACCAACAACCACCACACATTTGTTGCATGGGCCATTCCGCCTTGCCGAGACACCTGATCTGATGTTCCCTTCCCTCCAGCAGTCCAGCGAAACAGTTTTAATTAAAGTACTCGTGAGTCGTCACCGAGCGTTGAAGCAGCTACGATGAAGTTCACGAGGCATGCACTAGTGGGGACATGGCCTATAGTCCCGGTCCGTCAGGGGCTTTAGTCCCGGTTCCCCAACCGGGACCAAACAGGCGGGACTAAAGGCCTAACCTTTAGTCCCGGCCCTGTTCCAAGCCGGGACCAAAGGAGCTCCACGTGGGCGCCTGGGAGCGCCCTCAGGGGCAGGCCCTTTAGTCCCGGGTCGTAACACAGACCGGGACTAAAGATTTTCTGCAGATCTTGTTTTTTGTTTTATTATTTTAGGGTTTAGGTGTTCGGGGGATTAACGTGATGCCTCGTTTGGTGCCTTGTTTGGTGTTCGGGAATTAGTTTTCGTATAATTCTAAATATACATGTTTATGCATATATATATAAGATTTTCCCATTATTTGACTATCCATAATAGTGCGGAAAGAAAGCCCGGAGGAAGAGTGGCCTTGAGTTTCTCGCCCCTTTGCCTTAGGATTCGTTAATTCTCTTTCTCGATGGGACGGGGAAGGGATATAACTTATCTTACAAGCGAGCATATATATACAATTATATGGAGATCAGAATTATCGGGACTAGAGCCCGTCTATTCGATTACATGGACCAACATCAGTAATGGCCCCTAGCTACACTAAATCGTCCTTTGTCGTCTATAGCTTCTGTCCTTAAAAAGGCCGCTAGCTCCTCTGCAACAGCAATCGCGCGTTGCTCTGGTAGGTACTTCTCCCGCATGGCCGTGTACTATATAAGAAGAGGAGATGAATATGAATGTCAATCATGATAACAAAGAATGACGGGTAAAAATAGAGGTGTGAATGTTTATTGCTTACGTCGTATCTGTAATCCTTGTACTCAGAGGTAAACGTGCGAATGGACTCGCAAACATAGTATCCACATAGATGCGTCCCCCGTGGCTGCTGGTCGCACTTTACGAGAATAGAATATAATCAAAATAATAATCTAGCATCATAAATGTATTGAAAATAGAAGTATATCATACTACTACTTACCTGAGCCGCTCTAAAGGTCAGCTTCTCATGCTCGGTACCGTTAGTCACGCACTTGAACCGCTTCCAAACCCTGCCCGACAAGGAAAATGATTTGCTAAGTTTTTCATTAATTGATATATCAGAAAATCATCGAAAGAGACCGATAGAGCGCAAGAATGATTGAAATTACCCTTGGAGCATATCCTGCAGGCTTTGAAACTGTTCCAAGGGTCTCGATAATGGGTTGAAGGCATCAACTCTTCCCTTATCAATTTGAATGTCCAACAGAATCCAGTGGTAGCTGCACATGTATATATATATATATATATATATATATGTCAGTAACTTATCAATTACACTTATAAGTGAATGGACATAACAGAGTAAGACCCTCACCTGAAGTTTTATGGAAACAGTATGTGGTCACAGAAATTTTGATCTGTTAGAAACCTTAGAAGGTTTTCCTCCGTCTCCTTGGGCTTATCAGTTAGCGTCTTTATATGTATTTTATCTGGGTCAATAAACCCAATATTTAGGATGTTCCTATTTTTACATTCCAGAATCTTCATTCTGCATAATAGAGTACAAGTCAGAACGGAACAAGTTATATGTAGACAATGAATTGAAATAACTGAACAAGTTATATGTAGACAACGAATTGAAAAACTTACAGACAATAGCAACTCATAAGCGATTTGTCGAGGGCGTCGCCATTGTACATCTGGAAGAGTTTATCAAAGTCGATATGGATGTCTTCGGGACGGCCGTAGTACTCCCATGGGACACGCGCCACGATCATCGTTCTCCCATTCTTTGCTTCACTTAAGTACCATGTATGCAAGTAACGCATATTTGTTGGGAGATCATCAAACTTATCTTTGCTGACCAAAGGCGCTCCCATGACAAACTGCGGCTTAGGGGCTACCACAGCCTTGGGTAACCTGTCGTCTTGGGAAGCCAGAACGTCTTCAACACTTATACCCCATTCAGCCGCCCACTTCTTTGCTAATTCCAAATCTTGCCCCTGCACTAGAGAGGGAACATTCTCGGGTAACACCCTCAGAGGTGGGATCGACTGTTTGGCCTGTTGTCCAAGTGAGGAACGTCTGATCTTGTTTTGCTTGTAGTTGAACTTGATTTGCTCCCACTTGCACTTGCACGTGATCTGCTCTTTTTCCCTTCCTTCTGCAATGCGCGTGTATAGTCGTCAGGCTTATGGTGCAAGTCATACTGTGATGGAAGGGTCAGTAAGTATTTTGCATATGCTATTTGCTTCTCGGTGTATTCCGGGCGGGGCTCGGGTTCCTTCTTTTTCATCTGCGCATCATAATGTTCCTTTGCTATCCTGGCGTTTTCCTCGGGGGTACGATCATAAGGTCTGATGGGAAGATTAGCATGAGGTACCTTTGGGAGGGGTGACAGTTTGCACTTTGGGGAGCTCCGTCGCTTAGAACTCATCGACGGAGCGTTCTTACTGGCACGCTTCCGCTTAGTATCCTTAGCGGGCGGCAGCGGAGACGGCCGACCCAAGTCCGGTGGCGGTGATCGAGATGGACTCGTGTTGTGGTAGCTATCGTCATGTGGAGGGCTTGGAGGTGATGGAGGTGTAGGTGACATGCGACGACTCGGAGGCGGTGTTGTCCTTGGGGCCGATCCTGGAAGCTTGATGTAGTTCTTGTCCCATAGGATGACTCCACCTAGTACTTCTCCGAGTGTCCTCTCATCTTCGGGTCTAGCTACGTCGAGCTCCATATCATGAAACCCCGACACGATTTCATCCACCCCGACTTTAGCATAGCCAGCTGGAATCTCACGGCCATGCCATCGTACATCAGGGCCAGAAGGTAAAGCTTGTCCGACGGCCACCTTTATGGATATGTTCTTGATTCTCTGATGGAGTTCACATGATGTTGACTCCTTGATTCCATCCACGGGGTAGCCAGGACCGCCCTCTATCATTCTTCGTGCATCGTCGGTCGGGGCCTCAGATTCAGCCACGCTGCTTTTCCGCTTAGATGTGGCGCCGGTAATATCGAGTGCAGGATTTTCCTGGCGCACTACTCCTCTGAGCTCGTCAATCTTCTGCTGTTGCTCATTAAGCCTGGCAAGCAACTGGTTGAACTTGTCATTCTCCTCATCCTGCTGTCGCTTCTTTGCTCTCGCTCGGCTTCTGTAAGTGTCTTGGTCTCTGGCAAACCCAAGCCACCACGGGTAAGAAGGACCGAAGCCTCGCGTTCGTCCTCCATGTTCGTCATTGCCGAGGACCAGTGTGAGCAAATCTTTCTCTCTATCTGGAGTGAACTGTCTTTTTCCCTCTTTAATTTCTTTCACTATCTTTTTCCAATTCTCCCTGGGTATCCTAAGACCGTCACTGCAGATAAGGTCCCCTGTTTCTTCGTCGTACGAACCACCATGCGCAAGGAACCAATTTCTTGCTCTCACTTCCCACTCATCACGGATTGGTTCAGGTATGATGCCTTTAGCTAACATATCTTGCTCTTTCTTATCCCACTTTGGGATGGCAGTCTCATAGCCACCTGGCCCCAGCGTGTGGTGATATTTCTTCTTGTCGGCATTTTTCTTGTTCTTTTCTGATAATGCCTTGGCATCTTCTGACTGCTTGTACTCCTGAAATGCCTTCCAGTGATTCGCCTGCTTGGCTAGATACCCCTCAAATACTGGCACTTTCTTTGTCTTCAGATAGTTTTTCCATAGCTTCTTCTTCCAGCTACGGAACAGTTCGACCATCATCTTTAGAGTCCACTCCTTGACTTTGGCCCTTAGTTTTTTTGCGGCGTCTTCATTCTCATATTCTAGCAGGTTGAAATGTGACATGAGATCATTCCAAAGATTATCTTTGTACCTGTCAGCGGCATAGTCACTATCGGCTGCCCCTTTGCGCTTGTTCCACTCCCGAACGCTGATCGGGACGTGATCCCTAACGAGAACTCCGCATTGCTTCTTGAATGTGTCAGCAGCATTCTTAGGAAGCTTGGGTTCGCCCGTAGGCAATATCACCTCAAAGGTGTAATGCGTCCGTGCATCCAACTTTTTAGTCGGGCCTCGTTTCGTAGCTTTGCTCGATGTGGAGGCCTAAGAGGGAGAAACATTCGTCAAATTAATGTATATGTATACAATATAGAGATATCTCCAATATTTTTCACATATTACAAGTGATTGCCGAACTTCATATGTATACCTCGCCGGACTTTGTTATTTCTCCACCGGCTTCTCCACCGACTTCTCCATCAGTGGAGCTATCCCCTTCTCCGTCATTGGAGCTATCTCCTGCCCCGTCGGCTTCATCTTCGTGTCGGTCGACCTCCATTCCATCTCCGGAGGGGTTCAGATACGACGACGGAGATTCAGCTGGTTCAACATCGGGGACGTCTTTGATTATATCTTCGAGAAGTTCTTCCTCTTCGAGGTTCCTGCTATGTGGATCCATAGTTTCTGCAAAAAAACCGACATTTATATTTCAATTATGGACGCTATATGGAATAATAACTAACAAAATAACCTTACTTATTTTCTAACTACTAACCCTAACTAATAACAAAACAAATTAAGTACTAACCCTATCAATTTTCTAACTACTAACCCTAACTAATTCTATTTTTTCTAACTCTATTTTTTCTAACTCTATTTCTATTCTATTTTTTCTAACTTATTTCTATTTGCTATTTCTATTCTATTTTTTCTAACTCTATTTGCTATTTCTATTTCACAATTCTATGTAACAAATAAAAACCGTAACAATTTTATCTAACAAATTACACACTAACAAATAATAAATTCTAAAAAAACCTAACCTAACAATTCTATCTAAAAATTCCTAACAATTCTATCTAACAAATAACAAAATTTTAAAAAAACCTAACCTAACAAAATTTAACCTAACCTAACCTAACAATTCTATCTAACAATTCTACAAATAATTAACCTAATTAACCTAACAATTCTATCTAAAAATTCTAAAAATAACCTAACCTAACAATTCTATCTAAAACTTCCTAACAATTTTATCTAACAAATAACAAAATTAAAAAAAACCTAACCTAACCTAACCTAACAAATTAACAGTTAACAAAAAAAAGGGGCGGCGCGGCGGGCGGTCTCTCCGAGAGGAGCGGGTGGCGCGGGGCTCGGTGGCGCGGCGGCTCGGTGGCGCGGCAGGCGGCGCGGCGGGAGGGCGGTGGTGCGGCGGGCGGCGCGGGAGGGCGGCGCGGCGGGGATCGGTGGCGCGGGAGGGCGGCGCGCCGGCGAGTTTTTCGGCAGCCGCAACAATCGGCGGCGGAGCTCCTACGCGCGCGTCGACGATCGTCTCTGGAAATGGCTAAGTGCGGGGAGAGGAGCGGGGCGGGCTTATATACCCCCCCCTTTAGTCCCGGTTGGGGGCTCAAACCGGGACTAAAGGGGGTCTTTAGTCCCGGTTTGAGCCCCCAACCGGGACTAAAGGGTGGTGGGCAGTTCGCGCCCGAGCCCCCCCCCCCTTTAGTCCCGGCTGGTGGCTCCAGCCGGGACTAAAGAGGCAATAAATGCGCGCCAAAGCTTAAATTTTTTCAGATTTTCATTTCAAATATCAATTTTTAATTTTGAATTGAATAACTAATGTATATTTTAGAATCTGATAAAACTATGAATATGAAAAGTGTTTGAAATTTAATAACTAATTCAAAACTATTTTCTATTTTCAAAATTAATTATTTTAACTATCCAAACTATTAACTATTTTGCCATTTTCAATTAAAACTATATTGATTAATATTCTTTTTATATATTTTAGAATTTGACAAAACTATTAATATGAAAAGTGTTTGAAATTTAATAACTAATTCAAAACTATTTTCTATTTTCAAAATTAATTATTTTAACTATCCAAACTATTAACTAGTTTGCCATTTTCAATTAAAACTATATTGATTAATATTCTTTTTGTATATTTTAGAATTTGACAAAACTATTAATATGAAAAGTGTTTGAAATTTAATAACTAATTCAAAACTATTTTATATTTTCAAAATTAATTATTTTAACTATCCAAACTATTAACTAGTTTGCCATTTTCAATTAAAACTATATTGATTAATATTCTTTATGTATATTTTAGAATCTGATAAAACTATGAATATGAAAAGTGTTTGAAATTTAATAACTAATTCAAAACTATTTTCTATTTTCAAAATTAATTTATTTAACTATCCAAACTATTAACTATTTTGCCATTTTCAATTAAAACTATATTGATTAATATTCTTTTTGTATATTTTAGAATTTGACCAAACTATTAATATGAAAAGTGTTTGAAATTTAATAACTAATTCAAAACTATTTTCTATTTTCAAAATTAATTATTTTAACTATCCAAACTATTAACTAGTTTGCCATTTTCAATTAAAACTATATTGATTAATATTCTTTATGTATATTTTAGAATCTGATAAAACGAATATGAAAAGTGTTTGAAATTGAATAACTAATTCAAAACAATTTTCTATTTCCAACGACATCTTCGAGAAGCTCCGCCACGGGAGGTTTCCCAACCCTTTACGCAACACTGTTAGAGGAGATGGAGTCTTTCAAGGGTTTGAAGGGAAATTTTTCCGAGGCGGAGCTTCCGAAGATGCCGTAGGGCGTGAGCACCAACGACATCTTCGAGAAGCTCCGCCACGGGAGGTTTCCCAACCCTTTATGCAACACTGTTAGAGGAGATGGAGTCTTTCACGGGCTTGAAGGGAAATTTTTCCGAGGCGAAGCTTCCGAAGATGCCGTAGGACGTGAGCACCAACGACATCTTCGAGAAGCTCCGCCACCAGGGGCGGAGCTAGCAGGGTGTATGGGTGGGGCGTGCCCCACCCTAAGAAATTAGACTTTTAGCTCATAGTTCATGTAACCTGAGACATTCATTGAGAAACACACTCACGACAAGGCAAATTTTGGCAAGGATTTTTTCCATTTTCAGATTTCATTGTTTGTGCGTCAGGTGCTAGACTAGTAGTGCTAGGTGCTAGCTTCATATATGTCTCTTTCTCTTCTTTAATTTTGCGGGTTTTTCATCGTCAAATTGAATTCATGCTGCTTGTGCAACTTTATGAGTCGATTTCCTTTATATTTTTGTTACTAAATATTTTTGTTACAAATCATGTTATATTCATGGTGTTGAAAAAAATTATGTCAAGTTGCCCCACCCTAGTGTAAAATCCTAGATCCGCCCGGGAGGTTTCCCAACCCTTTCCTCCATAACTGTTAGAGGAGATGGAGTCTTTCATGGGCTTGCAGGGAAATTTTTCCGAGGCGGAGCTTTCGAAGATGTCGTAGGGTGTGAGCACCAACGACATCTTCGAGAAGCTCCGCCAAGGGAGTTTCCCAACCCTTTCCTCCATCCATGGGGATGAAACTCTCCCTTCCTTCGAGCTGTGCTTGCCATGGCGTATCGATGCTCCTTTTATAGGCACGGCGCCGCTTCTACTTTTGTCTTGTTCCTCCGACAGGGGCGTCGTGCGCTACATGCTTTATCTCATCGACCACTGCATCCACCCATGCATCCTTATCCTACCGACAGCTTTATTCTCGATTGCACCCACCAGCCGGGACTAAAGATTACCCATGCGTCCTTATCCCGCCGACAGCTTTAGTCTCGGTTGCACCCTCCAGCCGGGACTAAAGGTTGTCATACATGCATGCTCCTTAAATAAAGGTTTAGTACATTTCATACATGCATTACATAAAAGGTTTAATACATTATTACATTATTGCACCAACATTCCTATCTATTATTTCTGTTTTCTTCTGGGTCGTAGCCATGGAGAATCTTCATCATTCAGTAGGATGCTTGGATCAGTTTTCACTTTGAAGGGTGGAATTTTATGAAACTTATTATAATCTACTGACATGTCTGTCTTGTCATCTACTCCCACGATATTTCTTTTCCCTGAAAGAACTATGTGGCGCTTTGGCTCATCGGATGATGTCTTCTTTTGCTGATTTCTTTTTCTCATTTTTGTAGACATGTCCTTCACATAGAAAACCTGAGCGACATCGTTGGCTAGGACGAATGGTTCGTCCATGTACGCAAGATTGTTGAGATCCACTGTTGTCATGCCGTACTTTTGGTCTACAACTACCCCGCCTCCTGTCAGCTTCACCCATTTGCACCGAAACAAAGGGATCTTAAAAGTAGGCCCATAGTCAAGTTCCCATATCTCCTCTATGTACCCATAATATGTTTCCAAACAGTGCCTATTCTCGTCTGTTGCATCAAAGCGGACACCACTGTTTTGGTTGGTGCTCTTTTTATCTTGGGCAACCGTGTAAAATGTATTCCCATTTATCTCGTACCCTTGGAAAGTACATATAGTCGAAGATGGTGGCCTGGCCAAACAGTACAGCTGATCTCCAACGGTGTCGTCCTTCATGAGATGTGTCTGCAACCAACTGCCGAAAGTCTGCTCGTGTTCCCCTTTAATCCAAGAGTCAGCCTTCCCCGGGTTTTCGGAGCGTAGAATATTCTTGTGTCTCACGATATACAGAGCCACCACGGTGGAATTGTGTAGAACTGTGTAGTGTGCTTGAGAGAAAGAATGCCCGTCCATACATACTTTTGCTTTCCTTCCTAGTGTGCCTTTTCCTATCAGCCTACCCTCATATCGAGATTCAGGAACACCAATTGGCTTAAGGTCAGGAAGAAAGTCCACACAAAACTCAATGACCTCCTCTGTTCCATAGCCCTTCAAGATGCTTCCTTCTGGCCTAGCACGGTTACGAACATATTTCTTTAAGACTCCCATGAACCTCTCGAAGGGGAACATATTGTGTAGAAACACAGGACCGAGAATTCTAATCTCTTCGACTAGGTGAACTAGGAGGTGTGTCATTATATTGAAGAAGGATGGTGGGAACAACAACTCGAAGCTGACCAGACATTGGACCACATCAATCTGTAAGCCTGATAGACTTTCTCGATCGATTACCTTCTGAGAAATTGCATTGAGGAATGCACATACCTTCACAATTGCCAGGCGAACATTTTCTGGTAGAATTCCCCTCAATGCAACCGGAAGCAATTGCGTCATAAGCACGTGGCAGTCATGAGACTTTAGGTTTTGGAATTTTTTGTCTTTCATATTTACGATTCCCTTAATATTCAACGAGAAGCCAATCGGGACCTTGATACTGAAAAGGACTTCAAAGAAGATTTCCTTCTCTTCCTTGGTAAGAGCGTAGCTGGCACGCCCTTGAAACTGCCCTGGATGCATGCCATCTCTTCCTTTATGACGTTCCTGGTCCTCCCGTGCTTCCGGTGTATCTTTTGACTTCCCATACAAGCCCAGGAAGCCTAGAATATTCACGCAGAGATTCTTCGTCAGGTGCATCACGTCGATTGCGGAGCGGACCTCATGGACTTCCCAATAGGGTAGCTCCCAAAATATAGATTTCTTTTTCCACATGGGTGCGCGCTATCAGGGCCGTTAGGAACATGTTGGCTGCCAGGACCCTTTCCAAAGATTACATTTAAATCTTTGACCATATCAAATACTTCAGCACCAGTACGGGTGACAGGCTTCCCCCGGGGTTCTGCCTTGCCATTGAAATGCTTGCCTTTTTTCTTTAAGGGATGCTTGGGCGGAAGAAAACGACGATTGTACGGGTACACATTCTTCCTACATTTGTCCAGATATATACTTTCTGTCTGATCCAAACAGTGCGTGCATGCATTGTATCCCTTGTTTGACTGTCCTGAAATGTTACTAAGAGCAGGCCAATCATTGATGGTTACGAAAAGCAACGCTCGAAGGTCAAATTCCTCTTGTTTGTGCTCGTCCCACACACGTACACCTGGTTCGGCCCACAGCTGTAAAAGTTTATCAACTAATGGCCTTAGGTACACATCAATGTCGTTGCCGGGTTGCTTTGGACCTTGGATAAGCACTGGCATCATAATGAACTTCCGCTTCATGCACAACCAAGAAGGAAGGTTGTAGATACATAGAGTAACGGGCCAGGTGTTGTGACTGTAACTCTGCTCCCCAAAAGGATTCATGCCATCTGTACTTAGACCAAACCATAAGTTCCTTGCGTCACCTGCAAATCTCGGGAACTCTCTCTCTATTTTTCTCCACTGCCGACCATCAGCGGGGTGCCTCAACTTGTCGTCTTTCATACGATCTTCCATGTGCCATCGCAACAACTTCGCATGATCTTTATTTCTGAACAGACGTTTCAACTGTGGTATTATAGGAGCATACCACATCACCTTGGTAGGAACCCTCTTCCTGGGTGGCTCGCCCTCAATATCACCAGGGTCATCTTTTCTGATCTTATACCGCAATGCAGTGCATATCGGGCATTTATCCATATTCTCGTACTTCTCACCGCGGTAGAGGATGCAGTCATTAGGGCATGCATGTATCTTCTGCACGTCTAATCCTAGAGGGCAGACAAGCTTCTTTGCTTCGTACGTGCTGGCGGGCAATTTGTTCTTTCTTGGAAGCATCTTCTTTATCAGTACCAACAACTTTTCGAATGACGAGTCAGTCACACCGGTCTCTGCCTTCCACTTCAGCAATTCCAGTGTGCTACCCAGCTTCTTCTGGCCATCTTCACAAGTTGGGTACAACAATTTGTTGTGATCCTGTAACATCTGCTCGAACTGCAACCTCTCCTTTTCTATGTCGCAGCCTCGCCGTGCATCAGAAATGACCCGGCCAAGGTCATCAGCGGGCTCATCTGGTTCCCGTTCTTCACCCTGATCTTCTTCTTCATTGTCTTCCATTGCGGTATCAGCATACTCAGGGAACATAGATCGGTAGTTGTCATCATCGTTCTCTTCTTCTTCATCGTCGTCTTCCATCATAACCCTTCTTTCTCCGTGCTTGGTCCAAACATTATAGCCCGACATAAAACCGGACCGAAGCAGGTGGCTCTGAATGACTCTTGAGGAAGTGTAATCCTTCTTATTCCGACATTTAACACATGGACAAAACATATAGCCACCACCATGCTTGTTCGCATCGGCCGCATCTCGAAAAGAATGCACGTCTTCTCTGTAAGCGGCTGTGCGTCGATCACCGTACATCCATGGATGGCTCATCTGCGTCATACGATAGTATATCAAACACAATCACGATCCTAAAAATTAGTACCGCACGGTCTAAATAAGGAAATATAGTTGCTAACCTTTTAGAATAAGTGGAAATAAAGAGGAAGAGGTTTAAGCGTGGCTCGGGCATCTCATATCGTAGTTGTGTTCGGTGAACTGAAGCGGCATCGCTCTAACACACATTTCAACAAACACCTCTAGTGCATCCAAGAAAAATGAAGAACTAGCACACACCCACACTCCTTCATCCTAGAAAAATACAAGGAAGAGGGGAGAGGGGCTGCTGCCATATATATAGGCAGAGGCCTTTAGTCCCGGTTTGAGACACAAACTGGGACTAAAGGGGGCGCACATGCGGGCCGCTCTGCGCATAGCCCTTTAGTCCCGGTTTGTGTCTCAAACCGGGACTAAAGGCTCGTTACGGACCGGGACCAAAGCCTCCCGGGCGGCTAGGCGATTTTGGGGCGACGTGGCCGGGCCTTTAGTCTCGGTCCAGATTGCGGCCGGGACTAAAGGGTCTAGGCCAAAGACCCGTTTTCCACTAGTGATGATTCGGTCCAAGGTTTGGCAGAGCTAGCGTGTATGCAGTTATAAGCTGTCTATGTGGGTTGGGCGGAATATATGGCGGAAACGTGCGTCTCGAACAAGTGCAAATCAACTCCGCTAAATTCTGCACTTGTAATTGGTGCATCTAAGGATGTGGACAAATGGCTCCCGGGCTCCGGTGAACCCCTTTTTTCCGAAAAATTCGAATATGGCATTTTAAAGTTTCAAAAAAAATCAGAACAAAAATTCTTCTTGTAGGTAGTTATGAGATCTATTAGTGTGCACAAAATTAAATCAAAACTCGTTATATTTTGGGCTCAGCAAAATACAAAAACCTAAATCTGAGTATAGTGAGTTTCAAAGTTTGAATTTTTAGCAGATTTGCCTTTTTTACTGAGGCTAAAATACAAAGATTTTCGAATTAATTTTTTGCACACCTGTAGATCTCATAATGATCCACGTCAAGATTTTTTGTCCAATTTTTTTAAAAACTTCAAAATGCCATTTATGAATTTTTTTCAAAAAAGGGCCTCCATGGAGCTCGAGCTCCATTTGAAGTTTCTGGTGCATCTAACATATACTCCCTTAGTTTTAAAATATAAAATGTTTTATCTTTTTTCTGACACATATGTATCTATATCTAGATGTCTTTTAGTGTATAGATTTAGTTATTTTGTTTCTAATCTACAACTAAAACATATCTAGATACATAGTGTTAGAGAAAGGCTAAAATATCTTATATTTTAAAAAGGACCGAATGCCGATTTGACAGTATTTGAAATGAGCTATGCTTATATTTATTTGCAGATTTTTGCTACCTAATTAATTAAGGTTCATGACAAGGCACTGGGGTGGCATACGGACGAAAAGCCGAGTTGAGTGATGTGCATTCACGAACGTCTACTGAGTGCTGACAGCTTAACAGTGTCAAGAAGCTGCTAACACTTGCACCGAAATTTGAACTCGACGCATGGAAAGCAACCGTACACCTAAACAAGGTACAATCGTCGCAAATCAGTCAGTGATTCCACCACTGGCTGGCTCCCGACCGGCCTGCTCCCTCTTTCACATAGAAGTCAATCCTCAGCTTTCTTTGATGGAGTACATTTGTGCGTGCACCGATCATCGCGTACGAGCAAGCTTCCTAGGGCCAGCAGACAAGGAGTAGATGAAAAAAGGACAGGCGAGAGCTGGCAGAGAACGAACAGCGGTACATATCAGTGTCGCCATGACACGAGAAAACCATTGCAACTTTGCAAGTCGACCGTAGTGTGCTTGTATCTGCCCAGCAGGACGATTCTAAAAGGGATTGAGTGCCGTGGTCTGCGAAGCAAAACCGAAAAGGAAAACCAATAATATCTGCGAGCCTTCTCCTGCTACAGTACCAGAGGAGCCAGTGAGTTCCTGGCCCGATCCCGAGCCCCTCCGGCGGCGATGCCGGCCGGAGGTGGCGGAGGGGGGAGGTGCCGGGGTAGGTCTAGTAGCTGTAGTTTAGTTTCCCCGGCGTTTCTGCCGATGTTGAGTGGAGGAAGCCCGGATCTCCGCCCAGATCCTGTGCTGGTCGAGTTGCGTGGTGCCGCCCCTTGCGCCGGTGGTCGGCGCGCCGGCGTGCCCCCAACTCGATGATTCTCCTCAATAAGGGCTTCGTCCCTCTGGTGGAGTTCGCGGCGGCGCTCGTCCTCCTTGTCTGGCCGGCTGCGGTGGTCGGTTAGCTGGGCTGGACTCGAGGCTGCGGACCTAACTTGAGGTGATAGGGGCTGAGCGCTCTCTGGTGCGCTAGCACAGCACCAGGCAGTCCGTGGTTGGCGGCCTCCCCCCAAATCCGAGGTGGATCTCGGTCGGGTTGCCTCTGACGACAACGCCCTTCGATAAGGTGCCTAGGAGCCGGCTCCTGGAGTGTGTCAAGATCTGCAAGCTTGGATCCCCCTTGGCCTGCCGTGGCGGCGAGGGAGGTGGGCGACAAGCTGGCTGCGTGGATTTCTCCTTCCCTGGCCGGCCGTGGTGGCGAGGGGGGTGGTGGCTCTGCGAAGCTCCTTTCTTGCACTCTAGTGCTGGTGCTGTCCCAGGCGACGGCGGTCGCCCTTCTGCAGTGTTCTGCTTCCTTGGTGGAAGTTTGATGCTCTGCCTTCGGGTGCCGGCGGCGTCTTCTTCAGGAGCTCTTCTCCGGCGGCATGGGGCGGCTTGCTCCGTACCCCCCGGCCGGACTGAATGGGTGTAGGGCACCCGCTCCGATTGCTTCACTGCTTTCTCGGCTCCTACTCGCGGTGTTACCCCAAGTGGCAGGTTCCCCGGTGGTGATACGGCAGCCGCTGTTAGCAGATCTTCGTCGACGGCGAGGTGGACGCCGGAAGGACCGGATCGCGTTTTTTCGCTTTTGCCAGGGTCTTTTCTTTTACTGGGCTGTTCTGTACGATTCCCTCTTTCTGAGGGACCTCCCTGTATTTGTTCGTCGGCGAGATTAATGAAGCAAAATCCGGGTCCTTCGAGACCCGTCTTCTGTGCAAAAAAAAAAGTCGACCGTAGTAGTACGTCAGTGTGTTCTCCAACAGGATAGCAGAAGCAGAACAGATCGCTCTCGATCCAACACACGGGCGCGGATGCATGGGTCGATCGGTTGGGTCGGTATGGTTCATGCGTGTTTTCAATGCGATGCGGTCCGACAGATCAGTGGCGTATATATAGAAGGTCGGATAGGGTGGTCAATCATAAGATGGCAATTTGACTCGAGCGGTGGGCGTGGACAGTGGACACCGTCGATTTTACTTCTCGTGACAACATTTAGCTGTGTGCGGCCTACTGCGAGCTATTCCCTCCGTTTCAAAATATAAGATATTTTAGCTTTGTGAAGCAAATATATTTAGACATCTTTTAGTGTGTAGGTTCACTCGAATATACACACTAAAAGGTGTCTAGATACATTTATTTTATAAACCTAAAACATCTTATATTTAAAAATAGAGGGAGTAGGTTGGTGACGAAACTGCTGATCGCTGCGACTTCAGTTATACAAGCCAGCCTCACGTCTATGTGGAAATAATTTCTAGGTGATCGTTCTAATCGGGGAGGAATTTTCTGAGCCGAGTTTCCAATAAACTGGATATATTCAGCCAATAGAAATGAAGGATTGTAGCATTATAGAAAAGCAAATGTACTTTTAGAAAATGTCTTTTGAAGCTCAATTTTTTTTGAAAAAAATTATTTACACGTACATAATGGGAACGTCTGTAGGTATGCGAAATATGAAACTCAAACATTTATTTATAGCTTATACAAAAAGACCAAATAGACAAAAGTACATACTCCGCGCGTAAGTTATAAATTTAGTAACTTAAAACAATAACAACGATTATGTAGATATTTAGATTTAAGCTCTCTTGTAGTACGATATAATTTGGGTTAACTTACACCCTCCCCACCCTATCCAACTCTTTATTGGATATTTCGGCTCGGCTTTGTCTCCTGTCGCCGCTACCACGTTGTACGGGAGACAAGCCTCGAAAGATGTTAAGGTACGAAGGATTTATCACTAGTTGATGCTGCCGTATCACTTGTGACGAATCCTCCATACCCTAATGCCTAGACTAACGCCTTATGCAACGACAAGATTTTTTTATAAAGAAACATAAATGTAACTTAAATATAATTTAGTGTAACTTATTCCTGCTGGATACTACGTTCACATATGTATCAGTACACGTTAGTGCGGGTCCATCTCCACGTACATGTGCGTGTTCTTATTGGCTAGCTATTGCGTTTACGTGAACTTCGGTTCGGACTATTATATTCGTTCCTAGTCGGTGACATATTCAATCTAGCTAGTCGATCGTGTGCTAACTTTGTTAAACAATGCAAAATATATTGAGCCAAACGTTACGGGGTGTTTAATCTACTCTTCAGTTTTATATTACTGTTTGCGAGTTCTTATTTGAGAAACTGACATGAGTACTTGTGTACACCGGATGATACCAAACACATTGCAACGAGAATAACAAATCAAATTGTACGTGTGTGGATGCATCGAAAAGTAGTAGTGTAATCATTTGCAAAAAATAAAGGAAAATAGTAGAATCCATCTTATTTCATGGTGGTTCATGATTAGTACGAGCGATGCTATTTCAATACCAAGTGCATAGCATGTGTACGTCGTCAAAGTATTGTTAAACATATAATAATCTTTAGGACACATATATTTGACCGCGAAAAGCTGGCGGAGCATGCCAAGGTCGATTTATACTTTAAGTTCATACATACTCCCTCCATTTTATAATATAATCTGTTTTGGCAAACTATTTCAGCTTACCCAAAAGGCTTATATTGTGAAACCGAGTGATATTTTATACATAATGATACACTAGAAACCTCTAAGAAGATAATCCCTCTGTTCCATAATATAAGCCTTTTTTTAATAAAACTTGCTAAAAAGACTTATATTGTGGAACAAAGGGAGTATTTGTTTGATTGTACGCAGATGCTTACCAAAATATTTAAATGCTAATGTAGTTGAAAAATGTAAGGATACATGCAAATGTTCACCAGAGTAAGCTAATACTTATAAAGTATATAAATAACAATTCTTTGTTACAATTAAGTTAGCACAATTAAGTATATTTTCATATACATGAAAAATAGGATCCAATTATTATTAGCAACATTTTATATTTGGTTAATTGTGTTAACTACTATCAAAGCTCGACCATGGCAAACGAAGGAACTCATACCCGATCTGGAAAACCTAAGGAGCAAGTTAGAAATATGAGAGAATCCATGGATAAGGTCTAAGCAAAATTACAACAAGAATTAACATAGTAACAATTAAGTTAGAAGAAAGTATAAAATTTTGGTGTAAATTATAAGTTTGGACAACACAAGGTTGAGTTGTCGTTTTGCGAAGTGCATTGACCACGTGGCTCGCGAGGCAGCGCTTCGCCGAGAGGCGTGGACCAATCCGACACTGAGTAAAGTCTGTCGTCATCGCCGCAACCCCCTAGGCCCAGCTGAGGTATCCTATGGTTGAACTTTGGTCGATCACATTCGGGTTAACATCGGCTTCATTTATCTATCCATCTAAGCATGATACACATATAAAGAACTATGAACTATGTATCTATGAATGATATATGTCCCCTCATCATTTCATCAGCATCTGTGGCAGCCGTTGCCAAGGAATTTTGGGGGGTGGGGGGGCAAAAGCTCTATTTTTCCTATTTTATTCCGTGGCAAAGACTTAGGAGGGGGATGGTGGTCCCCCAACACGTACATAGCTCGGCCTATGCCAGCGAGGAGTCAGCATCGCCTACAGGTGGGAGCAACTCCTAGATGACGGTGGGGAAGACCAGGGTAGGTTTGTCATGTCCGTGAGCACCGATGACAATCTCCCAAAGAAAATGGAATGGCTTCAGAGAGATTGGTACGACCTCTGCCTGGGGGTCGTGAGTCGTGACCGACGTCAAGGATGAAAACCCGAACTTCAAATGTTGTTTGGATTTCCCCACCGCAACATTGGGGGAGAGCCTGTTCGTAATTTGGAGGAAGATCCTAATGTCCCCATCAGAGAAGCATCTTAATTGTTGAGTACGATATGATTGACAGATGATGTGACAATGACCAACACATCACGTGTAGGAGTGAAAACGGAACGGATTATTTCCGACCAACCGACCGGCCGAATGCGTACGGAACATAAAAACGGATTCGGTCGGATAGTTGCCAGATACGGTCACGGATATGGCTAGTGATTAACTGATATGGAAAAGGATATGGTTTTACTAATATCTGAACGTATCTGAAGATATACCATATTTGACGGTTATATCCGGACAATATCCGACAAAATATCCGGCAATGAGTTGTTGAGTACGTGACTGGGGAGAGAAGATAAAAGAGAGTTATATATTTTGTCTTATGGTACACAAACAACATCATGCCGATGTAGAAAAAAATTTATATGTAGTTTTATATGAATATACACAAACAACAAAAGAGAGATTTATATGAATATATATTTATGTATGTAGAAAAACTTACAAGATAATTTTACTTTATTATCAACGAGAGATCCGACAAAATGTTTATCCGCAATCAAACCGTATTCGCTCCATATTCGGTCCGTATTTATTATCGATAGACTCCGATTCTGTATTCGTATCCACACACTATCCAGTCCGATTCTGAATCCGAAAAAAATATGGTAACGAATACGGTTTGACTACTATCCATCCGTATCCGCTCCGTTTTCACCCCTATTCACGTGCATTGGAAACAGTGGCGCCTCACCATCCCCATACGACCGAGTCACTTCTGGCGAGAAAAAGCCGCTTCCTCAAATCGACTGCATCGGGCGGTGGTGTATGGTTGGGCGCGCGCCATTAAACCGTGACAATGCCCTTCTCTAAGCCCTTCGGCGCATGTCATCATCATGTCGTTATCGTTCAGGTCTCCCTTCACCCGCACTCATCTCATCATGATCAAATTTCGAATTCTTTTAGCATTTATATTATCATGAAAAATCCAGATTCTGTATACATTTTCCATTGGTCCTACCAACAACTACCACCCTTTTTTTTTCGAGGGACACAACTACCACACATTTGTTGCATGGGCCATTCCACCTTGCTGAGACACCCGATCTGGTGGTTCCCTCCAGCGAAACGATTTTAAAGTACTCGTGAGTCGTGGCCGAGCGGCGAAGGATGGACGTGAAGAGTTCACGAGGCATGATTCGGTCCAAGGTTTGGCAGAGCGTGCCTGCAGTTACTTCTGCACCTATAAGTTGGTCTACGCATGTTGCGCGGAAACGTGTGGCTCGACGAACCAGCAAACAAACTCTGCTAAAGTCTGCACCTGAACAAATGGAACTGCTTTGAAAGCTCGTGAACTAATGCCGATCAACTACAGGAAAAATGTGATACGAGCCGACGGCCAAAACGCCGACGGGCTTTAAATCGAGGCCGTTGGCATAGGCCTCACAGGTGAGCAGTCCATAAATACGGCCGTCGAACCAGCTATGGCGTCAGCGTAGCCCTTTTTAGCCCGACGACAGCTGTCGGCGTAGGTTTACCGTCAGACTAGCGAGGCACGTGGCTGTTGGCATAGGTCGGGCCATCGGGCTAGGGTGGCACTTGAAGTACGCGTAGGACCTATGCCGTCAGCCGTCAGCTTAGGTATTTTATTTTTTATCGCCTTTTTTGTTTTATGAAAAATAAAAGAAAATAGTAAAAATTAAAAAAATAAAATCCTTTGAGATGTAGTTATATTACGTGATCCAGATGTTAGGAAAACTAAGAAACTTGAATTTCGACATATTTTGCAAAAAAAATTATGTGTCTTTTTAATTTCCAGCTAGGATTATTTTCTGGGGGTCTCAGAAAATCATAACTAATTAAAAAACTTAACAATGCAAGACTTTTGCATAGTGTAATCTTATGTGAACTTTTTAAGGGAAAAATATCAAACTTGGAATTCGACGATTTGACCTCGACGGGGTTATGGTGTTTAGGGTTAACGGGGTTAAGGTACGGTATGGCTTTCAACATCCTAAATCTTCTCCGATTGAGCTAGTTTTTAGCACACACATGGACGTTAGTATGTACTTCTATTTTGACCATGGGTTTAGGGTTTATGCCGGACGAATCACACGCTTTTTGTATTCAGAGTACTAGAACTGTGGTTATTTGAACTGTAGCTACCAAAACCAATGCGAATGCATACATAATTTTTCCTCGAAAATAGTTCACATTTAATGATCCACACAAAGGTTTTGCATTTTTTTGTTGATTTTTTAGTTAGTTATACCCGATTTGGGTCCGCTTCCCACGAAATCGACAGGAGCTTGCGTAAAATTTAAAAGATACCTCCAAAAGTTTGCGTGATAAGAAGTGAGCCTAGCTCAACTGGCTATGGGAGTGGATGTACAACCCAGGCACCCAGGTTCAAATCCCTACGGATGTGAATTTAGGTTCTTATTATTTATTAAAAAAACTCGCTGTGGGGGTCTCCCCCACCGCTTTCCTTTCAAAAAAAAAGTTTGCATGATGAAACGAGAGCTGATATGCGTATACCAGGTGGTCTATTATTTATGTGGGTGTTGTGTCCATCTTTCGTTTTGCCGTTTTGGTAGTTGCCTCACAAAAAACTCGATTTCGGCACATCAAAAATGAAAAAAGCACTTTTTATGGGATGAAACAAAAAATCAGCCTCCGTGGCATTCCTCTCCATCCCAAGGGCCACACGTGTGTTTGATATGGCCTTGTTCCGACAAACTACGCCATGATCAAGGCCGAACCTAGCTCATTTGACCTAAAAGCCATGCAACCTCGAACATGGTAGGCCATTTATGCGAAGGGATTTTCTAGTAAATTGCTTTTTTGAGGTTTGAATTTCCCTCTCACATCTAGGTGAGATAAAATGATGCCATGCGAATTTCTCACATTTTTCGATTTTTTGAATTAGCCACTCTCGATTCGGGACCCGCATGTAATGACAACGAATAGAAACTCCCGCTCGCGGCCAGACGGTGTGGAGTCGCGCTTTAATGGTAAAATTTTAGTTAATAAATGATGTGTTGCAGATAAAAAATTGTTTTTTTACAAAAAAGGAGCTCATATTAATGGCGCGAAGTACGAACCCACCCCGGTTCTAGCAAAATCGGCAGGAGCTTGTGTAAAATTCAGAAAATAATTCCGAAGGTATGCGCGTTGAAACAAGAGCTGATATGCGTATCTCATATGGTCTAATATTTATGTGGTAAGTTGTCCGCAGCTTTCAATTTGCCGTTTCAATTGCTGCTTCACAAAAAACCCAATTTTGGCACTTAAAAAAAAAATGAAAAAAGCACTTTTCGTGGGACGAAATAAAAATCAGCCTCTGTTGCATTTCTCGCCATCCCAAGGGCCACGCGCATGTCCGATATAGCCCCATTTCGACAAACTTTCCCATGATCAGGGCCGAACCTAGCTCATTTGACCTAAAAGCCGTGAAACCTTGAACGTGGTAGGTCATTTTCATGAAAGGACTTTCTGGTAAATTGCTTTTAGTAAGGTTTGAATTTTTTTTCCACATCTAGGCAACATAAAATAATGCTAGGTGAAGGTTTTGCATTTTTCGGTTTTACAGAATTATTTACTCCTGATTCGGGACACGTATAAAATGACAACGCACGAAAACTCTCGCTCGCAGCCAGGCGGTGCAGAGTCTTGCTTTAACGGTTAAAGTTTAGTGAAGAAATGACATGTTGCAGATCCAAGAAAGATTTTTTAAATAAATCAGGAGCTCGTCTTATTAGCGGTAAAGTGCAAACCCACCCGGGTTCCAGCGAAATCGGTAGGAGCTTGCGTAAAATCTAGAAAATAACTCTGAAGGTTTGCACATCAAAACAAGAGCTGATATATGCGTAACTCAGATGGTCTAAGATTTATGTGCTATGTTGTCAGTAGCTTTCAATTGACCATTTCGGTAGCTAATGAGGTTCTAATTAAGTCGGCAATGTCCATGCGTGAGGGCTTTCGATTCATGAGGACAGCGTGGGATCCAGTGAACTCGACGGCGGTCAGACAAATACAAGGGAACACGAGAGTTTACTGATACGTCTCCAACGTATCCATAATTTTTGATGCTCCATGCTTGTTTTTACACCATTTGCCTAATGTTTCGATACAATTCGTGGCACTTTTATGTATTTTCCGGAACTAACCTACTAACAAGTCGCCACAGTGCCAGTTCCCTGTTTTCTGCTGTTTTTATGTTTCAGAAAAGCTACACAGGAAATATTCTCGGAATTGGACGAAACCAAAGCCAGTCGCCCAGAATTTTACCGAAGCTTCTAGAGAACCGAAGAGGAGTTGGAGTGGGGCCACGAGGGGCCCTCACACCAGGGCGGCATGGCCAGGGGTTGGTCCGCGCCCCCTATGTGTGAGACCGCCTCGGTCCACTTCTGACGATGCCCCTTCGCCTATAAAGACCCCCCGACGGGAAAAACCTAAGGACCCGATCAGTTTTCCAGAACACATCGCGATCCGCCACCGCCGTCGACCCGAAGATCGGGAGGGTCCAGAAGCTCTTCCCGGGACCCTGCCGGAGAGGGGAATCGCCACCGGAGGTCTTCTTCATCGCCATGCTTGCCTCCGGAGCGATGAGTGAGTAGTCTACCTTAGACTATGGGTCCACAGAAGTAGCTAGATGGTTGTCTTCTCCACCATGTGCTTCATGTTTAGCTCTCATGAGCTGCCCTACATGATTGAGATCACCGTTATGTAATTCTACATGTTTGGTTTGTTGGGATCCGATGAATATTGGTGTTATGCTTGAGTTGAAGTACTGAAATTTATCTTTTGTTATCTCTATGTTATTTATGATCTTGCATGCTCTCCGTTGTTAGTAGCTATCTTGGCCGAGTAGTTGCTAGTGACTCCAAGAGGGGGTATTTATGCTCGATAGTGGGTTCATGCCTCTATTTAATCTGGGGGAGTGACAGAAACCTCTAAGGTTGTAGATGTGCTGTTGCTACTAGGGGGAAAACAACATTCATATGCTCGAGGGTATATGCTTTGTTTACATTACACACTTTGCTTAATGCAGTTATCTGTTGTTCGCAACTTAATACTCATGGGGTGTTCGGACGATATCCCCGTGAGTGGATTATTAGTCATAGATGCAGTTGGATGGCGGTCTATGTATCTTGTTGTAATGCCCAGAGTAAATCTCATAGTGATCCTCTCATCATATGCACGTTGTCTTTATTCTATCAATTGCCCAACTGTAATTTGTTTACCCAACATGTATTATTTTATCTTATGGGAGACACCGCTAGTGAACTGTGGACCCCGGTCCTATTTCCTTTATATTGCAATCACCTGTTTACTTTACTCGCACTGTTTACTTTACTCATATACTATTATCACTTTCCACTCGATACGCTCATACCCTTTGTTTCAAGCAAACCGGTGAGATTGACAACCTCATCGTAAGTTGGGAACAAAGTATTTGGTTGTGTTGTGTGCAGGTTCCGCGTTGCAGCTAGCAAAGCAAAGCTTGGACGAGGCGCCCTATAAATTGTCCTGAGCTGTCGCAAGCTAGCAAACATCACCTTCAGTCGTCTGTCCGTTCCTCTCTGATGGCTAGTTGATGAAGGAGATTATTCTTCTTCGTCCCCCAGCAGGAATCCTTGTGCGTGGTGAATGACCAGCCCGTTGGGAACCCCAAGAGGAAGGTGTGATGAGTATAGCAGCTGGTTTTCCCTCAGTTAAGAAACCAAGGTTTAATATCGGTCAGGAGAGGAGAGACAATGACGACTAAAGGTGATGCTTGCTAGTTTGCGACAGCAGCGGACAACTGGCGCCTCATCCAAGCTTTGCTTGCTAGCTGCAACGTGGAACCTGCACACACACAAACAAATACTTTGCTCCCAACTTACGATGAGGTTGTCAATCTCACCGGTTTGCTTGAAACAAAGGTTATGAGCGTATCGAGTGGAAAACAGTAAAAGTATGCGAATAAAGTAAACAGTACGAGTAAAGTAAACAGGTGATAGCAATATGATGTAAATAGGACCGGGGTCCACAGTTCACTAGTGGTGTCTCTCCATAGATAAAATAACACATGCTGGGTAAACAAATTATAGTTGGGCAATTGATAGAATAAAGATAACGTGATATGTCAAGAAGATCACTATGAGATTTACTCTGGGCATTACAACAAAATACATAGACCGCCATCCAACTGCATCTATGACTAATAATCCACCCCCGGGGATATCAATCCGAACACCCCAAAAGTATTAAGTTGCGAACAACAGATAATTGCATTAAGCAAAGTGTGTAATGTAAACAAAGCATATGCCCTTGAGCATATGAATGTTGTTTTCTCCCTAGTAGCAACAGCACATCTACCACCTTAGAGGTTTCTGTCACTCCCCCAGGTGAAATAGAGGCATGAACCCACTATCGAGCATAAATACCCCCTCTTGGAGTCACTAGCAACTACTCGGCCAAGATAGCCACTAACAACGGAGAGCATGCAAGATCATAAACAACATAGAGATAACAAAAGATAATATTCACACTAGTGGGGACAGGGCCTATAGTCCCGGCCCGTAAGGGGCTTTAGTCCCGGTTCACCAACCGGGACCAACGAGGCGGGACTAAAGGCCTCAACTTTAGTCCCGGCCCTGTTCCAAGCCGGGACCAAAGGTGCTCCACGTGGGCGCCTCGCAGCGCCCTCAAGGGCAGGACCTTTAGTCCCGGTTCTTAACACGGACCGGGACTAAAGAGTTTCTGCAGATTTTGTTTATTTTAGGGTTTTAGGGTTTTAGGGTTTAGGGGTTCGGGAGATTAACGTGATGCCTCGTTTGGTGTTCGGGAATTAGTTTTCATATAATTCTAAATATACATGTTTATGCATATATATATAAGATTAACTTATCTTACAAACGAGCATATATATACAATTATATGGAGATCTAAATTATCGGGACTAGAGCCCGTCTATTCGATTACATGAACCAACATCAGTAATGGCCCCTAGCTACACTAAATCGTCCTTTGTCATCTATAGCTTCCGTCCTCAGAAAGGTCGCAAGCTCCTCTGCAACAGCAATCGCGCGTTGCTCTGGTAGGTACTTCTCCCTCATGGCCGTGTACTATATAAGAAGAGGAGATGAATATGAATATCAATCATGATAACAAAGAATGACGGGTAAAAATAGAGGTGTGAATGTTCATTGCTTACGTCGTATCTGTAATCCTTGTGCTCAGAGGTAAACGTGCGAATGGTCTCGCAAACATAGTATCCGCATAGATGCGTCCCCCGTGGCTGCTGGTCGCACTTTACGAGAATAGAATATATATAATCAAAATAATAATCTAGCATCATAAATGTATTGAAAATAGAAGTATATCATACTACTACTTACCTGAGCCGCTCTAAAGGTCAGCTTCTCATGCTCGATACCGTCAGTCACGCACTTGAACCGCTTCCAAACCCTGCCCGACAAGGAAAATGATTTGCTAAGTTTTTCATTAATTGATATATCAGAAAATCATCGAAAGAGATCGATAGAGCGCAAGAATGATTGAAATTACCCTTGGAGCATGTCCTGCAGGCTTTGGAACTGTTCCAAGGGTCTCGATAATGGGTCGAAGGCATCAACTCTTCCCTTATCAATTTGAATGTCCAACAGAATCCAGTGGTAGCTGCACATGTATATATATATGTGTCAGTAACTTATCAATTACACTTATAAGTGAATGGACACAACAGAGTAAGACCCTCACCTGAAGTTGTATGGAAACAGTATGTGGTCACAGAAATTTTGATCTGTTAGAAACCTTAGAAGGTTTTCCTCTGTCTCCTTGGGGTTATCAGTTAGCGTCTTTATATGTATTTTATCTGGGTCAATAAACCCAATATTTAGGATGTTCCTACTTTTACATTCCAGAATCTTCATTCTGCATAATAGAGTACAAGTCAGAACGGAACAAGTTATATGTAGACAATGAATTGAAATAACTGAACAAGTTATATGTAGACAACGAATTAAAAAACTTACAGACAATAGCAACTCATAAGCGATTTGTCGAGGGCGTCGGCATTGTACATCTGGAAGAGTTCATCAAAGTCGATATGGATATCTTCGGGGCGGCCGTAGTACTCCCGTGGGACACGCGCCACGATCATCGTTCTCTCATTCTTTGATTCACTTAAGTACCATGTATGCAAGTAACGCATATTTGTTGGGAGATCATCCAACTTATCTTTGCTGACCAAAGGCGCTCCCATGACAAACTGTGGCTTAGGGGCTACCACAGCCTTGGGTAACCTGTCGTCTTGGGAAGCCAGAACGTCTTCAACCGGGATACCCCATTCAGCCGCCCACTTCTTTGCTAATTCCAAATCTTGCCCCTGCACCAGAGAGGGAACATTCTCGGGTAACACCCTGAGGGGTGGGATCGACTGTTTGGCCTGTTGTCCAAGCTGAGGAACGTCTGATCTTTTTTTGCTTGTAGTTGAACTTGATTTGCTCCCACTTGCACTTGCACGTGATCTGCTCTTTTGCCCTTCCTTCTGCAATGTGCGTGTATAGTCGTCAGGCTTATGGTGTAAGTCATACTGTGATGGAAGGGTCATGAAGTATTTTGCATATGCTATTTGCTTCTCGGTGTATTCCGGGCGGGGCTCGGGTTCCTTCTTTTTCATCTGCGCATCATAATGTTCCTTTGCTATCCTGGCGTTTTCCTCGTCGGTACGATCATAAGGTCTGATAGGAAGATTAGCATGAGGTACCTTTGGGAGGGGCGACAGTTTGCGCTTTGGGGAGCTCCGTCGCTTAGAACTCATCGACGGAGCGTTCTTGCTGGCACGCTTCCGCTTAGTATCCTTAGCGGGGGCGGCGGAGACGGCCGACCCAAGTCCGGCGGCGGTGATCGAGATGGACTCGTGTTGTGGTGGCCATCGTCATGTGGAGGGCTTGGAGGTGATGGAGGTGTAGGTGACCTGCGACGACTCGGAGGCGGTGTTGTCCTTGGGGCCGAGCCTGGAAGCTTGATGTAGTTCTTGTCCCATAGGATGACTCCACCCAGTACTTCTCCGAGTGTCCTCTCATCTTCGGGTCCAGCCATGTCGAGCTCCATATCATGAAACCCCGCCATGATTTCATCCACCCCGACTTTAGCAAAGCCAGCTGGAATCTCACGGCCATGCCAGCGTGCATCAGGGCCAGAAGGTAAAGCTTGTCCGACGGCCACCTTCATGGATATGTTCTTGAATTTCTGATGGAGTTCACATGATGTTGACTCCTTGATTCCATCCACGGGGTAGCCGGGACCGCCCTCTATCATTCTTCGTGCATCGTCGGGCGGGGCCTCAGATTCAGCCACGCTGCTTTTCCGCTTAGATGGGGCGCCGGCAATATCGAGTGCAGGATCTTCCTGGCGCGCTACTCCTCTAAGCTCGTCAATCTGCTTCTGTTGCTCGTTAAGCCTGGCAAGCAACTGGTTGAACTTGTCATTCTCCTCATCCTGCTGTCGCTTCTTTGCTCTCGCTCGGCTTCTGTAAGTGTCTTGGTCTCTGGCAAACCCAAGCCACCACGGGTAAGAAGGACCGAAGCGTCGCGTTCGTCCTCCATGTTCGTCATTGCCGAGGACCAGTGTGAGCAAATCTTTCTCTCTATCTGCAGTGAACTATCTTTTTCCCTCTTTAATTTCTTTCACTATCTTTTTCCAATTCTCCCTGGGTATCCTAAGACCGTCACTGCAGATGAGGTCCCCTGTTTCTTCGTCGTACGAACCACCATGCGCAAGGAACCAATTCCTTGCTCTCAATTCCCACTCATCACGGATGGGTTCAGGTACGATGCCTTTAGCTAGCAGATCTTGCTCTTTCTTATCCCACTTTGGGATGGCAGTCTCATAGCCCCCTGGCTCCAGCGTGTGGTGATATTTCTTCTTGTCGGCATTTTTCTTGTTCTTTTCTGATAATGCCTTGGCATCTTCTGACTGCTTGTACTCCTGAAATGCCTTCCAGTGATTCGCCTGCTTGGCTAGATACCCCTCGAATACTGGCACTTTCTTTGTCTTCAGATAGTCTTGCCATAGCTTCTTCTTCCAGCTACGGAACAGTTCGGCCATCTTCTTTAGAGTCCACTGCTTGACTTTGGCCCTCAGTTTATTTGCGGCGTCTTGATTCTAACATTCTGGCAGGTTGAAATGTGACATGATATCATTCCAAAGATTATCTTTGTACCTTTCGGCGACATAGTCACTATCGGCTGCCCCTTTGCGCTTGTTCCACTCCCGAACGCTGATCGGGACGTGATCCCTAACGAGAACTCCGCATTGCTTCTTGAATGTGTCAGCAGCATTCTTAGGAAGCTTGGGTTCGCCCGTAGGCAATATGACCTCAAAGGTGTAATGCGTCCGTGCATCCAACTTTTTAGTCGGGCCTCGTTTCGTAGCTTTGCTCGATGTGGAGGCCTAAGAGGGAGAAACATTCGTCAAATTAATATATATGTATACAATATAGAGCTATCTCCAATATTTTTCACATATTACAAGTGATTGCCGAACTTCATATGAATACCTCGCCGGACTTTATTATTTCTCCACCGGCTTCTCCACCGGCTTCTCCATCAGTGGAGCTATCACCTTCTCCATCATTGGAGCTATCTCCTGCCCCGCCGGCTTCATCTTCGTGTCGGTCGACCTCCATTCCATCTCCGGAGGGGTTTAGATAAGACGACGGAGATTCAGCTGGTTCAACGTCGGGGGCGTCTTTGATTATATCTTCGAGAAGTTCTTCCTCTTCGAGGTTCCTGCTATGTGGATCCATAGTTTCTGCAAAATACGAACATTTGATTAACTAATAAACTAACAAACTTAAAAATACTAACAATATATGATGCTAGATTATTATTCTATTTCTATTTGCAAAGTAATTCTATTTCTATTTCTATTTGCAAAGTAATTCTATTTCTATTTGCAAAGTAATTCTATTTCTATTTGCAAAGTAATTCTATTTCTATTTGCAAAGTAATTCTATTTCTATTTGCAAAGTACTTCTATTTCTATTTGCAAAGTAATTCTATTTCTATTTGCAAAGTAATTCTATTTCTATTTGCAAAGTATTTCTATTTCTATTTGCAAAGTACTTCTATTTCTATTTGCAAAGTAATTCTATTTCTATTTCTATTTGCAAAATAATTCTATTTCTATTTGCAAAATAATTCTATTTCTATTTGCAAAATAATTCTATTTCTATTTGCAAAGTAATTCTATTTCTATTTGCAAAGTAATTCTATTTCTATTTGGAAAATAATTCTATTTCTATTTGCAAAGTACTTCTATTTCTATTTGCAAAGTAATTCTATTTCTATTTCTATTTGCAAAATAATTCTATTTCTATTTGCAAAGTAATTCTATTTCTATTTGCAAAGTAATTCTATTTCTATTTGGAAAATAATTCTATTTCTATTTAATTCTATTTCTATTTGCAAAGTAATTCTATTTCTATTTGGAAAATAATTCTATTTCTATTTTTTCTAACTTATTTCTATTTGCTATTTTTTCTAACTAAAAATTCTATTTGCTATTTGCTATTTTTAACTTATTTCTATTTGCTATTTGCTATTTTTTCTAACTAAAAATTCTATTTGCTATTTGCTATTTCTAACTTATTTCTATTTGCTATTTTTTCTAACTAAAATTTCTATTTGCTATTTCTAACTTATTTCTATTCTAAAAAAAACCTAGCCTAATAAAACCTAACCTAATAAAATTTAACCTAATAAAATTTAACCTAAAAAAACTTAACCTAATAAAATTTAACCTAATCTAATCTAACAAAAAAAAGGGGCGGCTTGGGCGGCTCGGGCGTCTCACCGGCGGTGGCCGCGGGGGGTGGCGGAGGGGTGCTGGAGGGGTGGCGGAGGGGTGGCGGCGCCGGCAGTGGCCGGAGGGGTGGCGGCGCCGGCGGTGGCCGCGGGGGTGGGGCGGGCGCGGCTCGGGGGAGGCTCGGGCGCCGGCGGTGGCCGCAGGGGTGGCGGCGGGCGGTGGCCGGAGGGGTGGCGGCTCAGGCGAGATTCTCGGTGACCGCAACGATCGGCGTCCAACCTCCTCGCGCGCGTCGACGATGCAGAAACGGCTAAGTGCGGGAGGAAGAAGAGGGGGGCTTATATACCCCCCCCCCTTTAGTCCCGGTTGGGGGCTCGAACCGGGACTAAAGGGTGCCTTTAGTCCCGGCTGGAGCCCCCAACCGGGACTAAAGGGTGGTGGGTGCTCCAGCCGGGACTAAAGGCGCAATAAATGCGCGCCAAAGCAAAAGTTTTTCAGGTTTTCATTTTCAAATATCAATTTTTAATTTTGAATTGAATAACTAATGTATATTTTAGAATCTGATAAAACTATGAATATGAAAAGTGTTTGAAATTGAATAACTAATTCAAAAATATTTTATATTTTCAAAATTAATTAGTTTAACTATCCGAACTATTAACTAGTTTGCCATTTTCAATTAAAACTATATTAATTAATATTCTTTTTGTATATTTTAGAATTTGACAGAACTATAAATATGAAAAGTGTTTGAAATTGAATAACTAATTCAAAAATATTTTATATTTTCCAAATTAATTATTTTAACTATCCAAACTATTAACTATTTTGCCATTTTCAATTAAAACTATATTAATTAATATTCTTTTTGTATATTTTAGAATTTGACAGAACTATGAATATGAAAAGTGTTTGAAATTGAATAACTAATTCAAAACTAATTTATATTTTCAAAATTAATTATTTTAACTATCCGAACTATTAACTAGTTTACCATTTTCAATTAAAACTATATTAATTAATATTCTTTTTGTATATTTTAGAATTTGAGAGAACTATAAATATGAAAAGTGTTTGAAATTGAATAACTAATTCAAAAATATTTTATATTTTCCAAATTAATTATTTTAACTATCCAAACTATTAACTATTTTGCCATTTTCAATTAAAACTATATTAATTAATATTCTTTTTGTATATTTTAGAATTTGACAACACTATAAATATGAAAAGTGTTTGAAATTGAATAACTAATTCATTACATAAAAGATTTAATACATTATTACATTATTGCACCAACAATCCTAACTATTATTACTGTTTTCTTCTAGGTCGTAGCCATGGAGAATCTTCATCATTCAGTAGGATGCTTGGGTCAGTCTTCACTTTGAAGGGCGGAATTTCATGAAATTTATTATAATCTATTGACATGTCTGTCTTGTCATCTACTCCCACGATGTTTCTTTTCCCTGAAAGAACTATGTGGCGCTTTGGCTCATCGGACGATGTCTTCTTTTGCTGATTTCTTTTTCTCGTTTTTGTAGACATGTCCTTCACATAGAAAACCTGAGCGACATCGTTGGCTAGGACGAATGGTTCGTCCATGTACGCAAGATTGTTGAGATCCACTGTTGTCATGCCGTACTTTTGGTCTACAAATACCCCGCCACCTGTCAGCTTTACCCATTTGCACCGAAACAAAGGGATCTTAAAAGTAGGTCCATAGTCAAGTTCCCATATCTCCTCTATGTACCCGTAATATGTTTCCAAACAGTGCCCATTCTCGTCTGTTGCATCAAAGCGGATACCACTGTTTTGGTTGGTGCTCTTTTTATCTTGAGCAACCGTGTAAAATGTATTCCCATTTATCTCGTACCCTTGGAAAGTACATATAGTTGAAGATGGTGGCCTGGCCAAACAGTACAGCTGATCTCCAACGGTGTCGTCATTCATGAGATGTATCTGCAACCAACTACCGAAAGTCTTCTCGTGTTCCCCTTTAATCCAAGAGTCAGCCTTCCCCGGGTTTTCGGAGCGTAGAATATTCTTGTGTCTCACGATATACGGAGCCACCACGGTGGAATTGTGTAGAACTGTGTAGTGTGCTTGAGAGAAAGAATGCCCATCCATACATACTTTTGCTTTCCTTCCTAGTGTGCCTTTTCCTGTCAGCCTACCCTCATACCGAGATTCAGGAACACCAATCGGCTTAAGGTCAGGAAGAAAGTCCACACAAAACTCAATGACCTCCTCTGTTCCATAGCCCTTGGAGATGCTTCCTTCTGGCCTAGCACGGTTACGAACATATTTCTTTAAGACTCCCATGAACCTCTCGAAGGGGAACATATTGTGTAGAAACACAGGACCGAGAATTCTAATCTCTTCGACTAGGTGAACTAGGAGGTGTGTCATTATATTGAAGAAGGATGGCGGGAACAACAACTCGAAGCTGACCAGACATTGGACCACATCAATCTGTAACCCTGATAGACTTTCTCGATCGATTACCTTCTGAGAAATTGCATTGAGGAATGCACATACCTTCACAATTGCCAGGCGAACATTTTCCGGTAGAATTCCCCTCAATGCAACCGGAAGCAATTGCGTCATAAGCACGTGACAGTCATGAGACTTTAGGTTTTGGAATTTTTTGTCTTTCATATTTACGATTCCCTTTATATTCGACGAGAAGCCAGTCGGGACCTTGATACTGAAAAGGACTTCAAAGAAGATTTCCTTCTCTTCCTTAGTAAGAGCGTAGCTGGCATGCCCTGGAAACTGCCCTAGATGCATGCCATCTCTTCCTTTATGACGTTCCTGGTCCTCCCGTGCTTCCGGTGTATCTTTTGACTTCACATACAAGCCCAGGAAGCCTAGAATATTCACGCAGAGATTCTTCATCAGGTGCATCACGTTGATTGCGGAGCGGACCTCATGGACTTCCCAATAGGGTAGCTCCCAAAATATAGATTTCTTCTTCCACATGGGTACGCGCTTATCAGGGCCGTTAGGAACAGGTTGGCTGCCAGGACCCTTTCCAAAGATTACTTTTAAATCTTTGGCTATATCAAATACTTCAGCACCAGTACGGATGACAGGCTTCCCCCGGGGTTCTGCCTTGCCATTGAAATGCTTGCCTTTTTTTTAAGGGATGCTTGGGCGGAAGAAAACGACGATTGAACGGGTACACATTCTTCCTACATTTGTCCAGATATATACTTTCTGTCTGATCTAAACAGTGCGTGCATGCATTGTATCCCTTGTTTGACTGTCCTGAAATGTTACTAAGAGCAGGCCAATCATTGATGGTTACGAAAAGCAACGCTCGAAGGTCAAATTCCTCTTGTTTGTGCTCGTCCCACACACGTACACCTGGTTCGGCCCACAGCTGTAAAAGTTCATCAACTAATGGCCTTAGGTACACATCAATATCGTTGCCGGGTTGCTTTGGACCTTGGATAAGCACTGGCATCATAATGAACTTCCGCTTCATGCACAACCAAGGAGGAAGGTTGTAGATACATAGAGTAACGGGCCAGGTGCTGTGACTGCAACTCTGCTCCCCAAAAGGATTCATGCCATCTGTACTCAGACCAATACATAAGTTCCTTGCGTCACCTGCAAATCTCGGAAACTCTCTCTCGATTTTTCTCCACTGCCGACCATCAGCGGGGTGCCTCAACTTATCGTCTTTCATACGATCTTCCATGTGCCATCGCAACAACTTCGCATGATCTTTATTTCTGAACAGACGTTTCAACCGTGGTATTATAGGAGCATACCACATCACCTTGGCAGGAACCCTCTTCCTGGGTGGCTCGCCCTCAATCTCACCAGGGTCATCTTTTCTGATCTTATACCGCAATGCAGTGCATATCGGGCATTTATCCATATTCTCATACTTCTCACCGCGGTAGAGGATGCAGTCATTAGGGCATGCATGTATCTTCTGCACGTCTAATCCTAGAGGGCAGACAAGCTTCTTTGCTTCGTACGTGCTGGCGGGCAATTCGTTCTTTCTTGAAAGCATCTTCTTCATCAGTACCAGCAACTTTTCAAATGACGAGTCAGTCACACCGGTCTCTGCCTTCCACTTCAGCAATTCCAGTGTGCTACCCAGCTTCTTCTGGCCATCTTCACAAGTTGGGTACAACAATTTGTTGTGGTCCTGTAACATCTGCTCGAACTGCAACCTCTCCTTTTCTGTGTCGCAGCCTCGCCGTGCTTCAGAAATGACCCGGCCAATATCATCAGCGGGCTCATCTGGTTCCCGTTCTGCACCCTGATCTTCTTCTTCATTGTCTTCCATTGCGGTATCAGCATACTCAGGGAACATAGATCGGTAGTTGTCATCATCGTTCTCTTCTTCTTCATCGTCGTCTTCCATCATAACCCCTCTTTCTCCGTGCTTGGTCCAAACATTATAGCCCGACATAAAACCGGACCGAAGCAGGTGGCTCTGAATGACTCTTGAGGAAGTGTAATCCTTCTCGTTCCGACATTAAACACATGGACAAAACATATAGCCACCACCATGCTTGTTCGCATCGGCCGCATCTCGAAAAGAATGCACGCCTTCTCTGTAAGCGGTGGTGCATCGATCACCGTACATCCATGGATGGCTCATCTGCGTCATGCAACAGTATATCAAACACAATCACGATCCTAAAAATTAGTACCGCATGGTCTAAACGAGGAAATATAGTTGCTAACCTTTTAGAATAAGTGGAAATAAAGAGGAAGAGGCTTAAGCGTGGCTCGAGCACCTCATATCGTAGTTGTGTTCGGTGAACTGAAGCGGCATCGCTCTAACACACATTTCAACAAACACCTCTAGTGCATCCAAGAAAAAAGGTGAGCTAGCACACACCCACACTCATCCATCCAAGAAAAATGCAAGGAAGAGGGGAGAGAGGGGCTGCGGCCAATATATAGGCAGAGGACTTTAGTCCCGGTTTGAGACACAAACCGGGACTAAAGGGGGCGCACATACGGGCCGCTCAGCGCATAGCCCTTTAGTCCCGGTTTGTGTCTCAAACCGGGACTAAAGGCTCGTTACGGGCCGGGACTAAAGCCTCCCGGGCGGCTGGCGAATTTGGGGCGATGTGGCCGGGCCTTTAGTCCCGGCCCAGATGGAGGCCAGGACTAAAGGGTCCAGGCCAAAGGCCCTTTTTCCACTAGTGTCAGTACATCAACTTAATCATAAACACCAATATTCATCGGATCCCAACAAACCAAACATGTAGAATTACATAACGGTGATCTCAATCATGTAGGGCAGCTCATGAGATCTAAACATGAAGCACATGGTGGAGAAGACAACCATCTAGCTACTGCTATGGACCCATAGTCCAAGGTAGACTACTCACTCATCGCTCCGGAGGCAAGCATGGCGATGAAGAAGACCTCCGGTGGCGATTCCCCTCTCCGGCAGGGTGCCGGGAAGAGCTTCTGGACCCTCCCGATCTTCGGGTCGACGGCGGCGGCGGATCGCGATGTGTTTTGGAAAACTGATCGGGTACTTAGGTTTTTTCCGTCGGGGGGTCTTTATAGGCGAAGGGGCGATGTCAGAGGTGGAGCCAGGCTCCCTCACACGGTGGTGGCGCGGGCCAGGGGCTGGCCGCGCCACCCCTGTGTGTGGGCCCCTGGTGGCCCACCTCCTACTCCTCTTCGGATCTCTGGAAGCTTCCGGGTAAAATAAGACTTTAGGAACTTGTTTCGTCCAATTTCGAGAATATTTCCTGTGTATCACTTCTGAAACACAAAAATAGCAGAAAACAGGAAAATGGCACTGTGGCACTTCGTTAATAGGTTAGTTCCGGAAAATGCATAAAAGTGCCACTAAGTGTAACGAAACAATAGGCAAATGGTGTAAAAACAAGCATGGAGCATCAAAAATTATAGATACGTTTGAGACGTATCAAGCATCCCCAAGCTTAACTCCTGCTCGTCCTCGAGTAGGTAAGTGATAACAAAAGAATAATTTTTGAGGTGACATGCACCAACACAATCTTGATCATATATGTAAGCATTGGTGAGCTGGGATCATAAGAACTTAAAACATGGGCATGAAGATATAATCATGACAATAAGAACTTAGGAACCATGTTGTAAACATGTAAATGAACACAAACAAAAGATCATGAAAATGAAACAATGAAAGTCAAACGTGTGTTCAAATCATAAGGAAAAACATACAAATGGTTTTCAGCTTGTCCTTCAAAGAGAGCAAAACATAAATGCATAGGACACCTTCAAGTTTAAGAGGGCGACTAGATACAAATAATTTAAGAACAAGTGAAACCAACAATATGAATCAATCAATGAACTTTGGGACAATGCATATCACACTAAGAATGACAACTATGCTCTCTTAATGGTGCATAAAGAAAGAAGGTGGTGACTCAACATAAAAGTAAAAGAAAGACCCTTCGCAGAGGGAAGTGATGTCTACGCACTTCTATTCTTGTAGACACTTGTTGGGCCTCCAAGTGCAGAGGTTTGTAGAACAGCAGCAAGTTTCCCTTAAGTGGATCACCCAAGGTTTATCGAACTCAGGGAGGTTAGAGGTCAAAGCTATCCCTCTCAAGCAACCCTGCAATTACGATACAGAAAGTCTCTTGTGTCCCCAACACACCCAATACACTTGTCAGATGTATAGGTGCACTAGTTCGGCGAAGAGATAGTGAAATACAAGTGGTATAGATGATTATAAGTAGCAAACGTGATGTGAAATAAATATCGCTGCGAGCAAACAAGTAACAAAATAGCAAGTAAACGGTGTGCAATGCTTGGAAATAAGGCCTAGGGATCATACTTTCACTAGTGGACACACTCCCAACAATATAACATGATTGAACAAATAAACAACTTCTCTCCACTATGGTACTCTGAATTACTCTCCTATTGAATAACACTAATCACTGTGTAGTGGCTACAGAAGCACCCCTTAAAGTTCATCAAGTACTTGACAAACACCACTCATAGAGATATCCAAATCAGATCACAATTCAAGATATAAATCATTGCAACTTAGACCAAGTACTAACACGGTGCACACACTGTCAACTTTACACCATGAAAGGAGGAATAGATCACTCAATACTATCATAGTAATAATTACTCTCATAATCCACAAGAGATCACGATCATAGCCTAAACCAAGTACCACCACGATGCACGCACTGTCACCATTACACCATGGCAGGAGGAATAGATTACTTTAATAACATCACTAGAGTACACTATAACAATTAAGCATAGGAGTAGCATAATATCTGAATAATAACATCTACTTGTTCAACATGATACAAAGCTCACGATCACATAAAGATCACATCATGGGAGAGAGAGGTGAACCACATAGCTACCGGTAGAGCCCTCAGCCCCGGGGATGAACTACTCCCTCCTCATCATAGGAGACAGCAAGGTTGATGGAGATGGCGGTGAGGTCGATGGAGACGGCGGAGACGGCGATGGAGACCGATGGATATGGCTCCGGGGGCACTTCCCCGTCCCGGCAGGGTGCCGGAACAGTGACTTCTGTCCCCCGAAATTCGTCGGTGGTGGCGGCGGAGCTGCGAAACTGTTTCTGGAAAATTGCCGAATCCCTTAGGGTTTTCCGTCCCGAGGCTTTATATAGGCGAAGGGGCATCGCGAGAGGGCAGCCAGGGGCTCCTCACACATGGGTGGCGCGGCCAGGGCCTGGGCCGCGCCACCCTAGTGTGAGGGCAGGCCCTGGCCCCTCTCCGGCTCTCTTTCGGATGTCTGGATGGTCCCGGGAAAAATAAGACTTCTGGCTTTTGTTTCGTCCAATTCCGAGAATATTTCCTGTGTATCACTTCTGAAACACAAAAACAGCAGAAAACAGGAAACTGGCACTGTGGCACTTGTTAATAGGTTAGTTCCGGAAAATGCATAAAAGTGCCACTAAGTGTAACGAAACAATAGGCAAACGGTGTAAAAACAAGCATGGAGCATCAAAAATTATAGATATGTTTGAGACGTATCAAGCATCCCCAAGCTTAACTCCTGCTCGTCCTCGAGTAGGTAAGTGATAACAAAAGAAATAATTTTTGAGGTGACATGCACCTACACAATCTTGATTATATATGTAAGCATTTGTGAGCTGGGATCATAAGAACTTAAAACATGGGCATGAAAGATATAATCTTGACAATAAGAACTTAGCAACCATGTTATAAACATGCAAATGAACACAAACAAAAGATCATGAAAATGAAACAATGAAAGTCAAACGTGTGTTCAAATCATAAGGAAAAACATACAAATGGTTTTCAGCTTGTCCTTCAAAGAGAGCAAAACATAAATGCATAGGACACCTTCAAGTTTAAGAGGGCGACTAGATACAAATAATTTAAGAACAAGTAAAACCAACAATATGAATCAATCAATAAACTTTGGGACAATGCATATCACACTAAGAATGACAACTATGCTCTCTTAATGGTGCATAAAGGTAGAAGGTGGAGACTCAACATAAAAGTAAAAGAAAGGTCCTTCGCAGAGGGAAGCAGTGATTAAACATGTGCTAGTGCTTTTCATTTGTAAAGCAGAGAGATAAAAATTGGTTCTAAGAGGTGGTTGTCTTTGTCAACGACTGGCAATGGGGTTCTTACTATCTTCCATACAAAAATGAAGCAAGTTTTTGAGAGAGAGATTGGCACTTTTGTGCTCTTTTATAAAGCTTGGCACTCCTCCCCACCTTTTTTCCTTTCACAAACCATGGCTAACCGATTCCATCGGGTGCCCACCAACATTCACATTCCATGGAGGAGTGCCTTTTTTCTTTCTTTTTTTCTCTTTTTTTTCTTTTTGGAATAAGCAATATGGAAGATAGCAAATCCGACCACTACGTCCCCATGAGCTAAAAACAGTGGCACAAAACGAGAAGTAGTTGAAAGTTTTGAAAGGTAGCACATGAAAATTTTACTTTGGAATGGCTTACAAATACCATGCATAGGAATTTATAGTGGACACAATGGCAAACTTGGTTTTTGGGAGTTGGATGCACGAGTAGAGCTCATACTCAGTACAAAATGAGGGCTAGCAAAAGACTGGGAGCGACCAACTAAGAGAGCGATAATGGCCATAATCATGCAAAGCGACAAAGCGACATTAAAAGAAGCATAAGATGGCATCAAAAGTCAAAAACTAAATGATCATAGAGGCTATTGGCGACTTTGTATGAGTCTAATATGTGTGAGCATGCGCCAAGTCAACCCAAATAAAGCATCAAGGAGAAAACCAAAATAATGCTTCCATACAATTAAAACAACGCATGATTTTTTCAAAGGCTCATTAAGCAATCTCAGTTATTTGAGACAAGTCATGCTACAGCAAAACCACTAAGCATACTATCAAAAAGACATCAAGCACGACATGCAAAAGCCTAGGCCGCAGTCTACACAAGCTCCTTCTTGTACCACTTTTTTGCATAAAGCTTTTTCTCTTTTCCAACACCATTCAATTTTTTTTTATAAACACCTCTTTTGATAAAAGCCAACATATACCAGAGGTCCAAATACACCTTGATGCAGAGATAAAACAAGATCTGAACACATATCAAGGCAAAAACGAAAACCAAAAGCAGTAGCAGAAAAAGAGAACACTCATTGAACGATAAGAGTGAAAACTAGAGTGTTCTTGGCACATGAAAAGCGAGTTCATCTCCTCCAAAAGAAACATGATGTGATCTAACCATTTATTGCAGCAAACAAAACTAAACTAATAGAGAAAACTAAAACAACTGACGCTCCAAGAAAAACGCATAGTGCATGAAGCAATAAAAATATAGTGTCTTGAAAGGTGACCTGATTTTTGCCGATGAAGAAGGGGTGCCTCGGGGGCATCCCCACGCTTTGATGCTTGTACTTCTTGGATATTTCTTGGGGTGATGCATGGGCATCCCCAAGCTTGAGCTTTTGTCCATTCTTCATCTCATCTCATCATTCTCCAATCCCTACACTTGAAAACTTCCTTCATACAAAACTAAACACAATTCTATTAGCAACATTAGTGTAGGCATAACATATAATCAACCTCTTTTTGCTTAAGGTTTCAACCCAAAACCACCACATATATAGCAAATACTACTGTAGCAACTTCTCCAAAAGTTCCATAATCAAATAACTCAAAAGAAAGCGATAAAGTGGCAAACACAAATATTGGCAGAAATCTGTCAAAACTGAACAGCTGACAAATGTCGAATTTTTGAGGGATTTTCTGTTGCTCAAATCAAAAAGTGTTCAACTAATGAAAGTTTGGATATAACCTGGGGCATATGCACAAGAAATCGCAGGTCCAAAAGATATACAGAGAATTTATACGAATTTGTACGGTGCAGCACCGAAAACAGTTTCAGGACAGCAACATCCCCAAATCTTACCTCACTCAAATTAGAGGCTTCTCTTGGCACAAAAACGAAATAAAAAGGATAAGGAGCGGTTATTACAGTAGTAATAACTTCCAAGACTCAAATAAAAGAAAAAGTACTGAAAATAAACAATGGGTTATCTCCCAAGAGTGCTTTTCTTTAACGCCTTTGAGCTAGGCGCAGTAATTTGCAAAGATGCTCATGTGGGCGCCATATAAGAGCTTGAGGCAAAGGCGCCATATAGAAACTTAAAGCAATAGAGAGCATCAAAAAGTAAATGTGAAAGACATTTAAATCTAAACCACTTCCTATGAAAAATAGTCTTGTAAAGAGACAAGTCATGAAAGCGCAAAGCAAAAAGCATAGGAAGGCAAAACAAGTACAACTTCAAAAATTGCAACATAAAGAGGGGAAACTTAATATTATTGAAATCCGTCAAACCATGTTTCCCTCTCTCATAATAACTTTCAGTAGCATCATGAATAGAACTAACAATATAACTATCACATAAAACATCTCTATCATGAGCCACATGCATAAAACAATTAATACTCACCACGGGAACAATAGTAGTAGGAGCAGATTCAACAGAATAATTATTCTCATCACCATAATCATCATAAATAGGAGGCATATTGTAATCATAACTAATTTTATCCTCAATAGTAGGTGAACTGAAAATATTATACTCATCATCATAACCATCATAAACTAGAGGTTTAGTATCATCACAAGCTAGAGAACAGCTATTTCTCAAAGCATATTCTTCAAACATATCTTCATAAGAAGGAACATCACATATGGGAGATAAAATATCATCAGAGCAAACTTTCTCCACTAAAGCTAGGGGACTAAAAATATCATACTTAACAAAACCAGCTTCCCCAAGCTTAGACTTTTCTATAGCATTAGCATTAACGGTATTCAAAGCATTCGTACTAATAACATTGCTATGCGAAATAAGCTCCAAAGGTTTTTCAATTTTCTCTTCAAACACTTCATATCTAAACTCAGGAAAAAGACTACAGAACTCTTTGTTTTCCATTAAGCCTAACTAGTGAAAATAAAAACAAGAAACAAAAAGATGTAATTGCAGAATCTAAAGGAAATAACTCCAAGCACTCACCAGCAACTAAAAGACTTAGCAGCCAAAGAATGTGAGTACCTTTTACCTTACCTCCCCGGCAACGGCACCAGAAAAGAGCTTGATGTCTACGCACTTCTATTCTTGTAGACACTTGTTGGGCCTCCAAGTGCAGAGGTTTGTAGAACAGCAGCAAGTTTCCCTTAAGTGGATCACCCAAGGTTTATCGAACTCAGGGAGGTTAGAGGTCAAAGCTATCCCTCTCAAGCAACCCTGCAATTATGATACAGAAAGTCTCTTGTGTCCCCAACACACCCAATACACTTGTCATATGTATAGGTGCACTAGTTCGGCGAAGAGATAGTGAAATACAAGTGGTATAGATGATTATAAGTAGCAAACGTGATGTGAAATAAATATCGCTGCGAGCAAACAAGTAACAAAATAGCAAGTAAACGATGTGCAATGCTTGGAAATAAGGCCTAGGGATCATACTTTCACTAGTGGACACACTCCCAACAATATAACATGATTGAACAAATAAACAACTTCTCTCCACTATGGTACTCTGAATTACTCTCCTATTGAATAACACTAATCACTGTGTAGTGGCTACAGAAGCACCCCTTAAAGTTCATCAAGTACTTGACAAACACCACTCATAGAGATATCCAAATCAGATCACAATTCAAGATAAAAATCATTGCAACTTAGACCAAGTACTAACACGGTGCACACACTGTCAACTTTACACCATGAAAGGAGGAATAGATCACTCAATACTATCATAGTAATAATTACTCTCATAATCCACAAGAGATAACGATCATAGCCTAAACCAAGTACCACCACGATGCACGCACTGTCACCGTTACACCATGGCAGGAGGAATAGATTACTTTAATAACATCACTAGAGTACACTATAACAATTAAGCATAGGAGTAGCATAATATCTGAATAATAACATCTACTTGTTCAACATGATACAAAGCTCACGATCACATAAAGATCACATCATGGGAGAGAGAGGTGAACCACATAGCTACCGGTAGAGCCCTCAGCCCCGGGGATGAACTACTCCCTCCTCATCATAGGAGACAGCAAGGTTGATGGAGATGGCGGTGAGGTCGATGGAGACGGCGGAGACGGCGATGGAGACCGATGGAGATGGCTCCGGGGGCACTTCCCCGTCCCGGCAGGGTGCCGGAACAGAGACTTCTGTCCCCCGAAATTCGTCGGTGGTGGCGGCGGAGCTGTGAAACTGTTTCTGGAAAATTGCCAAATCCCTTAGGGTTTTCCGTCCCGAGGCTTTATATAGGCGAAGGGGCGTCGCGAGAGGGCAGCCAGGTGCTCCTCACACATGGGTGGCGCGGCCAGGGCCTGGGCCGCGCCACCCTAGTGTGAGGGCAGGCCCTGGCCCCTCTCTGGCTCTCTTTCGGATGTCTGGATGCTCCCGGGAAAAATAAGACTTCTGGCTTTTGTTTCGTCCAATTCCGAGAATATTTCCTGTGGATCACTTCTGAAACACAAAAACAGCAGAAAACAGGAAACTGGCACTGTGGCACTTGTTAATAGGTTAGTTCCGGAAAATGCATAAAAGTGCCACTAAGTGTAACGAAACAATAGGCAAACGGTGTAAAAACAAGCATGGAGCATCAAAAATTATAGATACGTTTGAGACATATCAGGAAGCAGTGATTGCAAGTTTTATAACCTTCAAAAATTATGGTACTTACCGGCTTTGAGCTCTCATTGCCCCCATCATAAGCATCTTGAATGGTTAAAGTTAATGCGAGAACAATTATGATGCATATGCTTGACAAATCATAAGTTGAAAACCTCGTGCCCCGTGAATACGAGTACCCAAACATGGAACAAGCCCACACCAAAATGACAGGACAAGCAGACAATGAACACCTCGACATCTCTTTTATTTGCCTTTTGTTTAGCTTTTTATTGTGAGATGCGTCGTCGAATGTTCACCATGGGTATGCTGCAAATTTCCACCATGAATTATGCATGGCTTAGATTGGCGGCCCGGCGTTTCCCTAACACATATACAAACTCCATGATCCCCACAAGATTCCCAACTCATTTCACACCGCGGGCATCCATAAACAAAAGATCACGATATCAACTCAAATAAGAAGTGCAATGTTGAAAGCTTGCCCCATGACAGCATGGATGGGATAGAATCCAACTTACAACTTGCAAGCATAACAACTCAACATAAGAGACCACAATGTCAAATTTTTAAGAACTGGAAAAAGTAAAGTGTGCCTTCCGGTTCGTGAGAGCTTTACTAACCGAATTTCGCATAACACTGGTAAGAGTTTAATTTGAAGAGAAAATAAAAACAAGTCAAATTTACTTGGAATAGCAAATTGCTAGTAGGTATGTATGGTGGACACTTCGGAAAACTTTGGCTTTTAGGAGTTGGATGCACGAGTAGAGCTCATACTCAGTACAAGGTGAGGGCTAGCAAAAGACTGGGAGCGACCAACTAAGAGAGCAGTAATGGCCATAATCATGCAAAGCGACATTAAAAGAAGCATACGATGGCATCAAAAGTCAAAAACTAAATGATCATGAAGGCTATTGGCGACTTTGTAAGAGTCTAACATGTGTGAGCATGCGCCAAGTCAACCCAAATAAAGCATCAAGGAGAAAACCAAAATAATGCTTCCATACAATAAAAACAACGCATGATTTTTTCAAAGGCTCATTAAGCAATCTCAGTTATTTGAGACAGGTCATGCTACAGCAAAACCACTAAGCATACTATCAAAAAGAAATCAAGCATGACATGAAAAAGCCTAAGCCGCAGTCTACACAAGCTCCTTCTTGTACCACTATTTTGCACAAAGCTTTTTCTCTTTTCCAACACCATTTGAAATTTTTATAAACACCTCTTTTGATGAAAACCAATAAAGATCAGAGGCAAAAATACACCTTGATGAAAAGATATGACAAGGTCTGAACGCAAATCAAGGCGAAAACGAAAACCAAAAGCAGTAGCAGAAAAAGAAGAACGCATCGATGAACGATAAGAGTGAAAAACTGAGCGTTCTTTGCAAATGAAAACGAGTACATCTCCTCCAAAAGAAATTTGTTGGGGTCCAACCATTTATTGCAGCAAACAAACAAACTAAACCAACTAAGAAAACTAAAACAACTGACGCTCCAAGAAAAACACATAGTGCATGAAGCAATAAAAATATAGTGTTTTGAAAGGTGACCTAATTTTTGCCGATGAAGAAGGGGTGCCTCGGGGGCATCCCCAAGCTTTGACGCTTGTACTTCTTGGATATTTCTTGGGGTGATGCATGGGCATCCCCAAGCTTGAGCTTTTGTCCATTCTTCAACTCATCTCATCATTCTCCAATCCCTACACTTGAAAACTTCCTTCATACAAAACTAAACACAAATCTATTAGCAACATTAGTGCAAGTATAACATATAATCAATCCTCTATTTGCTTCAGGTTTCAACTCAAAACCACCACATATATAGCAAATACTACTGTAGCAACTTCCCCAAAAAGTTCCATGATCAAAAGAACTCAAAAGAAAGCGATAAAGTGGCAAACACAAATATTGGCAGAAATCTGTCAAAACTGAACAGCTGACAAAGGTCGAATTTTTGAGGGATTTTCTGTTGCTCAAATCAAAAAGTGTTCAACTAAGAAAAGTTTGGACATAACCTGGGGCATATGCACAAGAAATCGCAGGTCCAAAAGATAAACAGAGAATTTTCACGAATTTTTACGGTGCAGCACCGAAAACAGTTTCAGGACAGCAACATCCCCAAATCTTTACCTCACTCAAATTAGAGGCTTCTCTTGGCACAAAAATGAAATAAACAAGATAAGGAGCGGTCATTACAGTAGTAATGACTTCCAAGACTCAAATAAAAGAAAAAGTACTGAAAAGAAAACATTGGGTTATCTCCCAAGAGTGCTTTTCTTTAACGCCTTTGAGCTAGGCGCAGAAAATTGCGAATCAAGTATTTTCAGCAGAAGCATTAAGATCAACAGCAGAGGTCCTGTCAATAAGGCATTGTATTTCATCCACATAAGTTTTTGAAGACCCTTTGTGATCATGCTTTGGTACACTATTCTCTTCAAAAAGATTTTCAGGACAAATCCAGTCAAAATTATTTTCGAAAGCTTCACTCAATCCCAAAAGCTTGCAAGGTATAGGTATTTTGGCCCCTTCATCATTTGTACTAATAACCGTTATAGGTGAACCGAGTTTATTAAAACATTTAAGAACTTTCCTAGCTTCAATAACGACATCCTTAAATTCTAGGCGCAAAGTTTCCAAGATAAAAGCTTTCTTTTCGGGATCCTCAATTTCATGAAGCTTAAGGAACATATATTGCATAAAAGGATTAAGACTAGCAAACCTAGTTTTCAACATGTCAATTAAATAAACAGAAGCAACTTCAATACTAGGAGCAAGCTCAACCCAAGACTTTTCCTCAACTTCCTCATGCATACTAATGTGATTAAAGAACTCCTCAATGTTACTTTTTCCAATAATCGACCCACTACCTACAGAGAGGTCCTCCAGAACGAACTTAGGGAATAGCATGATAAACTAAATTAAAGAAATAACAACTATCAAGGATTCTAATTTTTTTGGGTTTTTAATAAAAAACGATGCAGGTAAAATAAATAAAGTAAAGCAAAACAATAACAAAGTAAAGGATGTGTGTGCGAAAAACTCCCCTCGCAGAAGTCTTCTCTTCCTCCCCGGCAACGGCGCCAGAAAAACAGCTGATGGCTAGTTGATGAAGGAGATTATTCTTCTTCATCCCCCAGCAGCAATCCTTGTGCGTGGTGAATGACCAGCACGTTGGGAACCCCAAGAGGAAGGTGTGATGAGTATAGCAGCTGGTTTTCCCTCAGTTAAGAAACCAAGGTTTAATATCGGTCAGGAGAGGAGAGACAATGACGACTGAAGGTGATGCTTGCTAGTTTGCGACAGCAGCGGACAACTGGCGCCTCGTCCAAGCTTTGCTTGCTAGCTGCAACGTGGAACCTGCACACACACAAACAAATACTTTGCTCCCAACTTACGATGAGGCTATCAATCTCACCGGTTTGCTTGAAACAAAGGTTATGAGTGTATCGAGTGGAAAACAGTAAAAGTATGCGAATAAAGTAAACAGTACGAGTAAAGTAAACAGGTGATAGCAATATGATGTAAATAGGACCGGGGTCCACAGTTCACTAGTGGTGTCTCTCCATAGATAAAATAACACATGCTGGGTAAACAAATTACAGTTAGGCAATTGATAGAATAAAGATAACGTGATATGTCAAGAAGATCACTATGAGATTTACTCTGGGCATTACAACAAAATACATAGACCGCCATCCAACTGCATCTATGACTAATAATCCACCCCCGGGGATATCAATCCGAACACCCCAAAAGTATTAAGTTGCGAACAACAGATAATTGCATTAAGCAAAGTGTGTAATGTAAACAAAGCATATGCCCTTGAGCATATGAATGTTGTTTTCTCCCTAGTAGCAACAGCACATCTACCACCTTAGAGGTTTCTGTCACTCCCCCAGGTGAAATAGAGGCATGAACCCACTATCGAGCATAAATACCCCCTCTTGGAGTCACTAGCAACTACTCGGCCAAGATAGCCACTAACAACGGAGAGCATGCAAGATCATAAACAACATAGAGATAACAAAAGATAATATTCAGTACAGCAACTTAATCATAAACACCAATATTCATCGGATCCCAACAAACCAAACATGTAGAATTACATAACGGTGATCTCAATCATGTAGGGCAGCTCATGAGATCTAAACATGAAGCACATGGTGGAGAACACAACCATCTAGCTACTGCTATGGACCCATAGTCCAAGGTAGACTACTCACTCATCGCTCCGGAGGCAAGCATGGCGATGAAGAAGACCTCCGGTGGCGATTCCCCTCTCCGGCAGGGTGCCGGGAAGAGCTTTTGGACCCTCCCGATCTTCGGGTCGACGGCGGCGGCGGATCGCGATGTGTTCTGGAAAACTGATCGGGTACTTAGGTTTTTTCCGTCGGGGGGTCTTTATAGGCGAAGGGGCGATGTCAGAGGTGGAGCCAGGCTCCCTCACACGGTGGTGGCGCGGGCCAGGGGCTGGCCGCGCCACCCCTGTGTGTGGGCCCCTGGTGGCCCACCTCCTACTCCTCTTCGGATCTTTGGAAGCTTCCGGGTAAAATAAGACTTCAGGAACTTGTTTCGTCCAATTCCGAGAATATTTCCTGTGTATCACTTCTGAAACACAAAAACAGCAGAAAACAGGAAACTGGCACTGTGGCACTTCGTTAATAGGTTAGTTCCGGAAAATGCATAAAAGTGCCACTAAGTGTAACGAAACAATAGGCAAATGGTGTAAAAACAAGCATGGAGCATCAAAAATTATAGATACGTTTGAGACGTATCACTCTCCTGAACGATAAACCTTGGTTTCTTAACTGAGGGAAAATCTTGCTGCTATATTCATCACACCTTCCTCTTGGGGTTTCCAACGGGCTGGCCATCAACCAGCATCAAGCAAATTTTCTGGTGCCATTGCCGGGGAGGAAGTAGAAGACTTCTGTGAGGGGAGTTTTTCGCACGCACGTCCTTTACTTTGTTTTAAGTTTTGCTTTACTTTATTTATTTTTACTTACATCGTTTTATCAAAAAACCCAAAAAAAATTAGAATCCTTGATAGTTGTTATTTCTTTACTTTAGTTCATTATGTTGTTCCCTAAGTACGTTTTGGAGGACCTCTCAGTAGGTAGTGGTTTAATTATTGGGAAAGATAATATTGAGGAGTTCTTTAATCATATTAGTATGCATAAAGAAGTTGAGGAAAAGTCTTTGGTTGAGCTTGCTCCTAGTTATGAAGTTGCTTCCGCTTATTTGGTTCACATGTTAGAAGCTAGGTTTGCTAGCCTTAAGCCTTCTATGCAACACTTGTTCCTTAAGCTTCATGAAATTAAAGATCCTGAAAAGAAAGCCTTTATCTTGGAAACTTTGTGCTTAGAATTTAAAGACGTTGCCATTGAAGCTAGGAAAGTTCTTAAGCGTTTTAATAAACTCGGTTCACCTATAAAGGTTATTAGTACAAACAATAAAGGAACCGAAATACCTATACCTAGCAAGCTTTTGGGATTGTATGAAGCATTTGAAAATAATTTTGATTGGATTTGTCCCAAAAATCTTTTTAGTGATTTAAGTGAACCAAAGCGTGATCACAAAGGGTCTTCAAAAACTTATGTGGATGAAATACAATGCCTTATTGACAAAACTTCTGCAGTTGATCTTAATGCTTCTTAGAAAATTACTTGATTCGCAATTTTCTGCGCCTAGCTCAAAGGCCTTAAAGAAAAGCACTCTTGGGAGATAACCCAATATTTTTACATTCAGTTATTTTTCTTTTATTTGAGTCTTGAAAGTTATTACTACTGTAATAACCTCTCCTTATCCTTTTTATTTCGTTTTTGTGCTAAGAGAAGCCTCTAATTTGAGTGAGGTAAGATTTGGGGATGTTGCTGTCCTGAAACTGTTTTCGGTGCTGCACCGTAAAAATTCGTGAAAAATCTCTGTATATCTTTTGGACCTGCGATTTCTTGTGCATATGCCCCAGGTTATATCCAAACTTTCATTAGTTGAACACCTTTTGATTTGCACAACAGAAAACCCTCTAAAAATTCGACCTTTGTCAGCTGTTCTGTTTTGACAGATTTCTGCCAATATTTGTGTTTGCCGCTTTATCGCTTTCTTTTTGAGTTCTTTTGATCACGGAACTTTTGGGGAAGTTGCTACAGTAGTATATGCTTAATATGTGGTGGTTTTCGGTTGAAACCTGAAGCAAAAAGGGTTGATTATATGTTATGCTTACACTAATGTTGCTAATAGATTTGTGTTTAGTTTTGTATGAAGGAAGTTTTCAAGTGTAGGGATCGGAGACTGATGAGATGAGTTGAAGAACGGACAAAAGCTCAAGCTTGGGGATGCCCATGCATCACCCCAATAAATATCCAAGAAGTACAAGCGTCAAAGCTTGGGGATGCCCCCGAGGCACCCCTTCTTCATCGGCAGAAATCAGGTCACCTTTCAAGACACTATATTTTTATTGCTTCATGCATTATGCGTTTTTCTTCGAGCGTCAGTTGTTTTTAGTTTTCTGTTTAGGTTAGTTTTATTTGCTGCAATAAATGGTTGGACCCCAACAAATTTCTTTTGGAGAAGTTGCCTTGCTTTTCATTTGCCAAGAACACTCCGTTTTTCACTCTATTCGTTTCAACGAGTGTTCTCTTTTTCTAGAACTGCGTTTAGCTTTCGATTTTTCGCCTTGATTTGTGTTCAGATCTTGTTATATCTTTTCATCAAGGTGTATTTTTGCCTCTGATCTTTATTGGTTTTCATCAAGAGAGGTGTTTATAAAAAATTTGAATGGTGTTGGAAAAGAGAAAAAGCTTTATGCAAAAAAAAAGTGGTACAAGAAGGAGCTTGTGTAGACTGCGGCTTAGGCTTTTGCATGTCGTACTTAATGTATTTTTGATAGTATGCTTAGTGGTTTTTCTGTAGCATGACTTGTCTCAAATAACTGAGATTGCTTAATGAGCCTTTGAAAGAATCATGCGTTGTTTTTATCGTTTGGAAGCATTATTATGGTTTTCTCCTTGATACTTTCTTTGGGTTGACTTAGCGCATGCTCACACATGTTAGACTCTTACAAAGTCGCCAATAGCCTCTATGATCATTTAGTTTTTGACTTATGATGCCATCTTATGCTTCTTTTAATGTCGCTTTGTCGCTTTGCATGATTATGGCCGTTATTGCTCTCTTAGTTGGTCGCTCCCAGTCTTTTGCTAGCCCTCGCCTTGTACTGAGTATGAGCTCTACTCGTGCATCCAACTCCTAAAAACCAAGTTTGCCAAAGTGTCCACCATACATACCTATTAGCAATTTGTTATTCCAAGTAAATTTAACTTGCTTTTATCTACTCTTCAAATTAAACTCTTACCAGTGTTATGCGAAAATTGGTCAGTAAAGCTCTCACGAACCGGAAGGCACACTTTACTTTTTCTCGTTCTTAAAAATTTGACATTATGGTCTCTTATATTGAGTTGTTATGCTTGCAAGTTGTAAGTTGGAAACTAGCCCAGCCATGCCGTCATGGGGCAAGCTTTCAACATTGCACTTCTTGTTTGAGTTGATATCGTGATCTTTTATTTATGGATACTCGCGGTGTGAAATAAATTGGGAATCTTGCGGGATCATGGAGTTTGTATATGTGTTAGAGAAACGCCTGGGCCGTCAATCTAAGCCATGCATAATTCATGGTGGAAATTTGCAGCATGCCCATAGTGGACATTCGACGACGCATCTCAAAATAAAAAGCTATACAAATGGTAAATTAAAGAGATGTCGAGGTGTTCATTGTCTGCTTGTCCTGTCATTTTGATGTGGGCTTGTTCCATGTCATCAGACACGGAGGTACCCCGTTAGCGGTTCTCGATGATACATGTATACTTACAATGACAAGAGCTTGCTTGGGACTCTAAGTAAAGTAGCATGAGGTTTGGGTACTCGTATTCACGGGATATGAGGTTTTCAACTTATGATTTGTCAAGCATATGCAGCGTAAGTGTTCTCGCATTAACTTTAACCATTCAAGATGCTTATGATGGGGGCAATGAGAGCTCAAAGCCGGTAAGTACCATAATTTTTGAAGGTTATAAAACTTGCAATCACTGCTTCCCTCCGCAAAGGGCCTTTCTTTTACTTTTATGTTGAGTCACCACCTTCTACCTTTATGCACCATTAAGAGAGCATAGTTGTCATTCTAAGTATAATGTGCACTGTCCCAAAGTTTTCATCGATTAATTCATATTGTTGGTTTCACTTGTTCTCAAATTATTTGTATCTAGTCGCCCTCTTAAACTTGAAGGTGTCCTATGCATTTATGTTTTGCTCTCTATGAAGGACAAGCTGAAAACCATTTGTATGTTTTTCCTTATGATTTGAACACACGTTTGACTTTCATTGTTTCATTTTCATGATCTTTTGTTTGTGTTCATTTTTCATGTTATAACATGGTTGCTAAGTTTCTTCTATCAAGATTATGTCTTTCATGCCCATGTTTTAAGTTCTTTTGATCCCAGCTCACAATGCTTACATATATGATCAAGATTGTGTAGGTGCATGTCACCTTAAAAATTATTTCTTTTGTTATCACTTACCTACTCGAGGACGAGCAGGAGTTAAGCTTGGGGATGCTGATACGTCTCCAACGTATCCATAATTTTTGATGCTCCATGCTTGTTTTTACACCATTTGCCTAATGTTTCATTACACTTCGTGGCACTTTTATGCATTTTCCGGAACTAACCTACTAACAAGTCGCCACAGTGCCAGTTCCCTGTTTTCTGCTGTTTTTGTGTTTCAGAAAAGCTACACAGGAAATATTATCGGAATTGGACGAAACCAAAGCCAGTCGCCTAGAATTTTACCGAAGCTTCCAGAGATCCGAAGAGGAGTTGGAGTGGGGCCACGAGGGGCCCTCACATCAGGCGGCGTGGCCAGGGGCTGGGCCGCAACCCCTATGTGTGGGACCGCCTCGGTCCACTTCTGACGATGCCCCTTCGCCTATAAAGACCCCCCGACAGGAAAAACCTAAGGACCCGACCAGTTTTCCAGAACACATCGCGATCCGCCGCCGCCGTCGACCCGAAGATTGGGAGGGTCCAGAAGCTCTTCCCGGCACCCTGCCGGAGAGGGGAATCGCCACCGGAGGTCTTCTTCATCGCCATGCTTGCCTCCGGAGCGATGAGTGAGTAGTCTACCTTGGACTATGGGTCCATAGCAGTAGCTAGATGGTTGTCTTCTGCACCATGTGCTTCATGTTTAGATCTCATGAGCTGCCCTACATGATTGAGATCACCGTTATGTAATTCTACATGTTTGGTTTGTTGGGATCCGATGAATATTGGTGTTATGCTTGAGTTGAAGTACTGAAATTTATCTTTTGTTATCTCTATGTTATTTATGTTCTTGCATGCTCTCCGTTGTTAGTAGCTATCTTGGCCGAGTAGTTGCTAGTGACTCCAAGAGGGGGTATTTATGCTCGATAGTGGGTTCATACCTCTATTTAATCTGGGGGGAGTGACAGAAACCTCTAAGGTTGTAGATGTGCTATTGCTACTAGGGGGAAAACAATATTCATATGCTCGAGGGTATATGCTTTGTTTACATTACACACTTTGCTTAATGCAGTTATCTGTTGTTCGCAACTTAATACTCATGGGGTGTTCGGACGATATCCCCGTGAGTGGATTATTAGTCATAGATGCAGTTGGATGGCGGTCTATGTATCTTGTTGTAATGCCCAGAGTAAATCTCATAGTGATCCTCTCATCATATGCACGTTGTCTTTATTCTATCAATTGCCCAACTGTAATTTGTTTACCCAACATGTATTATTTTATCTTATGGAGAGACACCGCTAGTGAACTGTGGACCCCGGTCCTATTTCCTTTATATTGCAATCACCTATTTACTTTACTCGCACTGTTTACTTTACTCATATACTATTATCACTTTCCACTCGATACGCTCATACCCTTTGTTTCAAGCAAACCGGTGAGATTGACAACCTCATCGTAAGTTGGGAACAAAGTATTTGGTTGTGTTGTGTGCAGGTTCCGCGTTGCAGCTAGCAAAGCAAAGCTTGGACGAGGCGCCCTATAAATTGTCCTGAGCTATCGCAAGCTAGCAAGCATCACCTTCATTCGTCTATCCGTTCCTCTCCTGAATGATAAACCTTGGTTTCTTAACTGAGGGAAAATCTTGCTGCTATATTCATCACACCTTCCTCTTGGGGTTCCCAACGGGCTGGCCATCAACCAGCATCATTTACCCAAGTTTGCCCCCCGGAGGGTAAAGACCTATGTACTGCTTGTCTGACTTTGTATTGATGTGGTGTTACAACGAGGTGTTACAATGATGGCGTAGATTGGATCTAGCCGAAGGTGGAGAGGTCTCGAGATTACGAGCACTCGGGTGGAGGCGTAAAAGGTTCAGAGACGATCATGAATGTCCCTCCTAGCATTTTAAAATGGAAGGCTAAGTCTCGGGATCCTTAACCAGGTCGGTTATAGTATTGCATGGTATGTACCCCCTAGATCGCTACAGATGCCGCAATCCTATCTTCTTCGAGTCCTTGTTGTGCACGTCAAGTTTCGGCTTCATGGGTTGGGCCATCAGTGCATCTTTATAGGCTTCAAGCTCCCCTTGAACGGGCTTCTCCCTGGGCCAAAACCACATATGCCAAAGGTAAGGACCCAATGGGTCATTCCCTTGTTAGTAGATGCCTCACAAAAAAAACCCGGTTTCGAGACTCCAAAAATGTAAAAAGCACTTTTCGTGGGACAAAATGAAAATCGGCCTCCATAGCGTTCCTCTCCATCCCAAGGGACACACGCGTGTCTGATATGGCCTCGTTTCGGTTTTTTTTTACCTCGACAAGGATTTGGGCCTAGGGTTAACAGTGTTACCCAACCGGGACTACGAAATCGGAACTAAAGGCCCCGTTCCTATTTTTTCTGAGTCAACACCCTCCCCTGGCTCCAAATTAGGAGTGCGTCTTGATATGGGATTTTTTTTATTTTCAAAAATTTAGGTTTTTAGATTTTTTAAAATTTCTTTAAATTTTTTGATTTGTTTGAATTTTTTGAATTTTTGAAAAATTCGATTTTTATTTGCTTTGAATTTTTTGATTTCCTTAGAATTTTTGTTTTTTTTGAATTTTTTATTTTTCAAAAGATTCTGAAGTTTTTATTGTTTTTCTTCAAATTTTAACAAACACATATACATACACATACATACCTACACACACAAACACACACATGGCTTGAGACGATTGATATGATGATAGTAATATCAATAAAAACTTAGTAACGTAGAGGTAGCTTATTAAAATTAAACATATTGTACAAGTTAAGCGTGCTTGGCCTGTAGCAATATGAGGATGGGCAACGGAGTGGAAAGTTATCGTTTCAGTGTCAAGAGGAATATGAAAAAAAAGTACAAAAAAGTAAAAAAATGATTTTTTTTCAAAAAATCGATTTGAAAAATGAAAATTACTTACACCGATATCATTTCTAGGCCGTCGGCATAGCCTACACCGACCGCATTTGCTATGCCGACGGCACCCGAACCTACCCCGATGCCCGCATACGCCAACGACACCTAATCCGACGGCTGCCGTCGGGTAAGCCTAACCCGACGGCCTTTAGTGTCGACCTATATCACTTTTCATATAGTGCGATTTTAATGGTATTTTGTATATAATTTTATCTGCAGATTCTTGGCTGTCGAAGGTTCATGACAAGACAGAGGTGGCATAATTACGGCGAAAAAGTCTAGTTGAATGATTTGCACTCACTCACGAACGTCTGCTGACAGCTTTAAACAGTGTCAAGAGAAGCTGTGAACGCTTACACTAAAATTTAAACGCGACTCATGGAAACCAGCCGTACGCCTGAAAAACGTACAATCGTCGGAAATCAGTCACTGATTCCACCACTAGCTGGCTTCGGACCGGCCTGCTCCCTCTTTCACATAGAAGTCAAACCTCAACTTTCTCTGATCGATCGAGTACCTTTGTGCATGACCAGTCAGGGCGCGATTTGAAACGGTACGTGAGTGTACCGATCATCGCGTACGAGCAAGCTTCCTAGGGCAAGCAGACAAGGAGCAGATGAAAAAATGTCAGGCCAAAGCTTGGCAGAGAACGAACAGCGGTACATCTGTGTCGCCATGACACGAGAAAACCGTTGCAACTTTCCAAAGTCGACCGTAGTACGTCCCTGTGGAGTACATCTGAGGGACAGGATAGCAAAACATGATCGCTGTCGATCCAAAAGACGAGAGCCGCAACACCCACATGGGTCGATCGATCGGTTGGGTCGGTATGGTTCATGCGTGTTTTCAATGCGATGCGGTCCGATCGATCGACAGATTAGTGGCGTAGAAGGTCGGATAGGGTGATCAATCATAAGATGGTAATTTGACTCGAGCGGCGCGCGTGGACAGTGGACACCGTCGATTTTACTTCTCGTGACAACATTTAGCGTGTGCGGCCTACTGGGAGCTAGGTTGGTGGCAGAACTGCTGATCGCTGCTGCTTCAGTTATACACTCCAGCCTTGCGTGCGCCCACGGCCCTACCTCACGTCGACTTGAAAATAATTCCTGGATCGATCGTCCTAATCGATGACAAATTCAAGCTAGTAGATCGTGTGCTAACTTTGTTAAACAAAGCAAAATTAAATTGAGCAAAATGTTACGGCGGGCATGTTTAACCTACTCTTCAGTTCTAATATTATTTGGAGAAACTGACATGACTACTTGTTTACACCGGATGATACCAAACACATTGCCACGAGAATAACAAATCAAATTATGTGTTTGTGGATGCATGGAAAAGTAGTACTCCTAGTAGAATCATTCACAGAAAAAAGAGAGAGGAAAAGTAGTAGAATCCATCTTATTTCACGGTGGCTCATGATTAGTACAAGCGATGCTATTACAATACCAAGTGCATATCATGCGTACGTTGTCAATGTATTGTTAAACGTATAGTAATATGTAAGACACATTTGACCGCACAAAGCTGGCACAGTCATGCCAAGGTTTCAATTTATACTTTAAAGAAAGATTCATACATACTCCACCTGTTCCATAATATAAGCCTTTTTGCCAAACTAACTATTCCTTATTACTAAAATTGCTTATATTGTGAAACCAAGTGATATTTAATTACATAACGATGCACTAGAAACATCTAAGAAGATACTCCTTCTGCTCCATGGTATAAGCCGTTTTAGCAAAGCTTGCTAAAAAGGAATTATATTGTGGAATATAGGGAGCATTTGTTTGGTTGTACACATATGCTTTCCAAAAAAAAAATACTAATGTAATTGAAAAAACAAGGATACATAGAAATGTTCCCAAGATTTAGCAAATACTTAAGAAGTATAGAACTCACAATGTTTCAAATACTTTTAAATTAGCACAAGTAAGTATATTTTAATATACATGAAAGTTATGACACAATTAATATTAGAAAACAATTTATATTTGGTTACCTACCATGAAAGCTCAATAATGGCAAACGAAGGAACTCAAATCCAATATGGAAAACCTAAGGACCAAGTTAGAACTACGAGAGAATCAATGGATAAGTTCTAAATCAGATCTTGTTAAGAAGGTGCAAGAAAAAACTAAAGAGTTTTATTTAACATATAATTACAACAATAATTAATATAGCAAAAAATAAGTTAGAAGAAACTATAAAATTTTAGTGTAAATTATATGTTTGGTCGAAGCAAGTTTGAGGCATGGTTTCAATTAGTGTGCATACAACGAGGCTCGCAAGGCGGCGCGCCGCCGGGATGCATGCGCAGCTCCAGGAAACTAGGACATCGCGTGAAGTTTACAGTTATCGCTGTGACCACGTATGCTATTCCCTAGGTAGAAATTTGGTGAATGGGATGAGGGTTAGTGGTGGCTGTAATCCACATATCTATCTAGGCATGATATACAAATGTATGAACTATCTATCTATCTACGTACGATCTATTTCTCGGTGTTGAATTTTGTTGCGAAGAGTTTTTTATTAACATTTTATGTTCCCGGTTACTGTTCTTGCAGACCAATTAGCAAAGCTCAAAATTGGCTTCCGGTGGCCCTTGATGCTTTTAAGGTGCTACGTTTTAAGGGACATGTTAAAGTTGCTCTTACACTGGTATCATGTACTGTTTACACACCCTACATGTCTCATTCCTCGATCACTATCGTTGTACATATTTTAGCTTGTAGGTTACATTCATTATCGTACCTGAAGCTTATTATATGTTTCCAAGAGGAAATGGTTCCCAAAGACGTTTCGGTTATGTACAAGTACAAGTATAACAATGAACTGTAATCCACTCTGTTCTACAAGCATTTGTAGCTAGCATGTAGTGTTGAATTTTCTTTCCCTACAAGCACAACAGAATGTTATGTACGGGATTAAGTCATTTTGTCATTCTAATGGTAAGCTCATATTATAGAGTGGTGCTGATGTAGTGGGGGTGACTGCAAAGCACAGTGGCAGAGCAATGGTTAAAGAGGTGAATTCAGCTTTAGTCAATTTGCAAAAGAAACCTCTCAAAAAGAAAGAACGAAAAAAAAAAACTTGCATGCACCGCGCAATTAGTGCAATCCATGCACCGCACGTACGTACGCGGCCAGAAAGCGGCCCAGTGAGGAACGGTTCACCTCGTCCGGCCATCTCGTCTGCGAGCCTAGCTGCGAGGAAGCTCTGGGTCGTCCACTCGTCCTTTCCAGGACCGGCAAGGGGACCCCGGACCCGGCGCGTGTCGTCGTCGCCGCGGCTGATCGATGGGAATACGCCGGCTTCTTCTGTTTAGCTCATGCGCACATCTGTACATAGATGTAGTCCGTAGCCGTACCCTTCAACGAATGATTGAATGATGCATCTGCGCATGCTCTCGATCACCATTGATCCGGAGCACGGCCAGCGCTGGCCTGGCCGGAAATTTTCAAACGATCGCATTGCGCGCGCAGCGGCAGGCCAGAGCAGCGTGTTCGACCGCCCGGCCCAGCCTATAGTGCTGGCAGTGCAAAGTGCCGACGCAAATACACGCTGACTGACGCCCTCGATCGATCGAAAACCAATGCAGACTGCAGCGAGCGACTCTCGAATCTCGATCGAGCCGAACGAAGGCGAGATGGATCGATCGATCGCAGCTAACCATGGCCACATGGTTTTTTGGTACAATGATTGGCGATCTCGATTGCTGCTGCGGCACTGTACACTGTAGAGACGGAGAGCTGCACGGCGCAGACTGCAGTCGAGGGGCACTCACTGCGACGAGGATCTCTGCTAGTCTGCTCTCGCTGGCCGCCATGAGTGGGACGTGAAACTGTAGCATGTAGGTATCTGCTGCGAGCATCCTGTGCGCATATGTTACTCAGACTTCTATCAGAGAAGAGATAGAGGGAGCTTTCCTTCTGTCTTTGCTGCAACTTTTGTTTGTCACCCGTCAGAAGTCAGTGCGTGCTGGAGGCCTGGTCGAAACTGCCGGTATCTTTCTTCTCAGCAAAGAATCTACAAGCCCTGGCATCCACGTACGTCTGTAGTTCGCAATCTACCAATCAAAAAAAAAAGTAAAGCTGAGCGAGGACAATACTTAGAGTTTCTTAATAGGTTGGTTGTTCCATTTTGTAAATCGTTGCTGCGTTCAACGAGGAAAAAGTCTGGACCATTTGGAGGAGATGGCAAGAGGTAACTCCACACGATAGTCATATACAGATTGCAAAGTTGGTTCATGGACGGCGAATATATCATGTTTGCGTCTTGCCTGGGCCTAGAACCAGAAATAATAATAAGAATTTTCAATGATAGGTCTTCTACTAAATTGTAGGAGTGTGGGAAAGAAAGGTCTTGCTTTCTGCTTAAAGGATTTGATGTTTGAATATGATTTTGACTTTATTGGGTTGCAAGAGACTATGAAGAGACAGGTGGATGTGTCCATTTGTAGGAAATTTGATACTGAAGGAAAATACACTTGGTTGTGGTCCCCCTCCGTGGGCAAATTCGGGTGGTATTCTTTGTGGGATCAAATCCTCTAGATTTGATATTTTAACTGTTATCGTAAACAGATACCTCATTAAGACAAAAGTTTATGATAAAAAAATTACTACATGGATACTGGTTAATGGTAATCTATGGGGCAGCTCAGGCTGAAGACAAAGAGTAGTTCCTCATTGAACTTGCTGATTGCTGTAACAATTTGTTAATACCTGCTGTTATTGGAGGTGACTTTAATATACTTAGGTTTGGTAATGAGAAAAATAAGGCAGGGGGGTACAACAATATTCTCTGATGTGTTTAATGCAATTATTAATACTTATGTTCTGAGAGAAATTAAACTGAGTGGTGGACAATATACTTGGTCAAATAATCAAAAGAATCTTACCCTGTAAAAAGTTAGATAGGATTATGGTTAATCATGAATGGGAAAAAAATCCCACTAACTCAAACTAGGAAAATTCCTAGGGTCATGTCTGATCACAATCCTTTGATTGTGGATACTGGGGAGAAACCAATGATTAAATCAGCAGAATTCAGATCCGCAAAAAGATTGGATATATCATCCTGATTTTAATAGCAGAGTAAACACAACCTAGAATTCAATGCTGTGAAATACTAACAACATCTCCAAATATCCAGAGGAAAATTAAGAAAGTTAAAGCTAGCCTTAAGGGATGGGGAAACAACATAAAAGGAGATAGAAAAAAAGAAAAACTTCTTCTTTTGGTAGAGTTAGAAAAACTTGAGAATCTGGAGGAAACTAATGATCTGTCTGGGGATGATTACTCCAGGAAAAGCACTATCCAATATCTCCTCATGGAAATTTATGAAGCCGAGGAAAAAATGTGGAGAGAGAGATCAAGTGAGAAATGGCTCCTGTTTGGAGATAATAACTCTTCATATTTTAATAAAATAGCTAATGGGAGGAAAAGAAAAATACTATGTACTCTTTTCAAAATGATGGTACACTAATTCAAGGAACAGATGACTTGTTAACACATACAACTTCTTATTATAAAAATTTGTTTGGAGCTGGTGAGGGTGATAAAATGTCTCTAGATCCTTTGATCTGGACAGAAGAAGAGAGGCTGTCACTGGAAGATAACCAAAGTCTTGATGAACCTTTTTCATAACAAGAAAGAAAATTAGCATTGGATTCCATGGCTCAGAATAAGGTGCCAGGTCTTGATGGAATTCCTATTGAATTTTATCAGGCATGCTGGCCAATTATCAAACATGATATCATGCTTTTGTTTGAGGATCCGTCTCTTTGTAAATTAGATTTATATAGGCTAAACTTTGGCATGATTATTCTCCCGCAAAAATTTAAGGATACTGAAACTCTTTCTAAGTATAGACCTATCTGTTTCTTGCAAGTCATTTCCAAAATCATAACGAAAGTGGCCACAATTAGAATTGAACCTGTCATGATTAAATTGATTTCCCCTTCGTTCACAGACGGCCTTTATAAAAGGTAGAAACATTATGGATGGACTTTGCATGAAATGTTGCATGAGTCTAGAAGGAAAAACAGCAAGGAATAGTCATTAAAATAGACTTTGAAAAGGCATATGATAAGGTAGATTGGAATTACTTATTCAAGTGTATTTCTCAAAGAGGTTTTAGTGAAAAATGGTGCAAAATCTTTGAACTTATCATCAATGGACCCTTTGTGTCAAGATGAATTATGTGAGAGGGAAAGACTTTGGTAGTCATAGAGGGGCAAGACATGGTGATCCTTTCTCACCCTTCCTGTTTAACTTGGCCGCTGAAAACCTCGCAAAAATGATTACCCAAGCTCAATTTGCAGGGTTGTTAGTGGGTTTAGTACCCCATTTAATTGATAAGGGTGTAGCAATTCTACAGTATGCAGATGATACCATTCTGCTGATACAGGAAAATATGGATCGGACTATTCATGTTAAACTAAGCCTATACATGTTTGAAGCCATGTCTGGGTTGAAAATAAATATTGGGAAAAGTGAAATCATGTTAGTATTAGATGACCTGGAGAAGGGTTTATTGTATATAGACCTTTTTGGCTGTCAACTTGGGAGCTGGCCTATTATATATCTAGGAGTTCCTGTGCGGGTCAAGGATTCATGTAGCGGATGAAAACCCCCTAATTGACAAGCTGAAAAAGAAAATGGATGGATGGGTGGGCAATTCTTCTTCTATTGGTGCTAGATGGACTCTCATTCAGTCCTCTCTGAGCAGCACACTCATCTATGACATGTCCATCTATTTACTTTCTGATACTACACTGGGGAGTTGCACTAAAATGATTAGAAAATTTTTCTGGCATGGAACTGGCAATAAATATAAATACTATATGGTTAGATGGTCAATTATTTGCAAACCAAAGTGCAAAGGGGGTTTGGGGATTAAAAACTTGAAATTGTTCAATATTTGTTTACTATGTAAATGGTGGTGGAAACTAGGAACTAGGTCTGGTATGTGGCAAAAATATGGTGAGAAATAAATATGGGGTGTCTCATGGTATTTGGAGAGTTAAGATGAAAGCTAATGATTCACCATTTTGGAAGAGTACACTGATAATCAAAGAAATTTACTTAAGAGGGAGAAAGATTAGTATCGGTGATGGAAAAGCAACTGATTTTTTTGCATGATGCCTGGTGTGGCCAGCATCCCTTGATAGATCAATTTCCATTACTTTTCTTCATTTGTAATCAATAGTGTGTGACCGTTAGGGAAATGTTTGATTGCAATTGGTCCCTCACCTTTAGGAGATGGCTTGATCCAGATCTACAATTAAACAAGTCTTCAAGGAGCAGGTACAAAAGAGGACATGATGGCAAGTCAGTTCGCCTTCATCAAGCTGCGACTAGGATGTATGAGATGGCCAGAAGAAACTCCATGCTACGTCTCACAGAAGCTGATCCTGCGGAAGATGAGGAGGTTATCGTGGACTGAAGATGGAGCTTGACATCGTGAAGAAAGCTATGGGGAAAACAACAGATGGTTCGCTGTCACAAACTTTCCTAGTCTATCTTGACCAGATGATGATTGGTCTGTAATAAGTACTACATGTTAGGCTTTCTACTTCCCCGCCGCCTAGTGATGAACACCCATGATGCCTGTTGTTTTTGCGGTTTCTTTTCATTTTGCTTTATCTGCACTGAGAACTTGGAAAAAGACCTATGTTCTGTTATCCTTGATAATAGAACCCGGCTCCATGTCTGGAGGTAGTATCCGTGTATGGGAAGAAAATCATGTTTGCGTCTTAGCCAAGTGCCAACCTTTTAATTTAGTGCCTGTGGTGCATTATGATTTATGAGAGTGTAAGCCTATTGATTGATGAAAATGACGGAATACAGAACAAACAAACCCTAGCGGTTCCTGCGTCGCTCCCGCGAGCGATCGGAAACTCCCCCACCCCACCCCTTTCCCTCCTCCTCGCCGCCGCCGGAGGGCGCCACCGGCAGGCCTGGGATTCTTCGCCCCTTCACGCGGTGGTGGTAGCGCACGACGCCGCAGCCGGTCTGTCGGTCTGTCTGTGGGCTTCTTCGCCCCTTAACGCCGTGGTGGTAGCGCTGGATGCAGGGTGCGGTCGCGTGGTCGCTCAGCGGCTCGGTGGCTACGCGATCCATGGCGAGGACGGGAACGCCTCGGCACGTAGGCCGGCGACCATGACATGCAAAGCGGCCGTACGCCTGAACAACGTACAATCGTCGCAAATCAGTCACTGATTCCACCACTAGCTTGCCCCCGCCTCTCAGCCGCACCGGTGGAAAAAAGGCCATTGGTCCCAGTTTGTAACGCCCATTAGTCCCGGTTGTAGTAATTAGGACTAACAAAGCAGTTGTTTACGAACTGGGACCAATGGTCCTCCACGTGGCCCGAGGTATGTGCTGCGGCTGGAGGACCTTTGGTCCCGGTTTGTAACACGGACCGGGACTAAAGGTCCATTCGGAATAAAATTTATATTTTCTGTTTTGGAATTTCTGTATTTTCTTTATTTCTGTATTTTTCTTTATTTCTCTATTATCTAATCATCTCTATTCCTTCCCTACTAGCTTCCAAGACAGTGGTCCTCACTCCATTGTCATATCAAATTACAAGTACTTGTGGTCCTCAATAACCGGTTGGTCACCCATCCTCACACTGCTCCACCCTTAGCACGCTTAACTTCTCCATTCCTTCCATAGTAGCTTCCAAAACTGTGCTCGCGACTTCTTGATATTGGTATGCTACCAATTCTATTAACCTATACACTTTAGAAACATATAATATTACTTTTTTAAATTCCAAATAAATTCACAAATTACGCAACATTGATTAAGTAATAATAAGCATGAGGGAGTACATTTTTTACGCAATATTCAAAAAAGGCCAAAAAACTTGAAAAATCCAAAATAGTAGCAATATAATAGACTTGTTAACCAAACAAGAGGGAGTACATTTTTTCATATATATATATGCACTCGCACACCACACCACACACACATCTAGCTAGTAGCCTTCTAGGTTCCAAAAACTCCTAGCAATCTCAAAGCTCAAGCGAGCGTCTAGAGCGGCATACAACACTTGCTTGTCGCTTAATGGAACTTTGGCCCAACCATATATAAGTTCTTCTTCTTCTTCTTCTTCCTCGTCGCCCTTCTTCTTGTTCTTCTTGATCTTCTTCTTCTTCTCAAGCTTTGTCCCAATAGTAGCATTGGACAGATCGTATAGACTCGGAATTGATTTCGTGGTGGGGTTCGGTATAATCACTTGGAGGTCGTGCACCAATGAAATTTGAATTCCATATGGTTGCAGCATGCGCACGTCATTGCCGATAGCCGCGCCGCAGAATCTAATGGTGGGGTCCCCCAAGAAATCTCTTAGCGGCTGCGGCACATGATCGGCCCGACATATTTGGAAGAGCAAAACCTTGGATGCCACCGAGAGTTGAAGGAGGGTGGCACGCTGATGAGGCTTATCGCGAGGGGTGGTGAACTCGCAGTCCAAGCCCACACATTTGACCGGTGCAGCGTCGAGGAACCGCTGATTGACAGCGTGGAGCCACTTCTCCACTGTTGATGCACGGACGGTTTCCGTGATGGTGAATTCCATCCCTTCGGCGGTGAAATTATGCACCCGCGTCACCGGCTCCATTGAAATGAGAGGGAGAGAGAGAGCTCGCCGCCGGTGATGGCTATGGTGTTTTTGAGGAGATGCTATGGCGTTTTGGAGGAGTTTAGGAGAGGATGAAGAATTGCTTATAGATACATCCTTATATACTAGAGAGAGGAAAGAAGAAGAGGCTGGCCGGCAGTGTGATTAGCCCGCCGGCGATGAGGTCCCGATGCGTCGTTCAATTACCGAAGTGATCAAGTTAATGGCCACAGCGATCGAAGCGATCGGCGACTATGCGTAACTGGCGCGGGAGAGCGGCGGTTCGTTTGAACTGCCCTTTAGTCCCGGCTCGTGGAGCAAACCGGGACTAAAGGGTGCCCTATAGTCCCGGTTTGCGCCACGAGGCGGGACTAAAGGCCCTAAGGCATTAGTCCCGGTTGGTGGTGCAAACCGGGACCTAAGGGCCCATTTGAACCGGGACTAATGCCCCTGGCCCATATTTTCAAATGAACCGGGACTAATGACCTCTTTAGCCGTGGACCAAACACGTTGAAAACTAATGGGGGAGGATGAAAGCCTCTTTTTCCACTAGTGCCGGCCTGTTCCTTCTTTCACATAGAGGTCAAAACCTCAACTTTCTCTGAGCGATTTGAAATGGTACGTGTGTGTACCGATCAAGGCGTACGAGCAGGCTTCCCAGGGCAAGCAGACAAGGAATAGATAAACATTTGACAGGCCAAAGCTGGCAGGGAACGTACAGCGGTACATCAGTGTCGCCATGAGAAAACCATTGCAACTTTGCAAATCGACCAGTGTATTGCAGAACAGATGATCTACTTCCACACAAGAGTAACCAAATAGCGCCATAACAAAAATATATACCTTTATAAATTCCTAGTTAGTTTGCAGGAGCAACTCCACACCACACGTACCACGTATCTATAAGACACATTTGACCACGAAAATCTTGCAGAATTATGCCAACGTATAATTTATACTTTCATAGTTTCTACTCCCTCCGATCACTACTACTTATTGTTAATACGGATGTATCTAGACACATATTAGGGGCAGATACATCCATATTAGTGACAAGTAATAGTGGTCGGAGGGAGTATATATTTATTACATAATGATACACTAGAAAACTCTATTTAGATATTTGTTAGATTGTACTCAAATGCTTAAAGAAATATATGAATACTAATGTAGTTGAAAAATGTGAGAAGGCATAGAAATACATTTAAATTTGCATAATTAAGTATATTTTGATATACATTAAAAATGTGATACAGTTAATATTAGCAACATAGTATATTTATTTGATTGTGTTAACTACTATCAGAGCTCAGTAAAACAAAGGAACTCAGAGCCAATTTGGATACCTAAGGAGCAAGTTAGAACTATGAGAGAATCCATGTATAAGATCTAAACAGACCAAGATGAGAAGATGCAAGAAAAACTAAAGAGTTACATTACAAATAATTCCAGCAAGACTTAATATACTAAAAATAAGTTTGAAGAAACTATAAAATTTTAGTGTAAAATATGTTTGGATGACGTGCAATTGAGGCTTAATTTCGCGCAACGCGCGAAGACCTAGGCTCAGGAGGCGGCGCGGCGCCAGAGGAATAGTTCTAGGCATTCGTCGAGCGCTTTGACAGCGGGTGAACGCCTTTGCCTTTTGTGCCACCCTAGGCCCCGATGCTTAAATTTGGTAGTATAATATGCCAGCAATGTATGAACTATCTGTCTATGTCAAATCTATATCTCTGGTTTCTATTATTGTCAATATTTTTTCAAACCTCGTAACTAGGTTTCAATAACCCTTTTACACGTTTTTAGGGGTGACGTTTAATGAGATCTGATAGAGTTGCTCTCATATTGATCATATATGGCTTACACACCCTGCATGTCTCATTCCTCGACCCCCATCATTTGTACACATTCTAGCATGTTTTTTTAATATCATATCTGGTATTGGAACGAGTATGGCTATGCGGGATGTAGATTAAATTAGTTGTTGGATCAGATATGGTTTACACAAGAGTATCATATTTTATGTCTCATTCGGCCAAGCACGTTTTGGGTCTGTACAACAATGTGGTTCAATGGAACGTAATCCACTGATCTGCTAGGATGAGCAGTTGTAACTAGCATGTACAGTTGAAAGTTTCCCCTACAAGCACAACACAATGTTGTATCCGAGATTAAGTCATTTTCTCAAACTCATGGAAATTAAGCACAAATTATAGCGTGGTAGTAATGCGGTGGGGTGACTGCAAAGCACAATGGTAGAGCAATGGGGAAAGAGATTGAAGGCGTGAAGCGGAGTGGGTGGTTTGGTAAATGAGAAGAGAAGATAGACGCATTGTTGTCATTTTCTTTGTGGTTCTGTAAAATCTACTCATACAACGTAGGTAATCGATCAATTGTGATTGCATTGTAAATTTACAAGAAAAAGAAAGAAATCCTATAAAAAAGAATGAGAAAATGCTTACCAATGCATTCGGAGCAACACGCCAACACCTGTATGCGCCGCGCAGTGTAGCCCAATGCATGCACGTACTCCCTCCGTTTAGAAATATAAGATGTTTTAGCTTTGTGAAGTGAGTGTATTTAGATATGTTTTAGTGTATAGATTCGTTTGAATATATACACTAAAAGATGTCTAGATACACTTATTTCATAAAGCTAAAACATCTTATATTTGTAAACGGAGGGAGTACGTTCATGCATGCATGGCCTTGGAAACCTGTGTCGATGTCGGTGTACGTCTGCTGCTCCTTGGGCTCTGGGGCCTGGATAGGGCTGGACCGATCCGCCGAGCACCCATCTGAAAAAGATTAAGAGTTTTGGGCCACGACAATCATAGACTGGTGGCAGCTGCATTTTCCGTGCAGGCTGCCAGCGGACGAATGTGATGGCACACGGCGGTCGACCGATCGTGGTTGCTGGCGGGGGTGGCCGTGCACGCAGAGCAGCAGCCGAAGAGGAACGCGCGCGGACTCCGAGGAAGCGTCCGTCCGGTCCGACATCTCCCCTGCGAGCGAGCCTAGCTTGCTGGAGTGTGGGTCGCACGGCCGAAAAGCCACCGAAGCTCTGGCCGTCCTTTTCCCGGACCGGCTGGGGACCCGGCGCGGCTGATCGCTGGGAAAACGCCCCCGCGTCTTCTTCTGTTGAGCTCATGCGCACATCAGTGCATGTAGCCTGCAGTAGCCGTACCCGTCGACGAATGATGCCGACGGTCGATTTGATCCATGCCGACGACGACGGGGCACCGCTGGGCCCTGCAGCCTATAGCCTATAGGACTGCAAAGCGCAAGCGCTAATACAAGCTGAACGAAGCCGAGACAGGTGGATGGATTCATCGCAGCTAAGCATATCGCTACATTACAATGATTTGCGATCTCGCCTGCTGCGTCGGCACTGTAGATCGAAACCGAGCTCTGCACGGGCACTGGCTGCGACGATGATCCCTGCCCTCGCTGGCCGCCATAAGAGGTCTGTGAATTAACTGTAGCATGTAGGTATCTGCTGCATGCATGCATCTTGCACGCATGTGTTACATGGACTTCAGTAAGAGAGATGGAGGGAGATTTCTGTCTTTGCTGCTGCATGCAACTTTTGCGCTGCTGAAAACTGGTTTAGTTGAGTGTCAGAGGTCAGAACATGCTGGCCGGGGGAGCTGAAGTGGAACGAGAGTGCCGGTGTTTTCTTCTCAGCAAAGAATCTCTGTGCTTTTTGTTGAACGGGAGAATATCTCAGTGCTTGTAGTTCGCAATTTACCAATACCTAAAAAATGTTAAGCTAACCGAGGGAAATAGTTAACAGAGATTACTAGTCGAGTATCTAGTAGGTTGTTCCATTTTGCAATCTTTTATTGATCGTTGATCAAGAAGAGTTTACTTCTGGGATACAGAATAATTAGCCGTGTTAGTCCTACTGCGCTAGGCCCATCACCGAAGCACGAAACACATAAGGTTTAGGGTGAACCCTAGTCAATGCGGGACCTCCTATTTGACGCCTTTAGCGTCGGCGAGGGCATCGACGCCTGAAGAATCGCTCGCATGGGCCGGCCCACTAACTTCGTCGCCCACTTTCCTAATTCGGGCTTTTATGTTTTTCTGCTTCAATTTTGTTACAAATCACCGTTTCGGGATTCGATTTTTTTTCAGATTTTAAAATTTTGTTAAGATTCCGAAAAATTGTTCAATTTCAGAATTATTCATATTTTAAAAAATTCAATTTCGAAAATTTTCATTTTAAATTTGATCAGATTCAAAATTGTTCAGTTTCAAATTTGTTCAATTTGAAAATTGTTCCATTTAAAAAATTGTTCCATTTAAAAGTTGTTCCATTAAAAAATTATTCCATTTAAAAAGTGTTCCATTTAAAATTGTTCAATTTAAATATTGTTTAATTTCAAAATCATTCAAATTTCGAAAAACTGTTCAGTTTTTAAATATATTTTGAAAAAAATTCTCATTCAAAATTGTTCAAATTAAAAAAGTTTCATAAAAACCTAACTTGAAAAGACAGAGAAAAACTGACCCACAAAAACAGGAAAACCAGAGAAAAACCGACCAGATATTTCTAGAATGTTCCTAAAACCGGAATGGACCAATGTCTTACTGGGCCGGCCCATTTCAGCGACTGCACTCAAAACGGGTACGCGTCGGTTCGTACCGGACGCAAGAAGCGTCAAATAGGATTTGCCAGTCAATGCTCGTTGTGATGATTTTCAAGTTCACACGCACCCCTTCTTTCTGTATTTGACTTGTCAGCTCTAGTTGGGCCGAGCCCATTAAAGAGACGGTGTTCGCTTTTTTATCGGCTTTGGAACACTTGGTTTTCTATTTTTTTATTGAGCCTTTGAAAAAATCATGCGTTGTTTTTATTGTATGGAAGCATTATTTTGGTTTTCTCCTTGATGCTTTATTTGGGTTGACTTGGCGCATGCTCACACATGTTAGACTCTTACAAAGTCGCCAATAGCCTTCATGATCATTTAGTTTTTAACTTTTGATGCCATCTTATGCTTCTTTTAATGTCGCTTTGCATAATTATGGCAATTATTGCTCTCTTAGTTGGTCGCTCCCAGTCTTTTGCTAGCCCTCGCCTTGTACTGAGTATGAGCTCTACTCATGCATCCAACTCCTAAAAGCCAAAGTTTTCCAAAGTGTTCACCATACATACCTACTAGCAATTTGCTATTCCAAGTAAATTTGACTTGCTTTTATTTTCTCTTCAAATTAAACTCTTACCAGTGTTATGCGAAATTCGGTCAGTAAAGCTCTCACGAACCGGAAGGCACACTTTACTTTTTCTTGTTCTTAAAAATTTGACATTGTGGTCTCTTATGTTGAGTTGTTATGCTTGCAAGTTGTAAGTTGGATTCTAGCCCAGCCATGCTGTCATGGGGCAAGCTTTCAACATTGCACTTCTTATTTGAGTTGATATCGTGATCTTTTGTTTATGGATGCCCGCGGTGTGAAATGAATTGGGAATCTTGTGGGGATCATGGAGTTTGTATATGTGTTAGGGAAACGTCATACCCATGGTGAACATTCGACGACGCATCTCACAATAAAAAGCTAAACAAAAGGCAAATAAAAGAGATGTCGAGGTGTTCATTGTCTGCTTGTCCTGTCATTTTGGTGTGGGCTTGTTCCATATCATCGGGCACGGAGGTACCCCATTGGCGGTTCTCAGTGATATGCATATACTTACAATGACAAGAGCCTTGCTTGGGACTCTAAGTAAAGTAGCATGAGGTTTGGGTACTCGTATTCACGAGGCACGAGGTTTTCAACTTATGATTTGTCAAGCATATGCATCATAATTGTTCTCGCATTAACTTTAACCATTCAAGATGCTTATGATGGGAGCAATGAGAGCTCAAAGCCGGTAAGTACCATAATTTTTGAAGGTTATAAAACTTGCAATCACTGCTTTCCTCTGCGAAGGGCCTTTCTTCTACTTTTATGTTGAGTCACCACCTTCTATCTTTATGCACCATTAAGAGAGCATAGTTGTCATTCTTAGTGTGATATGCATTGTCCCAAAGTTCATTGATTGACTCATATTGTTGGTTTCACTTGTTCTCAAATTATTTGTATCTAGTCGCCCTCTTAAACTTGAAGGTGTCCTATGTATTTATGTTTTGCTCTCTTTGAAGGACAAGCTGAAAACCATTTGTATGTTTTTCCTTATGATTTGAACACACGTTTGACTTTCATTGTTTCATTTTAAATTCACAACAAAAAAAACTAAGCCCTAGTAGGGCTGAGTGCCAGAGTCCATGAAAATTCTATATAGCCATGCTGGATGGCACGAAAAAGTACTCCCTCTTGTTTTGTTTACCATGTCCTACTTTTAACAAGCATTTCTTTACCAGGACATATGAAGGTAAATGCGGATGGATCGTTTCATCATGATTCACATGCAGGTTCGATTGGAGCAGTGATTCAGAACTCAAATGGGCACTTCGTGGTAGCTTCGACGGTCTTCCTCTCACATGTTATGTTCCCTGCAGCGACAGAAGCCATGGCTATGAGAGAGGGTTTGTCACTTGTAAATCGTATTGGCTACACAAATGTGATCATGGAATCGGATTCACCATTGAAGCATGTACAAGCTTGGTGGTGAGAGTCATCGGCAATTTTTGCGGATTGTGTTGATCTAGCATCGTTGATCAACTCAGTTTCCTTTCAATAATGCCCACGATAAGCCATGAAGTCGCTCACGAGCTAGCTAGGAATTGCTTTGTTGGTACTCATTCGAGAAATTGGGTCGGCGAACCCCCTGATTTTATTCTTTGTACTTCTAAACGATTGATACGTCTCAAACGTATCTATAATTTTTGATGCTCTATGCTTGTTTATACACCTTTGCTTTGTGTTTTGTTACATTTCGTGGTGTTTTTATGCATTTTATAGAACTAACCTATTAACGAGATGCCACAGTGCCAGTTCCCTGTCTGCTGTTTTTGTGTTTCACAAAAGCTACACATGAAATATTCTCGGAATTGGACGAAATAAAAACCTGAATTCCTATTTTTCCCGACACGAGACGAAGTCCAAAGATGAGATGGAGGGGCACCAGAGGGCGGCCACACCACACCATGGCGCGGGCCCCCGGCCGCGCCATGGCATGGTGTGGGCCCTGATGGCGTGTAAGTAACAGCCCGTTGGGAACCCCAAGAGGAAGGTATGATGAGCACAGTAGCAAGTCTTCCCTCAGTTGTGAAACCAAGGTTTATCGAACCAGTAGGAGAAAGCCAAACTTCAGAATGTGATGCCTGCTAGCTTCGTGACACTTCGGACAATGGCACCAGGAATATTGTTGGTGTGTCTTCACCTAGCAGCAACGTGAAACCTGCACACAACCAAGAACTTTGCTCCCAACTTACGATGAGGTTGTCAATCTCACCGGTTTGCTATAAACAAAGGATTGAGCGTATCGAGTGGTAAAAGGATAATATTATGCAAGAAAGTAAACAGTGCGAGTAAAAGTAAAACGGTATAGCAATGTAAAGGAAATTGGACCGGGGTCCACAGTTCACTAATGGTGTCTCTCCATAAGATAAATAACAACATGCTGGGTAAACAAATTACAGTTAGGCAATTGATAGAATAAAGATAACGTACATATGTCATGAGGATCACTATGAGATTCACTCTGGGCATTACGACAAAATACATAGATCGTAATTCAACTGCATCTATGACTAATAATCCACTCGCGGGGAGTCATCCGAGTACCCCTTGAGTATTAAGTTGCGAATAACAGATAACTACATTAAGCAAAGTGCGTAAAGTAAACAAAGCAAATGTCCTTGGCACAAGAATGTTGTTTTCTCCCTACTGGTAACAACACATCTACAACCTTAGAGGTTTCTGTCACTCCCCCAGATTAAGTAGAGGCATGAACCCAACTATCGAGCATAAATACTCCGTCTTGGAGTCACTAGCATCTACTCGGCCAAGATATCTACTAGCAACGGAAAGCATGCAAGATCATAAACAACATAGAGATAACATAAAGATATATGATTCAGCACATCAACTTAACATAGTACCAATACTCATCTGATCCCAACAAACACAATATGTATGATTACATAAAGATGATCTTGATCATGTAGGGCAGCTCACAAGATCTCAACATGAAGCACATGGTAGAGGAGACAACCATCTAGCTACTGCTATGGACCCGTAGTCCAAGGTAGACTACTCACACATCACTCCGGAGGCGACCATGGTGGTGGAGAAGGCCTCCGGAAGGGATTCCCCTCTCTGGCAGGATGCCGGGAAGAGCTTCTGGATCCTCCCGATCTCGTTTCGACGATGGCGGCAGCTTGCAATATGTTTCGAGGAAAAGCGATCCGTCCCCTAGGTTTTTCCCGTTGATGGGATTTTACAGGCGAAAGGGCAGCGTCAGGAGATGGGCCACCTGGCCTCACCATGGGGTGGCGCGCCCAGGGGCTAGGCCGCACCCCCCTGTGGTGAGCCTGCCTCTTGGCCCCCCTCCGTCTTATCTTCGGTCTTCACGAAGCTTCGATAAAAATAGAAGGTTCGGCTTTTGTTTCATCCAATTCCGAGAATATTTCCTGTGTAACTTTTCTGAAACACAAAAACAGCAGAAAACTGAGAACTAGCACTATGGCATCTTGTTAATAGGTTAGTTCTGGAAAATGCATAAAAATGCCACGAAGTGTAACAAAACACAAAGCAAATGGTGTATAAACAAGCATGCAGCATCAAAAATTATAGATACGTTTGAGACGTATCAGGCCCCTGGCCCACCTTCTGACGCCGCCCTTTCGCCTATATATTCCCCTCGACGGGAAAACCTAAAGGGACCGGTCACTTTTCCACGAAACCTACTGCAAGCCGCCGCCATCGTCGATGCGAGATTGGGAGGGTCCAAAAGCTCTTCCCGACACCCTGCCAGAGAGGGGAATCACCACTGGAGGCCTTCATCACCATTCTCGCCTCCGGAGTAATGTGTGAGTAGTCTACCTTGGACTATGGGTCCATAGCAGTAGCTAGATGGTTGTCATCTCTACCTTGTGCTTCATGTTTAGATCTTGTGAGCTGCCTATCATGATCAAGATCATCGTTGTGTAATTCTATATCTTGTGTTCGTTGGGATCCGATGAATATTGGTACTATGTCAAGTTGAATTGTTGATTTATGATCTTTATGTTATCTCTATGTTGTTTATGATCTTGCATGCTCTCCGTTGTTAGTAGATATCTTGGCCGAGTAGATGCTAGTGACTCCAAGAGGGGGTATTTATGCTCGATAGTGGGTTCATGCCTCTAGTAATCTGGCGGAGTGACAGAAACCTCTAAGGTTGTAGATGTGCTGTTGCTACTAGGGAGAAAAAAATAATCTTATGTTCAAGGACATTCGTATTGTTTCATTACACACTTTGCTTAAGGTGATAATCTGTTGCTTGCAACTTAATACCCAATGGTTGCTCGGGCGACATCCGGAGGGTGGATTATTAGTCATAGATGCAGTTGGATTACGGTCTATGTATTATGTTGTAATGCCCAAGTGAATCTCATAGTGATCCTCATGACATTTGTACGCTTGCTTTATTCTATCAATTGCCCAACTGTAATTTGTTTACCCAGCATGTTGTTATTTATCTTATGGAGAGACACCACTAGTGAACTGTGGACCCCGGTTCATTGTTTTACATTGCTATTACCGTTTACTATTTACTTGCTTTATTTACATTCTTGCAAACTACTATATTTTACCACTCGATACGCTTAATCTTTTGTTTACAGCAAACCGGTGAGATTGACAACCTCACTGTGAGTTGGGACAAAGTGCTTGGTTGTGTTGTGTGCTGGTTCCACGTTGCTGCTGGAGTAAAACTACACCATGGACAAGTTTCCTGGCGCCATTTTCCGGGGCTGTTGCAAAGCTAGCGGGCATGAACCTTCTTAAGTTTGGTCCTTTCTCCTACTGGTTCGATAATCTTGGTTTTACAACTAAGGGAAGACTTGCTGTTGTGCTCATCATAACCTTCTCTTGGGGTTTCCAACTGGGCGGTTATATATATATAACTCCTACATCAACACCGTACCACCAACGATGTAACTGTACTTTGATAGAAGCAGCAAGTTTCAGATACACTTTTTTCCTTACCAGGATACCTAAGGGGACTGGGCGGTTATATATATATATAACTCCTACATCAACACCGTACCACCAACGATGTAACTGTACTTTGATAGAAGCAGCAAGCATTTCTTTACTCAATTCATTTTAAGAAAATCTTAGGGGGATTTCCCAATTTGTCATACGTTTCTTTGCAATTTGATTATTGGCCACACCCATGTGGTGGTCCTATGGAAAATAACCCAATTTCAAAGAAAAGTGGAAATCATCAAATATCTCCAAAATTGACTAGACTGCTACCCTTTGCTTTTCCATATGCTTGTTTCAACAAAGAACTCATGAATGTAGTATAAATATTCATTTAAAAAAATACTTAGTATGAATGGGCTAATCCCTTCAAGGTTCTAAATAATCCAACTCTGCCCATATCAAAACAAGTAGGGTCAGGAAGGATCAAACCTTGATGTCTAGACTTCGGCAGGGACTTTGTTTTTTCTTCTTTCTTTGCTTTTTTGATTGTCTTGATGCATCATCGGCTACGTGGGGGACGCCGTTTTGGCACGCGTAAGCTGACTGACAGCGATGGTGTCACCGATTCCACCTATTGTTCCCACTTAGAACATAGTTCGAGCCGCTTGCCACCCCATAGTGGGAGCTGATACGTCTCTAACGTATCTATAATTTTTTATGCTCTATGCTTGTTTTTACACCATTTGCTTAGTGTTTCGTTACACTTCGTGGCATTTTTATGCATTTTCCGGAACTAACCTATTAACGAGATGCCACAGTGCCAGTTCCTTGTTTTCTGCTATTTTTGTGTTTCAGAAAAGTTACACAGAAAATATTCTCGGAATTGGACAAAACAAAAGCCGAACGTCCAGAAATTTACCGAATCTTCCAGAGAACCAAAGAGGAGACGGAGAGGGGCCACTGGGGGGCCACACCACCAGGGGGCGCGGCCTGCCCCTGGCCCGCGCCCACCTGTGGTGAGGCCACCCAGGTCCACTTCTGATGTCTAAAGACCCCCGACGGGAAAAACCTAAACACCGGATCACTTTTCTAGAAACATATCACGATCCGCCGCCACCATCGACCCGAGATCGGGAGGGTCCAGAAGCTCTTCCCGACACCCTACCGGAGAGGGGAATCGCCACCGGAGGTCTTCTTCATCGCCATGTTTGCCTCTGGTGCGATGAGTGAGTAGTCTACCTTGGACTATGGGTCCATAGCAGTAGCTAGATGGTTGTCTTCTCCACCATGTGCTTCATGTTTAGATCTCGTGAGCTGCTTTACATGATCGAGATCACCGTTATGTAATTCTACATGTTGTGTTTGTTGGGATCCGATAAATATTGGTGTTATGATTGGGTTGATGTGCTGAATATTATCTTATATTATCTCTATGTTGTTTATGATCTTGCATGCTCTCCGTTGTTAGTAGCTATCTTGGCCGAGTAGTTGCTAGTGACTCCAAGAGGGGGTATTTATGCTCGATAGTTGGGTTCATGCCTCTACTTAATCTGGGGGAGTGATAGAAACCTCTAAGGTTGTAGATGTGTTGTTGCCACTAGGGAGAAAACAACATTCATATGCTCAAGGGCATATGCTTTGTTTACATTACACACTTTGCTTAATGCAGTTATCTGTTGTTCGCAACTTAATACTTGTGGAGTTCTCGGATTGATTCGCCACAAGTGGATTATTAGTCATAGATGCAGTTGGATGACGGTCTATGTATCTTGTTGTAATGCCCAGAGTAAATCTCATAGTGATCCTCTCGACATATGCACGTTGTCTTTATTCTATCAATTGCCCAACTGTAATTTATTTACCCAGCATGTGTTATTTTATCTTATGGAGAGACACCACTAGTGAACTATGGACCCCGGTCCTATTTCCATTACATTACTATCACCTGTTTACTTTACTCACATTGTTTACTTTACTCGCATATTACTATTACTTTCCACTCGATACGCTCATACCCTTTGTTTCAAGCAAACCGGTGAGATTGACAACCTCATCGTAAGTTGGGAGCAAAGTATTTGGTTGTGTTGTGTGCAGGTTCCGCATTGCTACTAGTTGAAGACGCACTAACAAGTGTCATAAACGGCGCCCTTGTTGGAGTGTCACTAGGCTAGCAAGCATCACCTTTTTGAGTTTGGCTTTTTCCTGGATTTGATAAACCTTGGTTTCTTACTAAGGGGAAATTTGCTACTGTGCTCATCATACCTTCCTCTTAGGGTTCCCAACTGGACGGTGAAAAACCATCAACACCGTGCCGCATCAAGCTAATTTTCTGGCGCCGTTGCCGGTGAAAAAGAAGACTTCTGCAAGGGGAGTTTCGCACGCACATCGTTTACTTTGTTTTATTTTTGCTTTTACTTTATTTTTACTTGCACCATTTTATCAAAAATACAAAAAAATTAGTTTCCTTTATAGTTGCTTTTACTTGTCTGCTTTTAGTTTTGCTAGAATGGCTACTCCTGAAAACACCAAGTTGTGTGATTTTACTAGCACTAATAATGGTGATTTTATCTTCACTCCTATTGCGCCACCTGCTCCTGCTGCAAATTTTTATGAGATTAAGCCTGCTTTGTTGAACCTTGTTATGAAAGAGTAATTTTCTGGTGCTAGTACTGATGATGCTGCAGCTCATCTCAACAATTTTGTTGAGCTATGTGAGATGCAAAAGTATGAGAATGTTGATGGTGATATTATTAAGCTTAAATTGTTTCCTTTTTCTTTGAGAGAAAAAGCTAAGGATTGGTTGTTGTCTTTGCCGAAAAATAGTATTGATTCATGGGCTAAGTGTAAGGATGCTTTTATTGGTAGATACTATCCTCCTGCTAAGATTATAGCTTTGCGTAGCAATATTATGAAGTTTAGTCAGTTTGATAATGAACATGTTGCTTAAGCTTGGGAAAGACTGACATCTATGATAAAGAATTGTCCCACTCATGGACTGCCTACTTGGATGATTGTCCAAACTTTTTATGCAGGACTGAATTTTTCTTCAAGGAACCTATTGGATTCAGCTGCTAGAGGCACTTTTATGTCCCTTACCTTGAGCGCCGCAACTAAGCTTCTCGACAATATGATGGTAAATTATTCTGAATGGCACACCGAGAGAGTTCCTCAAGGTAAGAAGGTAAATTCTGTTGAGGAAACCTCTTCCTTGAGTGATAAGATTGATGCTATTATGCTTATGCTTTCTAATTATAGGACTCATGTTGATCCTAATAATGTTCCTTTGGCCTCTTTGGTTGCTCAAGAAGAGCATGTTGATGTAATCTTCATTAGAAATAATAATTTTAACAACAATGCTTATAGGAACAATTCTGCTAGTAACAATTATAGGCCGTATCCTTCTACCAATGGTAATGGTTATGGTAATTCCTCCAACAACACTAGGGCCGCGCCCTCCGAGCTTGAGGTAATGCTCAAGGACTTCATCGGCAAGCAAAATGCTTTTAACAAGTCTATTGAGGAAAAGTTAGGCAAAATTGATATTCTTGCTTCTAAAGTTGATAGCCTTGCTCATGATGTTGAACTTCTGAAATTAAAAGTGTTGCCTAATGAGGTGAAAGAGAACAATCCTTTTGCCACTGCTAATACTATCCAAGTTAGAATTGATGAAAATGTTAGGATGTTAGCAAAATTGCATGCCAGGTCGGAAAGAGAAGATGAGATGGCTAGAAAGATGAAGGTATGTACCACTACTACCTCTAATGATGTTATTCCTAATGCTAGCAATCCTCTTACTTTGATTGGTGTAGAGAGAACTCCTACTCCTAGTGTTAAAAAGCCCAAAACTGCTAAAACTTTTTCTCAAAAGAGTGCTGAAATTTTTCGGAGTGTAGGAGATGATAGCTCTATTTCCTTTAATGATTTTGATGTTGATGGCTGCAATATATCTAAAGTTATTTTGTTCTTGCAAAAGCTTGCTTTGACTCCCAATGCTAGTTCTTTAAATGTTGCTTTTACTAAGCATATTACCAATGCTCTCATGAAAATTAGGGATGAAAAGTTGAAGCAAAAAGCCTCTATTCCCAAGAAATTAGAAGATGGTTGGGAACCCATCATTGATATGCATGTTAATGGATTTGATTGCCATGCTTTATGTGATCTAGGTGCTAGTATTTCTATTATGCCTAGAAAAATTTATGACATGCTTGATTTACCACCTCTTGAAAATTGTTATTATGATGTTCCTATTGCTGATGTTGCTAAGAAGAAACCTTTGGGAAGGATTAATGATGTTCTTATTATGGTTAACAATAACCTTGTTCCCGTTGATTTTCTTGCCATGGATGTTGAATGCAATGCTTCATGTCCTATTATTTTGGGAAGACCCTTTCTTCGAACTGTAGGTGCCATCATTGATATGAGGAAGGCACTATCAAATATTTAATTTCCACTCAAGAAAGGTATGGAATACTTCCCTAGAAATAGAAAGAAATTGCTTTTTGACTCTATTCTTAGAGCAAATTATGAGCTTGATGCTTCATCGCTTGATATTACTTGATTCGCATTTTCTGCGCCTAGCTCAAAGGCGTTAAAGAAAAGCACTCTTGGGAGATAACCCAATGTTTTTACTTTCAGTACTTTTTCTTTTATTTGAGTCTTGGAAGTAATAACCGCTCTTTATCCCTTTTTATTTCGTTTTTGTGCCAAGAGAAGCCTCTAATTTGAGTGAGGTAAGATTTGGGGATGTTGCTGTCCTAAAACAGTTTTCGGTGCTGCACCGTAAAAATTAGTGAAAATTCTCTGTAAATCTTTTGGACCTGCGATTTGTTGTGCATTTGCCCCAGGTTATATCCAAAATTTCATTAGTTTAACAATTTTTGATTTGAGCAACAGAAAACCCTCTAAAAATTCGACCTTTGTCAGCTGTTCTGTTTTGACAGATTTCTGCCAATATTTGTGTTTGCCGCTTTATCGCTTTCTTTTTGAGTTCTTTTGATCACGGAACTTTTGGGGAAGTTGCTACAGTAGTATATGTTTTATATGTTGTGGTTTTGAGTTGAAACCTAAAGCAAAAAAGGGTTGATTCATTGTTATGCTTACACTAATGTTGCTAATAGATTTGTGTTTAGTTTTGTATCAAGGAAGTTTTCAAGTGTAGGGTTGGAGAATGATGAGATGAGTTGAAGAATGGACAAAAGCTCAAGCTTGGGGATGACCATGTCACCCCAAGAAATATCCAAGAAGTACAAGCGTCAAAGCTTGGGGATGCCCCCGAGGCACCCCTTCTTCATCGGCAAAAATCAGGTCACCTTTCAACACACTATATTTTTATTGCTTCATGCATTATGCGTTTTTCTTGGAGCGTTAGTTGTTTTTAGTTTTCAGTTTTGTTTAGTTTTATTTTCTGCAATAAATTGTTGGACCCCAACAAATTTCTTTTGGAGAAGTTGCCTTGCTTTTCATTTGCCAAGAACACTCCATTTTTTACTCTTATCGTTTCAACGAGTGTTCTCTTTTTCTAGAACTGCGTTTAGCTTTCGTTTTTCGCCTTGATTTTTGTTCAGATCTTGTTATATCTTTTTATCAAGGTGTATTTTGACCTCTGGTCCATTTTGGTTTTCATCAAAAGAGTTGTTTCAAAAAAAGTTTGAATGGTGTTGGAAAAGAGAAAAAGCTTTATGCAAAAAAGTGGTACAAAAAGGAGCTTGTGTAGACTGCGGCCTAGGCTTTTGCATGTCATGCTTGATGTCTTTTTGATAGTATGCTTAGTGGTTTTGCTGTAGCATGACTTCTCTCAAATGACTGAGATTGCTTAATGAGTCTTTGAAAAAATCATGCGTTGTTTTAATTATTTGGAAGCATTATTTTGGTTTTCTCCTTTGATGCTTTATTTGGGTTAACTTGGCGCATGCTCACACATGTTAGACTCATACAAAGTCACCATAAGCCTCTATGATCATTTATTTTTTGACTTGTGATGCCATCTTATGCTTCTTTTAATGTCGTTTTATCGCTCTGCATGATTATGGCCGTTATTGCTCTCTTAGTTGGTCGCTCCCAGTCTTTTGCTAGCCCTCATTTTGTACTGAGTATAAGCTCTACTCATGCATCCAACTCCTAAAAACCAAGTTGTTCCAATGTGTCTACCGTACATACCTATTAGCAATTTGCTATTCCAAAGTACATTTGACTTGCTTTTTTCTATCCTTCAAATTAAACTCTTTTGGTGTTATGCGAAAATTGGTCAGTAAAGCTCTCACGAACCTGATGGCACACTTTACTTTTCTCGTTTTAAAATTTTGACATTGTCGCTCTCTTATGTTGAGTTGTTATGCTTGCAAGTTGTAAGTTGGAAATTAGCCCAGCCATGCCATCATGGGGCAAGCTTTCAACATTGCACTTCTTATTTGAGTTGATATCGTGATATTTTGTTTATAGATACTCGCGATGTGAAATGAATTGGGAATCTTGCGGGATCATGGAGTTTGTATACGTGTTAGAGAAACGCCTGGGCCGCTAATCTAAGCCATGCATAATTCATGGTGGAAATTTACAGCATGCCCATAGTGAACATTTGACGACGCATCTCACAATAAAAAGCTATACCAATGGTAAATAAAAGAGATGCCGGGGTGTTCATTGTCTGTTTGTCCTGTCATTTTGATGTGGGCTTGTTCCATGTTATCGGGCACGGAGGTACCCCGTTGGTGGTTCTCGATGATACGTGTATACTTACAATGACAAGAGCTTGCTTGGGACTCTAAGTAAAGTAGCATGAGGTTTGGGTATTCGTACTTCACGAGACACGAGGTTTTCAACTTATGATTTGTCAAGCATATGCATCATAAGTGTACTCGCATTAACTTTAACCATTCAAGATGCTTATGATGGGGGCAATGAGAGCTCAAAGCCGGTAAGTACCATAATTTTTGAAGATTTATAAAACTTGCAATCACTGCTTCCCTCCGCGAAGGGCCTTTCTTTTACTTTTATGTTTAGTCACCACCTTCTATTTTTATGCACCGTCTAAGAGAGCATAGTTGTCATTCTGAGTATAATGTGCATTGTCCCAAAGTTTTTATCGATTGATTCATGATGTTGGTTTCACTTGTTCTTAAATTATTTGTATCTAGTCGCCCTCTTAAACTTAAGGTGTCCTATGCATTTATGTTTTTCTCTCTCATGAAGGACAAGCTGAAAACCATTTGTATGTTTTTCCTTATGATTTGAACACACGTTTGATTTTCATTGCTTCATTTTCATGATCTTTTATTTGTGTTCTTTTTCATGTTATAACATGGTTGCTAAGTTTCTTCTATCAAGATTATATCTTTCATGCCCATGTTTTAAGTTCTTTTGATCCCAGCGCACAACGCTTACATAGATGATCAAGATTGTGTAGGTGCATGTCACCTCAAAAATTATTTCTTTTGTTATCACTTACCTACTCGAGGACGAGCAGGAGTTAAGCTTGGGGATGCTGATACATCTCTAACGAATCTATAATTTTTGATGCTCCATGCTTGTTTTTACACCATTTGCTTAGTGTTTCGTTACACTTTGTGGCATTTTTATGCATTTTCCGGAACTAACCTATTAACGAGATGCCACAGTGCCAGTTCCCTGTTTTCTGATGTTTTTGTGTTTCAAAAAAGTTACACAGAAAATATTCTCAGAATTGGACGAAACAAAAGCCGAACGTCCAGAAATTTACAGAAGCTTCCAGAGAACCGAAGAGGAGACGGAGAGGGGCCACTAGGGGGCCACACCACCAGGGGCGCGGCCTGCCCCTGGCCCGCGCCCACCTGTGGTGAGGCCACCCAGGTCCACTTCTGACGCCGCCCCTTCGCCTATAAAGACCCCTCAACGGGAAAAACCTAAACACCGGATCACTTTTCTAGAAACATATCACGATCCGCCGCCGCCGTCGACCCGAGATCGGGAGGGTCCAAAAGCTCTTCCCGGCACCCTGCCGGAGAGGGGAATCGCCACCGGAGGTCTTCTTCATCGCCATGCTTGCCTCCGGCGCGATGAGTGAGTAGTCTACCTTGGACTATGGGTCCATAGCAGTAGCTAGATGGTTGTCTTCTCCACCATGTGCTTCATGTTTAGATCTCGTGAGCTGCTTTACATGATCGAGATCACCGTTATGTAATTCTACATGTTGTGTTTGTTTGGATCCAATGAATATTGGTGTTATGATTGAGTTGATGTGCTGAATATTATCTTATGTTATCTCTATGTTGTTTATGATCTTGCATGCTCTCCGTTGTTAGTAGCTATCTTGGCCGAGTAGTAACTAGTGACTTCAAGAGGGGGTATTTATGCTCTATAGTTGGGTTTATGCCTCTACTTAATCTGGGGGAGTGACAGAAACCGCTAAGGTTGTAGATGTGCTGTTGCCACTAGGGAGAAAACAACATTCATAGGACGGCACACCCCAGGGATGGCCCGCGCCCCCTGGTGGTGAGGCCACCCTGGCCCACTTCTGATGCCGCCTCATCGCCTATAAAGACCCCCCGATGGAAAAAACCTAAATACCCTATCACTTTTCCAGAATACATCGCGATCCGCCGCCGCCGTCGACCCGAGATCGGGAGGGTCCAGAAGCTCTTCCCGGCACCCTGCCGGAGAGGGGAATCGCCACCAGAGGTCTTCTTCATTGCCATGCTTGCCTCCGGCGTGATGAGTGAGTATTCTACCTTGGACTATGGGTCCATAGCAGTAGCTAGATGGTTGTCTTCTCCACCATGTGCTTCATGTTTAAATCTCGTGAGCTGCTTTACATGATCGAGATCACCGTTATGTAATTCTACATGTTGTGTTTGTTGGGATCCGATGAATATTGATGTTATGATTGAGTTGATGTGCTGAATATTATCTTATGTTATCTCTATGTTGTTTATGTTCTTGCATGCTCTCCGTTGTTAGTAGCTATCTTGGCCGAGTAGTTGCTAGTGACTCCAAGAGGGGGTATTTATGCTCGATAGTGGGTTCATGCCTCTATTTAATCTGGGGGAGTGACAGAAACCTCTAAGGTTGTAGATGTGCTATTGCCACTAGGGAGAAAACAACATTCATATGCTCAAGGGCATATGCTTTGTTTACATTACACACTTTGCTTAATGCAGTTATCTGTTGTTCGCAAATTAATACTTGTGGAGTTCTCGGATTTATTCTCCACAAGTGGATTATTAGTCATAGATGCAGTTGGATGACGGTCTATGTATCTTGTTGTAATGCCCAGATTAAATCTCATAGTGATCCTCTCGACATATGCACGTTGTCTTTATTCTATCAATTGCCCAACTGTAATTTGTTTACCCAGCATGTGTTATTTTATCTTATGGAGAGACACCACTAGTGAAATGTGGACCCCGGTCCTATTTCCATTACATTGTTATCACCTGTTTACTTTACTCGCACTGTTTACTTTACTCGCATATTACTATTACTTTCCACTCGATACGCTCATACCCTTTGTTTCAAGCAAACCGGTGAGATTGACAACCTCATCGTAAGTTGGGAGCAAAGTATTTGGTTGTGTTATGTGCAGGTTCCGCGTTGCTACTAGTTGAAGACGCACTAACAAGTGTTATAAACGGCGCCCTTGTTGGAGTGTCACTAGGCTAGCAAGCATTACCTTCTTGAGTTTGGCTTTTTCCTGTATTCGATAAACCTTGGTTTCTTACTGAGGGAAAATTTGCTACTGTGCTCATCATACCTTCCTCTTGGGGTTCCCAACTGGACGGTGAAAAACCATCAACACCGTGCCGCATCAGGAGCCAGCTGTCGTAGTGTTGTCAACGGGATCCACCTTAGGGGTGGAGAGAATGAGGAGAGATGTAGGGCGTGAAGAGGATGATGTTCACGGAGCGATATTGCACACTTGGCTTATTCAGGTTCACGTTCCTTGGTAGAGGATTGCTACGTCGTGCTATCAATCTAGTATAGGAGAAACATGGCACATGTTACTATGGTTGTTGTATGTGTCCTGACGCATCCATGAATACGTCTTATATAGACGCCACGGATTAAGGTTTAGAGGTATCCGTCCTACTCTAGAATCTGGGCCTAACCAACTATTGATCTACTTGTATGCTAAGTAATGTCTTCTAGGTCGGATTCCTCCTTCTGCTCTTGGGCCAAGGCCATTCATACCGTTGTGTGCCTAGGTCATCTGGGCTGCCCAGTGTACCCATGGGTAATACCACTTGTGGGCCACCCTGTCTTGCTGGTTTCTTTACCATGCTAAGGCCATACCCATGTAGTATATCCTCAACTACCAACGATTTATGCTGATTGATGAGCACCATCTTCAGTGGAATCAAACTTGCATAAAAAAAAGCTCACCCTATGATGAAACTTGTGTTCGCGTCGAGGACTTGGGGTATGTCTGTTGATTCGTCGAGCTCCCATCTTGAAAAAATTATGCATAATGATATACAGGAAATCTTTATTACTCCCTTTGATCCATATTACTTGTCTCTTGTATAGATGTATCTAGAAACCCAGATAAGTCTACAAACATCCATATTAGCAAGAATTAATATGGATCAGAGGGAGTAAGATATTTATTAGATTATATGCCTATGCTTACAAAACTACTTACATACTAATACAGTTGAAGAATGTAAGGACACAAACAAATTTTCCATGTTTTTGCTACTATTTATTGACTAAAGTAAATTAAGTATATATTTAATGTACATTAAAATATGATAAAATTATATGAGCAACAATTTATATTAGGTCCATCGTGTTAACTACTATCAAAGCTCAATCATGGCAAACAAAGGAACTCGTACCCGATCTAGAAAATCTCAGGAGCAAGTTAGAACTATAAGATAATAAATGAATACGATCCAAAGAGATCTAGCTGAATAGATGCAACAACAAAGCGACGAGTTTCAAGCTTAACAACAATTACAACAAGAAGAAGTTAATACATTAAAAAAGAAGTTATAAGGAATTATAAAATTTTACTATAAATTATATGTACCTAAGTGCTAAAAAGTGCTTGGATGCTCGTTGTCCAATCGACCATCCGGTTTCTAGCCGTCTGATGCGAAAGAAATAGCAAAGCAATTTCCACGCCCGTTTGTGTAAGGATGGAATTTGGTTAATCATTTATCTATTGGATTCAAACATTTTTAACCATTTAAAGTAAATGGATAAATCGGTTAACCATTAGGTTATTTGGGTTATAAATGGTTAACGAAAGGTTATTAAGGGTCAAACCATTTTAACATTTTGACTAGAGAGAAATTGTTGCAGGTTCACACAATTAACTATTAGATCGGCTAGGAATGCAAGTTACTTAATTTTGTCACTAAGCGTACTATCGAGATCCTTAATTCCCGTACTAGCTGGTGGCAAAACTATAGAACACAACAGAGCAAAGGGCAGAGCACGCCCTGGGTGCACTTGGTCGCGACCTAGCCACTCGTGTGGTCCTTGCTCCATCCTCGTGGAGCTCCTAGCTCCCATATTCCTGTTGACATACAGTGGAGCATCTGAGCAAGTCCAACGCCATGAGATCAACAAGGTGGATGGGGCACATGTCCACCAGCGTGCTGCCCTTGGAGAGCTCGGCTAGGGTGTGGCATGGCGTGGACGCTGACCACCACTCGTAGCAGGTGGTCTACGCTGCGACCTGTACGGCTGTACTAGATCGAAGGCACGGCTGCAGGGACATGGCGGCAAGCTTTGCACCGGTCATGAAGTTGTTGACTCCAAGATGATGGATGCCAACACTAGTCGATGGCGGCACGGCAGGGAAGATGGGCAAGCAGGCCAGCGGCGTTCGGGAGATCGATGGAGAGGAAGACGGGCAGGAGGGCCGGCGGTGGTCAGGAGACGAGAAAGACGGCGGCGCTGGGAGCCAGAAGGCAGCGCTGGGAGCCAGGAGGCGGCGCTCGGGAGCCAGGAGGCGAGGTGACAGAAAACCTATGGGAAATAAGGATCGAACCTAAAGGACCTTATACGGTTTAGGTGTTAACCATTTGGCCCATTGGGCTCTTTTTTAGGTTAGGTTAACCTAACCAATGGATAAAGGGTAACCAAGTCCCAATTTTACCTTTGTGTTTGTCGTTGATGCCATGTTATCTATATGATTATTGGGGTCTCATGGTGATTTATTGTGCCAGCGCCTATCCGATGCTTGCTCTGTTCACCGCGTGCAATAGGTTATTCTGGAGAATTTAGTACTAATTTTATCTTTAGGATTTTTTTCTATTAATGCCATGTATTAAGGGGGGTTTGTCAAGTAATAGGTGGGGGAGATGGGGAGGGAGAAAACCAAGGCCAGGGCTGCAAGGGCAGGAAAAGCAATGCTCGGCATGGCCACGACAAGAAAATACACAATTGCCATGGGAGGATAGTCTGACGCCACAGCTTTATAATGGCAAGGAACCAATCCGCCCATCCAGCCATGGAGGAGAGAAACTGCCACCATGGTCGCCATAATAGGAGGAAAATCTCCCGTATCACTTAGTAGCCATTCGTAAACCTAAGATGGAGAAGTAAATTCAGTTTTAACGTTTCTTTTCTTCAAGGTTGCTCAACAATTACTTTAGGCAGATCTGCAACTCCAGAAAACACATGGAAACCTCAGCTTAATCGACAGAAACACATACGTAAAGAGAATTGTCATAGCCAGCGCATGACTCCCCATGGTGGCCTGCCAACTACATGACTCTCCCGCGGTGGCCGGCCTGCCTCCCGTCCTGACGCGGCAGAGAAATAGAAAGCGGACAATCGACAACATGCCTGGCTGCGGCGGAGAAATCAACATCCCTCCCGACCGTGGCAAGAAATTCATCTGCACGCCTTCTTGTCCAGAAAATCCTGCCAACAGCACCACCACAGTGGAAGAACCTTCCCGCAATGCTATCATTCCAGATGTAAAATCCCCCGTACCACTGAGTAAATATTCATAAACCGAAGAAGCCGAAACAGCGGAGAAACAACCATGTGAACATAAGACAATATAAATTAACATTACGGCACAATTTTTGTAGTGAAAAAAAATGAAAAACTAAAACCTTGCTCCATGACCATCCTTTTGCCAAGACGGATCTCTAAATGATGGTTTTAGGCAGAATCACCTTGAAGAATCCGTAGAGAAAACCAAAGATGCATTGTAAAAGCAGAACGACAAGCCTATATATAAAGGAATAACCCAAAAATCGTAGGGGCCAAGTTTAGCTAGAGGAAACTTAGGAGCCAAGTCAAGTAGAGAAAAAAAATTAACGAAACAACAGATGTAATCCACTATAGAAACTTAATGATCAATTTAGCAAAAACAGATAAGAAGAAAAATCTTTACTATTGGGTTGCTGTTGGTGAAGGCACTTTGCCTCTACATCATTTGATTTCCCGTTATGCCCCTAACAAATACCCCTGATCGCCATAAGAGGAAGGGGTACAATCAAGAAATCACAATAATTAGGAGACCACCGTAAATATGTAAACATAAATCACGGGATTGCATACACAATTAAAGGGTAATTAATAATCAAGCTTGCGAGCAAATATTATCCCCGGCACCATCTTTACATAATAAATTCAGAAATCACATCCATCCTTACATCCTAGAAGCATGTCCCAGCTTGTACAAGGAAACATGCAAAAAAAAATTATGCCCCAGAAATCACGTCCCAAGTCGTATAAGAAAACAACGATCACATCCTAGAAATCCCGTTAGCTCATGCAAGGAAAGAGCAATCACGTCCTAGAAATCATGTCGTAGCTCAAACAGCAATCGCCCTTGCACCATTGCTACGAAACGGCAGAACTGGACAGAATAGATATTCGTAATCTTTAAGTAAAATTATACTTTGGCTCAGGATATCAATTTCATCAGTATGGTTTCAAATTCAAATGCGGGATGTGTGCATATCCGGCATTCTGGTGCCTATGTAAATATGTAATTAGAGCATGGTACTAGATGCATATGGATGTTGATACCTGAAAAACGAGCTGGTGGTATGAATTATTTATTTTTATTTCTTAGAGCTTTGTTGCATGCAGATAGCGGACACCTGAGAAAGTTTGTTAATGCTTAAATTATGTAAAATCGGTTGAATGGATGTTTTGGGAAATTTAATAATATTTTATTTTAAAAAATGTTTTGCCATGTACTTTTAACAATGAATAACTTTTGCATGATGTTTTCATACCTATGCAAATCCATACTCAAACACAGAAGATCGATGGTGTGTTTGTATTTAACTTTTGAGATTGTTTGATAATGAAACATGAAGTGGGATAAAAATTTAGGTGAAACACAACATACTTTCAATGGTATTATACAATCATCAGTAATACAAAAATAAAAATTATACTTCAAACCTATTTTGGCATATTTTATATCCGTTGCAACCCATGAGGCGATATTTGACATATTTTTAAAATTTATGACGATTACTTCATCTATGCCTCCCTATTTTATTTTAATATTCCGTAGCAACGCACGGTCATTCAGCAAATGCGGGATATGTGCATACCCGGCATTCTGGTGCCTATGTAAATATGTAATTAGAGCATGGTACTAGATGCATATGGATGTTGATACCTGAAAAATGGGCTGGTGCTAATAAATAATGAGGTGGTATGAATTATTTATTTTTATTTCTTAGAGCTTTGTTGCATTTGCAGATAGCGGACATCTGAGATAGTTTGTTAATGCTTAAATTATATAAAATCGGTTGAATGGATGTTTTGGGAAATTTAACAATATTTATTTTAAAAATGTTTTGCCATGTACTTTTAACAATTAATAACTTTTGCATGATGTTTTCATACTTATGCAAATCCATACTCAAACACAGAAGATCGATGGTGTGTTTGTTGTTTGTATTTAACTTTCGAGATTGTTCGAAAATGAAACATGAAGTGGGATAAAAATTTGGGTGAAACACAACATACTTTCAATGGTATTATACAATCATCATTAATACAAAAAACAAATTATACTTCAAACTTATTTTGGCATATTTTATATCTGTTGCAACCCATGAGGCGATATTTGACATATTTTTAAAATTTATGATGATTACTTCATCTATGCCTCCCTATTTTATTTCAATATTCCATAGCAACGCATGGGCATTCAGCTAGTTGTAATATTATACAAAGTGTAAAGGAAAAAAAACAAAGCAGAGAAGCCAACTCAGAATTGCCTCCAGAGAACTAAGAAAATCAAAACCACCGGAAACCCACTACATGACTGGCTAGGAAAAACAGAAATAGCAAAAATGTAGCAATCCAACCAGTGAGACCATATTTAGAGCACATAGACAGCCGGTTTGCCATCTGGTGAGAGGGGGGAAAACGGAGAACAAGTCAAACACAAGAAGCTAGAGACCTTCATCCAACCAACCAATGACACATAGCGCTAAGAAGTACACATGTCACATAACGAGAGGTCAAAAAGAGGCAAAAATAGGAAAAAGAAATCAAAAAGTGTTTAGTCTTTATTATAGTAGTGTATGTATACGAAGCATCTCTGCCATATTTAAATCGCCCCAACAAATCAGTGGTACTCCCTCCGACCATACTATTACCTACTCTAATATGGATGTATCCAAATATATTTTAATATATAGATACATTTATATTAAAATAGATAATAATGATTGGAGGAAATACTACTATTTTAGAGTCCAGATGCGTAGGAGATCGGGCGGATACGGTAGTCACTGGTCAATCATATCGTGTTCTGACTCGGGCGGGGCGGCCACCATCGATTTACTTCCCGTGATAACATTTAGGACGTGATTGGTAGCCTGCACCCTTTTTTTGGCTCCCTGGGCGCAGACGTTGGCGGGCCTGGGTCGCATTAAACGGGCCAAAACCAGCGTTGGCATTTCGTTTGGTGGCCTGGGTCGCATCCAGAGAGCCAAAATGCTCATATTGATTGGATGCTCGCTGTTTCCGTTGCTGTGCGAGCAGAGCACAACGTCTGTTGTTTGCTTGCCGTCTGAAGGACACTCGCACTAAGATGTGCTCACCACTTTCAAACATTGGTGAGCTTACCTTCAAACGGTAGCATTACAACACACAGTGATCATAACATTAAGCATAAATCACTGCATAACAAAGCAAGCACACGTTGATAATACACAATATCATACTTAACTAGACTGTTTAAACAGACCGCAAACCAGGGGAACATTCCCCTGGCACAAAATAGGTTCACATAGGACCAACCATGGCATAATTACACCAGGGGAACACTCCCCTGGCACAAAACAAGGGTTTCTAATAACACCCGTCACAGTCAGCATTGCACTACTTCAGTTCTATACATTACCTGCGAGCCGCGATCACTTCGCCACCGTCAGGCCATGGCGCTTGCACTTCATCACCGGCTGGACTGAGGACATGGCTCGGATCAGGTGAACTGGAAGCAATTCACGTCGAGCTCGAAGACGAGGACGTCGTCCTTCCGTAGAGTGAGCCTCTGCACCATGGCCTCCTAGCCCCGTATGAAGAACAGCTTGCCTTGGAACCACTCCATGTGGACGCGGTACTCGCAGAACTCGCCGTGGCGGAGCGGGATGGTGGCACCTGCCTACAACGTGATCTTCAGCACCCTGGACACCTCCTAGGCTATGGCAGGAGGGACGACAAGGACGACAAGGTTGCACTCCCTGAGCTGGATGTAGAAGTGCCGAGGCATCGGGATGACCTCATAATGTCCGAGGCGAGGTTTACGGCCAGACGTCAACCTGCCCTCCCACTCCCTGAGATAGGCGACCGCCCCAAGAACTTCTGGGCGCGCGTCGATGTAGGGGTTCATGGGGAGCTAGTCCTCCACTTCTAGATCCCGGTGCATGTAGCCGTCGATGATGGCATCCTAGTCCTGTACATGATGAGCAGAATGATCCCACATCAACAGCAATGTCTAATAGCAATGTTTACCAAGCTTACAGCAATGTATACTGATACGTCTCTAATGTACCCATAATTTTTTATGCTCCATGCTTGTTTTTACACCATTTGCTTAGTATTTCGTTACACTTCGTGGCATTTTTATGCATTTTCCGGAACTAACCTATTAACGAGACGCCACAGTGCTGGTTCCCTGTTTTCTGCTATTTTTGTGTTTCAGAAGAGTTACACAGAAAATATTCTCGGAATTGGACGAAACAAAAGCCAGACGTCCAGATATTTACCGAAGCTTCCAGAGAACCGAAGAGGAGACGGAGAGGGGCCACAGGGCGGCCACACCACAGGGCAGCGCGCCCCAAGGCTGGCCCGCACCCCCTAGTGGTGAGGCCACCCTGGCCCACTTCTGACGCCGCCTCTTCGCCTATAAAGACCCCCCGACAGGAAAAATCTAAATACCCGATCACTTTTCCAGAATACATCGTGATCCACCGCCGCCATCGACCCGAGATCGGGAGGGTCCAGAAGCTCTTCCTGGCACCCTGCCGGAGAGGGGAATCGCCACCGGAGGTCTTCTTCATCGCCATGCTTGCCTCCGGCGCGATGAGTGAGTAGTCTACCTTGGACTATGGGTCCATAGCAGTAGCTAGATGGTTGTCTTCTCCACCATGTGCTTCATGTTTAGATCTCGTGAGCTGCTTTACATGATCGAGATCACCGTTATGTAATTCTACATGTTGTCTTTGTTGGGATCCGATGAATATTGGTGTGATGATTGAGTTGATGTGCTGAATATTATCTTATGTTATCTCTATGTTGTTTATGATCTTGCATGCTCTCCGTTGTTAGTAGCTATCTTGGCCGAGTAGTTGCTAGTGACTCCAAGAGGGGGTATTTATGCTCGATAGTGGGTTCATGCCTCTATTTAATCTTGGGGAGTGACAAAAACCTCTAAGGTTGTAGATGTGTTGTTGCCACTAGGGAGAAAACAATATTCATATGCTCAAAGGCATATTCTTTGTTTACATTACACACTTTGCTTAATGCAGTTATCTGTTGTTCGCAACTTAATACTTGTGGAGTTCTCGGATTGATTCGCCACAAGTGGATTATTAGTCATAGATGCAGTTGGATGGCGGTCTATGTATCTTGTTGTAATGCCCAGAGTAAATCTCATAGTGATCCTCTCGACATATGCACGTTGTCTTTATTCTATCAATTGCCTAACTGTAATTTGTTTACCCAGCATGTGTTATTTTATCTTATGGAGAGACACCACTAGTAAACTGTGGACCCCGGTCCTATTTTCCTTTATATTGCTATCACATGTTTACTTTACTCACACTGTTTAGTTTACTCGCACTGTTTACTTTACTCACATATTACCATTGCTTTCCACTCGATACGCTCATTCCTTTGTTTCAAGCAAACCGGTGAGATTGACAACCTCATCGTAAGTTGGGAGCAAAGTATTTGGTTGTGTTGTGTGCAGGTTCCACGTTGCTACTAGTTGAAGACGCGCTAACAATAAATCGTTAACGGCGCCCTTGTTGGAGTGTCACGCAGCTACTGGGCATCACCTTTTGGAGTGTTGTCTTTTTCCTACTGGATTGATAACCTTGGTTTCATAACTGAGGGAAAACTTGCTGCTATATTCATCAAACCTTCTCTTGGGGTTTCCAACTAGCCGGTCATTTACTTCATCAACTACACACCAACAATTTTTCTGGCACCATCATCACCGCGCCATCAACAAGTTCTTTGGCGCCGTTGTCGGGGAAAAAGAAGACTTCTGCAAGGGGAGTTTCGCACGCACATCTTTTACTTTATTTTAAGTTTTGCTTTTACTTTATTTTTACTTGCATCGTTTTATCAAAAACACAAAAAATTTAGTTTCCTTTATAGTTGTTATTTCTTTACTCTAGTTCATTATGTTGTTCCCTAAGTATGTTTTGGAGGACCTCTCAGTAGGTAGTGGTTCAATTATTGGAAAAAGTAACATTGAGGAGTTCTTTAATCATATTAGTATGCATAAAGATGTTGAGGAAATGTCTTTGGCTGAGCTTGCTCCTAGTTATGAAGTTGCTTCTGCTTATTTGATTCACATGTTAGAAGCTAGGTTTGCTAGCCTTAATCCTTTTATGCAACATATGTTTCTTAAACTTCATGATATTGAGGACCCCGAAAAGAAAGCTTTTATCCTTGAAACTTTGCACATAGAATTTAGAGATGTTTCCATTGAAGCTAGGAAAGTTCTTATGCGTTTTAATAAGCTTGGTTCACATATAAAGGTTGTTAGTTCAAACAATGAGGGAACCGAAATACCTATACCTAGCAAACTCTTGGGATTGTATGAAGCTTTTGAAAATAATTTTGATTAGATCTGTCCCAAAAATCTTTTTAGTGATTTGAGTGAACCAAAGCGTGATCACAAAGGGTCTTCAAAAACTTATGTGTATGAAATACAATGCCTTATTGAAAAGACTTCTACAGTTGATCTTAATGATTCACTTGATATTACTTGATTCGCACTTTCTGCGCCTAGCTCAAAGGCGTTAAAGAAAAGCACACTTGGGAGATAACCCAATGTTTTTATATTTAGTTCTTTTTATTTTATTTGAGTCTTGGAAGTTATTACTACTGTAATAACCGCTCCTTATCCTTTTTATTTCGTTTTTGTGCCAAGAGAAGCCTCTAATTTGAGTGAGGTAAGATTTGGGAATGTTGCTGTCCTGAAACAGTTTTCGGTGCTGCACCATAAAAATTCGTGAAAATTCTCTGTATATCTTTTGGACCTGCCATTTCTTGTGCATATGCCCCAGGTTATATCCAAACTTTCATTAGTTGAACACTTTTTGATTTGAGCAACAGAAAACCCTCTAAAAATTTGACCTTTGTCAGCTATTCTATTTTGACAGATTTCTGCCAATGTTTGTGTTTGCCGCTTTATCGCTTTCTTTTTGAGTTCTTTTGATCACGGAACTTTTTGGGGAAGTTGCTACAGTAGTATATGCTTTATATGTGGTGGTTTTGAGATGAAACCTAAAGCAAAAAAGGGTTGATTCAATGTTATGCTTACACTAATGTTGCTAATAGATTTGTGTTTAGTTTTGTATGAAGGAAGTTTTCAAGTGTAGGGATTGGAGAATGATGAGATGAGTTGAAGAATGGACAAAAGCTCAAGCTTGGGGATGCCCACGCACCCCAAGAAATATCCAAGAAGTACAAGCGTCAAAGCTTGGGGATGCTCCCGAGGCACCCCTTCTTCATCGGTAAAAATTAGGTCACCTTTCAAGACACTATATTTGTATTGCTTCATGCATTATGAATTTTTCTTGGAGCGTCAGTTGTTTTTAGTTTTCAGTTTTGTTTTGTTTTGTTTTCTACAATAAATGGTTGGACCCCAACAAATTTCTTTTGGAGAAGTTACCTTGCTTTTCATTTGCCAAGAACACTCCGTTTTTCACTCTTACCGTTTCAACGAGTGTTCTCTTTTTCTAGAACTGCGTTTAGCTTTTATTTTTTGCCTTGATTTTTGTTCAGATCTTGTTATATCTTTTTATCAAGGTGTATTTTGACCTCTGGTCCATGTTGGTTTTCATCAAAAGAGTTGTTTATAAAAGTTCGAATGGTGTTGGAAAAGAGAAAAAGCTTTATGCAAAAAAGTGGTACAAGAAGGAGCTTGTGTAGACTGCGGCCTAGGCTTTTGCATGTCGTGCTTGATATCTTTTTGATAGTATGCTTAGTGGTTTTGCTGTAGCATGACTTGTCTCAAATGACTGAGATTGCTTAATGAGCCTTTGAAAAAATCATGCGTTGTTTTAATTGTTTGGGAGCATTATTTTGGTTTTCTCCTTTGATGTTTTATTTGGGTTGACTTGGCGCATGCTCACATATGTTAGACTCATACAAAGTCGCCATTGCCTCTATGATCATTTAGTTTTTGACTTTTGATGCCATCTTATGCTTCTTTTAATATCGCTTTGTCGCTATGCATGATTATGGCCGTTATTGCTCTCTTAGTTGGTCGCTCCCAGTCTTTTGCTAGCCCTCATTTTGTACTAAGTATGAGCTCTACTCGTGCATCCAACTCCTAAAAACCAAGTTGTTCCAATGTGTCCACCATACATACCTATTAGCAATTTGCTATTCCAAAGTACATTTGACTTGCTTTTATCTATCCTTCAAATTAAACTCTTTTTGGTGTTATGCGAAAATTGGTTAGTAAAGCTCTCACGAACCTGATGGCACACTTTACTTTTCTCATTTTAAAATTTTGACATTGTGGCTCTCTTATGTTGAGTTGTTATGCTTGCAAGTTGTAAGTTGGAAATTAGCCCAGCCATGCCGTCATGGGGTAAATTTTCAACATTGCACTATCTTTCATTTGAGTTGATATCGTGATCTTTTGTTTATGGATACTCGCAGTGTGAAATGAATTGAGAATCTTGCGGGATCATGGAGTTTGTATACGTGTTAGAGAAACGTCTGGGCCGCTAATCTAAGCCATGCATAATTCATGGGGAAAATTTACAGCATGCCCGTAGTGAACAATCGACGACGTATCTCACAATAAAAAGCTATACCAATGGTAAATAAAAGAGATGTCGAGGTATTTATTGTTTGTTTGTCCTGTCATTTTGATGTGGGCTTGTTCCATGTCATCGGGCACGGAGGTACCCCGTTGGTGGTTCTCGATGATACGTGTATACTTACAATGACAAGAGCTTGCTTGGGACTCTAAGTAAAGTAGCATGAGGTTTGGGTATTCGTACTTCACGGGACACGAGGTTTTCAACTTATGATTTGTCAAGCATATGCATCATAAGTGTACTCGCATTAACTTTAACCATTCAAGATGCTTATGATGGGGCAATGAGAGTTCAAAGCCGGTAAGTACCATAATTTTTGAAGGTTTATAAAACTTGTAATCACTACTTCCCTCTGCGAAGGGCCTTTCTTTTACTTTTATGTTGAGTCGCCACCTTCTACCTTTATGCACCGTCTAAGAGAGCATAGTTATCATTCTGAGTATAATGTGCGTTGTCCCAAAGTTTTCATTGATTGATTCATATTGTTGGTTTCAATTGTTCTTAAATTATTTGTATCTAGTCGCCCTCTTAAACTTGAAGGCGTCCTATGCATTTATGTTTTGCCCTCTCATGAAGGACAAGCTAAAAACCATTTGTATGTTTTTCCATATGATTTGAACACACGTTTGACTTTCATTGTTTCATTTTCATGATCTTTTGTTTGTGTTCATTTTCATGTTATAACATGGTTGCTAAGTTTCTTCTATCAAGATTATATCTTTCATGCCCATGTTTTAAGTTCTTTTAATCCTAGTGTACAACGCTTACATATATAGTCAAGATTGTGTAGGTGCATGTCACCTAAAAAATTATTCTTTTGTTATCACTTACCTACTCGAGGACGAGCAGGAGTTAAGCTTGGGGATGCTGATACGTCTCTAACGTATCCATAATTTTTGATGCTCCATGCTTGTTTTTACACCATTTGCTTAGTGTTTCGTTACACTTCGTGGCATTTTTATGCATTTTTTGGAACTAACCTATTAACGAGATACCACAGTGCTAGTTCCCTGTTTTCTGCTATTTTTGTGTTTCAGAAAAGTTACACAGGAAATATTCTCGGAATTGGACGAAACAAAAGCCAAACGTCCAGATATTTCCCGAAGCTTCCAGAGAACCGAAGAGGAGACGGAGAGGGGCCATAGGGCGGCCACACCATAGGGCGGCGCACCCTAGGGCTGGCCCACACCCCCTGGTGGTGAGGCCACCCTGGCCCACTTCTAACGCCGCCTCTTCGCCTATAAAGACCCCCCGACGGGAAAAACCTAAATACCCTATCACTTTTCCAGAATACATCGCGATCCGCCGCCGCCGTCGACCCGAGATCGGGAGGGTCCAGAAGCTCTTCCCGGCACCCTGCCGGAGAGGGGAATCGCCATCGGAGGTCTTCTTCATCACCATGCTTGCCTCCGGCGCGATGAGTGAGTAGTCTACCTTGGACTATGGGTCCATAGCAGTAACTAGATAGTTGTCTTCTCCACCATGTGCTTCATGTTTAGATCTCGTGAGCTGCTTTACATCATCGAGATCACCGTTATGTAATTCTACATGTTGTGTTTGTTGGGATCCGATGAATATTGATTTTATGATTGAGTTGATGTGCTGAATATTATCATATGTTATCTCTATGTTGTTTATGATCTTGCATGCTCTCCGTTGTTAGTAGCTATCTTGGCCGAGTAGTTGTTAGTGACTCCAAGAGGGGGTATTTATGCTCGATAGTGGGTTCATGCCTCTATTTAATCTGGGGGAGTGACAGAAACCTCTAAGGTTGTAGATGTGCTATTGCCACTAGGGAGAAAACAACATTCATATGCTCAAGGGCATATGCTTTGTTTACATTCACACTTTGCTTAATGCAGTTATCTGTGGTTCGCAACTTAATACTTGTGGAGTTCTCGGATTGATTCGCCACAAGTGGATTATTAGTCATAGATGCAGTTGGATGGCGGTCTATGTATCTTGTTGTAATGCCCACAGTAAATCTCATAGTGATCCTCTCGACATATGCACGTTGTCTTTATTCTATCAATTGCCCAACTGTAATTTGTTTACCCAGCATGTGTTATTTTATCTTATGGAGAGACACCACTAGTGAACTGTGGACCCCGGTCCTATTTTCCTTTATATTGCTATCACCTGTTTACTTTACTCGCACTGTTTACTTTACTCGCATATTACTATTGCTTTCCACTCGATACGCTCATTCCTTTGTTTCAAGCAAACCGGTGAGATTGACAACCTCATCATAAGTTGGGAGCAAAGTATTTGGTTGTGTTGTGTGCAGGTTCCACATTGCTACTAGTTGAATACGCGCTAACAAGAAATCGTTAACGGCACCCTTGTTGGAGTGTCACGCAGCTAGTGGGCATCACCTTCTAGAGTATTGTCTTCTTCCTACTGGATTGATAACCTTGGTTTAATAACTGAGGGAAAACTTGTTGCTATATTCATCAAACCTTCTCTTGGGGTTTCCAACTGGCCGATCATTTACTTCATCAACTACACGCCAACAAGTTTGCTGGCACCATCATCACCGCGCCATCATGTACCAAGCTAACACCAATGGCTAATTTGCACCAATGTCTACCAAGCTAACACCAATGCCTAATTTGCAACAATATGTACCAAGCTAACACCAATGCCTTATTTGCACCAATGTCTACCAAGCTAACACCAATGCTTAATTTGCAGCAATGTGTACCAAGCTAACACCAATACCTTATTTGCACCAATGTCTACCAAGCTAACACTAATGCCTAATTTGCAGCAATGTGTACCAAGCTAACACCAATGGCTAATTTGCACCAATGTCTACCAAGCTAACACCAATGCCTAATTTGCACCAATGTCTACCAAGCTAACACCAATGCCTTATTTGCACCAATGTCTACTTTGTAGCAATCCTACCAATGTCTATTGCTAGGCGCGCATGTCAAATCGTCGATCCTACCAAATGTGTACTGCTAGGCGTGCAAGTGAACTCGTCGATCAGGATTGAAGCCTTGGGGATGTAAAACAGCGATGGGAAGCCATCTAGTACTAGTCGGCCTCAAAAAACCCTAGTCAATCTAGGATTCAAGCCATGAGGACAGGAGAACTTACCTCGGGGGAGGGGGGGAAAGACCTGCTGGCGCCTTGGAGGGGGATTAGCCAACGCCGGAGATCTTGTGGTCGCCGGCGATGGGGCCGGTGTTGGCGCGACGGCTGGCGGTGGCGGAGCCATCAGTTCGATCCGCACCCCACTCAACGGAAACGGGTACAGGGCGAAGCGGGACAGCTCAACCCTCCTCCTTTGAGAAGAGTGAACCACTGTCGCTGTCTCCCGGCTGCCGCCGGGGGCACCCGCATTGATCTCCGCCAGTCGGCGAGGATCAATGTGAAGGAGGGGATCAAATCTCAGAGGCAGCGGCGGCGGCTCGAATCTGCTCGTCGGCGGATCCGCTACTCGATCTCCGTCAGCGGCAGCAGCGGCCGTCGATGCTCTCGTGGGCGCACGCGCGTGCATCATTGCGTACGGCGACGGTCGTCTGAGTGCCGGCTCTACGGGCGGTCCAATCGGTGTCGCCTCCCTGCACAGGTCTTCCGGGTCGCAGTCGATGATGATGAGGGTCCTCGTCGGAGGCCGCGGGACCGGAGAGGAAGGCGAAGGAGGCGAAGGCGCAGGCGATGCGTCCATGGGTGAGAGCGGGTGATGGGACGTAAGAGAAGCGGTGACTGCACTGAGACAGCGATCAGTGCAGTTATGCCGAGTCTCCCACTATTTCTCCACGCGTGCGACCGGGGGAGATTTCGAGGCGTCTTTTGCCTCTGCCCAGCCTGGCCCTGGGGAAACTGCCGATTCAGGCGTTTTCACTGGGCCTGCGCGAGGGATGCTTTAACGCGCGTGCTGGCCTGCACCGAGGGGTGTTGTGGGCATCCAAACGGACCGCTATCTTCTCCCCAGGGTCTAGTCCAACTGCTCACAAGCTACCAAACGCGCCCTTAGCATGTGCGGCCTACGTACCGAGAGCTTGGTTGGTTTCGAAACTGGTGATTGCTACCACTTGAATTGAGTTATACACGCCAGCCTTGCGTGCGCCCATGGCCCCTCCTCATGTCGACGTGCAAATATATAATTTCTGGATCGATCGATCATAATCGATGACAAGTTAAAGCAGACTATAATGGTTAAAATATTATTTTTTGCCTAGTGAGAAGAAAGAGAAAAAGAGTGGGCTCTCATGCAAGAGCCAGCTCTAGCATGTGATTCTAGCCTCCTAGGTATTTTGAGAGAGTGAAAGGTGGGCCATGTATTATTAAAATAGTAAAGTACATTTTTATAGCTTACTATTATACATACTAGCTCTAGTTTAGTTATAGATGACATGACATTTGGCTTAGACTACTCATAGTGGGGAGTAACATAGACTAGTATCATGCGGATATTACTAGTCTATGTTACTACATTCATAGTGGGGAATAACATATGTGTGGTGTCATGCAAGACCTTATTTATTAGGTTATAGACTCATTGTGTATTGGGGTGTGATGTTACAGTAATATAATATGTTACCGTAACACTCTCTTTCTTCACTTAATAACATGTCATGTCACCCAAATGCATTGAAATGTGTGATGTTACTAGCTATGTTACTCTCACTATAAATAGTCTTATAGCCAACAGCTGGCTATATTATTATTCTTGCTCTAAGCCAATGTCATGGATGCAGGACGGACATCACACTGCTATCGATGAGTACTCCCTCCAATCGAAAAAAATGGCAAGTCATTTAATATAAACTGTATACTAGAGGCTTTATAGGTAGGGGCTAGCAAATATAGACCCCTTCCAGCTAGACGATCTAATAGCCTATATTAATCAATACTTGTTGTGTAAGCGAGTAGATTTTTTTTTGCACCAAGGAGCATACTTTGTAGATGCATAAGTATACTCCCAGCTAATTTTCCTTATCTTAGCATTCTTTATATTTGCTTTTCTCATATTACTCCTTACACTAGTTTCATGGTACAAACAATGAGTGTATCTGTCTCAAGAAAATTGGATAAACTCTTCACGTTCCAGCCAATATATTTTTTGGGAATATAATTCAATTTTGAAATGAAAATTATACAAAAAAATAACCGAGATTTTTTGTTCAGATTTTGGACATAACACATAGTTTTTAAGTGAAAAGTTCTAAATCTAAAACATCTTATATTTACTAATTGGAGGCACCATACGAGGCACCACGTTAATCCTTAAAAACTAAACAAATCATCCATCCGATCTCCCGTGAGGTTATTTACAGCCGTCCGATGAAATATCTCTATCCTCCCGCATAACGTGTCAGGATGTATAGTCTAGAGGCCGATCTCTCTCCTCCCGCATGAAACGCCTCCTCCTTTATTTGATACCCTAGAAAACAATATCTTCTCGTGTTGTCTCCTCATCGATCTGGCGGTGAGTCCATCCACCGGAAAATCCTGGCAAATCCTCTCCTCCAGTTAATTCGTGAAGCTCCCCCGGTTGAGTCGTGATACACAGCGTGAGGCGGAGAAAGCCCCCGTCGCTGTTGGCCTCTACGATTCTTGCTCCTATACTGAGAAGCACACATGGAACACCATTAATTGTGTTATCTGCTGTCTTCTCGCGCTCTACAACATCGAAGATGATTCTATGATTGATATTGTGTGCACTGTTTTTTCCAGAGCTTTTGATTAGAGGTAACAGCGACCCATTGCATCTCCGTTGAACTAGGTATTGGGGGTTGGCTCGGATATCAAAAGCCTGCCAAATCGCTCCTGCTCCTGCGACGCAGTCCCGCTGCCTTTCCTGCCTCCACACAATCTGTGTGGCTGCTCGGCTGTATGCATCTCTATCTGTATTACTTGGCAAAATTTGATTTGGATATACCACGCCAGTTATTAAGAGTATATGTTGTTCCATACTGATGTAACTTTGTGCATATTTCTTGCCACAGATCAAGCAAGATATGGTAGGACGCAAGGTATCATGTATTCCGATTACAATGTATATAGTCAGAGATTTGTCTTTGCTCACCCCCAATATAGTCTGGGAAGCCAACGCGTCCAGCTTCTGCTAATCCAACACCTTATATCGAGCATTATGTTGGAGCTCCAGTATGAAAGCCTACCAATCAACTCTTGCAATTTTTCTTCTACCAAATAGAAAAATTACTCAATTATACATTACTGTCCTTACTATCCTCAAGACACGTACCTGAGCTCCAAGCCTTTTAGTGGCAAGCAAAATCACTAAATCCGAATTAGGAAACGTTTTTATCATCTGAATGTTTATTGATAAGTGGATTGATCTGAAAACTAAGACATGAGAATACTCTTTCTAAGCACATGCCACTGAGATTATTTATTTATTTTGAGATTCTAAGAAACACCAATTGGGTACATTTATAGTCAATTTTAGGCATTATTTTCTTTTCTAAATCAACACAAATATGTACTCCCTCTTAATAAAACCATAAAATACAAATGTGGAGTCCACCTATACTTGGACATATTTGTATTTTGCATTACAGTATGTAGTCCACGAATTGTTTATGCAGTTTGCTTTATAATATTTCCAATCTTTTTGTTTATATTGCAGACATGCCAGTCCAAGGATAGTAGATGGGCTCAACGTAGCAACTAGGGGCAGCAAAAAAATATTGTATGATACAAAGGACCTTTATCATTACATTGTCCGTTGTGTACTACTACCTCCATTTCAAGGCTTAAGGCTTATATTTTTTAGAAAGTCAAACTATGTCAAGTTTGACTAAGCTTTTATAAAAAATCATTAATATACAAAATACAAAATTAATATCAATAGATAGATAGTGAAACATATTTTCATGTGGTATATACAAAATATCATAATTGTTGATAGATTCTTTTAAAAGTTTGGTCAAACTTTACTTAGTTTGACTTTTCAAGAAAAAAAGCCTTAAGCCTTGGGATGGAGATAGTATATACTAGATAATGTATTTTCGAGTATTAATCTATCAGTATTTTTGGCTTTGATCATGATACTTTCGTATAGGAAATGTGCTTCCTCTGTTAGGTTTTTTGCATGGGTTAAGTATAGTTCAATCGTTGTGTTGTCCCTAGCATGATACATGATTCTGTAGTTAGGTGCTTAATCTAGCTAGGACAAGTTTTGTTATTAGCAATATTGTTGTCTCCATTGATAGGTAGGCAGATAATATTACTGTTAATTCCAAAAAAATTAATGAAAAAAATTGCACTACCTCCAACTTATTAAAATAAACATATTTTTCCCATGAATGTTTGAAAATTTTTGACTGCACGTTTCTTAAGAAGTCACTTACTTACGAATCAAACGAGTATACATAACTATTTGCACATATGAAGACCATCATTTTATTTGCACGATGTCTCGATCTTTTACCATTCATGCTCAACATTGTTCTTGAACTAAAGTTGCTAAATTTTATAAAAAAAGAAATGACGCATTCCAACATGAATGTGTTTCCAAATGATGTTTATAATTTCCATTCTAGAATTTCCATAAATCGACATGGTCTCTTGAGAATCATGATTCCAACGCGCCTTTTGCAAAACATGCATTCTCTACTACTTGACCTACACGATTTAATATGGTGTAATCAGAAAAAAAATCATATAAATCATTCGACAATCTTTTCCAATCAGAGGGAGTACATAATTTTGATCACACAAAAATACATCAATCATTATTCTCTTTTCGACTTACATTTCTATTGTTTTACGAAATATCATCATACACTGTTTGTATAATCATGAGATTTTAAGATTTGCTAGCCCGTGCAGGTGCACGGGTTAATGACTAGTATATCTAATGGCGGTGCGAACAAAGATGCCGTAATCCATAGGGCCATCTGCGCCGTCATCGCCATCGTTGTTGACGAATGAGAGGCCGTTGCTGCTACTAGTCGGGCCATCATCAACGTTACAGCAGCCTTTGCCGTCGTCATTGTCAATGGTGATAATGTCGTACTCCTCTGTCGACCACGGGTAGGCGGTCTCGTGGGAGCACGGCTAGGCTTTGTTCATCGAGTAAAAATAAAGGTGGTGAACCCCGGCACACCACCGTCGTTGTAGTTCTCAAATTCTAAACATTTTCAAAATCTCAACCTTTTCAAAATCTAACATACTTCAAAAATAAATAAATAGGATAAAGTAGGATAAAAATAAACCAAAAAGTTACACTACCTACACCTGCCCACCACGCAGAAGTCTTCATGTGTCGTCGCTGTACAGGGGCTCCTGCTCGACGTACGAAGATTTGTGGCGATACCACCAACTGCTTTAAAAATGGGCAAATAATTTATAGAGACCCAGTGTTGTGTAGTGCTGGACAGGTGGGCTGGTTTCTATTTGCCGGGTGAGGTGAGCCAGAGAGCTGGTTGGGCCCCACAGCAGACGATCCAGGAACCCGACAGGTTGGTACAGAACGTTTGGAGTACATCTGGACCGACCCATATAAAACTGGGCCAGCGTAATCAATATTCCTACTGAGCCACTGTTGAATAATTAGGAGACTTCAGACTTCAGATATATACTACTAACGGAACGTATCGGCCTATCGATCGCGGCACTACCTGATTGGTCGAGCCAGCGAGAGCATCTACGTTCGGGAGCCAAATGGGATTTCCGGTCTCTCAGACCCAATTACAAATTTACATCTTAAATTCATGCGAACAATATTTTCTGGATTAGTAATATTTAAGCTGCAAGTGACCAAAAGTGTAACATTGCTGGACGATGGTAGCACACCATGTACATACTTCAAGTTCACATGCATGATCTTTTTTTCTTATCTCGCATGATTTGTTAACTAGAAATATACCATCGACTACTGAGTGAGAGATTGGTTGGTGCCAGTGATTGCTGCAGCTTCAGTTATATATACACGCCAGCCTTGCGTGCGCCCACTATCATCGATCATCGATCGTAATCGATGACAAGTTCAAGCCAGACTGGTTCAAGCAGAGGGTGGCCAAGCCAAGGGCATGGCGGGCTGCATGCATGCAGGACGGACATCACACTATCTGCGAAACTGGTGGGGACATAGTTTTAAAAAAAAGATCTGTGGATGTCATCAATGCATGTATGTATCTAGCAGCTACTAAGGCCTTTCACAATGCATTGGCTCTTAGTAGTTTTTATTCTAAGAGACAGTCACCACAATGCATTGTATCTAAAGATTATATCTAAATTTAATAATTTTGGCCTCATGCATGCATGTGATTGGGCTAGCAATACTTTTTACCTATGACTTTGTGCAAAGGTTGTAGCTTAGCTAAGATACAACCTCACTCTCTTTCATCATTTAATAGGGCAGCACTTTGCCTATAAGGCCTTTCACAGTGCATTGTATCTTAGCGTTTTATCCTAGGTAGAAGAGACAACCACCACAATGCATTATTTCTTAAGTGTTGTATCTACATTTAATGATTTTGGATACATGTAGGTATGTGATTGGATTAGCAATGTATTTTGCCTATGATACCGTGCAAGGGTTGTAGCTTAGCTAAGATACAACACCACTCTCTTTCCTCATTAAATAGGATGCCACATAAGCATTTTGCCTATGATACCGTGCTAAGAAATCCCCATTGTGAAAGGCCTAATACCGCGCTAAGAAACTTGCATTGGGAAAGGCCTAACTATTTTTGGGTCAAAGAACAAAAAAATTAGCTACTCTCTCCGATCCATATTACTCTTCGCTAAACTGGATGTATCTATTACTAAAATACGTCTAGATACATCTATATTAAGGAAGAGTAATATGGGTCGAAGGGAATACTACTTTTATTTGCGGAGTACACAAATTCTTCTTTTGCACCATAACTAACAAAATACCAGTAATTAGTTTGTAGGAGCGACTCCACGCCACGTAACAAATTAATCTACTCTGTAGTTTTAATACGCTGCACAAGTTTTTATTTGAGAAACTAACATGAGTACTTGCGTACATCGGATTATACCAAACACACTGCGGTGAAAATAACAAATAAAATTGTATGTCTGTGTATGCGTGGAAAAATTGTAGAATCCATCATGCTTTTGTGGTGGCCCATGATTAGTACGAGCGATGCTATTTCAATACAAAGTGTAGAGCATGCTTACATTGTCAAAATATTGTTAAATATATAGTGAATTTGACAACGTTAAACTAGCAGAGTGATGCCAATGTTTCAATTTATTCTCTAAATTTCTCTACATATTTTATTAGATAATATGATACACTAGAAACATCTATTAACATATTTGTTAGATTGTGCACAGATGCTTACCGATATATTGAACTACTAATGCAGTTGAAAAGTGTAAGGACACATGCAAATGTCCCAAGCTTTTGCTGATATTTATGAAGTATAGAACTAACATGCTTTTTGTACTAATACATTTAGATTAGCACAAAAAGTATAATTTAAGATAAATTAATGATATGATACAATTACTTAGTTAATTTTGTTTACTAAGTTCGATCATGGCAAACGAAGGAACTCGGATCCAATCGAAAAACCTGAGGAGCAAGTTATAACTATGAGAGAAACCACCGATAAGATCTAAACAGATCTAGCCGAGAGTGCAAAAAGAAATTAAAGAGTTTTATATTTTAAATAATTACAACCAGAATTATTATACTAAAAAATAAGTTAGAACAAACTATAAAATTTTAGTATAAATTATATGTTTGGACATACGTTTCGTTCCACGCAGTGCACGCAGCACGAGGCTCGTGAGGCGAAGCGTCGCCCACGAGGCATAGCTCCAGTTGTTCATCGACCTCTCCGAGGGCGAGTGAAATTGGCCGTTGCCATTGCATGCCCTGTAGTTCTTGACGAGGTATCCAAGGTTAGCGGCAGTTTAACTCCATCACTGCAGCTATCTATCTAAGGATGATGCACCTATGTATGAACTATAAATCTATGTAAGTATGTATATATGGTCTCAATCTCAGTGTTAATTTTTGCTGCGAAGACTTTTTAAAATTATGCAGTTTATATTTCCAATTTCTGTTCTGGCATGCAAATTTGCAAACCATAAACTGGCTTTCAATGGCCCGTATATGCGTTTTAAGAAATTAAGGGATCTGTTAAAGTTGCTCTTACACTGGCATGGCGGCATTATGTATTGTTTACACACCCTACATGTCTTATTCCTGGACCCCATCGTTGTACATATTCTAGCACGTTTGTGACTGCAAAGCACAATTACAGATCAATGGTGAAAGAGGTCAAGCAGACCGGGTGGTGGTAAATGAGAAGAGAAGATATGCATCATTATTGTCATGTCTTTATGGTTATGTGAAATCTACTAATGCAACTTAGGTAATCGATCGGTTGCAATTGCATTGTAAATTTGAGTAAAAGAAATCCTCTCAAGGAAAAAAAATGCTTACCAATGCATTCAGCTCCAGTCTGCGCCACGCAGTTAGGGCATCTCCAATGACCTGACGACCGGAGGCAAACGGTCCGAATCCGTCTGAACTGGCAAGTGGCCAAGCAATCCATTACATGGATCTTCTGTGGCTATGGCAGTTGACTACCTACTCAATTTGCCACATAAAATCTCCATGGAAGTCCACTGCCATGATCTTATGTGGCTGTGACTAAGGGCTTTGTGGTTTAAGGCTATGTGGCCCATGTAGCCCATATGATCACGGAAGAAAGTGGTAGTGGATTGCTTGGCCCATTACTTACAATGATGTGGGCCTTATCACATCATGGTTGTGGATTGCTTGGGATGACACCTCACCTAAACGGACAAGGGAGAGAACAACGCCCATTTTATATCTGTGACCCGATGCAAACGATCCAAATTAAATACAATTTATAGCTAAAATACGTTGGACCGTTGGAGATACCCTCATTGCAATGTATGCAACGCACTTACCTTCATGAGTCGTGACCAGAGAGCGACCCTGTGACTAACGGTTCATGCATGCATGCGGATAGAAACTTGTGTCGGTGTCGGGGTACGTACATCTGCTGATCCTTCGGCTCTGGGGACTGGATAGAGCTGGGGGACCTGACCGGCGCGTGTCTATTGATTGATGTGCCTGATGATTGATTTGTCTACTGGGAAGCCCTCGTCTTCTGTTACCTCTCTTTTAAAATGTAAGTGTTTTTTTTAGCTCATGCATGTCGTCGACGAATGATGCAATCGCATGGTCTCGGTCACGGCTGGTCCGGAGCACGGCTGGCTGGAGTTTTTTCAAACGATCGGATCGACAGGCCAGAGAAGCGTGTACCCAGCCTATAGTGCATGTTCTGCAAAATGCAAAGTGCAAACGCAAATACAAGCTGACTGACGCTCTCGATCGATCCAATACTAGTGCGGCCTGCAGCCACACGATCGTTTTCAGTCTGTCCGTGTGCGTCCAGCCGAACGAAGCCGAGATGGATCGATCTAGGTTAGCATAGCATTGGCGATCTCCCCTGCTGCGCCGGCACTGTAGTTCGAAACGGAGAGCCGCGCGGCGCAGACTGCAGTCGAGGAGGGGGGGCTACGACGAAGATCTCTGCTCGCCTTGGCCGCCATGAGAGGGCCGTGAAACTGTAGCATGTAGGTATCTGCCGCGCGCATCTTGTACGCATATGATGCTCGGACTTCTATCTGCGAGAGCTTTGCTGCAACTTCTGCGCCGCTGAAAGACTGGTTGGTCGATTGTCGGGTCACTTTTCAGAATTAGAACGTGATGGGGAGACTGAGCGAGGATGCCGGTATCATCCAAAAATGTTAAGCTGAGCGGGGGCAATCTATTTAACAGAGATTATTGCTCGAGTATCTAGCTGGTTGTTTCACCGACGACAAAGCTTGAAACATTTCTGCCGGTTGTGCAAGTTTTTTATTTCTGAGCATCACCCCACCCACTTTATTCAAATATTATCATAGTGCATACAAACACCATCAGGTGGAGCTTGGAACCACACATGGCGATCTAAACAACGGGTAACTGAGCCCCGCGCCAGTGTGTGTGCATCGACATTTGCAGCCCACCCTTCGTGGACAGACTCAATCTTTTGAAACTCTAACGAACGCGCCTGTAGTTCCATCACAATATGCCCATACGAGCCTTTTCCATCTTCTTTCATGTTGCGGATCAATTTGAGGCAGTCAGAGGCCACCCTATCCGACGTAGAAGAAGGTCCGCCGCCAGTTTGAGGCCCTCCTGCCGGTTGTGCAAGTGCAATATGAGAGTGTAAGCCTTACAGGTAAGCTTACTGAGGTTTAGGCCTACTGGGCTAGGCCCATCACCGAAGCATGAGACCAAGTAAGCTTTACAGGCTAACAAATCGGAGCAGGCTGGAGAAACTAAGCACAAGTAAATTCTCAAAAACAAAAGCAAAGGTAAGCCCTAGTAGGGCTTTTCATCCTTCGAGAAGACAAAAGTGTATGACTTTTAAAGGTGGGTTGAAGTTACACTTTGTTTAGATATTTGTTACATAATGCTTACGAAAATTTTAAATATGAATGTAGTTGAATAATGTAAGGAGACACACAATTTTTGCAAGTTTTAGCTATTATTTATAAAGTAGGAAACTAACATTTTTTTGTAACAAATACATTCAAATTAGCGCAAGTAAGTGTATTTTTAATATAGATTAGAAGACAAAATACAAAACAATTAATATTAGCAACATTTTTATATTTGGTTAATAGTGTTAATTACTATTAGAGCTCAATCATGGCAAACAAATATACTCAGACCAGATCTAGAAAATTTGAGGGGCAAGGTAGAACTATGAGATGAGATAATCTATGGATTAGATCCAAAGAGATCTATCCGAATAGATTCAACAACAAAGTGAAGACATTCAAGCTTACAAACAATTACAACAAAAATAAATGAATATATTAAAAATATATGTTATAAGGAAATATAAAATATTAGTGTAAATTATATGTATTTAATTTGCCCCTAGGTCTTAACTCTCTATGGATATTCACTGCCAATGGATGGTTTCTCCTGGTTTTAGGTTTTAGAGCAAAAAAAATAGATGTAAGAAATGCAAAGATGGACGAAAGCTTGATATATTAGCCCCATAGATGAAGCTAAACAAGATCGGTTACGTTGGCAACATGTAAGTTAACTTGACAAGATCAATTCCCTGATATTTTTAGGTGCTCTACAATGGGCGAGGGACTTAATAGACCCAAAAAAGAATAGGTCCAACACATCCATGTTCGGACTCTTTGGATAAATATGGTTCCTCCTACATCAACCTAATATCCACATCTGTTTGTACTACATCTTCTAGAAAAGCCTCGATGAAATTAGGCAGAATGTGAGGTCTCGCATTATCTTGTTGGATAAGGATGGTTCCTCCTTCATCTTTTGTCGGGCCACATGCTGGATAGTAGGAACAAATTTGCGGCATATATATATTCCCTCATGACTCCTCGAGTAACTTTCACTGATTTTCGAGAATTCTCTTTTCACTGGTTTGACTCCTTCTAACATCTGGTGTGTCTGTCGCGAAAGCCCAAGTTCCAATCTTGCCATCGAATGTGACAACCCCACCTTCACCATACCTTGGCTTGGCAAAAACTATTAGGAACATCATCTTCCCAATGATATTCTTATTTTGCACGGTGTACAAGGGGCAACTTCTTAAGGAAGTAGATAGTATGTGTTCTTCTTCACTGTCATATCAAACCACTTCTCATCATTGTGGACAATTTTGTCCATTTCCTTAAAGATATATAGGATAGGGTGATGTGATAAAATTCTCACACAGAGCATGGATATGCAGATTTTAACCTCTCAATCTTGTTACTTGACTTTAGCAACGGCTTTAAGATGCTCATCTGACACCTTCGCAAATGGAATTAGAGACCCCAGTAGTCCTAGCCGTAAACAATGGATACTAGGTGCTATGCGACTCGACCCGTGTAGTGTTTTAGCTAATGCTAGCTCATCGACTTGAACATTTGATGCAATGTAGAACATCTAACACCCAAAGATCTTGATAGAGCTCTCATTGTCTTCCATTTGTTTAGTGGGATTATGGATATCCTAGAGAGATCCAGATCTTTTCTCCCCTTTCAAGTTATGCAATGTCTAATAAAGACATCTCTCCGCATTCTATAACGCTTGCAAAATAGGTGAGGCGGATAGGTGCAAACCTCAGAAGAGTATTCCTTCATGAGCATGACATGGCTGAGAGCTCGGTTGTGAGGAATGCAAACATGGCCAACCATCAAGATTCGACACTCCCTTTTCTTCTCGTCCTCATGTTCCTTGATGGAGATCATCAAGAGGAGATTCTTGACATCGCTGTCGTTGTGAAACCACTCATCCATGTTAGAGTCGCCCGACGATGATGAGTACTCAAAAAAAATACACAAACGAGCTCATGGATGAAGTAATCTACAAATTAGCTATATTTAAACTACAAGTGTGCACCATTTATAAACTAAAAATTGAAAGCAAAATCGACTATATTTACCTTTGATCATAGTTGGTAGTCGCTAAATCGAACAAGGTGGCCCCAAATCACTGATGGCAGTGGCTTTCTCCTCCTAGATCTTGCGAGAAATGACCTCATCAAATCAAGGCATGAGGAGGTGATAGCCTTGAAAGTGACGCTGCCAACCTAGGAGCGGTCGTGGAACCCTTTCCAAGCGCTCCGGGATTCTCCATCGAGCAACTTGACGGATTTGTGCTAGCGGTGGTGGTTGGGTAGCGGCGGAAGGAAACAAGCTGATGCGACGGTCCAAAGGCAAAGGAAGGGACGGGAATGGAGCGGCGGCGCAGGCGAAACGCAAGTCGCACTATGAAATTTCTGCCACGCCGCGATATGGGGCACTAGAACGGAGTAGCATAAAAGTGATTATTTGTTGGGTTTAGCATTATATATCGGGGGTTGACGAGGGTTAACTCGACAAATGTCCTAGATGAAGGACTTAGGATCGGGGAGATAGGGCGTCGGATGAACTCGAAGGTAAAGTTAGTCGAAATAGGTGCGTATCGAAAGTAAACTTGGGTGTTCAACCTGGCTCGCTTTCAATCTGCCCTACACCGTCCCCTCCTGGCTCCTATATATAGGTGACCAGGTCTCGAGGATCGGGTAGGGTCCGATACAGATTACAATATCGACATACGGTAATAACTCGTATTCGACTATCATTACAATTGGGCCTAGCTTATCGGGCCTCAGGGGTACTCAACTAACGGGCTCTATTGACTATACCCTTGTCAGTAGCCCCTGAGATTCTACCAGAATTATAAATTCAGGTTGAATCTCTAATCTTTAAATCTTCGACTTGATCAATTTCTTCGACTTCTTCATATCTTCAAATCTTCGACTTAGTCTTTTCGACTTATTTTCATGATATTCTTTCGCAAGGGGTTTTGATGAGCAAGCCTGACAACTCTGACGGATCAAGAGGTCAGTTAACTGCCGGAACAGATACTTGTCACCTACTTCAAATTCAATCCCCTTGGACTTGAATTCGGGATACCGGTCAAATCCATTCTTTTGCCGCATTTAGGACTTACAAAGAATGAATCCCAGTGATTCTCAGGGTACCTAGTGCGTCCACCAGGATTTTCTTCGCGTCGTAGACACGGATACATACCAGCAGAGCGCATCTATGTGCGTATACCAGGCCACACAGGACGGATCCCGGGGTCTTACCTTCGTGACAAGTCACGGCATTCGAGTTTCGTTGCGATAACGCAACTCGAGAATCTTATGTCGCAGTCAAATTTTGACTGAAAATATTCGGGTTTCTACAACCATAAAACTCGCTCCCGATGGGAGTAACACTTCTCCAATCTCCAATGCTTTACCAATGAATATCGTCGGGTGCGCGCTCAGCGCTCCCGATGGGAGTAGCCCCCGAGGCTATAGTCGAAAAAGGGGTTTTCGAGTATAGGCTCAAGACATAATGTAGCCCGTCATACTTTAACTCGAAACACTTCAACTTCAAGATTCTTCAACTCGAGATACTTTCAAGAACACCTTGTCGTCGAGTATTAGTCCACTACTTTAATGAAGAGTTCTATTCGACTTTTTTGAAAATAACAGCCCCCAAGGCTATAACCAAAAATCCTTCATAGATGATCCTTTTCATAAATTCAGCATCTGTCGGCGCCATCCTTTTACCTTTATATATTTACTTTATCGTGTCAATGATGACGTAGCTCTTCATCAGTGCGAACCGTTTTATGGGTAACACTGTAACTTCCGCGATTTTGTGACCGTTTAACGGGCTGCACGATTTTTGACCGTTGGTGGGCTGCCGTTTCCGATCTTTGCGCCACGTCTCAGCCCACGATCCTTCTCCCAGAAGATATATAAATGGCATAGTGGGGAATCGTACTGTTTACCAGCTCGCTGTCTCCGCCGCCTCCATTGCCGATCTCCTCTGCCTCTTCCTCTCTTGCGGAGCCCCCAAGCGCACTTTTGTGCTGAATGCGTGTGAAGCATCTGGCCACCAAGAGCGGTATGGCCAAGTCCTCTGCCACCAACTGGGTTCGCTCCACCATCACCAAGAAGGAGGTGGAGAAGGCCACGGCGGACGACCTCATCGCTGCTGAAGATTCCATCAAATTTCCCAGTACCGAACGGATCCCGAAGCCCCTGAGCGGTTACCGGGTAATGTTCCTTGCTTTCCTCCTCCGCGGTTTATCCCTTCCTGCCCACGAGTTTCTTCGTGGGCTGCTATTTGTCTACGGTGTGCAGCTCCATCAGCTCACACCAAATTCCCTTCTCCACATTGCTTGTTTCGTGACTCTTTGCGAGTCATTTTTGGGCATTGAGCCCCACTTCCTTCTCTGGAGATCAATCTTTCGACTCCGCCCCAATGTTTCTTTGGCTAGGAAACCCGAACTGGGTGGAGCCGTCGTTTCTGTGCGCCCTGAGGCGCAATACTTTGAATTTTCCATGGCCGCGTCTGTCCAGGGATGGAGGACAAAGTGGTTCTATATCAAGGACCGCAAATCCTCTCCTGGAGATGAATTTTGCCTGCCTCCTTTTGATGCTTCCCAAGAGATAAAGAAATTGACATCATGGGATGCACTCCCCTCAGATGCGGAAGCACAAGAAATTCTTCCTCTTCTTTCCCGTATCAAATCTTTAAAAGGAGGTCAAGGGGGGGCTCTATCGGGTATGCAACTCATGGCGTTCTTTATTCAACGTCGAGTTCAACCCCTACAGCACCGCCTTTCCAAACTTTGGAGTTTCTCTGGCTTGGAAGATCCTACTCGCATATCTGAAGACCTGATGTCGAAAGAAGATGTCGACAAGCGAGTCCGGAATCTCACCAAGCTCACAAAGGAACATGCAGTTGCGGATTTAGCCGCTGATTTTTTCGACTCTGTGCACCCTCTTCCTGAGGTATGTATTTTTACGTCCACTTTTTCTCAAACTTCTGCTTGTTTCGACTTGCATCATTATTTGACTTTGCACTCTGCTTACTTATTTATATACAGGGTCACCAATTTCTTGTTTCGCGTCCTCCTCTTCCAGAGGAAGGGCCCCTTCCGGCTGATCTAGCCTCTCCTGCATCTGAAGCCCCCGAGGCTGACGAAAGTCAGGATGGAGATGATGTCGAAGATTCAGAAGAGGAAACCAGCTCATCGACATCGACTCCTCCTGTACTTGCTGAAGATGTTGGTGTCGACAAGAAAAGGAAACGTGTCGACGAAATTGCTTCATCTAGTTCTGCAGCGGCTGGAAAAACCCCCGCTCGTGCAGAAGATATGGAGTACTTCGACATGCTTGCATCGTAAGTGTTGTAGTCGAACTTTTCAATTGCCTTGTTCTTGCCTTGTTTCCATAACTTATACCTTCTATGTAGTGATGACGAAGAGCCACCAACAGATGCTACGGCTGTTCCACCACCTTCTCCTGTGACGATTGATGAGCCTGTCGAACCAAATGTTGCGCCGAGGGCCACTAGGTCCGGCGTGAGGAAGGTTCCTCAAACTCGACAGTCGAAACGCTCAAAGAAGGCCAAAGAAGCCGAAGTTTCTCTGGAAGCTCACGCATCTACTGTTTCTTCTGATGATGTAAGTAATTCTTCTTTCCTTTCTTTCCTTTCATGCACTTCTACTCTTACACACTTCTTTTATCAGGCCTTGGTGAAGAGATTTATCGCCCTGGGCACGGAGTGCGCGGGGTACCTAAAGGTTGCGAAAGCTTCCGAAGGTACAATTTTAACGTCCAATCACCACTTGTCTTCTGCACTTCATCCTTTGTTATCTATCTGATTCTCTGTCGACTTCCTATGCAGCTGCTCTAGCAGCCGCCAATGCTCGAATTGCTTCGCTGGAGGCAGAGCTCAAAGCTTCGCAAAAAGCTTATGACGTTGCGACCGCTGCTAAGGCCATTGCTGAGAAGTCGCAGAAATCTGCGCTTGCCAAGGCGAAGAAAGCGGAAAAGGCTTTAGCTGATGCCAACAAGGAGAATGCTCAGCAGGAGCAGGCCGTGGCAGAGCGTCTCCACACCATGTCTACTGCTGCCGAAAGTGAGTTCTTCGACTTGTCTTCTGTCTTCGTTTCCTGTCGCACTGGTGTATTTATTGACACTTGTCTCTTCTTTTCTATTGCTTAGAATTCACAGGGGTATCTCCGTCGTCCCTGCAAACGGACGATGATCCTCTTATGGATGCGGTTAACCTACTCGAAGAAAACTGGATATCTATCCAGGAAACTTTTGAGTTGGCTGGCCGCGTTCTGTCACGGCTGTTTGCCGGGTTGTGGCCGAAGAAAAGGATGGCAATCCCGAAGGACAACCTGACTGAACTCGCCAAATCTTTTGATAGCGATGAAGACCCCACTCTCCAGCTGAAAGGGATGTCCATTAAGCGCGGTGCCGAGGGTGCTATTGCACTTTCCCTTGCGCACGGTACGGACTTCGACTGGGAGAGGGTTAGCTCCCCTCATGGCCACACCCGTGACCAGATGAAGGTGTTTTTCGAGAAGGCGAAGAAGTTGGCACCTGCATTGTTGACAACGATTTCTCCTTCGGCAGCCTCTGCGGTGCCTGCTGCGCCACCTCCAGCGGCGAAAGATCCGGTGCCACCGTCGACTTCTAGCGAGGAAGCTGCCGCGCCCCCTTCTACCACGGATCAGAATGCTGAGGTGGCGTAGACTCAGCTTCTTTGTAGCTTTTTAGTTTTCTCCTTTTGAATGTAAAGTGCAACCCGAGAACTTTAGCCATAGGGTTGTACTCTTATGTAAATATATCCTCTTCGTATGAAGTTTTATGCTGCCTCTTCTGAAATTGTTTCTCTTTTCTTTTCTTTTGTAGTCGATACATGTTCCTGATCCTTTGACTCATGGTTCTGCTCCTTCCTCTGCCCGTGGATTCGATCCTCAGATTTCGTCGACTCCTAGTCGATGCAATCAATGCGCAGAATATTCTTTGAGGATATCTGACCTTGAAACTCGTCTATCCTTGGCCAAACGCCAAGCACAGATGGCTATTAAAAAGGCTAGCCAAGCCAGTGGCTATATGAAGAAAATCTCTTCCCTTGAAGAAAAGGTCTCCAGCTTAATGGCGAAGGTTGTTCATAATGAAGAGTGCGAGTCCTTTATTCTTGGCATTGTCGAGTCTGCTTGCGAGCTGTTGCGATGTGGGTTTTCTTTCGACTCCTTCTTTCATTGTTTGTGCGCTGCTGCTCTTGTGACCTCTTTGCCATTGTAGGTACTTGTTTGGATTTTGCTGCTGAAGAACGTCGAGTTGCTGAGCAGAATACTGCTTTGGAGAGAATGTCGACTGGCTGCGAGACTTTGTGGTCTGATCCTCGACGCCGGAGCGCCATTGTATTGCTTCAAGACCGTGCCCAGCATATTGGCGAATCAGTTGATGGTTGCCGACGAGCTCTCACAACTATGCACTCCGTCATGCTTCCTCGTAATCCTTTACCTGCAACTTTCCCTCTTCTTCTTGACACTTTCAGATCAAGTCATCGTATTCATAGGCTGATAGAGCTGAACTTAGTAGCTGGTGCCAATTTTTCTCTCGGGTGGATACGCAAGTGGCACCCGAGGTTGAATTACAGCACTATGTCCCTAAGTTTGGCTCCAGGTGGAGCTAGCCTTCGAGTACATATGGAGAACACGTTGCAGCCTGCTCGGAGACTCGTGGCTAGGCTTCTGGAAGCGGATGCTGCGTTTTTTCGCGAGTACCATTATTTGGATCCTTTAGGCGTAGATGATTCTGACAACCCGTTGTTGTAATGTTTTGTGTATATGGAACGCGAGAGTATCTTATTTTGCGACTGTTGTGTCGAAAAATTTATTCTCAAAGCGTTATTGCGTAAGTCGTGCGTTTGCCGCATTTTCCCTTTGGAAAGATTCGTAAACTCGAATATGAGGAACGATTTATCTTTATTTATACTTGTAATATAAGATACATGGGGTGACCCAAGAGATCCGGCCGATGACCTGTGTTCTGGATCTAGAGGGTATTGCCCCTGGTATAACTCGTGGCTTTTATAGCCTTTGTGTCCTGCTCTTCTTTATGTTTACAGCGTCGCAGTTTTCTCTACTTCTCCTGCGCCTTTGCCTTCTCCTGGTGTTTCTACTCGTGGTTTCTTTGCCTCGGGCTCCGCGACGCGTCCTTCGAGTAGCTTGATGCCTTCTGTAGTCGTGTTCTTCACCTTTTCCACATAGTTGGCTATCATGCCAAAGTTTTGCGCCATCTTGTGGAACTCCCTGTCGCAAAGATCTGAGACTTCAAAACTTCCTTTGACTGTAATTATTCCTCTTGGTCCTGGCATTTTAAGTACTAAATATGTATAGTGAGGCACTGCCATGAATCGCGAAAACGCGGGTCGTCCGAGGATCGTGTGATACTGTGATGGGCAATCCATGACTTCGAAGTCTAGTTTTTCTCTTCTATAGTTGTGTCGGTTGCCGAAGCAAACATTGAGTGCTATTCGACCCAGCGGGTAATTGGCACTTCCTGATACGATTCCATGGAAGGAACAATCTGTTGGCTTCAGGAACTCTAGTGATATATGCATTGCTCGGAGTGTTTTTGCGTATATCAAGTTAATTCCACTCCCTGCATCCATGAATATTCTGTCGACATCATACGCGCCGATTTGAGCTTTGAGTACTAAAGGCGCGTTTCCCGGCCGAGGTACTGTTATAGGGTGATCTTCTCTGTTGAACTCTATTGGTTGCTCTGACCAATGCAGATATTCTGTTGTAGCTGGAGGCGACAGGACTGCTAGATTGACTTGTCGAGTTATACTCTTTTCTTCTTTGTTCGACTTGGGCACAGGTTGTATCATTGCTGTGATGTGTCCTTTTGATGGGACGTACCCTTCGTCGTCATCGTCGTGTCCCTTGTTTTGCTGGTCTTGTCCCTGAGGAGTTCCGTTGTTTCCTTGCTGGCTTGTCGGGGGATTGTTACTTCCTTCGAATCCTTGTCGCCTTGCTTCGGTTTGTTTGTTTATTGCTGCTTCTTGTAATTTTAGGAATGTCGTGCAGTCTTTCATTGCATGCCTTGATACTCGCTTCCCGTCGACGAACGCTGAGTGTATATGACAAGGCCCATTGAGCATATCTTCTGGTGATGGGTTATACTCTCTGGATTCTCTTGGTGGGAACTTCTTATAGTCCTCTTTTCCGTAAGTTCGATATCCCGAGCTTCTGCGATCGTTTCCTTGATAACTGTTGTCTTTATATCCTGCGGCGACTTGACTGTGAGAGCCGTAGGTATCGTAGTTTCGGGATCGTCTCCTTTGACTTCCATATCTATTTCTTCTATCGTCCTCTGGAGATCGTGTCCGTTTGTTGTTGCACGCATCTTCTCCATCTGCAAATCTGTTTGCTGTGTCCATAAGATCTGAGACTGTTTTTGGCTTGATTCTACCCATCTCTTCGACTAGGTCTCTTTGCCTTAATCCAATGATGAATGCGTCTATTGCTCTTTCGTCTGAAACTTCGACTGCTGAATTTTTGATGAGGCTCCATCTTTGGATGTACGCCCGCAGCGTTTCGCCGCGTTGCTGTATGCACGCTTTGACTTCTTCTATTGATGCTGGCCGTTTGTATGTCGACCTGAAGTTACTTGTAAATTGCTTTGTGAGATCTTCCCAGTTTCCAATGGATTCTTTTTCTAATTTTCTCAACCATGACCTTGCTGCGCCGGTGAGGTGTAGTTGCAAACTTTGCATTGCTGTTTCTTTGGTTCCTCCTAATATTTGAACTGCTTGTAAGTAATCTGCGAGCCATGATTGTGGTTCCTGTGACCCGTCATATTTTTGCTGATCATGAGGTAACTTGAATCCCTTAGGAACTGGAGTGGTGCGAACCCTGCGGGTAAAGCACGATGCCCCCATTTCTTTTTCGTCGTCTTCATAGTCGCGCCTTTCATTCGGGGATCGCGATCTTCGAGTTCCACCATGTTGTTTTGGTGATGGAGATCGAGATCGGTGTTTACTGCTTCTATGCCGAGGACTATTGTGACGGCGAGGTGACCTTGCTTTGTGTGCTTCCTTGTGATGATGTGCTTCTTCTCCTTTTGCTGATAGCTTGTGGCCTACCATGTTGAGTCCGTTCAATGCTGCTCTGTGCATGTGCTCCCTAGGATCTCCTGGACTTGGTCGAGTTGTGAGCAGATATGCCTGCGCTGCTACTAATGCTGCTTCAGGTGTTTTTGGTAGGATGTTCCCCTGCTCGTCGACCGATAGGAAGGACGAGTCGAGGTTTTTCGAGATACTTTGTCTGTCGGAGTACTCGAGGTTGTCGTACCTTGAGCCATGTCGACGATTTTTCCTTGCGTTGCTGTATGATGCGTCGCTTCGTGCTTTTCGAGCGTCTTCGCTAGCTGCAATGGCTGAATTTTTCCTTCTTTGTATCTCTATCTTTTCCTTTGCTAACTGCTTTGCTTGCTGCCGTAGGGCGTAATGATACCCAAAAAGCATATCTTTGCTGGAATTTGATGGTATTGGCGTGCCGTGTTCTACGGCTTCTCTTATTATTTTCCACTCGTCGACTGATAGTCGAATTTTTTCCCTGGCTGTGAGGGATTCCACTGTTTGCCCTTCTGCTAGATGATTTGCTCCTCTATCAATATTTGCTGGGTTTATCACTGGGTTGTTATTTTCATCGAATTCTTCTGAGTTGTCTCCCACAATGGCGAGCACCTGGCACTGTTTACCAATGTTGTTATTGAAGCTTGAGAGGATCGAGTCGTCGTCTTCAGAAAGCTCTAAACTTGTTTTCCATGTGTCTGTTGATTTATCTGAGATATCGTCGAGACAGATCACGAGATCGTTGAATTGGATTTCTGCGTTGAAGTTATCCTTCGCGTTGTTGTATTCTGAGACTTTTCCTTTTTGTACTTCTTCTAGGCTGACCGGCGAGTTTACCTCGCTGGAGGAGCCGTCGGAATACTCTATTATTTCTGTTGCTTCAGGCTCTCTTGCCGATGGATCTTGTTTCGTCGGGTCCGAAAGACGGGACGAACCCGACGGCCCGATGAGGATGCTCAGACTTCCGATGGTTAGTTCCACCTCTTGACTTCCGTCGACTTCTGAACTGCTGTTGGCTAAAAGCGAAAAAACCGTCGAATTCATGATCCCAACGCCCAAGATCCCCACGGTCGGCGCCAATTGACGAGGGTTAACTCGACAAATGTCCTAGATGAAGGACTTAGGATCGGGAAGATAGGGCGTCGGATGAACTCGAAGGTAAAGTTAGTCGAAATATGTGCGTATCGAAAGTAAACTTGGGTGTTCAACCTGGCTCGCTTTCAATCTGCCCTACACCATCCCCTCCTGGCTTCTATATATAGGTGGCCAGGTCTCGAGGATCGGGTAGGGTCCGATACAGATTACAATATCGACATACGATAATAACTCGTATTCGACTATCATTACAATTGGGCCTAGCTTATCGGGCCTCAGGGGTACTCAACTAACGGGCTCTATTGACTATACCCTTGTCAGGGGTGCTAGAAAAAATTCGAGTCAGGAGATTTTAAGGTATATGTGCGGGACACTTGTTTGGATAGAAACATAGAAGCAACGGTTATTATAAGGAATCAAACGTTTTAACGGGATCTGCTAGAGATGATCTAAGAACTAGTTGGGCTTAGTAGGTGGGCCCATAAAAATTCTATATAATTCCATGTTGGATGGCACGAAAAAGTAGTCCCTCATTTTTTTAATGCTTTATGGATTTAGTTGAAGTCAAAATATGTAAAGTTGCAAGACGGTAGAAAGAAAAAAATATGATAAATTGTTGTGCAATTGTGTGTCACATGACGTCTGCAATAAATAAATTGGCCCAAAGTAAAAGGAATCCTATCCTACTTAGTAGTCTACCACGTGAGGCTCCCTCCATTTATTTATTTATTTAAAATGGATCTTTGATGCATTTTGAAATGTCAAAAGAAATCTATAATCAAAATTCATGTGTACATCTTCATGTGCTACCTCGTGCGTACAAAGTTGGTTCACGAAAAATTAATTTACCGTGTGGTTTCTTTCAAAAACACAAAAAACGGTGCTAAGAATAAGCCTTTTGACCAGATATTCTGTCTTTTTTCCACAAACCACAAAAAGATAGCTTTCGGCAAAACTTTACATACGCACATAGATTGTTAAGTGTACATACGATTTTTTTCAGATTTTATTTATTGATTTTTTTGCATGGGATTTATTGATGATTTGAAATGTGTTATTTTGGTAACGAGAACATATATACCCTGGGTACCGAATTGACTTTACCGACACAGACCACCATGCCAGAGAACAATACGTGAAACAAGGTGCACTCCCGATATTTTTAATACATAATAACGCTAGCTAATAGCTAGACAAAATACTCCTATACTTCGGTTTTGGGGTTACCTAGAAAAAATCGATTTTTAACCGTGTTAGGTATTTTGTTAACTCTAACCTTAACCGCAAGGGACTGTCTAATTTACAGCTAGCTATTTTCCAATTCGCGAAAAGTCATTTTTTTGACCAGTAGGATGTCGCCATGTCAGTTTGTCAGTTTTTGTCGAGCTGGGTCGTTACGTTATTTCATTTCGAGAATCTGGGCCGTATTAGTCATGCCTCAACCCAAATGGACCCCGAATGGGCCGCACCCGGTATCTGACAGACCCGTTAAAAAGGCCTGGCTGACAAAAGACACCTGCTAACACAAAAAGCCCTAGCCCAAAAACACACAGAATGACAGGAAAAAAAAGCATGCTGCCAGATCCCCACCTACCCCCCGGCAGCAATGTCTTCTTCCTCCTCAAGAAAGAAACAGACACGGAAAAACTCCCCAACTCTTTCACCATCAGGCACGCCAATCTAGATCTCCCCTATTTGGGAAAATAATGGATGATGAAGAAGATCAAAGAGTGATCAGGGTTTCTAATGCTGACCTTTCAAATCAGCTGGGGACAGCAACTCAACAGGTCAGTTACCCCCTCTCACTCCATCCCCCTCTTAAAAGGAAACCTGTTTGAAAACTTAGTTGGCATGGATTCAAAACATTTCTCCTAACAGATAGAAGCTTTCTCCCAAAAGCATGTAAAAATACATACTGACAGCAAAAAAAAAGAGAAACGTATATACTTTCACATGAAAAAGTAAAGACACATAGATATCATGATGTCATAGGGTGCTGACACATTTCATAAGTAATATATAGCATATGTTCTAGAAATAGATAGGGGACTCATATTACATAGTCTGACACTTAGTCCCTATTTTTAGGTAGCATATGTTCTAGTTATAAAAAGGGACATAACTAAAACTATGCATAGCTGAAAATACTTCAAGGCAGATGATCGAAGGAAAAAGCCATATTGGCAAACTAGACATAAAACAGACTAGAGAACATCAAAAGAGATGTTCACATATCTGCTTTTGCTGAATAGAATGAGAACAATAGAACCGGCCCTCAGATTAAACTGACCATCGAACTCGAACCACCCTGACTTGAAACGCATTCTGCCGTCAGTGCTTGTATCATATTCTGCTTCCTGACCGTTATTCTCCTCGCCCATCTTCAAAATCACCCAGCCCCTCTTGGAAATGTTCAATGATTTCTTAATTTCCTTTGGAATACGCTATATACAAGAAGATAGGAGGAAACAAAAATATTAGTACACACCTTGCTGCTATTTATGGCTTGGGAGAAAAATGAGAGAAAGAAAATAAAAATGCAATAAAACAAATTGGAATTTATAGATAAAAACTAGTTATACTAGTCCAGTGAGATTGATGTCTGATGTACTTAGTTTATGGACTAGAACAGACCCCATTCCTAGACCACGCTCGCTGACACATTGGTTCATCCTCGCCGCCTGTGCAGCAGATAATTGAAGGCCACTTGTGTAAACCACAACAGTTGCATCTTCTTCGATCATTTCAGCTTCTGGTTGATAAAAAAAGAAGAAAACTGCATAAGAAAATTTAAAAACCAACAAGACAGATAACACTACCCACACAAGGTTATGGCCAAGAAAAAAAGAACAGATTGAATTACACACCTTGCGCCCTGTGCTTCTGGAACCCCATTGAACATTCTGGAATAATACGAAAGTGTTCTGGTGCCTCATCCAGCTTCAGCCTGATCCTGTCTCCCTTGTTCATATCATAATCGGTTAAGAACTCCATATATCCAGGCCCAGAGATGCGAGTTTTCTCGCGTTTGTTGACATTAAACCTATACTCTTTCCTGTTAGGGGAAACAACATCACACACATTGCCCACAAGGTTATTGAATTGCCTCCTCACATAACATGGCACAACCTGGCAAAAAATAGAACAAAAATACACACTGTTTTTATACTGAACAATTGACAAAAGCATGTGCCAAATACATAAAAATGCAAAAAACAGAATGACAAGAAAATGAATGAAGCCACACAAAAAATAGAGACCCTACCAGCGACACGGTGGAATTCCTCCCAATAGAAGTATAAAAAGAACTACGAATTTTCCGATTCTGCTGGCAACGGCTTCCCTGCGATCCACACGCATTGCACCTTGTCTGGTCTGCCATCTGCTATTCAGGGAAAAAGGCCTATTAATGCTAAAAACGCGAAAAGTCAGCTATGCTATCGAAACCTCCATCAATAAAAAGTGTCCAGCTCTAGCCGGCACACTAAGACACATTGTAATGCTTTTTAACACTAATAGTTTGTAAGCTAAAAAAATACTAAAACAAACTAACTGAATCAAAGAAATAGGGAGTGAACATTACTGTGCAAAACAAAAACACTTGGTAGACACTATCAAAAAAATGAAAGCTGTTGCGCTCTACGTTGCTGAAGTACACAATCTGATCAAAAAAGCATGCCAGGTAATTTGTAACTACAGTTCAGTAGTATTGGTATTAGAGTAAAACTGAAAAGTAAAAAGAATGCAGATCTATTTATAGAATATAAACAAAAAAAGGAGACAAAACTAGAGATAAGAGAAAATATCTTCAACAATGAATAAATGTGATGGAAACACATCTATCAAAGTTGAAAAACATATGTACAAAAGGTAAAAAGAAAATTACATTACTATGGTGATAACAAAGACATTAGAAAAAGCTTGAAAAAGGGAGGATCTATTTACCTCTATCCTGTGCAACGCAGAAACTCACAGAGAGAGGAACTAAGAAAGAAACATAAACTCAGAGAAAAAGAGAGAGAGAGAGAGAGAGAGAGAGAGAGAGAGAGCAGATAGATGTGATCTCCTCCCCACCGTCCCCTACTAGAATGGGAGAAAGAGAGAGCAAAGAGCTGAGAAAAGAAAAGGAGAAAGAGGTGTGTGGTGCACTGGTGCGGTGGAGGAGTGGAAGTAGTAAAGAGAGGTGAGTGGGTGGTAAAGGACTAACACATTTAATGTGGGGGTTAGGTGTATGTGGTAAATGTTGGTAGGTGGAGAAATGTTGTAGTAAAAAATACAATACCACAGAAAAACATAGCTAAAAAATCAACTACACAGAAAAATGAAAGATACATAAACCATGCTCTTTGAATAAGCAAAATTAAACTAAATACAAAAATGTCTGACTACTATTTTTATTTCAGGTTGAAGGCAATGCTATACAGGATAAAAGAGAAGGAATGACAAATTGCATCGACGATGAATACATGGTACTGCAGGTAAGAAATAGAGAGAAACATGTCCAGAGAAATAAGAAAAAAAAAGTAAATAAAGTAGTTAAAACAATTAACAAACAAAATGTATCTTTTTTGCAGGATGGTTTCACCTTCACAGGACTCCTCCAAGGGCAATTTGATAGCTTCTACACACAAGACACTGCAAAACAAAAAGTGACAGCAAAAAATAAGATCATACTAGTATAATGAAAAAACATGTTTCTGGTTGTCTTACAAAAAAGAACATGTTTTCACAGGATAATCACTTATCTGGCGGCGGCGGCTGCTCTGGGGGACAATCTGCAACATTCAGAATAGAAAGCGATGGTTCTTCCCCCTATATTGATGCAGACAACCAATTAAGTGAAGAAATGCATCTGATATTTGTGGTACAAAAAAGAAGAAGACAGTTCCAAAAATTAATTAACAAAAACCTCTTGCTTGTTTATCCAGAACCCAACAAGTTCAGAGACTACATTGGACGATGATCCATGGGTCAAGAACCTATTTGCCAACATGAGTTTTGATGAGGTAAAAGAGACAACATACTAATGAACTGAAAAAATGCAGATATCAGATCTGATGGAGGTTTCAAATAATGAAAATTGCAGATTGCACATCCACAAGACTCATGTCCAGGACAAGATAGTGAAACAGATAAAAATCTACACAGCACAATATCAAGAGAACCAAGCCAGAGCAACATACAACCTGATGAGCAACAAAAAGAACTTTGTGAAGAGGACATAGAAAGCTTCCTAGAGAATGACAAAGAAGGAGTAGAAGAGGAAAATGATGATTCAGCCCTTCACAGCATTAAACCTGAGGTAGGCATGGCTTTCAAAACAAGAGAAGAAGCGCAAAACTTCTTCAACTTGTATGCATTTGCCGCTGGGTTCTCGATTGCTATAGTTGGTGCGTACCGAACAACAAGCAGGAAGAGGAACAATGAGATCACAAGGGTGACCATAAAATGCAACAAATACGGACAGAATACTGAAACCGAAAAGGAAACACTGATATCTCAAAGGCAAAGTACAGTCATAGCTAAAATGGACTGCAAAGCTGAGATGATTATCAACGAGAAAAACGGTATTTGGCTAGTCAAAAGTGTTGACCTAGAACATAATCACATCCTTGATCCCCAGAGTAGATTCTTCAGGTCCCATGCCTACATGACCAAAGAAGAAAAAGCACCGATAAGATCACTGAAGAACAGTAACATACAGACAAGGCAGATTGTTTCAGTTCTGGCCTATTTAAGAGGAGGTTCCGACCAGCTACCATACAACAAGAAGAAAGTAAGCAATTACGGCACAAGCATAAACAGGGAACTGAGTAGGACTGATATGATGGAGGTAAACTCTTTCTTTACCAAGAAAAAGGCTGAGGACCCAAGATTCTATTCTTCCTACGAACTAGACAGTGACAACAGAGTGCATAGTGTGTTTTGGGCTGATGCTAAAGCACGGACATATTATGAGACTTGTGGAGATTGCATTAGCTTTGACACAACATTCCTAACAAACAAGTATAATCTCCCTTTTGCTCCGATTTTTGGTGTCTCCCCACACAGGAACACATATTTGTTTGGATGTGCTCTAATTGGAAATGAGAGAGCAGTGAGCTTTAAATGGGTTTTCACAGAATTCCTAGCGGCAATGGGAGATAAACACCCACAGACAATAATAACAGACCAAGATGCTGCCATGCAAAAAGCAATAGAAAAGATCTTTCCCAACACTATTCACAGATCATGCTTATACCATGTGAAGAGTAAGGTGGAAGACAAACTATTTCGGTGCTTTCAAGCAAATGAAGGACTGTATGAGGAATTTCAGGACATCATAGATAACTCACTGACAGTTGAGGAATTTTAAATGTTATGGAGACAAATGATACAGAAATACAAGTTGGAGGGCATGAAGTATTTTCAGCACTTGTGGGATCATAGGCAGAAATATGTACCTGTTTACTTTAAGACAAACTTCTTTCCCTTCTTACAGACAACAGCAAGAAGTGAGGGCACCAACTCTCTCTTCAAAAAAGGAGTTGGAGCAACTTACAGCATGACAAGTTTCCTGTGAGAATACCAGAGAATTATGGACTCAATCCATGCAAGGGAAGAGGAAAGTGAACACAATGCAAGACATAAGAAGGTTCCACAACAGAAGTTCATCACAAAATACTACATTGAGATGCAAGCACATGATCTTTATAACATATACATATTCAGAAAGTTTCAAAAAATCCTCAATGATGTCACAAGGCTGCAAGTGAAAGAAGAAAACAAAGGGACAACGTACCTTGTGTGGCAGGCCAAGAATTACCCGATAAAAGAGTATAGACAAAGGGTTTATGTTGTCCAAGTTGAATCAATGAAAGAAGAGTACATCTGCATATGCTGCAAATTTCAGAAAGATGGCTTGTTGTGCTCCCACATACTGAAGGTAATGCTTCATCAGAACATAGACAAAATTCCAGAGAAGTACATATTAGATAGATGGCGCAAAAATGAGAAAAGGTTCCTCCCCAATATTCAAACAGAGAAAGTTGCAGACAATGATACATTGAGGTACAATGTGCTGACAAGGAGGTTGGTGGAAACTGCTTCGAAAGGATCAAAAAGCAAAAGGAAGTATGAATATCTTCTAAAAGAAATAGACAGAGTAGAAGATGCGATGGCTAAAATGGATGGTGAAACAGAAGAAGTGTCACCTGAACCCACTACATCAACAAGAACAGTGGCAAATCTTGGCACAACATCAAACGAAGGAGACACAGGCTCAGCTATTCAGCTACTAGATCCTGCTGTTGCTAATACAAAGGGTAGACCAAGACATCTGACAATAAGAGAATCCATCAAAGCAAACAGATTTTACAAGTGCAGTCATTGTGGAGATCAGAACCATACATTGAAGAATTGCCACAACAAGCATATGGTGTTTGACCTCCCAAAAACTAAAAAGCCTAGAAGACCCAAAAAGGCTGTCACAGGTGAGTTACAAAATGTAAAAAAGAAATAAGAATATGAATTCATGAGGAAAAGCAACAGAACTTAATAATTTTTTTTCTTTCTTGCAATAGGTAATCCGGAGGAGCCTGGCCCTGCCAAAGAAACAACTAAAAGTTGCAAGAAAGCTACGTCTGCTGCTTCCAAAGACCAAATGTTGGGTCCTACGATCAACAATAATGTTCTGATATTCACAGAAGATTCGACGCAGATAGCGTAGGTCATAAACCGGAAAATGTAAAAGCAGATATGAGAAAAAGCAACAAGAATCATTTTGCTACTGTATGACATTGGTGTTGTATTGGATCTTACTATATATTTGCACTTATAGTATCAGATGCGATGCATTGTTTACTTGAAAAAATAAACTAGCGAAAAAAGAATTGTGACCCCAATGCTTCAAGCAAAAATCTTACAGAAAAAAATGGATTTAGAAAGAACAAAAAATAATGGTCCCTCCTCCTTTATCCGGGCTTGGAACCGGCTATCGTTCTTAATAATAACCCATGAAAAACATGATAGGCGGAGTTACCCAAATAATCCCTTAACCCCATGAATTCAGTTAAAATGGCGATTTAAGAAATAAAAATGACAAATAAAGATTACAGGCTCAAATCTGAGAAAAAAGAGATGACAAAAGAATGAGATATAAACATGAAAACTACCAGGCGATGGATAAAAGTGTAGAACATAGAAAAAAGAGACTGAAAATGATGACTGAAAATCAATTAAGCATGACTGAAAATGTAGAATCAAGAAAGATAATGAAGAATGAAAAAAGATGACTGAAGAAAGACTAAAATATAAACATGAAAACTCCCAGGCGATGGATAAAAGTGTAGAACATAGAAAAAAGAGACTGAAAATGATGACTAGAAATCAATTAAGCATGACTGAAAATGTAGAATCAAGAAAGATAATGAAGAATGAAAAAAGATGACTGAAGAAAGACTGAAATATAAACATGAAAACTCCCAGGCGATGGATAAAAGTGTAAAATAGAGAAAAATAAACTGAAAATGAAGACTGAAAATCAATTAAGCAAGACTGAAAATGAGCCTGAAAATGATGACTGAAAATCAATTAATAAACTTAGAATCAATGACTGAACAAAAACTCCCACAGACAATTAAGCAAGACTAAAAAATAAAACTGAGACAAATAAAATAAACAAAGAAACTGAAGAATGACAATGAAGAATGAACAAAGACAATGACTAGAAGACTGAGAGAAGGATTACTGTGGAAATAACAGAAACAATGCAAGAGACTGAGACTGAAGAAAGTTACTGAAGAATGAGCAAACTGAAGAAAATAAAGACTGAAAATCAATTTATCAAGACTAAAGAAAACAATGAAAGACTTAGAATCAAGAAAAGATGACTGAACAAAAACTCCCACAAGCAATTAAGCAAGACTGAAAATGACTAAGGACAGAGACTGAGAAAAATAATCATGACAAAGACTGAAAAAAAAGAAAATGACACGTATGACTGAGAAAAAACAGAGGCATGAAGACAATTCAGACAAACTAACAATTAATACTACACTTAATACTGACAACAGAATTATAAAGAAATGAAAGACTAACAAAACTTAAACATAAAGTCCACACATATATTGTTTGCTCATATACACCGTACCGAAAAGTTTACAACCGCAAGGCACCAAAATCATTAGAATGCATAAGCGTTGAAAACAAAAAGTTTCAAGACCAGGAAATACTATTGTATGCTATACTCATTGTCCAAAATTATGCCAAAAGCATAATCAAACTCTCATGTATCAAACCTGCAAAAAATAAAATCATTCAAAAATATTAATAAATAGAAAATAAAAATAAATAAAACAACTATGCTTTTATGTCAAATGTCTACAAAATAACAGTAACACCTTCTATAGAAATCAGTCACTAAGCTTAGATCAGCTTCGTTATCGTTCAGGAAGTACATCTTGATTGCGTACTGAATTCTTATATTCAGAATGTCCTTATCAGAAAAAAGTCTGCGTAGGTCAAGATGTGGCTTCCAAATTTCCATGAATTTCATCACAAAAACACCACAGTCAAGCCTATAAAAATAAAAAATAACAAAGTAGATTAATGAAATTATAAGAAAAAAGGTAACAAGATATATAGGAAAGAGATATAAAATTTACAACGTCTGTTGCTTCGGCACATTCGGATACATGACTTTGAACTTGCCAAAATCATGCTCTTTGCTTATTATCAATTCCCAAAGGTGGATGAAATTGTCGATCTACATACAAAAAGAAAATAAAACAAATAAAAATAGAATAAAAAAGAAAACAGGGGCATCGACTATAGATAAAAGATAAACACAGAACTGACCAAAGTATCCTTCATTCTGCGGTGGAAATTTGAATCCTTGTCATGAAAGAATCTAGAAAACCAAAAAGCTTGTACTCAAAATCCACAGCAAAAAGGAACCAATGTTTGCATCAACAATTGGAAAAAAGAGCTGCAAAAACCAAAAATAAAAATGCATTTCAAAATACATTACCACACAAAAAATACTAAAGAACTATTTAACAAACAAACCTAAAAATAATACTCATAGGAAAAAAACATACTCTATTGTCTGAACAACCAAGGTTCCTTCCCTTGCTTGCTTTAGCTGCGCCTAGAAACAATGTCCTCACAAGTACCTCGTTTGGAATGGTATTATACTTCATTATAGCTTCCTGCTCACATAAATAAAAACATTTCAAAAAAGATAAAAAAAGACAGGAATGCATACTTATCGATGAAAACCTAGTCAAAGAATCTGAGACACACAAATATAGGATAGAGAAGTACATACCCCAACATGAGGGAAGAAATAGTGTCTACCAGATGAGGCAGGATGTTTTTCCTTGAATAACATGCGACAGAAACAAGGGATCAGAAAATTATCAACTTCTCCACCGGGCATCAATGATTCCCCCAGTGATTGGTAATTGCAATGGACTTCCGGATACTTGACATCCAGTATCCTATATAAAAAGAAATGAATATAGCAAACAATGAATGAAAAAAGACAAAAAAAAAACCTAAAACCCATCACAGCAACCAGATAGTAGAAAAAAAGAAGATTAATTCCTTACTTCTTGTGTTGACCACTGTGAGCAAGCTCAACTATGGATGAATAGTTTATTATATCATCATCGGACACGGGGAACCTCGTATTCTGCTAGAGAGGAGGGCTATGGCCCGTCATAAGTGAATCCAGAAGCTTAAACTTCCTGCGTTCTGACGGAGTTCCACTGACTTGACCATTATGTAAATGTGGTTCAGGCTGACTATTCTGTAAGCAACCTTGTGATAACACAGTCCTCCCCTGCTGAGTGGGCAACAACTTGTTGTAGGTCTGATCAACTTCCTTAGCCAACTCACTACACCTTCTTTTGAAATCACTTGATCCCACCAACTGGATGTTTTCGGTGGTCAGATTCTTTAACACCCACACCGAAATGAAAAGGAAAAAAGAAGGTAATTAAACTAACAAATACATTCTTACTCTAAAAAAGAAGGCAGCAATACAATAACAAATTAAAATGTTTCGGTTGAGCACACCAAAAACAGACAGGCTAGGCATGGGACAAAAAGGGGACAATACCAGAGGTGGCTTTGGGGAAACTTCGGGGACAAAATAATAGGAGCTTGCTTTGATCCACCTTGTTGACCTTGGTGCAATTGTTTTAGCTTGTAGTTTCCAGTGCATTGCTATTTTCATAGACAAAAAATTATAAGAAAAACAAACAAAGACATCCAGATAGATACAAAAAAAAGAAACCAAAAGGGGTAAAACCAAAAAAGAACACACCTCTGCACATGGTGAATCTGGCAAAATAATGCGACTAACAGGTGAAAATTGAGCGGGCATGTTTCCCACTGTGGTTTTAATTGAAGACAAATGTGGTTGCTGGCTAAGGATCCTTTTTTCATCTTCTGCAGATATTAAGTGGCATCTCCTAGGCTTCACTTTCTTAAGTGGCTTCAATGTTGGGGCTGCACATAGTACGGAACCATAAAAAAAGATAAAAAAAGAGTAGGGGAAAATAAACTACATCAAAAAGGCAAAACATCAAATGCAAAAAGATAATTACAAAAAAATAGATTAATTCACAAAAATTACGAACACTAACCTGTCAAAAGGCTAGGCGGTTCCACAACTTTTGTTATCATGCAGTCTGGAGTTTTTGCACATGCACAATAAAAATAAAAGAAATCAAAAAAAATAAAACTAAAAAATAGTATGAAGCAACAGCCAAAAATTCGAAAAACTAAACACAAAAATTAACCTATATCGGTCCATTCATTTAGAGTTGGCTGGACAGCTTCATTGGCTTTATGCTTATCGGGTACTTCTGGGATCCGAGCATTGTCGCGTACATTGGTAGCTATGGCCTATGTTAAAGAAAACTACCAAAGCTTGTAAAATATCCATATTAAAAATGGAACATAGGACACCAAAAAAAAGATACAAAAAGAAAGTAATAAGATAAAGGGCACAATAGACTTAAGAAAAAAGAACCATACATTCATATGCTTGAGTTTTCCATTATCCATTGAGATCACTGCTTCAGCTTCAGATCGCTTTGTGAATAAAGATTTAGGAGTGCTTCTTGATTTACAAAGGAAATCCAAGACATTATTGACCAGCGTTTCGATTTCCGGTTTACTTGCAGACTTGCTTGAAACGAAACTGTCGATAGTGTTCAAAATTCCATCTATAACCTATAAAATCCACATAATGCTAAATTTATAGAAATCTTTTTATAAGAAAACTAAGATATAGACAACAATAACTAAACATCATAAAAAACCATAGTGATATTTTACAAAAAGTAAAGCTCATAGGCAGAAGAAACACATACATCAGGCCGCAAATTGCTGACAAACCTATTCTGCACATTCTCCCTGAAGTTGTATGATACAGGAACAAATATAGGATACAGCGTCTTCCGGTTAATGGCATCCTTTGAACATAAACCCTACATAATTAAAAACAAAAAGAGAAAAAATAAATGCAAGACAGTAGAAAAAACTTAGACAAAGGAACCATGAGAGAGAGGAAAAAAGGAGGTAAAAATTAAACAAACCTGAACACAGCAACTAGCCAGCACTTCTTTCACATTTCTCTTTCCAAAATGATTCTGCCTTTTCCGATCTAGCTCAGAGTACACCCTGATCATACTTCCCTTCCAGACAGTTATCCTAGGGATAGACTGGTCAATGTTCTGCCTTCCAAAATCCAAACAATCTAGATAATGGACCTGATAACAAGAAAATAATGACAAAAGATAAGCTCAGGAAACGCTGAAGAGACAACAGAAAATCAAACAACACAAAACATAAAATAAAAAATATGTGAAACAGAAAAGGAATACTCACCACTGGTACATAGTTGCAACAGATAGGTACCTTCAGCCTCCTACCTTTTAGTTTTCCCCACACGTTGAACTGGCTGATGCTATCTAGACAACACTCATAAACGAGCTTGCTGAAATCATACCCCCTTGTTGCCTCTGGAATTTTAAGAACTGAAAGATACTTGCAGTTTGGGAAATCCCTGGAACTAGGACATAGGAAACAAGAGATAGCAACTGACATGAAGCACACAAACACATCGTGTTCGGTTAACTCTTTTGAACCACAAAGCTTGTTGCCAAAGAACATGATATAGGGCAATTCAGTTAACTTGAAGTGACTTAGGATGAATTCCATTCCATCATTACTGTTACAAGGGACCTCTAACCCATCTATCGGCAAACCAAGAATATGATGGACTGTCCTCTTTGATATATCAACATGCTTGTAACCAACAGTGATCTGTGAGCAAACTGGATCAACACAATCAGCAACCCACCTAGCGAACTCTGGTGGGATATCATACAGATCAAGGAGAAGCAAGCACCCAAAACCAAACTTTGTAATAACATTTCTTTGATGCAGGGTCAATTTCCTTATCACTTCAACAAAATACTTCAATGAGTATCTGGTGAAAACAGACCTACTCACACCATCTGTTGTGTTCATCTTACCCTACGTAAAAAATCAAAACGAAAGCCATAAAAAGATAAGGAGAAAAAAAAAGACAGTGGGTATGAGGCAGAATTCACATCCCATGTGTATTTCAGCTTAACCAAAAATATAGAAAAGCATCATACCTTGGTGCTTGCTGAAACATCCCTGCAGAAGTCTGAGAAATTCCTCTTCAATGATTTAACAGCCTGTTTCCTAAAAAATCCAAATAAAACATCATCCAACAACATGTCCCTTACATTGCATTCCAAACCCTGTACACATGAAGAGAACACACATTTTACCAAAAAATCAAGATAGAGAACACACATTATGTAAAAGAAAATAAACAATAAACAAAGCTCACATCATCGTCACTGGACACACTGTCTCCTTCACTATTCCCAACATCAGAATGATCAATGACAGAGTCACATCTAGCATGAAAAAATCTACAAAAATAAGCATTTATCACGTTACAGAAGACAAACAAATCCTATATTACAAAAAAGAAGCAAAAAACTACTCAAGAAAATGAAAATAAGAACTGCTCCTAGTAAAATAATCATTACAACAAAAAACAGATTAAGAACATACTTCACCATGTGTGCACAAACAAGATGCCCCAAACTCAAAAAGTACACCTAAAAAACCTCAAAATAACTCTATCATGACAAAAAAAATTGACCTCGCCAAGCCCCCATAGAACAGCAGTGTCCAAAACTACTCTACCGTGACCTCACCCCCGGAAAAGTTCCGCAGACATCACCGTATCCCCTCCTCCCCCCGCGCCTCCCGCTGAACCTACAGACCACCAACATAAGCATCCCCGCTAACAGAAACATCAACCACCCGCTGAACCTACAGACCACCGACAGATGCATGAAGAAGCGCTGCACCTAAAAATTCACCACACAACAAACCCTAAAACTATTAATGAAACAAAAAATCTGGTACAAAAACGTTTGCCCAAGACTTCACCAACGTCGTTGGGCTCCGGCTGCATCCGCGGCAAACTCGCCAGCTTTTGCGATGGCCCGCATCCATCCTTCATCCACATCGAGCATTTCATACACGAGCAAAAACACTGACACAGATTGTAACACATATAGTAACTAGACTAACTACACCTAAGGAACAGAAATAGAAATGTTTGTGCAAAAAATATCTGAAGAAACGAAGGCGTTTCATGCACCAAAACCCACTACACCTACAGAAAGTTTCTCTCATGCGTAAGCAGACAAATCAGTTGCACGAACAACACATCTAAAACTGCTGACAAAAAAGGAGCACCTGCACTAACATCAGCACACCAATTCGTCCCCCTGCCCCCGAAAGGAAATGATAGCAACGGGGAAACTATGAACACACGGATGGTCATCGAATCCAAACAAAACGAGCATTCGACGCTGCTGCCTAGGCGCTCTAGCCAGAGAGACGCAAAAGGGCATCCAGATCGGCGTTGTGAATCGAAGGCGGAGAAAATTTGGCGCATCAGCAGCTCAGCGCTGTGGATTACAGCTCGGGCCTGGAGATCCTATACAAATTGGAACGGCAGCGCGTGAAGGTACCAAACATTGTGCGGCTTATGAGGTCAACGGCAGGACCAGGTCGACATAGAAATCGGACATGGAGACGGGAAACAGGGCGCAACAGAGGAACCTCGTCGATAGGAGCCCGGGCAGAAGCAATTAGCAAGGCCGGCCGGCGGCGGCAGAGGCAGCGCTGACCGACTGCCCTGGAGGCAGTGCGCCTCACCCCCCCCCCCCCCCCCCCCCCCCACCCCCTCGAGACATAAGAACTACTGACGAACCCCCCACCCCCTTCCCGGCCTACCTCCACCACAAACAGCAAATAACAGCTTATCACGGACCGGAACTTACCGCCGCCGGCGAACTCGCCTGCCTCCCCCGTCTCTGGTTCTCGCCATGAGACGAGACTGAGAACCGACGGGGAGGCGCCGCTCCGATTTCACCGCCCCCTCCTGCTCTGTCTCTGGAGAGTCCTATCTGACAGACACCACCGACGAAGAAGACAAACTCAACAGCTACCACTCCAAAAAAAATTCAAAAAACACATAACTAACGGGCGGGCAGAACACAAACGGGTTCGGATCCCCGTGACAAAAAGCGACCCGACACCGCGAGTGGTCTGCCAGCGCAAAAGACAGGTACACACTTCGCGAGAATCTCAAAGCAAATCAAACGGCTAGAAATACGTGTGTAAACGAATTACAACACAGCTGACTGTTTGTTAGCAGAAATCTAACCGCAAACCATAAAAACCGGAACTCGGTTGCGGTTAGGTTATTTTTTCGATTTGGTAGTGCACAGGCTTAAGTCGTGCTATGCGTACGACACCAATTTGTATGATTTGTGTACGACAGCACCATTAGACCATCCATTAGCCTGACCAAAGTAAGACATACCACACGATTGAACGTTGGACAGATATCGTACGTCGTACGAACAATCGCCGTATGCAGAGGACTTGCGTTCCGAGATAAACACAGTTCGTGCACTCTTTGGAGATAGGGGTGTGCAATGCATGAAGATTGGATTCAGAACATGAGGACACAAAAAGGAGACTAACAAGTCAGCAGTGAAGTTGGAGAGTTTTTTTTTTGAAGCATACATGTTCCATTATTTAGACAAGAAGATAGTACAATACACGTACACAAAGAACAGAACGAACGAGAAGAACACGAACGCCCGTACAAATTGCAGAAAGCTCTGCACCACCCAAACAACCGCAACTCTCACCGCCGGCGCCGCGGAACGACCGCCAGGAGAAGAGAAGACGGAGACCATAGCACCCAAAAGTCGACGTAGCTCCATCGCCGGAAACGGCTTTATGAACCTCGCAACCGAAGCACCCGAGGGTGCAGCACTTATCACTGTGGCTCGTCGGTCGGGGCTGAGCCCCAAGCTCGTCGTCGACCTCCGGATTCGGCCACTCCCGTCGACCGCGTCGAGGAAGAACACCAAATCCGCCTGCCTCAGTCCAGCAAACCCGCACGGACGGCAGCATCTTCCAGATCGCCACCAGACAAAGAAGATTGGCGGATACAGCTCCGGCGTACCTTCTTCTATCTCCTCGACGGCGCTGGAGAAGACGCCGGCGCGACGCAGACGGAGAAGAAGAACAAAAGTCCCTGACGAAATCGCCGCCGTCGTCTCGACGGTCTCGCCTGGACACCCTAGATCCACCATCAGAAGGTGGTGGAAAACTAGCTCCGTGGCTCCCCGACGGCGAGCACCATCGAGTCGGTGGCCCGGAGAACTTTATTTGCAGCGACGGCGCCGTCACCGTCCGAGCGCCGCCCGCACAAACTAGCCTACACCTAACTACACACCGACCAGACAGCCGCGAGGCTTCCCCCCCATCCCACCGCCGCCGTAGCAACGAGGGGAGGTAGGGGAAGCCCCCGCCACCGGCGGCGGAAGAAAGGAGGAACCCTAGCTTCGCCCTTTTTTCGCCCGATCTACTGTAGCGGGAGAGGAGAAAGGGAAAGCAAAACTCTTGAAGTTGGAGAGTTTATGGAGCTGTAAACAACTTCAGTGTTGAAACCAAGCAAAGGACGGATGGATAGAGCATATATAGACTCAATGCCACATTCGAAGATGTAAGATGTGCTCGATCGTGTGCTTGACCATCCGCACAGCATGTCTTTATTTTCTCCCCGGCCCGTTCAAAATCTCGACACCAGTGAGGATATATAGACGCGAACAGTTAGAGCACGGAGTCAATATCACAGTGTTGAAAGATGTAAGTTCTGCTCTTATGCTCGACCATCTGCAGCTTGGCCTTACTTGCTTCTGCGTTCAGAATCTCCACACCAGTGAGGATCGCAGCCGTGTCAGCTAGCTGTTCAAAGTGCTTCCGTGGCTCATTATAAACTCCATAGTTCTTGGCTATGCAGAACCTGTTGGCTCCGAGGTACACCATGGTGCTACCGATCAGCAACCAGTGGTTGGGAGGGTTGGAGCCTCGCCAGCGGTGCAGCACCTCGGGAGCACCGTCGTCTAGAGACGACAGGTCCACGGCGCGGAGCTCGTGCTGGTTGTCGTCGCCGACGCCGAACCAGAGGCCATGGAGCCCCAGGACCTGCACGGCTCGGCCATGGAATGGCAGCACCCAGCCGCCCGCCTTGGCCCAGTGGTGTGTGGAGGTGTCGAAGCAGTAGGTGCCGAAGCCGCCTTTTTCAGGGACTGAGGAGAAGCAGATGGTCTTGCGGTCGTCGAGGAGCGTGTATGACTGGATGGTGTGGTCGTCGCAGGCCGGATGGTCAAGGTAGGGCGGCGGCGGGAGCTTGAGCCAGTGCCAGACCTTATCGCCCATCTCGTACCCGTATGGGTTGCCGTAGACGAGCGCCTGGAACTCGCTGGAGTAGGACCTGTTGATGGCGTAGAGGGAGTCCTGGGCGGCGTCCGCGTTGGTGACGCAGAGGGAGATGGGACTCCGCCATTTGGAGTAGGTGAGGCAGGGCAGCATCTCGATGGAGTCGTGGGCGGCGTCATACAGGACGGTTTGCCCGGCGAGGTCGACCGACACGATCTTGCCTTCGTTGCCGCCTCGTCCGTAGAACGGCATGAAATCGAGCGTCATGCTGGCGGTGCGGGATGACTTGAATCTGACCACCGGCCGGGGGAGGTCCATGGTGGTCTTGAACGGCATCAATGTCTCTTTTCTTGGTTACCCGCAAAAAAAAAGTCTCTTTCTTGGTTTGCGCCCGAGCTGTTATTGCCTCCGCGGCGGAGGGGTAGAAGAGTTTCTCGTAGGCCATCATCCGGCTCAGCCAATACGAGCCGCCGACGCGGAAATCCTTCACCACCAGGTTGATGAACTGCCGGGAGAACATGGCCTTCCGAGTCTCCGACCGGGGTGGAAACCGGATTCGTTTTAGATGCAAAGAGAGGATTTGGGAGGGGACTCAGGCGAGGGAGGGAGGGCGACGGTGGCGGCGGCTGAGATGGGGGGAGGGTTTTTATGTTTAGTGGCCTGACGCAAACCTACTGCACCCACGATCAATCGCTTTCAGTAGAGAAAATTCTAAAAAAACCACCACATTTCAGTCGTAAATACCCAAAACCACCGGTATTCGTCTAAATTGTAAAAATCCACCGGTTTTGCGTAAATTCGTTGCAATGTGCACTGATTCTTGAATTGAGTCGGATTAACGCGATTTCTGACAGTAGGCATCCACTGCCAGGCTGAGGTGGCACACTGGGCCGGTCAAAGGAAGAGACATATTTTGCAGGGTCTATTTTGTAAAATTTCCTATTTCTATTATTTATTTTACGGAGTACTATTATCTTTTTTTTCTGACAATGCTTCTTCTCCGGTGGCCACTCTTTGTCACCACCTCCCGTCCCCGACCGTCAGCGCGGTCCAGGTCGGCGGAGCTCTCGGTGCGAACAACGGGAAGCCGACGGCGGCGGGGACGCGGTGCAAGGGAGGCCGACGGTGTAGCGTCGAGCAGGGGAGGTCGGCGGCAGCGCACATGCAAGGGAGTCCGGCGGGGGTGCGCGGGGCAGGGGAGTCCAGCGGCAGCGCGCGGGCAGGGGAGTCCAGCGGCGACGTGTGGGCAGGGAGGTCCGGCGGCGGCGCGCGGGCAGGGGAGTCCAGCGGCGGCGCGTGGGCAGGGAGGTCCGGCGATGGCACGCAGGGCAGGGGAGTTCCGTGGCGGCGCCCGAGCGGGAGGACGGCGGCGGTTGCGCGGGCATGGTAGCGTCATCAGCGCTCGCGGGCAAGGGATTTTGGCGGCTTCGGCGGCGCTGAGAGCAGGGCCGGCGGCGGTGCGCAGAGCAGGGACCGCCAGCGGCGCTCAGAGCATGGGGCGGCGGCGGCGCTCAGAGCAGGGGCGTTGGCGGCGCTCAGAGCAGGGGGCGGCGCGCAGAGCAGGGGCGGCGACGAGCGAAGCAGGGGCCACCGGCGGTGCACAGGGTAGGCGGCGCTGCTGCTCTGAAAAGCTTAAAAAGGGAAAAAAAAAGATGTAAAATAGGAAGATAAGATATATGGAGGTCATTTTTGCAAAACTAGTCCGGAATCTGTAGATATTTACTTGCCACATCAGCGGGTCCCGCATGTCAGAAATCGTGTTATACCGGCTAAAAACAAGAATCAGTGCACATTGCAACGAATTTACGCAAAACCGATGATTTTTTGCAATTTACACAAATACAGGTGGTTTTGCGTATTTATGACTGAAATTCTCCATTCAGTCTGTCCGTGCCCGTCACCATTCGAGCCGAACGACGTCGAGATGGATCGATGTCAGCTAAGCACGGCTACATGGTTTTTTTGGTACAACGATCGGGGATTTCGCGCAGACTGCAGTGGAGGGGGACTGTGACGAAGATCTCTGCTCTCTCTCGCTGGCCGCCATGAGAGGGCTGTGAGACTGTAGCATGTAGGTACCTGCTCCTGCGTGCATGTTGTACGCATATGTTGCTCCGACTTCAATCGGGGAGGACATTGATAGAGGGAGCTGTCTGTCGTCGCTGCAACTTTTGCGCTGCTGAAAACGGGTTGATTTGATTGTCACCTGAACACAAGACAGAACTTCTGGGGGCTGGGAACAGATCGAGAATGCCGGTGCTTTTCCTCACCAAAGAATCTCCAGAGATGATCCACGTCCACCAGGCGTACGTTTTGCTTCTAGTTCGCAATTCACCAATCATAAAAAAAATGTTAAGCTAACTGATCGAGGGTAATAATTAACAGAGATTACTACTCCAGTATCCAGCTGGTTGTCCATTCTGTAAGTAAACATTCTTTGTTCATCCGGGAAAAGGTTAGACCATTTGGAGGGGATGGCAAGCGGTCTTCAACTTTTGAAAATTCTCTACTGAACACGAGCTCCAACGAAACAGTATTCGAACTCAGACATGAGTCATATGCAGAATACGTGACTGGTTCATCGTGACATGTTTGAGTCTTTGCGAAATGCCATCCTTTTAATTTAATGCCGGTGGTAATTGCAATATGATTATATCTATATATGACTGTTAACCTATCGACTTTTTTTAGATAACCTGCTATACTTTATTGATTGGTACAAATGTTTACACCGACGTTACAGCATAGGAGTTCAAAGCCACACATGGCGACCAACTCCAAAGGATAATATATGTCTAGCTAGGTTGTGATCTTAAAAAATTGATGCTCTCCCTTCGAAAACGAACTTGCAGTCCTGTAACTGTGTAGTCGTGCTTTTATTTCTGTAAATACTGCACCGTATCTTCGCATGGTTCCATCAAGGATGTCATCTACCAATGGTTTGCAATCCGATGCAACAAGGATCCTTGTTTGAATGGGATCATCAGCAAGTGGCAGTGCCTCGCAGTAGGCTTGTGTTTCCAACACGGCCGGGTCAGTGATTCCAAGATATTGCTCTCTTCACAATATTATTAACAGGGATACTAAGGTGACAAAATGTTACACCCCCACCTAAATAATTTAGGTGGGTGTATCATAAGTTTTGTAACATTTGGTCAGCTTAGTATCATAAGTTAATTACATAGAAATACTATGCTGAAGCCGGTATCCTTATCGCCATCATCTGAAGAAGCCATGGCCTATCAAGGTCTGGATCGATGAAAGAGTGTGCAAGGAACTGCTCTGCTTCCATATCAAGCAATTGTCTACACCAAGCCACTCTGTTTGATGGTCGGGAACCAGGCCCTGAGCACCTGCAGAAAAGTGGTGGTGAAATGATTAATGATGTTGCACATTCAATATTAGTTGTCACTTATTTGGCTAGTTTGGTTAAGTAAGACGTTACTCCAGCTTAGGTAAATAGGGTACCCAATAAAATACAGTTCGGAATGGGAAACACCAAATTGTTTTGGTTAGATGTCGGTAAATACCAATCTATTCCCTCCTTCTCAAATGTGTTGCATATAATTTTTGGTCAAAGTCAAACATAGATTTTGACTTTGCATAAAGACAAACATATTAATCCTTCCAATATCTAATGCATACAACATAAAAACATATTTCATGGTGGTTATCGTAATATAGAGATGTTAATACTTTTTCATATATATTTGGTAAAACATTAGAAAGCTTGACTTTGACTAAAATATATATACAGCATATTTTGGGAAGGGCGGAGTAACTAAAGTTGACACGCACTAAAAAAATGAGGGAGAACATTTTTTGTTTTAGCTTGTATATATCTGAATATCTCAAAGTTATCATTTGCAATACCACCTAAGTAGTAAATACCCGGCTCAGATCGATCAGCATATGCACTAGTGATCCAAGTGTAGAACATGACGCCATAACCATCAGTGATCAGTCTACGCACACAGACATAAACGCACGCGCACAAGCAGACACAGAGGCGCGCGCCAGCGCGCACACGCCAGGCATACACTAACAGTCTGCGATAACAAGTCTACAGCCTATGGATAGTGGCTACAGCAGGATCGTTGTATTACAGCACAACACAAGCTGAAGTCCAAGTTGATGAGCTACAAGCTACAACATTGTTACTACTATAGCACTAATTACAAGTCCAATGCGCGAATGGAGATTTCTGGCTCCCAGGCTCCAGTGATCTCGCTTTTTAATAAATTCAAAAATTATATTTCTGAATTCCAAAAAATTCTGAAGAAAAAATCTTGATGTAGCCACTGATGTATCCCACAAACGTGTAAAATATCAAGTGAAAATAATTTATAGTTTGAGCTACACAAAAATGTCAAAAATGTGGATCTAAGTATATTGAACAGTACAGTTATTCAAATCTCTAAATTTTGTCATTTTTGTGTAGCCTATTATAAAAAAGGGTTTCATATTGCGATTTTGCATGCTTGTAGGATGTATATTTGACAATATCCAGAATTTTTTTCAAATTTTTTGAAACTTGTAAAATATGTTTTATAAATTTATTTTACAATAGAAGGAACACTGGTGCTCAGGAGCCAAAGAGACTTTTCGTCCAATGCGTCTGGCTACCATCCTCTTTTTTCCCTAAAATATAACATGGAAAGGCATATGAAAAGGTGTATCAGTTTCACAGAAGAAGTGCCAGGCAGCCAAACAACGCCACTCTCAATTTCTCTCACTCTCTATGTTATGGGAGGGCCTGATCTGAACAAGCGCAGCCCCGAGGACAGCCATGGAGTGGTGGGAACTGGTTATTTACCAAATAACTGATGCTAGAATGATACATGATCCTATCCCGTAACAAAAACGAAAGCTCACACTAACGAAAATGATATTCCGGATCATGTATCAATATGCACAGCATGATTCAATATATATGCTTGGTTCATGGCAACATATGTCATGTCTCGTATAGTACTGGTAAGTCTCCGTTCCTGAAGAAGGAACGTCGCAATCGGAATGACTCCAGAATCATAAGTTAATTTTTCAAGGAGGTCCGATGTGAGAAGACAATATAGAATTCCATTTGTAGCATTCGACCATGTGATTTTGATATACGACATATGTAAAGTTTCTAATTCTGATGAATCCAGTACCTGTACTCATAGAAACAAGCAGTTCTTTCATTCTCAGATTTGTCCCAATTATGCCACCCAGTGGGCTTTATGCAACGATCCATAAAAGTGTGTGCAAATACAACCCTCCCAAAGGGCCCCCATGGCCGACCCAGGAATATATATCCAGCTTCTCCATTCCCAGTAATAATACACCTGAGTGTGACAACAAGCAGAGATAAAATACAGCATATCGAAATGCTGAAGCTACATATCAACCTTCTTATGGAAGTTCGATGCAACTAACATTGGCAAGGTCTAGTAATGATGATGAGACAACTCACCTTAAGAATACATAACCAGTAGATTCTGAAGACGATTTCCGACTATGGGCAGTAATAAATCCCGCTGACTTGCAATGGATATGGCAATGTTCCAGAAGAGCAATAGAGTTACCGAAGATGAAGTCACAGTTACCTTCAATGTAACAATCTCTTAAGTACTGTTTTCCATAATGTAAATACAATGTGTCCTGTATGATTATTAGTTCAAATCAGAATCTTGCAGGTAATACAGCTTATCATCCTAATCAATGTAGTGATTTAACCAGAAGGTGAGGATATATGCATACTTGCCAACCAAGGAACCGGCAACTATAGAAGGCACACCTATCTGCTGTTACACGCACAGCGACTGCTTGCCCAGATCCCTGCATCGCAACCAGAACACATTAACTTTCCACACCCATTGCATGGCCATCTCTTTGTGCAAGGAGAATAGATGAACAACCAGTACCTGGGGAGCTGAGTTCTCAAACGTGATGTTCTCTGCAATAAAATCTTCTCCCTCTACAATAACTGTTCCACAGCCAAATGTTCCGGTCCCAATAACCCTGGATGTCTTCATAACAGTAGAAAGCACAGTTAGTCAATTCGAGAGATACTAGAATCATTAAAACTACGGAGAACTAACACATTAAACATTTTTTTTCGAGAATGAGACATTAAACATTCAGCAAACTCTGATGTCAAACTTAGAGGTTGGTTAAACTTATCCGCACCTAACTCTGCCTTATCTGAAGCATAAACATATAGTCATCTAAATATATAAAGTTTATCTTTTTTTCCCACTATTTGCTTAAGTTACCTATTTGTCCTTGTTCAACACATTATAAGATCATAGGATGGAATCATGGAGGTAGTCATGAAAGAGTATGACACATAGGATATACCTACTAAATTTCCACCAAACAAAGAATAGGCTTGCAATAATCTACTATCCGCCAGCAGCCAGCCTGTTGATCAATGTCAACGGGGAAGGCATGTAGGCAGCCATTCTTGAAAACCACAAGTGATGCATGCAACTAGACTGTAATGACACTAAACCCACACCAGCAGCCCTCGAACCTGTCCCAAAACAGTATCGCAGCACGAGCCATCCCGGATCTGGCAGTGGAACGCAAGCGAATATCAAAGTGGATCTGATAGAGCAAAACGCCTAAAGCGCAGTGCAGACCCATGTGCTTAGATAGACATTTGGTAATGTAAGCATGTGGCGTGGAAGCAAAATATACTGAAAGCAGTGACGGAGACGACGAGGCAGCGATCCCTATGCATTTCGGTTACCGGGTGCACATTTCATCAAGCAGGAGATAGGCGTATGGACCGGCCGTCGGTTCTCACCTGGGCGTGCTTGAGGCGGGTGGCGGTGTTGTCCCAGGAGATGACGGTGGCCTCGGCGGACGCGCCGGCGAGGGTGACGAAGTTCTTGGTCTTGGCGATGTAGACGGGCTCCCGGTACACCCCCGGCGTGAGGCGGATGACGGTCCGCGCCCTGTTGCCCAGCGGCACCGCATCCACCGCGGCCTGGACCGTCGGAAACGTCTCCCCGTCTCCTGGCGCCGAGCCCGGCGGTGCGACGCGGAGCACGCGCCTCAGCTGCTGCTGCGCCATGGATGGATGGATTGATGGTCACCGAGATTCCGCGAACGCGGTTACGGAGGCGCGTTCGTTCGTGGACTGGTCCTTGGTCGTGCGTGCGTTTGGTGTAACAGCTGAACGTGTGGACATGCCCGTGTGTGTGAGCGAGGGGGAAAGTTCTTAAAGCAACTCTAGTTCCTATATTCGTCTTCTCAGTCTTTCTCTAAAGTCATATATTCGTTCTCGGGCTTCCATATTCGTTTTCTAAACCAGAGTGTGACCTCTAACCTTTCGTTGTGCGAGTCTCCTTTTCTCTCTAGCCACATCTTTGACTTAGCCGCCCCTCTTCTCCTCCTCCCCAATAGCTTGGTTTCTCCTCCTCCTCCGGCCGGCTTTACTGGCGTCAGGAGGGGTGGGGAATCAGATCTATGGGTAGAATTTTTAATAAATATAGTATTTTTATAAGATTAGATTAGGGTTTGGTAGCCATCTTATCTTGGCTTCAACGCCAATAAAGATATCATCGTCTAAAATAAGTGATCTTCGGGTCTCCGTTTAACGACGAGATTTTCTTCCCGGCGTCAATAATGGTGTTGTTAGATTACAGTTCTATACGTATGATCTTTCAGATCTTACGTCTCCAAATCGATTTAGAGTTTTCTCATGGTTGATGTGAGGAGGATTATCCTCGTAATATTTATCCCGACTGCTGCGTTCTTGATAATGGTGATTTCATACACTCGGCTCTCCAGCGGTGTCGACCAGGCTATTCGGTCTCTTTTCCCTGGAATACTGGTGTTGGTACTCTTGCCGATGTTTATTAATTATTTTAATGGCTGCACACGTGCACGTAGCCTTGGCATTGCGGCTTAAATATAAAAATATGGGAGCACCTCTATTGGTATTTGCAGGTATATGGTATAATATCTATGCCATTATTTTCTGGTTGCCTTCGGAAAAATACGATATTGTGTCATGGAAAAATAAGAGTTTGAAGACCTTGAAGATTAGCTCATTTTCTTTTAGACCTTATTTTGTAATAATTGGAGTCAGCTCTACCATGTACTATTTATTACTATAAATATACGTGGTATTGTTTTAAAAACCCAGAGTGTGACCTCTATACACGTGGTAGTAGTTGGCGTGTGCTTGTTGCGGCGGTGTTGATATAAATCACCATCCCGTTGGAAACCCCAAGAGGAAGGTATGATGAGTATAGCAGCAAATTTTCCCTTAATAAGAAACCAAAGTTTGTCGAATCCAAAAAAAGCCAAACTCCAGAAGGTGATTCTTGCTAGCCTAGTGACTTCTAACAAGGGCACCGTTTACGACACTTGTTAGTGCGTCTTCAACTAGTAGCAACGTGAAACCTACACACAACACAACCAAGTACTTTGCTCCCAACTTACGATGAGATTGTCAATCTCACCGGTTTGCTGTAAACAAAGAAATGAACGTATCGAGTGGAAAGCAATAGTACTATACAAGAAAGTAAACAGTGCGAGTAAAGTAAACAGGTGATAGCAATATAAAAGAAATTTGACCGGGGTCCACAGTTCACTAGTGGTGTCTCTCCATAAAATAAATAACAACATGCTGGGTAAACAAATTACAGTTGGGCAATTGATAGAATAAAGATAGCGTGCATATGTCGAGAGAATCACTATGAGATTTACTCTGGGCATTACAGCAAAATACATAGACCGCCATCCAACTGCATCTATGACTAATAATCCACCCACGGGGATATCGTCCGAACACCCCACAAGTATTAAGTTGCGAACAACAGATAACTGCATTAAGCAAAGTGTGCAATGTAAACAAAGCATATGCCCTTGGGCATAAGAATGTTGTTTTCTCCCTAGTGGTAACAGTACATCTACAACCTTAGAAGTTTCTGTCACTCCCCTAGATTAAATAGAGGCATGAACCCAACTATCGAGCATAAATACCCCCTCTTGGAGTCACTAGTATCTACTTGGCCAAGATAGCTACTAACAACGGAGAGCATGCAAGATCATAAACAACATAGAGATAACATAAGATAATATTCAGCACATCAACTCAAGGATAACACCAATATTCATCGGATCCCAACAAACACAACATGTAGAATTACATAACGGTGATCTCGATCATGTAAGGTAGCTCACGAGATCTAAACATGAAGCACATGGTGGAGAAGACATTCATCTAGCTACTGATATGGACTCATAGTCCAAGGTAGACTACTCACTCATCGCGCCGGAGGCAAGCATGGCGATGAAGAAGACCTCCGGTGGCGATTCCCCTCTCCGGCAGGGTGCCGGGAAGAGCTTCTGGACCCTCCCAATCTTGGGTCGACGACGGCGGCGGATCGCGATATGTTTCTGAAAAATTGATCGGGATACCTAGGTTTTTCCCGTCGGGGGGTCTTTATAGGCGAAGGGGCGGCGTCAGAAGTGGACCAGGGCGGCCTCACACATAGGGGGCACGGCCAGGGCCTGGGCCGCGCTGCCCTATTGTCTGGCCGGCTCGTGGCCCCCTCTCCGTCTCCTCTTCGGTCTTCTGGAAGCTTCGTTAAATATCTGGATGTTTGGCTTTTGTTTCGTCCAATTCCAAAAATATTTCCTGTGTAACTTTTCCGAAACACAAAAACAGCAGAAAACAGGGAACTGACACTGTGACATCTTGTTAATAGGTTAGTTCCGGGAAATGCATAAAAATGCCATGAAGTGTAACGAAACACTAAGCAAATAATGTAAAAACAAGCATGGAGCATCAAAAATTATAGATACGTTTGAGACGTATCAGCATCCCCAAGCTTAACCCATGCTCGTCCTCGAGTAGGTAAGTGATAACAAAAGAAATAATTTTTGAGGTGACATGCACCTACACAATCTTGATCATCTATGTAAGCATTGTGTGCTAGAATCAAAAGAACTTAAAATATGGGCATGAAAGATATAATCTTGATAGAAGAAACTTAGCAACCATGTTATAACATGAAAATGAACATAAATGAAAAATCATGAAAATGAAACAATGAAAGTCAAACATGTGTTCAAATTATATGGAAAAACATACAAATGGTTTTCAGCTTGTCCTTCATGAGAGAGCAAAACATAAATGCATAGGACACCTTCAAGTTTAAGAGGGCGACTAGATACAAATAATTTAAGAACAAGTGAAACCAACATCATAAATCAATCAATGAAAACTTTGGGACAATGCACATTATACTCAGAATAACAACTATGCTCTCTTAGACGGTGCATAAAGATAGAAGGTGGTGACTCAACATAAAAGTAAAAGAAAGGCCCTTCACAGAGGGAAGCAGTGATTGCGAGTTTTATAAACCTTCAAAAATTATGGTACTTACTAGCTTTGAGCTCTCATTGCCCCCACCATAGGCATCTTGAATGGTTAAAGTTAATGCGAATACACTTATGATGCATTTGCTTGACAAATTATAAGTTGAAAACCTCGTGTCCCGTGAAGTACGAATACCCAAACCTCATGCTACTCGACTTAGAGTCTCAAGCAAGCTCTTGTCATTGTAAGTATACATGTATCATCAAGAACCGCCAACGGGGTACCTCTGTGCCCGATGACATGGAACAACCCCACATCAAAATGACAGGACAAACAGACAATGAACACCTCGGCATCTCTTTTATTTACCATTGGTATAGCTTTTTATTTTGAGATGCGTCGTCGAATGTCTACTATGGGCATGCTGTAAATTTCCACCATGAATTATGCATGGCTTAGATTAGCGGCCCAGGCATTTCCCTAACACATATAAGAACTCCATGATCCCGCAAGATTCCCAACTTATTTCACATCACGAGTATCCATAAACAAAAGATCACGATATCAACTCAAATAAGAAGTGCAATGTTGAAAGCTTGCCCCATGACGGCATGGCTGGGCTAATTTCCAACTTACAACTTGCAAGCATAACAACTCAACATAAAAGAGCCACAATGTCAAAATTTTAAGAACGAGAAAAATAAAGTGTGCCATCAGGTTCGTGAGAGCTTTACTGACCAATTTTCGCATAACACCAAAAAAGAGTTTAATTTGAAGGATAGATAAAAGCAAGTCAAATATACTTTGGAATAGCAAATTGCTAATAGCTATGTATGGTGGACACATTGGAGCAACTTGGTTTTTAGGAGTTGGATGCACGAGTAGAGCTCATACTCAGTACAAAACGAGGGCTAGCAAAAGACTGGGAGCGACCAACTAAGAGAGCAATAACGGCCATAATCATGCAAAGCGACAAAGCAACATTAAAAGAAGCATAAGATAGCATCAAAAGTCAAAAACTAAATGATCATAGAGGCTTATTGCGACTTTGTATGAGTCTAACATGTGTGAGCATGCGCCAAGTCAACCCAAATAAAGCATCAAGGAGAAAACCAAAATAATGCTTCCAAATAATAAAAACAACGCATGATTTTTTCAAAGACTCAGTAAGCAATCTCAGTCATTTGAGACAAGTCATGCTACAGCAAAACCACTAAGCATACTATCAAAAAGACATCAAGCACGACATGCAAAAGCCTAGGCTGCAGTCTAAACAAGCTCCTTTTTGTACCACTTTTTTGCATAATTTTTTTTCTCTTTCCCAACACCATTCGAACCTTTTTGAAATAACTCTTTTGATGAAAACCAACATGGACCAGAGGTCAAAATACACCTTGATGCAAAGATATAACAAGATCTGAACACAAATCAAGGCGAAAAATGAAAGCTAAACGCAGTAGCAGAAAGAGAGAACACTCGTTGAACGATAAGAGTGAAAAACGGAGTGTTCTTGGCAAATGAAAAGCAAGGCAACTTCTCCAAAAGAAATTTGTTGGGGTCCAACCATTTATTGCAGCAAACAAAACTAAACAAAACTGAAAACTAAAACAACTGACGCTCCAAGAAAAATGCATAGTGCACGAAGCAATAAAAATATAGTATGTTGAAAGATGACCTGATTTTTGCCGATGAAGAAGGGGTGCCTCGGGGGCATCCCCAAGCTTTGACACTTGTACCTCTTGGATATTTCTTGGGGTGCGTGGCATCCCCAAGCTTGAGCTTTTGTCCATTCTTCAACTCATCTCATCATTCTTCAATTCCTACACTTGAAAACTTCCTTCATACAAAACTAAGCACAATTCTATTAGCAACATTAGTGTAAGCATAGCAATGAATCAACCCTTTTTTGCTTCAGGTTTCAACTCAAAACCACCACATATAAAGCATATACTACTGTAGCAACTTCCCCAAAAGTTCCGTGATTAAAAGAACTCAAAAAGAAAGCGATCGAGAGGCAAACACAAATAGTGGCAGAAATCTGTCAAAATAGAACAGCTGACAAAGGTCGAATTTTTAGAGGGTTTTCTGTTGCTCAAATCAAAAAGTGTATAACTAATGAAAGTTTGGATATAACCTGGGGCATATGCACAAGAAATCGCAGGTCCAAAAGATATTCTGATAATTTTCACGAATTTTTACGGTGCAGCACCGAAATCTGTTTCAGGACAGCAACATCCCCAAATCTTACCTCACTCAAATTAGAGGCTTCTCTTGGCACAAAAACGAAATAAAAATGATAAGGAGCGGTTATTACAGTAGTAATAACTTCCAAGACTCAAATAAAAGAAAAAGAACTGAAAGTAAAACAATGGGTTATCTCCCAAGAGTGCATTTCTTTAACGCCTTTGAGCTAGGCGCAGAAAGTGTGAATCTAGTAATATCAAGTGATGAAGCATCAAGCTCATAATTTGCCCTAAGAATAGAGTCAAAAAGTAATTTCTTCCTCTTTCTTGGGAAGTGTTCCATACCTTTCTTGAGTGGGAATTGATATTTAATGGTGCCTTCCCTCATATCAATGATGGCACCTACAGTTCGAAGAAAAGGTCTTCCCAAAATAATAGGACATGAAGCACTGCATTCAACATTCATGACAAGAAAATCAACATTGTTAACCATAATAAGTACATTATTAATCCTTCCCAAAGGTTTCTTCTTAGCAACATCAGCAATAGGAACATCATAATAACACTTTTCAAGCAGTGGTAAATCAAGCATGTCATAAATCTTTCTAGGCATGATAGAAATACTAGCTCCTAGATCACATAAAGCATGACAATCAAAACCATTAACATGCATATCAATGATGGGTTCCCAACCATCTTCTAACTTCTTGGGAATATAAGCTTTTTGCTTCAACTTTTCATCCCTAATTTTCATGAGAGCATTCGTAATATGCTTAGTAAAAGCAACATTTAAAGAACTAGCATTAGGAGTCAAAGCAAGCTTTTACAAAAACAAAATAACTTCAGATATATTGCAGCCATCAACATCAAAATCATTGAAAGAAATAGAGCTATCATCTCCTACACTTCGAAAAATTTCAGCAATCTTTTGAGAAAAAGTTTTAGCTGTTTTGGTCTTTTTAACACTAGGAGTGGGAGTTTTCTCTACACCAATCAAAGTAAGAGGACTGCTAGCATTTGGAACAACATCATTAGAGGTAGTAATGGTACATACCTTTATCTTTCTAGCCATCTCATCTTCTCTTTCCCACCTGGCATGCAATTCTTCTAGCATCCTAACATTTTCATCAATTCTAACTTGGATAGCGTTAGCAGTAGCAAAAGGATTGTTCTCTTTTACCTCATTAGGCAACACTTTTAATTTCAGAAGTTCAATATCATGAGCAAGGCTATCAAATTTAGAAGCAAGAATATCAATTTTGCCTAACTTTTCCTCAACAGACTTATTAAAAGCAGTTTGCTTACCGATGAAGTCCTTGAGCATGACTTCAAAGTCAGAGGGCACGGCCCTAGTGTTGTTGGAGGAATTACCATAAGAATTACCATAACCATTACCATTGGTAGAAGGATACGGCCTATAAATGTTACTAGCAAAATTATTCCTATAAGCATTGTTGTTAAAATTATTATTTCTAATGAAGTTTACATCAACATGCTCTTCTTGAGCAACCAAAGAGGCTAAAGGAACATTATTAGGATCAACATGAGTCCTATCATTAGAAAGCATAAGCATAATAGCATCAATCTTATAACTCAAGGAAGAGGTTTCCTCAACAGAATTTACCTTCTTACCTTGTGGAGCTCTCTTGGTGTGCCATTCAGAATAATTTACCATCATATTGTTGAGAAGCTTTGTTGCAGCGCCCAAGGTAAGGGACATAAAAGTGCCTCCAGCAGCTGAATCCAATAGGTTCCTTGAAGAAAAATTCAGTCCTGCATAAAAAGTTTGGACAATCATCCAAGTAGTCAGTCCATGAGTAGGGCAATTCTTTATCATAGATTTCATTCTTTCCCAAGCCTGAGCAACATATTCATTATCAAACTGGCTAAACTTCATAATATTGCTACGCAAAGCTATAATCTTAGCAGGAGGATAGTATCTTTCAATAAAAGCATCCTTACACTTAGCCCATGAATCAATATTATTTTTAGGCAAAGACAGCAACCAATCCTTAGCTTTTCCTCTCAAAGAAAAAGGAAACAACTTAAGCTTAATAATATCACTCTCTACATCCTTATATTTCTGCATCTCACATAGCTCAACAAAATTGTTGAGATGAGCTGCAGCATCATCAGTACTAGCACCAAAAAATTGCTCTTTCATAACAAGGTTCAATAAAGCAGGCTTAATCTCATAAAAATTTGCAGCAGGAGTAGGTGGCGCAATAGGAGTGCAGATAAAATCACTATTATTAGTGCTAGTAAAATCACACAACTTGGTGTTCTCATGAGTAGCCATTCTAGCAAAACTAAGAGCAGACAAGTAAAAACAACTATAAAGGAAACTAATTTTTTTGTATTTTTGATAAAACGATGCAAGTAAAAATAAAGTAAAGCAAAACTAAAACAAAGTAAAGGATGTGCGTGCGAAACTCCCCTTGCAGAAGTCTTCTTTTTTCCCGACAACGGCGCCAGAAAATTTATTGCTTGTTGCGGCGGTGTTGATGTAAATCACCGTCCCGTTGGGAACCCCAAGAGGAAGGTATGATGAGTATAGCAGCAAATTTTCCCACAGTAAGAAATCAAGGTTTGTCGAATCCAGGAAAAAGCCAAACTCCAAAAGGTGATGCTTGCTAGCCTAGTGACTTCTAACAAGGGCGCCGTTTACGACACTTGTTAGTGCGTCTTCAACTAGTAGCAACGTGGAACCTGCACACAACACAACCAAGTACTTTGCTTCCAACTTACGATGAGGTTGTCAATCTCACCGGCTTGCTGTAAACAAAGGAATGAGCGTATCGAGTGGAAAGCAATAGTAGTATGCAAGAAAGTAAACAGTGCGAGTAAAGTAAATAGGTGATAGCAATATAAAGGAAATTGGACCGGGGTCCACAGTTCACTAGTGGTGTCTCTCCATAAAATAAATAACAACATGCTGGGTAAACAAATTACAGTTGGGCAATTGATAGAATAAAGATAACGTGCATATGTCGAGAGGATCACTATGAGATATACTCTGGGCATTACAACAAAATACATAGACCGCCATCCAACTGCATCTATGACTAATAATCCACCCACGGGGATATCGTCCGAACACCCCACGAGTATTAAGTTGCAAACAACAGATAACTGCATTAAGCAAAGTGTGTAATGTAAACAAAGCATATGCCCTTGGGCATAAGAATGTTGTTTTCTCCCTAGTGGCATGATATGTCTCTAACGTATCTATAATTTTTTATGCTCCATGCTTGTTTTTACACCATTTGCTTAGTGTTTCGTTACACTTCATGGCATTTTTATGCATTTTCCGGAACTAACCTATTAACGAGATGCCACAGTGCAAGTTCTCTGTTTTCTACAGTTTTTGTGTTTCATAAAAGTTACACAGGAAATATTCTCAGAATTAGACGAAACAAAAGCCAAACATCCAGAAATTTAATGAAGCTTCCAGAGAACCAAAGAGGAGACGAAGAAGGGCCATAGGGCGGCCACACCACCAGGGGGCGTGGCCTGCCCCTGGCCTGCGCCCACCTATGGTGAGGGCCCCCTGGTCCACCTCTGGCGCCGCCCCTTCGCATATAAAGACCCCCCGACGGGACAAACCTAAATACCCGATCACTTTTCCAGAATACATCGCGATCCGCCGCCGCCGTCGACCCGAAATCAGGAGGGTCTAGAAGCTCTTCCCGGCACCCTGCCAGAGAGGGGAATCACCACTGTAGGTCTTCTTCATTGCCATGCTTGCCTCCGGCGCGATGAGTGAGTAGTCTACCTTGAACTATGGGTCCATAGCAGTAGCTAGTTGGTTGTCTTCTCCACCATGTGCTTCATGTTTAGATCTCGTGAGCTGCCTTACATGATCGAGATCACCGTTATGTAATTCTACATGTTGTGTTTGTTGGGATCCGATGAATATTGGTGTTATGATTGAGTTGATGTGCTGAATATTATCTTATGTTATCTCTATGTTGTTTATGATCTTGCATGCTCTCCGTTGTTAGTAGCTATCTTGACCGAGTAGTTGCTAGTGACTCCAAGAGGGGGTATTTATGCTCGATAGTTGGGTTCATGCCTCTATTTAATCTGGGGGAGTGACAAAAACCTCTAAGGTTGTAGATATGTTGTTGCCACTAGGGAGAAAACAACATTCATATGCTCAAGGGCATATGCTTTGTTTACATTACACACTTTGCTTAATGCAGTTATCTGTTGTTTGCAACTTAATACTTGTGGAGTTCTCGGATTGATTCGCCACAAGTGGATTATTAGTCATAGATGCAGTTGGATGATGGTCTATGTATCTTGTTGTAATGCCCAGAGTAAATCTCATAGTGATCCTCTCGACATATGCACGTTGTCTTTATTCTATCAATTGCCCAACTGTAATTTGTTTACCCAGCATGTGTTATTTTATCTTATAGAGAGACACCACTAGTGAACTGTGGACCCCGGTCCTATTTCCATTATATTGCTATCACCTGTTTACTTTACTTGCACTATTTACTTTACTTGCATACTACTATCACTTTCCACTCGATACGCTCATACCCTTTGTTTTAAGCAAACCGGTGAGATTGACAACCTCATCGTAAGTTGGGAATAAAGTATTTGGTTGTGTTCTGTGCAGGTTCCATGTTGCTACTAGTTGAAGACGCGCTAACACGTTATTATTAACGGCGCCCTTGTTGGAGTGTCACTAGGCTAGCAAGCATCACCTTCGGGAGTATAGGATTTTTCCTACTGGTTCGATTAAACCTTGGTTTCTTACTGAGGGAAAAACTTGCTGCTATATTTATCATACCTTCCTCTTGGGGTTTCCCAACTGGCCGGTTATTTACTTCATCACCACCGCGCTATCTATAGCAATCAAGACTTTTTCTGGCGCCGTTGCCGAGGAAGAAGAAGACTTTTGCAAGGGGAGTTTCGCACGCACATCCTTTACTTTGTTTTAAGTTTTGCTTTATTTTATTTTTACTTGCTTTGTTTTATCAAAAACGCAAAAAAATTAGTATCCTTTATAGTTGTTTTTACTTATCTGCTTTTAGTTTTGCTAGAATGGCTACTCCTGAAAACACCAAGTTGTGTGATTTTACTAGCACTAATAATAGTGATTTTATCTGCACTCCTATTGCGCCACCTGCTCCTGCTGCAAATTTTTATGAGATTAAGCCTGCTTTGTTGAACCTTGTTATGAAAGAGCAATTTTCTGGTGCTAGTACTGATGATGCTGCAGATCATCTCAACAATTTTGTTGAGCTATGTGAGATGCAGAAATATAAGGATGTAGAAAGTGATATTATTAAGCTTAAGTTATTTCCTTTTTCTTTGAGAGGAAAAGCTAAGGATTGGTTGCTGTCTTTGCCTAAAAATAGTATTGATTCATGGGCTAACTGTAAGGATGCTTTTATTGGTAGATACTATCCTCCTGCTAAGATTATTGCTTTGCATAGCAATATTATGAAGTTTAGTTAGTTTGATTATGAACATGCTGCTCAAGCTTGGAAAGAATGAAATCTATGATAAAGAATTGTCCCACTCATGGACTGACTACTTGGATGATTGTCCAAACTTTTTATGCAGGACTGAATTTTTCTTCAAGGAACCTATTGGATTCAGCTGCTGGAGGCACTTTTATGTCCCTTACCTTAGGCGCCGCAACTAAGCTTCTTGACAATATGATGGTAAATTACTCTGAATGGCACACCGAGAGAGCACCACAAGGTAAGAAGGTAAATTCTGTTGAGGAAACCTCTTCCTTGAGTGATAAGATTAATGCTATTATGCTTATGCTTTCTAATGATAGGACTCATGTAGATCCTAATAATGTTCATTTGGCCTCTTTGGTTGCTCAAGAAGAGCATGTTGATGTAAACTTCATTAGAAATAATAATTTTAACAACAATGCTTATAGGAACAATTTTGCTAGTAACAATTATATGTCGTATCCTTCTACCAATGGTAATGGTTATGGTAACTCTTATGGTAATTCCTCCAACAACACTAGGGCCGCGCCCTCCGAGCTTGAGGTAATGCTCAAGGACTTCATCGGTAAGCAAAATGCTTTTAACAAGTCTGTTGAGGAAAAGTTAGGCAAAATTGATATTCTTGCTTCTAAAGTTGATAGCCTTGCTCATGATGTTGAACTTCTGAAATTAAAAGTGTTGCCTAATGATGTGAAAGAGAACAATCCTTTTGCCACTGCTAATGCTATCTGGTGGCACGGTGATGATAGTATGAAAGATATGTAGTAAATGGCCGGCCAGTTGGAAAACCCCAAGAGAAGGTTTTGATGAATATAGCAGCAAGTTTTCCCTCAGTTAAGAAACCAAGGTATGTCGATCAGGAGAAGAGCAGACAATACGACTGAAGGTGATGCTTGCAAGCTTTGCAACAGCTCCGGACAATTTATAGGGCGCCTCGTCCAAGCTTTGCTTTGCGAGCAGCAATGTGGAACCTGCACACACACAACCAAGTACTTTGTTCCCAACTTGCGATGAGGTTGTCAATCTCACCGGTTTGCTTGAAACAAAGGGTATGAGCGTATCGAGTGGAAAGTGATAGTAGTATGCGAGTAAAGTAAATAGTGCGAGTAAAATAAACAGTGCGAGTAAAGTAAACAGGTGATAGCAATATGATGGAAATAGGACCGGGGTCCACAGTTCACTAGTGGTGTCTCTCCATAAGATAAATAACACATGCTGGGTAAACAAATTACAGTTGGGCAATGGATAGAATAAAGATAACGTGATATGTCAAGAAGATCACTATGCGATTTACTCTGGGCATTACAACAAAATACATAGACCACCATCCAACTGCATCTATGACTAAGAATCCACTCGCGGGGATATCATCCGAACACTCCATGAGTATTAAGTTGCGAACAACAGATAATTGCATTAAGCAAAGTGTGTAATGTAAACAAAGCATATGCCCTCGAGCATATGAATGTTGTTTTCTCCCTAGTAGCAACAGCACATCTACAACCTTAGAGGTTTCTGTCACTCCCCCAGATTAAATAGAGGCATGAACCCACTATCAAGCATAAATACCCCCTCTTGGAGTTACTAGCAACTACTCGGCCAAAATAGCTACTAACAACGGAGAGCATGCAAGATCATAAACAACATAGAGATAACATAAGATATATTTCAGTATAGCAACTCAATCATAACACCAATATTCATCGGATCCCAACAAACCAAACATGTAGAATTACATAACGGTGATCTCAATCATGTAGGGCAGCTCATGAGATCTAAACATGAAGCACATAGTGGAGGAGACAACCATCTAGCTACTGCTATGGACCCATAGTCCAATGTAGACTACTCACTCATCATTCTGGAGGCAAGCATGGCGATGAAGAAGACCTCCGGTGGCGATTCCCCTCTCCGGCAGGGTGCCGGGAAGAGCTTCTGAACCCTCCCGATCTCGGGTCGACGACGGTGGCGGATCGCGATGTGTTTCTGGAAAATTGATCGGGTACTTAGGTTTTTTCTGTCGGGTGGTCTTTATAGGCGAAGGGGCATCGTCAGAGGTGGACCGAGGCGACCTCACATGTAGGGGGCGCGGCCAGGGGTTGGGCCGCGCCACCCTGGTGTGTGGGGCCCTCGTGGCCCCCCTCCGACTCCTCTTCGGATCTCTGGAAGCTTCTAGGAAAAATAAGACTTCAGGAACTTGTTTCGTCCAATTCCGAGAATATTTCCTGTGTAGCTTTTCTGAAACACAAAAACAACAGAAAACAGGGAACTGGCACTGTGGCGACTTGTTAATAGGTTAGTTCCGGAAAATGCATAAAAGTGCCACAAAGTGTAACGAAACATTAGGCAAATGGTGTAAAAATAAGCATGGAGCATCAAAAATTATAGATACGTTGGAGATGTATCAAGCATCCCCAAGCTTAACTCCTGCTCATCCTCGAGTAGGTAAGTGATAACAAAAGAATAATTTTTGAGGTGACATGCACCTACACAATCTTGATCATATATGTAAGCGTTTGTGAGCTGGGATCATAAGAACTTAAAACATGGGCATGAAAGATATAATCTTGACAATAGAAACTTAGCAACCATGTTATAACATGAAAATGAACACAAACAAAAGATCATGAAAATGAAGCAATGAAAGTCAAACGTGTGTTCAAATCATAAGGAAAAACATACAAATGGTTTTCAGCTTGTCCTTCATGGAGAGCAAAACATAAATGCATAGGACACCTTCAAGTTTAAGAGGGCGACTAGATACAAATAATTTGAGAACAAGTGAAATCAACAATATGAATCAATCAATGAAAACTTTGGGACAATGCACATTATACTAAGAATGACAACTATGCTCTTTTAATGGTGCATAAAGATAGAAGGTGGTTACTCAACATAAAAGTAAAAGAAAGGCCCTTCGCAGAGGGAAGCAGTGATTGCAAGTTTTATAACCTTCAAAAATTATGTTACTTACCGGCTTTGAGCTCTCATTGCCCCCATCATAAGCATCTTGAATGGTTAAAGTTAATGCAAGATCAATTATGATGTATATGCTTGACAAATCATAAGTCGAAAACCTCGTGCCCCGTTAATACGAGTACCCAAACCTCATGCTTCTTTACTTAGAGTCTCAAGCAAGGCTCGTATCATTGTAAGTATATACGTATCATCGAGAACCGCCAACGGGGTACCTCCGTGCCCGATGACATGGAACAAGCCCACATCAAAATGATAGGACAAGCAGACAATGAACACCTCGACATCTCTTTTATTTGCCATTTATTTAGCATTTTATTTTGAGATGCGTCGTCGAATGTCCACTATGGGTATGCTGCAAATTTCCACCATGAATTATGCATGGCTTAGATTGGTGGCCCAGGCGTTTCCCTAACACATATACAAATTCCATGATCCCCGCAAGATTCCCAATTCATTTCACACCGCGGGCATCCATAAACAAAAGATCACGATATCAACTCAAATAAGAAGTGCAATGTTGAAAGCTTGCCCCATGACAGCATGGTTGGGCTAGTCTCCAACTTACAACTTGCAAGCATAGCAACTCAACATAAGATACCACAATGTCAAATTTTTAATTACGAGAAAAAGTAAAGTGTGCCTTCCGGTTTGTGAGAGCTTTACTGACCAATTTTTGCATAACACTGGTAAGAGTTTAATTTGAAGAGAAAATAAAAGCAAGTCAAATTTACTTGGAATAGCAAATTGCTAGTAGGTATGTATGGTAGACACTTTGGCAAACTTGGTTTTTAGGAGTTGGATGCACGAGTAGAGCTCATACTCAGTACAAGGCGAGGGCTAGCAAAAGACTGGGAGCGACCAACAAAGAGAGCAATAATGGCCATAATCATGCAAAGCGACAAAGCGACATTAAAAGAAGCATAAGATGGCATCAAAAGTCAAAAACTAAATGATCATAGAGTCTATTGGCAACTTTGTATGAGTCTAACATGTGTGAGCATGCGCCAAGTCAACCCAAATAAAGCATCAAGGAGAAAACCAAAATAATGCTTCTAAACAATAAAAACAACGCATGATTTTTTCAAAGGCTCATTAAGCAATCTCAGTTATTTGAGACAAATCATGCTACAGCAAAACCACTAAGCATACTATCAAAAAGACATCAAGCATGACATGAAAAAGCCTAAGCCGCAGTCTACACAAGCTCCTTCTTGTACCACTTTTTTGCATAAAGCTTTTTCTCTTTTCCAACACCAATCAATCTTTTTGTAAACACCTCTTTTGATGAAAACCAATAAATATCAGAGGCAAAAATATACCTTGATGAAGAGATATGACAAGGTCTGAATGCAAATCAAGGCGAAAACGAAAACCAAAAGCAGTAGCAGAAAAAGAAGAACACTCGGTTTTTGATAAGAGTGAAAACTAGAGCGTTCTTGGCAAATGAAAAGCAAGCCAACTTCTCCAAAGGAAATTTGTTGGGGTCCAACCGTTTATTGTATCAAACAAAACTAAACTAATAAAGAAAACTAAAACAACTGACGCTCCAAGAAAAACACATAGTGCATGAAGCAATAAAAATATAGTGTCTTGAAAGGTGACCTGATTTTTGCCGATGAAGAAGGGGTGCCTCGGGGGCATACCCAAGCTTTGACGCTTGTACTTCTTGGATATTTCTTGGGGTGATGGATGGGCATCCCCAAGATGGAGCTTTTGTCCATTCTTCAACTCGTCTCATCACTCTCCAATCCCTACACTTGAAAACTTCCTTCATACAAAACTAAACACAAATCTATTAGCAACATTAGTGTAGGCATAACATATAATCAACCTCTTTTTGCTTCAGGTTTCAACCCAAAACCACCACATATTAAGTATATACTACTGTATCAACTTCCCCAAAAGTTCCGTGATCAAAAGAACTCAAAAGAAAGTGATAAAGCGGCAAACACAAATATTGGCAGAAATCTGTCAAAACAGAACAGCTGACAAAGGCCGAATTTTTAAGGTGTTTTCTGTTGCTCAAATCAAAAAGTGTTCAACTAATGAAAGTTTGGATATAATCTGGGGCATATGCACAAGAAATCGCAGGTCCAAAAGATATACAGAGAATTTGTACGAATTTTTACGGTGCAGCGCCAAAAACAGTTTTAGGACAGCAACATCCCCAAATTTTTACCTCACTCAAATTAGAGGCTTCTCTTGGCACAACAATAAAATAAAAATGATAAGGAGAGGTCATTACAGTAGTAATGACTTCCAAGACTCAAATAAAAGAAAAAGTACTGAAAATAAAACATTGGGTTATCTCCCAAGAGTGCTTTTCTTTAACGCCTTTGAGCTAGGCGCAGAAAATTGCGAATCAAGTATTTTTAAGAGATGAAGCATCAAGCTCATAATTTGCTCTAAGAATAGAGTCAAAAAGTAATTTCTTTCTTTTCCTAGGGAAGTGTTCCATACCTTTCTTGAGTGGGAATTGATATTTGGTGGTGCCTTCCCTCATATCAATGATGGCACCTACAGTTCAAAGAAAGGGTCTTCCCAAAATAATAGGACATGAAGCATGGCATTCAACGTCCATAACGAGAAAATCAATGGGAACAAGGTTATTGTTAACCATAATAAGAACATCATTAATCCTTCCCAAAGGTTTCTTCTTAGCAACATCAGTAATAGGAACATCATAATAGCATTTTTCAAGAGGTGGTAAATCAAGCATATCATAAATTTTTCTAGGCATGATAGAAATACTAGCACCTAGATCATATAAAGCATGGAAATCAAAACCATTAACATGCATATCAATGATGGGTTCCCAACCATCTTCTAACTTCTTGGGAACAGAAGCTTTTTGCTTCAACTTTTCATCCCTAATTTTCATGAGAGCATTGGTAATATGCTTAGTAAAAGCAACATTTAAAGAACTAGCATTGGGACTCAAAGCAAGCTTTTGCAAGAACAAAATAACTTTAGATATATTGCAGCAATCAACATCAAAATCATTAAAGGAAATAGAGCTATCATCTCCCACACTCCGAAAAATTTCAGCACTCTTTTGAGAAAAAGCTTTAGCAGTTTTAGGCTTTTTAACACAAGGAGTGGGAGTTTTCTCTACACCAATCAAAGTAAGAGGATTGCTAGCATTTGGAACAACATCATTAGAGGTAGTAATGATACATACCTTCATCTTTCTAGCCATCTCATCTTCTCTTTCCCACCTGGCATGCAATTCTGCTAACATCCTAATATTTTCATCAATTCAAACTTGGATAGCCTTAGCAGTGGCAAAAGTATTGTTCTCCTTCACATCATTAGGCAACACTTTTAGTTTTAGAAGTTCAACATCATGAGCAAGGATATCAACTTTATAAGCAAGAATATCAATTTTGCCTAACCTTTCCTCAACGGACTTATTAAAAGCAGTTTGCTTACCGATGAAGTCCTTGAGCATGACTTCAAGCTCAGAGGGCGCAGCCCTAGTGTTGTTGGAGGAATTACCATAAGAGTTACCATAACCATTACCATTGGTAGAAGGATACGGCCTATAATTGTTACTAGCAAAATTGTTCCTATAAGCATTGTTGTTAAGATTATTGTTTCTAATGAAGTTCACATCAACATGCTCTTCTTGAGCAACCAAAGAGGCTAAAGGAACATTATTAGGATCAACATGAGTTCTATCATTAGCAAGCATAGCCATAATGGTATCAATCTTATCACTCAAGGAAGAGGTTTCCTCAATAGAATTTACCTTCTTACCTTGTGGAGCTCTCTCGGTGTGCCATTCGGAATAATTTACCATCATGTTGTCAAGTAGCTTTGTTGCGGCGCCCAAGGTAAGGGACATAAAAGTGCCTCCAGCAGCTGAATCAAGTAGGTTCCTCCAAGAAAAATTCAGTCCTGCATAAAAAGTTTGGACAATCATCCAAGTAGTCAGTCCATGAGTGGGGCAATTCTTTATCATAGATTTCATTCTTTCCCAAGCTTGAGCAACATGTTCATTATCAAACTGACTAAACTTCATAATATTGCTACGCAGAGATATAATTTTAGCAGGAGGATAATATCTACCAATAAAAGCATCCTTACACTTAGCCCATGAATCAATACTATTCTTAGTCAAAGACAGCAACCAATCTTTAGCTTTTCCTCTCAAAGAAAAAGGAAACAACTTGAGCTTAATAATATCACTTTCTACATCCTTATATTTCTGCATCTCACATAGCTCAACAAAATTGTTGAGATGAGCTGCAGCATCTTCAGTACTAGCACCAGAAAATTGCTCTTTCATAACAAGGTTCAATAAAGCAGGCTTAATCTCATAAAAGTTTGCAGCAGGAGTAGGTGGTGCAATAGGAGTGCAGATAAAATCACTATTGTTCATGCTAGTAAAGTCACACAACTTGGTGTTTTCAGGATTAGCCATTTCAGCAAAACTAAAAGTAGACAAGTAAAAATAACTATCAAGGCTTCTAATTTTTTTTGGGTTTTTGATAAAACAATGCAGGTAAAAAAAGTAAAGCAAAACTTAAAACAAAGTAAAGAATGTGCGTGCGAAAAACTCCCCTTGCAGAGGTCTTCCACTCTTCCCCGGCAACGGCGCCAGAAAACTTGTTGGTGGCGTGGTGATGATAGTATGAAAGATGTGTAGTAAATGACCGGCCAGTTGGAAAACCCCAAGAGAAGGTTTTGATGAATATAGCAGCAAGTTTTCCCTCAGTTAAGAAACCAAGGTATATCGATCAGGAGAAGAGCAGACAATACGACTGAAGGTGATGCTTGTAAGCTTCGCGACAGCTCTAGACAATTTAAAGGGCGCCTCGTCCAAGCTTTGCTTTGCGAGCATGAACGTGGAACCTGCACACACACAACCAAGTACTTTGTTCCCAACTTGCAATGAGGTTGTCAATCTCACCGGTTTGCTTTAAACAAAGGGTATATATGCGAATAAGTAAACAGTGCGAGTAAAATAAACAGTGCGAGTAAAGTAAACATGTGACAGCAATATGATGGAAATAGGACCGGGGTCCACAGTTCACTAGTGGTGTCTCTCCATAAGATAAATAACACATGCTGGGTAAACAAATTACAGTTGGGCAATTGATAGAATAAAGATAACGTGATATGTCAAGAAGATCACTATGCGATTTACTCTGGGCATTACAACAAAATACATAGACCGCCATCCAACTGCATCTATGACTAATAATCCACTCGCGGGGATACCATCCGAACACCCCATGAGTATTAAGTTGCGAACAACAGATAATTGCATTAAGCAAAGTGTGTAATGTAAACAAAGCATATGCACTCGAGCATATGAATGTTGTTTTCTCCCTAGTAGCAATAGCACATCTACAACCTTAGAGGTTTCTGTCACTCCCCCAGATTAAATAGAGGCATGAACCCACTATCGAGCATAAATACCCCCTCTTGGAGTTACTGGCAACTACTCGGCCAAAATAGCTACTAACAACGGAGAGCATGCAAGATCATAAACAACATAGAGATAACATAAGATATATTTCAGTATAGCAACTCAATCATAACACCAATATTCATCGGATCCCAACAAACCAAACATGTAGAATTACATAACGGTGATCTCAATCATGTAGGGCAGCTCATGAGATCTAAACATGAAGCACATGGTGGAGGAGACAACCATCTAGCTACTGCTATGGACCCATAGTTCAAGGTAGACTACTCACTCATCGCTCCGGAGGCAAGCATGGCGATGAAGAAGACCTCCGGTGGTGATTCCCCTCTCTAGCAGGGTGCCGGAAAGAGCTTCTGGACCCTCCCGATCTCGGGTCGACGACGGCGGCGGATCGCGATGTGTTTCTGGAAAATTGATCGGGTACTTAGGTTTTTTCCATCGGGGGGTCTTTATAGGCGAAGGGGCATCGTCAGAGGTGGACCGAGGCGATCTCACACGTAGGGGGCGCGACCAGGGGCTGGGCCGCGCCGCCCTGGTGTGTGGGGCCCTCGTGGCCCCCCTCCGACTCCTCTTCGGATCTCTGGAAGCTTCCGGGAAAAATAAGACTTCAGGAACTTGTTTCGTCCAATTCCGAGAATATTTCCTGTGTAGCTTTTCTGAAACACAAAACAGCAGAAAACAGGAAACTGGCACCGCGGCGACTTGTTAATAGGTTAGTTCCGGAAAATGCATAAAAGTGCCACGAAGTGTAACGAAACATTAGGCAAATGGTGTAAAAACAAGCATGGAGCATCAAAAATTATAGATACGTTGGAGACGTATCACTATCCAAGTTAGAATTGATGAAAATGTTAGGATGCTAGCAGAATTGCATGCCAGGTGGGAAAGAGAAGAGGAGATGGCTAGAAAGATGAAGGTGCCATCATTGATATGAGGGAAGGCACCATCAAATATCAGTTTCCACTCAAGAAAGGTATGGAACACTTCCCTAGAAAGAGAAAGAAATTACTTTTTGACTCTATTCTTAGAGCAAATTATGAGCTTGATGCTTCATCACTTGATATTACTTGATTCGCACTTTCTGCGTCTAGCTCAAAGGCGTTAAAGAAAAGCACTCTTGGGAGATAACCCAATGTTTTTACTTTCAATAATTTTTCTTTTATTTGAGTCTTGGAAGTTATTACTACTATAATAACCTCTCCTTATCCTTTTTATTTTATTTTTGTGCCAAGAGAAGCCTCTAATTTGAGTGAGGTAAGATTTGGGGATGTTGCTGTCCTGAAACAGTTTTCGGTGCTGCACCGTAAAAATTCGTGCAAATTCTCAGAATATCTTTTGGACCTGAGATTTCTTGTGCATATGACCCAGGTTATATCCAAACTTTCATTAGTTATACACTTTTTGATTTGATCAACATAAAACTCTCCAAAAATTCGACCTTTGTCAGCTGTTCTGTTTTGGCAGATTTCTGCCAATATTTGTGTTTGCCACTTTATCGCTTCCTTTTTTAGTTCTTTTGATCACGGAACTTTTGGGGAAGTTGCTACAGTAGTATATGCTTTATATGTGGTGGTTTTGAGTGGAAACCTGAAGCAAAAAGGGTTAATTCAATGTTATGCTTACACTAATGTTGCTAATAGAATTGTGTTTAGTTTTGTATGAAGGAAGTTTTCAAGTGTAGGGATTGGAGAATGATGAGATGAGTTGAAGAATGGACAAAAGCTCAAGTTGGGGATGCCCATGTCACCCCAAGAAATATCCAAGAGGTACAAGCGTCAAAGCATGGGGATGCCCCCGAGGCACCCCTTTTTCATCGGCAAAAATCAGGTCACCTTTCAACACACTATATTTTTATTACTTCATGCATTATGCGTTTTTCTTGGAGTGTCAGTTGTTTTTAGTTTTCAGTGTTGTTTAGTTTTGTTTGCTGCAATAAATGGATGGACCCCAACAAATTCCTTTTGGAGAAGTTGCCTTGCTTTTCATTTGCCAAGAACACTTCGTTTTTCACTCTTACCGTTTCAACGAGTGTTCTCCTTTTTTGCTACTGCGTTTAGCTTTTATTTTTCGCCTTGATATGTGTTCAGATCTTGTTATATCTTTGCATCAAGGTGTATTTTGACCTCTGGTCCATGTTGGTTTTCATCAAAAGAGTTGTTTCAAAAAAGTTCGAATGGTGTTGGAAAAGAGAAAAAGCTTTATGCAAAAAAGTGGTACAAGAAGGAGCTTGCGTAGACTGCGGCCTAGGCTTTTGCATGTCGTGCTTGATGTTTTTTTGATAGTATGCTTAGTGGTTTTTCTGTAGAATGACTTGTCTCAAATGTCTGAGATTGCTTAATGAGCCTTTGAAAAAATCATGCGTTGTTTTAATTTTTTTGGAAGCATTATTTTGGTTTTCTCCTTTGATGCTTTATTTGGGTTGACTTGGCGCATGCTCACACATGTTAGACTCATACAAAGTCGCCATAAGCCTCTATGATCATTTAGTTTTTGACTTTTGATGCCATCTTATGCTTCTTTTAATGTCGCTTTGTCGCTTTGCATGATTATGGCCGTTATTGCTCTCTTAGTTGGTCGCTCCCAGTCTTTTGCTAGCCCTCATTTTGTACTGAGTATGAGCTCTACTCGTGCATCCAACTCCTAAAAACCAAGTTGTTCCAAAAGTGTCCACCATACATACCTATTAGCAATTTGCTATTCCAAAGTACATTTGACTTGCTTTTATCTATCCTTCAAATTAAACTCTTTTTGGTGTTATGCGAAAATTGGTCAGTAAAGCTCTCACGAACCTGATGGCACACTTTACTTTTCTCGTTTTAAATTTTTTGATATTGTGGCTCTCTTATGTTGAGTTGTTATGCTTGCAAGTTGTAAGTTGGAAATTAGCCCAGCCATGCCGTCATGGGGCAAGCTTTCAACATTGCACTATCTTTCATTTGAGTTGATATCGTGATCTTTTATTTATGGATACTCGCGATATGAAATAAGTTGGGAATCTTGCGGGATCATGGAGTTTGTATATGTGTTAGAGAAACGCCTGGGCCGCTAATCTAAGCCATGCATAATTCATGGTGGAAATTTATAGCATGCCCATAGTGAACATTCGACGACGCATCTCACAATAAAAAGCTGTACCAATGGTAAATAAAAGAGATGTCGAGGTGTTCATTGTCTGTTTGTCTTGTCATTTTGATGTGGGCTTGTTCCATGTCATCGGGCAGGAGGTACCCCGTTGGCGGTTCTCGATTATACACATATATTTACAATGACAAGAGCTTGCTTGGGACTCTAAGTCGAGTAGCATGAGGTTTGGGTATTCGTATTTCACGGGACACGAGGTTTTCAGCTTGTGATTTGTCAAGCATATGCAGCATAATTGTATTCGCATTAACTTTAACCATTCAAGATGCCTATGATGGGGGCAATGAGAGCTCAAAGCCAGTAAGTACCATAATTTTTGAAGGTTTATAAAACTTGCAATCACTGCTTCCCTCCGCGAAGGGCCTTTCTTTTATTTTTATGTTGAGTCACCACCTTCTATCTTTATGCACCGTCTAAGAGAGCATAGTTGTCATTCTGAGTATAATGTGCATTGTCCCAAAGTTGTCATTGATTGATTCATGATGTTGGTTTCACTTGTTCTCAAATTACTTGTATCTAGTCGCCCTCTTAAACTTGAAGGTGTCCTATGCATTTATGTTTTGCTCTCTCATGAAGGATGAGCTGAAAACCATTTGTATGTTTTTCCTTATGATTTGAACACACATTTGACTTTCATTGTTTCATTTCCATGATCTTTCATTTGTGTTCTTTTTCATGTTATAACATGGTTGCTAAGTTTCTTCTATCAAGATTATGTCTTTCATGCCCATGTTTTAAGTTCTTTTGATCCCAGTGCACAACGCTTACATATATGATCAAGATTGTGTAGGTGCATGTCACCTCAAAAATTATTTCTTTTGTTATCACTTACCTACTCGAGGACGAGCAGGAGTTAAGCTTGGGGATGCTGATACGTCTCTAACGTATCTATAATTTTTGATGCTCCATGCTTGTTTTTACACCATTTGCTTAGTGTTTCGTTACACTTCATGGCATTTTTATGCATTTTCCGGAACTAACCTATTAACGAGATGCCATAGTGCCAGTTCCCTGTTTTTTGCTGTTTTTGTATTTCAGAAAAGTTACACAGGAAATATTCTCGGAATTGGATAAAACAAAAGCCGAACATCCGGAAATTTACCGAAGCTTCCAGAGAACCGAAGAGGAGAAGGAGAAGGGCCACAGGGCGGCCACACCACCAGGGGGCGCGGCCTGCCCCTGGCCCGCGCCCACCTGTGGTGAGGGCCCCCTGGTGCACCTATGGCGCCACCCCTTCGCCTATAAAGACCCCCCGACGGGAAAAACCTAAATATCCGATCACTTTTCCAGAATACATCGCGATCCACCGCCGCCGTCGACCCAAGATCGGGAGGGTCTAGAAGCTCTTCCTGGCACCCTGCCGGAGAGGGGAATCGCCACCGGAGGTCTTCTTCATCGCCATACTTGCCTCCGGCGCGATGAGTGAGTAGTCTACCTTGGACTATGGGTCCATAGCAGTAGCTAGTTGGTTATCTTCTCCACCATGTGCTTCATGTTTAGATCTCGTGAGCTGCCTTACATGATCGAGATCACCGTTATGTAATTCTACATGTTGTGTTTGTTGGGATCCGATGAATATTGGTGTTATGATTGAGTTGATGTGCTGAATATTATCTTATGTTATCTCTATGTTGTTTATGATCTTGCATGCTCTCTGTTGTTAGTAGCTATCTTGACCGAGTAGTTGCTAGTGACTCCAAGAGGGGGTATTTATGCTCGATAGTTGGGTTCATGCCTCTATTTAATCTGGGGGAGTGACAGAAACCTCTAAGGTTGTAGATATGCTGTTGCCACTAGGGAAAAAACAACATTCATATGCTCAAGGGCATATGCTTTGTTTACATTACACACTTTGCTTAATGCGGTTATCTGTTGTTCGCAACTTAATACTTGTGGAGTTCTCGGATTGATTCGCCACAAGTGGATTATTAGTCATAGATGCAGTTGGATGACGGTCTATGTATCTTGTTGTAATGCCCAGAGTAAATCTCATAGTGATCCTCTCGACATATGCATGTTGTCTTTATTCTATCAATTGCCCAACTGTAATTTGTTTACCCAGCATGTGTTATTTTATCTTATGGAGAGACACCACTAGTGAACTGTGGACCTCGGTCCTATTTCCATTATATTGCTATCACCTGTTTACTTTACTCTCACTGAGGGCAACCGCGATCGTGCCAGAGCGGCAAAGGCGAGCTCCAACTCATTTTATCTCTTAGAATCTTCAGCCATGGGAGCGACTAAGCATGCATGTTGATTTCCATCACATGAAAAACTGAGATTTGACACGGGGGGCCAGGGATTTTTGGGCTAGGTTGCCCGCCAGCGGCGTGCGAGCATGGGAATTCCATGGGCATGGTAGGCGGGCAGAGGAGGGTAGCGGCCGGGGTAGCCATGGATGTCGTCGATGGAACTCAGGTTGGGGCGGCACGCTGAGAGTGGAATTTATTCTTTCGCGATGAGGATGGAAATTAATTCCGTTTAGGAGAGCACGCGTTGATTAGCTCATCAAAGTGTATCCGTTGTTAATTGTGATCCGTAAATTAAGGATGGTGCCTAGCGAAACTTTTCGTCCGCTCGCAGAGTACTCTGCCATGCAAATTGCTATACGTACTTTTCTCAGGTTAGATTTAATCTTGATGGTCGAATATAATTAAGACGTTTTATCGTGAGATAGGAAATAGTCTGTGTACGTTTGTTGGGTGGCTTTAGAGAAGTTTTAGTTTGCTTATTTAATAGTACTAGTATAGATTAGATTTAATCTTGATGGTCGGATATAATTAAGACGTTTTATCGTGAGGTAGAAAATAGTCTGTGTATGTTTGTTGGGTGGCTTTAGAGAAGTTTTAGTTTGCTTGTTTAAAGTAGTATAGATATAGATTTGCTTATTTAATAGTAGTATAGATTAGATTTAATCTTGATGGTCAGATATAATTAAGACGTTTTATTGTGATGTAGAAAATAGTCTGTGCATGTTTGTTGGGTGGCTTTAGAGAAGTTTTAGTTTGCTTATTTAATAGTAGTGTAGATATAGATATAGATATAGAAGTATAGATAGTAGTATAGATAAGACACGGTTCAAAAACAAAGAAAACAATTCCTAAAGCGAATTCAGTAAACTCTTTTAATTTTTTTTAGATTGATAATATTAAATTATTAAATTATACTCCCTCCATGCCGGATTATAGGATAATTACGTACTTTGAGACAAACTTTGACCTTTAATTTTAGTTAAGAAATTATAAGATATATTATATAAAAATTATATCATTGGATTCATATTGAAAAGAACTTTCTAATAGTATAATTTTTATGCTAAATATCTCATATTTTCTTGACTAAAATTAATGGTTAAAGTTTGTCTTAAAATACATATTTGCCCAATAATCTGGTATGGAGGGAGTACTAGGAAATATAATTTCTGGTATTTTTGTCAAGGACAAAAGTAGCAGAAACATAATATTTATCAGGGAAAGAAGGAAACTGAGAAATCCAGACGAATTTTCCCTTTCCACCTGTGTATCTTATTACCCGTGTTCTGCTCCACAAAACCTCGTCGCGGCTCTGGAGTCTGGACCATCCACCGGGCCACCGCGCCGTCGGCGGGCGATAGCATCCGCCGACAATGGCCGCCGCCGCAGCCGCCAAAACCCTCCCGTTCCTCACCACCCCGACTTTTCAGTCCTCGCTTCGCTGCCAGCCCGCAGCACGGCGGGCTCCAACCTCGCCGCTCCATGCCGAACGCCGCGCTCCCGCCGTCGCGTCCTCGCCTCGCCTCGGCGGGACTCGCAGGGCTCAGGCTGCCCAGCCCGTCCTCCTACCCCGCGCGTCCGCTTCCTACTCCGCGGCGACCGCGGCAGAAGGTACTATGCGTATTCAAATTGGGGCTGTTATGCGAACTTGATTTTGAGCTCTCGTAATTGCTACTCCACTGCTATGCTTTTGAAGGCATGTGTGACCCGGAGCTGAGGATGGTGCTCGAGCTCGCCACCGACGAGGAGCTGCTGGAATTCGAGGAAATCCTCTATGGTACCAGGTCTGTTTGTTTAGCACTGAGATAATTGGATTGTTGGTTCGGATAAGTGACGGGTTTCACGAGACGGAGTTAAATTTGTTAGGTTGGAGTTTGGATTACAGCGTGCATATATAATTTGTCGCGCTGTATGCCTGTATATATGTTTTTGAAACGTAAATTGATACTAAGTTGTTTTGGACCTTTTGGTTCCTACCAACAGTTACGACCTTGAGACATTAAGGTCTATATATAACATATGTAATGCTGCACAATTAGCCAAATATATCTACTTGCAGGATAAGTAGTAATGCAAAGCAGTCCATGCATTTAAATTAAGAGTCAGAGAAGATTAGATCTGTGAATTTATGCAGGACATATGGCACTCTTTTTCATGCTTTAAGTTCAGAAACCATCGGATTCTTTTTTCTCTTGAGTTTTGTTTATTGTGCTGTCTGATTCTGTTAGACCTAATCACCTTCCTGAGTTTGCAACATGGGGGTGCAATGAAAAGTTGTGGAACAATATCAACATCTCATACTAACTCCAATGGTTCACATTGTCAGCACAATAAATTTGGATTTGTGGTTCCTTATCTTGTAGCTATTTCAGCCCAGTGATAAAATCAATTGCAAAAAGGCCGAACTCCGTTTCTGTTGTTGCTTTGGATGATATCGAGGAGAGGGATGTTTTTATCTCAAAATTAGAGTCGAGGTTCTTGTATCTTGCTGCAGATGCCCGCTCAATTATAAGGTCAGTGGAGTAGGATTTTATTCCTGTCTCGAATAAAAATGTCCTGATTAGATTCATTACCATGTCTAAGTCTACTTGACATAGTTATGCCCCTCTTTTAATCACGATCGTTCTTCATAGGGGCTGGAGGCCATCATACAGGAATGTCTTACTTCAAGTAAAAAGAGAACTTGGTGTTCAGTGCTCTAGTAAATTATGTACCGCAGACCTGGAGGCAGAAATATTTCTCCACCTCCTGGATGAATATTCAAGGTATTTTACATTTACGACCTGAACCTCAATAATGAAATAAAAGGCCATATACATCGATTGATGCAGAGGATGGAGCTGATGCCCAAAGAAAATTTTCTTGGGGGTGTGTGAAAATGGCCTTAAATCGTGTAACCTTTATACTGCAATATGTGATTGCTAGTCAAAAGGAGGCTATCGCCTACTACTGCTGTCCCATATTTACTAATTTTCGTTGCGTATGAAAACTTCTAAGACCTATTCTCTCTTACAAGTCTGCCATTCCACCCTCTTTTCACCATTAGTGGTCATAATCACTAACTTTTTAAGATCTCTGCATTTAGCCGTCAGAATGGATCACTTTCATTTCCATGGGATAAACAGAAATCTCCAAAAGAAAACCCCAGCCTTGAAGTAAATAACTGGAAGGTGCTTACTGATGCTGCCTGGAGGATTGGATCAAAGGGACTAGAAAGTACATTCCTGAAGGTATTTATGATCAGTGTTAATTTTTCTTTTTGCCTTGTGATCCTTCAATTGCTTGGCTAATTTCAGTTAATTTATTCTTATGAAAGGGTGGCAGTGCATTGACAGTGAAAACAATTTATGAATCGGTACAAAACAGTCTATTGTTAGCAGGTCGAATTCCATTACTTCTCACAGCGTTGTTGTTTATTAATATTACTTACCATTATGTTAGTTAGCCAAGAGACTATCTGGAAAGCTGCTGATGGAGACAGCTAATTATGAGATAAAGAAAGAACTTGTTAAGCAGGTATACCTATTTTAATTGATTGTGTTTGATTTAGTGCTCCTGAATTTTTTATGGTCATCAACAGAGCAATTGGTATATATTCATATCTGTGTTTCCCCTGATATTCTGTTGCCAAATTAAGCTTGACATTTAGACTAATTGTATTTTCATGTTGCGACCAATATTTCACAACTGTCATAACAGAATATTGATCAGAAGTAATGAAATTTGCAATTTCCAGGGTGGCCGATTAGCTGCTGTTAACCTTGAATCTAGAGTTGGCTTGCTTGCAGCTAAGCAGGTGATAGTATCCTAGCATCCACTTCTATACATTATTGGTATTGTACCTATGTTTTTGTCGAAGATCGAACATTCAGATGTAAAGATTGAATAATCGTCTTGAATGAATGCAGGGTCTGGCTCGTGCAGCGTCTAGATATGTTGGTCTTAGGAGTTTCATGACTTTACTTGGACCAATGTATGTTTAACTTCATAGTATATGTCTATGAATCTTTCCTGGCTGCTACTGCCTTAATTCTGCAGTTCTGGATTTACTGGCTGACAGAGCTTATACCATGATTTAATTTAGATTCCTCTTTGCACATAGAATACTTTGTGTTGTTCTGTGGATTGTAGAGCAGCCTGTAAGTTGTTACTAACTGTTTACATTTAACCGCTACACAGAATGTGGGGCACACTCTTGGCTGATATTGTGATTCAGATGCTCGGGACCGATTATGCTAGGATCGTGCAGGCAATCTATGCGTTTGCTCAGGTGAGGTTCATTTTATCTCATTGTTTGATCTCGGTAGTTGCACTGGTTCATATGTCGCCTTCCTTGCAGATTCGGCTCACTCGGTCGTGTTACATGGAATCTCGTGAAGAATGACGAGGAAACGATCATTAATGGACAAGACTAAGTGAGCATTCTGATATTATGCATCATTACTGGCCCCACAGTGTACATTATTGATCATGTAGATCAAATTATGGCGCAGGACTCCACGATAAGCTCTGCAGCTCTTGGTAGAACAGCAGCGGTTCATGCCTTTCAGTTTCAGAAGGTTCATGACTGCTTCATATGTGAAAATAGGGTGTAAATATTAGGAAAACTAGCAGTGTCAGGATTAAATGGTATATAGTGGTACTTAACAAATAGCTCACGGTTGCCATTTGGGCCACCTACTCTCTGAAGACGGTAGTTGTGGATGAATATAGATCTGCTTCACACTTCCACGGGGTGCCGAAGTTATAGACCATGCGTTCCATTCTGTTCTAGCTAAACAAATGTAAAAAAAACTGTTCCCTGATCTTAAACTACTGCTCCCTACCATTCAGTTAGGCAAGGCATACTTCGTTGGCCTTACTTCATGCTTATACCAGCCACCCGTATCTTATACTGGCACCGCATTTGCATATGACACCACGCCTGTTTCCTATATCAAATAGTATTCGTTAATCAATGATCTTGCCCTTGACATTCAGTAGAGTATGAGAATATCTATCTTATATTACTGGTTCAACTTATACTTCTGTAAGGACAAAAGTTGCGCAATACTTGGTTTCACATAATCAATTGCAGAATGCAGAGCTATGATTTTGACTACCTGGGCGTGTATGTTGCACAGCACTGGTAGTATACGAAGGAAAGAAAAACGCGAGGTGCTGTGTGTAATAGAATGTTTGTGAATCAGTGTTAGTCTAGAAGGATGCATTGGTCCATTTGTTTATGGAGCTCATCTCTCACCAGACCGCCGAAGCTTTCTAAATCCCGGGCACTTACCGCGTGAGATGAAGCCGAAGGAACCGCTGCCGCTACTAGATGCACCATAAAGTGCGGCGCGGTCCAGTCCACGCCAGCGTCCTCTATGGCGAAGACGATGGTGATCAGCCTGGGGAGCTCGCGGCGGCGGAAGCGCGGCGAGGTGCTGTTCCGGTTCGACTCCTTCTGCCAGCCGGGCTACCCGGCGCAGCTCGCCGGCGCGTTCCGGGACAACGTCAGGACCCTGCTCGGGCTCGCGCACCTGGAGGCCGGCGTCCCGGGGGAGACCAGGTGCTGGTCGTTCCAGCTCGAGCTGCACCGCCACCCGCCCACCGTCGTCAGGCTCTTCGTCGTCGAGGAGGAGGTCGCCGCCTCGCCGCACCGCCAGTGCCACCTCTGCCGTGTCGTCGGTACACGCTTCACATATAAACCATATCGCACGAACGCGATCAAGTCTGATGGACGTCGACGTAATCACGGCAGATCATCGTGTTGTGTCATAGGTTGGGGTCGGCACCTGATATGCAGCAAGAGGTTTCACTTCGTGCTGCCAAAGAGGGAATCCTCGGTGGAAACTGATGGCCTTTGCTACGCGATCAGCGGCCACTGCGGCGGCACCGAGAAGGCGTCGAAAGGGACGGCGACCTCCAGGGGCCACCTGCTCCACGGCATCGTGCACCTCAACGGCTACGGCCACCTCGTCGGCCTCCATGGCTTCGAGGGCGGCTCCGACTTCGTCTCCGGCAACCAGATCATGGACCTCTGGGACCGCATATGCTCATCCTTGCACGTAAGGTACATATATGCCTATGTCACGTTGCAACCGCAAACTTAAACTGTGCCACGGGCTATATGTATGCTGCACGAGTGATCAGTTCTCACGTCTTCGTCACTCGACACTTGTGTCTGAACGTTTGGTTGCAAGGAAGGTGAGCCTTGTCGACACGGCGAGGAAAGGGCATATGGTGCTGAGGCTTCTCCATGGCGTGGCCTACGGCGACACATGGTTCGGGCGGTGGGGCTACAGGTACGGCCGGCCGAGCTACGGCGTGGCGCTGCAGTCGTACCAGCAGTCCCTCCACGCGCTCCAGTCCATCCCGCTCTGCGTGCTCGTCCCGCACCTCAACTGCTTCAGCCAGGAGCTCCCCATGGTGGTCACCAAGTACCAGGCCATCAGCGGCCACAAGCTGCTCAACCTCGGCGACCTCCTCCGCTTCATGCTCGAGCTGCGGACGCGCCTCCCCGCGACCTCCGTCACGGCCATGGACTACCGCGGCATCATGTCCGACGCGTCCTGCCGGTGGTCCGCCAAGCGCGTCGACATGGCGGCCCGCGCCGTCGTGGACGCGCTCCGCCGGTCCTCCTCCGAGGCGCCTGCGGCCGCGCGCTGGGTCACGCGGCAGGAGGTGCGCGATGCGGCGCGCGCCTACATCGGGGACACGGGCCTCCTCGACTTCGTGCTCAAGTCCCTCGGCAACCACATCGTCGGCAACTACGTGGTGCGCCGCGCCATGAACCCCGTCACCAAGGTGCTCGAGTACTGCCTGGAAGACGTGTCCAGCGTGCTACCGGCGGCGGTGGGCGCCGGCGCGCCTCCGGGCCAAGGCAAGATGAGGGTGCGATTCCACCTCACGAGGGCGCAGCTCATGAGGGACCTCGTGCACCTGTACAGGCACGTGCTCAAGGAGCCCAGCCAGGCGCTCACCACCGGCGCGTTCGGGGCGATCCCGGTGGCGGTGAGAATGGTTCTGGACATCAAACACTTCGTCAAGGATTACCACGAAGGGTCGATGCCCGCCGCGACCAACCATGGCGGAATCGGACATGTGTACGTCACCCTGTGCTGCACCGTGGTCGTGAGGAATAACGGGAGCGCGGAGCTGGTTCCGCCGTACGAGACGGTGACCGTGCCGGCGCACGCGACCGTGGGGGAGCTCAAGTGGGAGGTGCAGAGGCTGTTCAGGGATATGTACCTCGCTCTCAGGACCTTCACGGCGGAGTACGTCGTGGGGATCGGCGCAGACCAGGACGCCAGCCCGGCGCTCGGGCTGATCGGCGTCGGGAGCACCGTCGTCGTCGAAGGGGTGGTCGACGAGCAACAGCAGCAGGCCGAGGACGGTGACCTGAAAAAGGAAGCCCAAGCCCCGGCCGTGTGCGAGGGGAGCGGCGACGTCGGAGAGAGGGTCGTCGACTGCGTGTGTGGCGCGGACGACGACGACGGCGAGCGCATGGCCTGCTGCGACATCTGCGAGGCGTGGCAGCACACGCGCTGCGCCGGGGTCGCCGACGGAGAGGACGTCCCGCACGTCTTCCTCTGCAGCCACTGCGACAACGACGTCGTATCGTTCCCGGCATTGAGCTGCTAGAAACGCTCGATCGGACAATTGTCGCTACCATCTAGCATGTAGTTGCTGTTAATCTGCATGTAATCCAAAACTTTATGTCCATATTGTTTTTTTCTTGGCGATACCAAATAAGTTTGCAAACGCTAAGATGCTATGGATCGGCCGGTTTGACTGCCCATGCATGCATGGATTTACGATTACGATTATGGTGTAAAAAACGATCATTTGGCAAACAAAATCCCAAACATGACATTTTCTCTACGCACTAGTTGAATGCCTATACGTTGCTACGGTCTCCTAAATATATCCATTATCATCGTATCTCATGAATACATTCATCTTCCAACAGATCTTTTTTATCCTTAGATGCATGTACCCATAAAAAGATCCAAAGAAATAGTACATGAATCAATAACCGCTTAAGCACATTTCACTTTTTAGAGCCCAAACTAAATTACATGTTACATTACTGTCACCGATCTGATAATGAAATACTATTCTATGCCTTGGTACAAAAAATGAATTGTTGCTCTACCAGTGACTGACATTTACAAATTCTTTCCAACAACATGCAGATTAAACCATTTCTACTCATCTAGATACTTTTTCCATTCTTCAATTTTGGGCATGAACCAAATCCTAAATCCTAGGAGGCAGGGGCGTAGGTCTTGATCTTTAGCTGGTCGGCGATCGCCTGAACCCTTTTATCTTCTCAAGCCTTCTTTGTTTGGATAAACCAAAGCATCTCTAATCAATATACTAAGTACCGTACCTCCTTGCCAGCATGGAAAAAATCAGGTAACATGTAAAAATTAATCCGGCTAGTAGAAGTATATAATAGATCAAATGGTCAAAGATAATTTCAATCTAAAAGTATATAATAGATCAAATGGTCAAAGAAGGTTACATAGTTAAATAAGTCAAATAGATAAGAACATGATTTGTACTAAGAAATCAATAGAGATAAACCTTTCAGAAAATGCTATTAGCTCCTGGGCTCCCTGGAGCCCTATTTTTTAAACATAAAAAAATTCAAATTTTAAAGTTTCAAAAAAAATTTAAAAAATATCTTGATGTAGCCAACTGCATACACTACAACTATGGAAATTTTCAATACGAAATACCTTGTTACGTAGGCTCCGGATAAAAAAAAAATTGAACAAATTTTGAAAGGAAAAAAAGCAACACTGTTCACGTTCCCAGATCTGATCTTTTGTTATTTTTACCAAAGACATAATACAAGGTATTTCAAATTATAAATTTCCACGATCATAGTATATACAGTTGGCTATGTCCACATATTTTTTTGAAATTTTTTAAAGCTTTAAAATTTGAATTTTTTTGAAGGTTTAAATAAAGGGCTCCAGTGAGCCCATGTGCCAAAACTACACACTCACCTTTCACCTACATGCTTCCATTCTCTTAGCGAGAACTTCTAATTGCATGCACTGTGTACTTTGTCCATATTGGAATCTATTTTTGAAAGAATGAACACCACATAAACTAAATGGGAAACATTTTTCAAAAATAATAAAACTCGGCACAGACCTAATAAACAATTACTATAAAAATGTTTCCTCCGTCTTCTTTGTTTGGAGGAGTACTACCAAAAATTGTCTTAGCATTTAATAGCCGTCATTGCTCTCCCCGCCCAATAATTTCTCCGATCAATCCCTTCCTATTCTACGGGAGACCAGCTGGGAGAATTAACTGGCATATGAATGCTTGCATGTAAATATGGGCCCAACAACTATTTTTGGCCTTCCTTAATTAAACACCGTAACTATCGGGAGAAAAAAGAGGAGACGATAGCTAGCACGATCGATCTAAAACGAGCAAGTATTTGATGCGCTAAGCAGGTTGCGATTTGGTTTTGCGGGGAGGAAGGGACGGTGTGTTTGCATTAGGTGTTGAGTTTTTTTGCTAGGGGTAAAATTGGAAATCAAATGATGTAGAGACAAAGTGGCTTCACCAACTGCAAACCAATAGTAAAGATATAGCATTTTCAGAAAAATATATAACATTTTTAGAAATGCAACTACATTTTGTAACACCTTTCATGTGAATATAATCTGCAAATGCAAAGTGTCACAAAAAATGTTGTAACATTTTGAACAATTTTTTTAGCAAAAAGCGACACATCGTTGTTTGCAGCAAGATATTGTAATGTATCATGTTGCAACAAAACAAAAAATCGCTTCCAACATATGTGGCCAAAGCATCCAACATTACAGAAACATATCAACACCAAACAACTAGGATTTTTTTGCAGCATACACCTAGAAATTATTGTAGCATTTTTACTCGTAATTACACAACAAAAATGGTAGACACTAGTAGCATTTTCAAGTAGCAATGGCAACATCGAGAAATTTCAAAAAAAAGTGGCATCCACCGTCTAACATGGAGGCGCCGACGTGCACCAATTCGGACGCTCTCACCATGGACCTGCTAGATCGGGTGAAACACCAACCAATCAGTCGTGAGCGTCGTCTTCTCCAGGTCGACCGACAATGTGTAGAGAGGCGGAGGCCACCATCAATGGTTTCCACCACAAGATCGCCGGCTTGGACGTCATCTTCGCTAGCCCGGTGGGGCATGGAAATGGTCGCAAACCATGGTATCCTCGTTGGTCTTTAATTGGTGTGCTGCAGGGAAGAGCGTTCTTCCTATCTAGAAGCTAGCTATAGCGGCGGCAGCCCGACCAGTGAGTGAATGAGCTACACGAGGAACGACCGACAGGGAGGTGCACATTTGGGAGGGAGGAGCTACAGCGGGGAATAGCCAGCATGAGCAAGCACTGCTGATAAGAAGGCGTGGACCAGTGTGTGCGTCACTTGCGAACCAGCAAGGTGGATTGTAACACTATAAACTTATTTTTTTCAAGGTGGTTTTGAGTGATTTTGAGAAATAGGTTTCCAAGGTGATTGTAAATCTCTAGACTTATTTCAAGGTGATTTTGAGTGATTTTGAGAAACCATTTGTGCAAGGTGGATTGTAAATCTCTAGACTCATTTCCTTGTTATCTTGTGAGTTTAACAATGGCAGAACACTTTGAACCGTTAACGGTGACGTGCCTTGACATACTATCTGGAAAGTTTGTCAAACCTCGAAACATTTCTCACTATTATTCGACACGCTTCTTATTCACTTTGACATTTAGAAGGAGGTAGTTCTTCGTAATTACTTCGTTGAAGTAATGAACATAATGCGAGACCATAAAATATTTGCAACCAGATGCTACCTATTATACAATCTGCATTAGTCCTTACCAACATACAGAAAGTACTCTAATACGTTTAAGACCAAATGATTAAACTACGTGTGCACACTCTCTTATAATACATCAAAACTTGTGTGGTTCTAGAACAGAGAGTTTCAATTTATATGTTGTGAGATTTAGAAGATTGATTGGAGATAAGCTATTTGTTTCATCTTATTTAATTTATTCTATTCTCTTTACTACCACATTACCTTTTTTCTTCATATGTTCAATACTACTCCATAGATTTTTTTATTGGTTCATGCTTTTTTTTTAGTATGAAAAACCATGCTAGCATTTCAGAAGGACTATTTTCATTGAGTTTAGTCTCATGAAAATTTATGTCAGCTGGATAAATATTGCAAACACGTAATATTTCAAAGGAATACATGTTTTTGTGTGGTAGAATTGATTGACTTCTTTTACATATATACATAGTAACATTATGTTGCTAATTTTCATAAGATTCTTGTCCATGATGTTCAATTATGTTTTTTCTATCCATGCATTTTTTGAGTTAGGTGATTCAAATTATGCATTAAAGAATAACTTGTTTCACACCCATTGAATATCTTTTTGCATAGTTCTAAGGTTACAAGTCCATCAATATCTGCAGATGAGTTTTTATAAAATACAAGTGTATAGCTCGGGTGCAAGCAAGTGGATTATTCTAGAGTATACGAGGTGTCAAAAAAGGTTTACCCTTAAACCACCTATTTGTTTCATCCCTCTTCATTGCACTATTTGTTATTTGGTTTACTAGTTCCACAGTAAAATATTTTATTGTAAAAAACATATCCAAAATATAGCAGAATCTATAAATATGCACGCATAATTATTGCACATCTCAAATAAATAATACAAAATAAATATATTGTACCCACTAGATTGTTCTTACATGGAAGTGAGTATAGCTTTAAGTGCGTTTTTTACTTAAGAAATATAAGATGTAATGTATACACTTGGTATTTGATTAAGTGCAAACTATTTACATCACAGTAAATAATAGTAAAAATTGACACAACTATATACATCATGGTCTAAAAATAGCCTAGCCATAGCCTAACCATAGAACAATTATATGAAACTCATATTAATTTGTGCTTATTTCTCACATATGAATATTATGTTGAACCACACAATATTTTGAACCAAACGAATATTTATTTTTTCATACAATGTTCAATCCCGTTGATGCTATTTTAAACCTTGTGAACGATTATTTTTTACCGCTGAACAGTTATTTGAGCCTGGTAGACAATATATTTCTAATCACGTAAACATTTATTTTACTACATGATATTTTTCACAACTAATTGATTTTTTTTTTTGAAATTTGAACAAAACGTCATATTTTTCAAAATTTCAGAAAATACCCACCCAGTGAAACCGGAAAACTGGAGGAAAAAACAGCAAAAGCCAAAAGAACCGGTGAGAAAAGAACCTGTGCCAGAAATAAGCGCCAAAAACCGCGGAAAACTGGAAAAACGTGCTGAACGGTGAGTAACAGAAAGCTGCCGAATGGGCCGGCCCAGCACGCAGGCGCGCACGGACGTAGCGCAATCGTGCATGCTTACCGCGACAAATAGGGTTTCCGGGTAGTTGGGCTAGTAGTGATGTATCGGAGGTGTGTTAGTTAGAAATAGCGATATGAAGGTCTAATGGGCGCAGGATGGGCTGGGCTGCCATCTAGTTCCACTGGTTATGCTGAATCAATTCAGAATTGGTGGAACTGGCAGATGAAGGTCGCAGGTTGGAGATTATTTCTCAGTTCCGGAGAAGGGTGCATTTGATTCAGCTTCTGCAAATTGATGATCACACCATCATATATCTAGCATCTTTTACAGAAGTTTACACGATTACATCGATGAGAGCAGCTCAATATCCACCGTATGATAAGCAATGACTGCAACTAAAAGTCTAAACTGGCAAGTGACTACGAGACTACCACAGGATGCATGAGGCTCGTTTTTATCAAGCTAGCTAGAACGGTGGAAAGGTGGCCAAGCCAAGCCAACCTACCTACAGATTCCATATCGTTTGACCTTACGATGATGCACTCACATGGCTTGTTCGAGTGTTGGGGCCACCTGGTGGTCTCATGAGAAGGCCTTTCAGGGAAAAGCCTTTGCTGCACACTGTTCCTACCCTACTCTCGTTTTTGCACGATGCAGAGACCGGGGAAGGGAGTAGCTAGCCAACCCGGTTGGAAGGATCCAACTAACGATTCGAATGATTATGCATGCATGGTCTAGCTTTCATGGGAAGAAACATGCATTAGCCCACCATCGATCAGAAAAGCTGACTGAACAACTGCCTGTAGATGCTTGAAATCCTTCTTGTTCTTCCGTTCCATTTGCAAGAACTAACCCTTTCCCTTATCATTTTCTTCCAGAACATTCAGATTCAGGGAACTGAATGTATATACTGTAGTACTGTACTAGGTTTTCCTTTTTGTCTTGTAAATTTCTTGTATTCTTGAATGGTTTGCTGGAGGGATTGGGCGTGAGTTTTCTATCTGCTTGATTTTTCATGGCGATAAGGACAAACGAAGCAAAATTACAAGGAGAGAAACATGGATGGGGTTGGGGTGGGGTTACGCAGCGCCGACCATGGCCGCAACAAATAAAAAGGTCTTATCATTGGTTCATGAGGTCCATTATTTCTACCAAAATGAAAATAATGGAGTGCATCACACTCTTGTTCGTACACACAAGTGACAAATATATAGCACCCCCCCATGGCGCATGCATGCTAGACTGAAACTTGCTTCGTTTTACCATTGCCATAAGTAGTCCTAAAACAAAACTGCCCAGTTTTGAAGAAAAGATGGCAGCCAACAGATGACTTATCATTGAAGCAAACAAAAAGATGAAAAAGCTGTCTTGCTTTCCCTCGCTGCCTGTAGAGGGGCTCCATTTGTCCCGTGTCCCTAGTGAGACAACCCAGCTAGCCTTTCTTTTCGATCCTGCTTTCTGTAGTTTTGCATCGCATGCAATGCAAGGACCTTGGTAGGGCGCTTTCACCCTGAGATCGAGATGCCACTTTTTCTCCCTGCGATCTCTTTTTGTTTCATTAATCTGTCGAGTGTCGATCCTGACATGTTGAGGTGCGGTGATCCACCACTATGGTGTGAGGGCGATGGGGGCACATGGTGTGGTGGGCTCTCGCTGAAAAGGGACTCATCAACTGAAAGGGAGGAGCAAGTAGCTAGCGACTGATGAGTGATAGCAAGGAGAAATGAAAGGTAAAAGTGAGACCTAGGGAAGGGTATCTTGGACCTAGTCACTACTTGCATTGTAGCTTAATCTTGTTATTAACAAGATCTTAGAAATGGAGGTTGAAACTCAGGACCTTTGCATGAAATGATGCATTCAATCCTGTTTATTTACATTATTTAACAGAGAAATATAAAGAAAATACAAAGATTACCTGAAGACACAGACACCTCACTAGCGATAGCTGTCATAGTATAGCCTACCGGGGGGTCACTAGTCATAGTATAACCTAACTATTTACACTGTATGACACACCCCAACAGTAGGTAAAAAAATATGTGTGATTTATTCAGTGACACCGGCCAAGTTTTGATCTAGCTCCGTCCCTGACCTACAGGCTTGATGAAGATGGTAGCCCATACCATGCGCTCCAACCTCACACCACGAGCTAAGAATACACACATGTGAGAAAATAGCACATATCACCACATGTTGGTGCTTGTTTTGCACAGAGCCAAAATATACGCTTGTTTTTGTAGAGAAAACTATATTTTATTTTATTCACTTACATAAAGGGATCTTTTACGGTACAATTTACTAGTCATGTTGAGGTAGTAGTATTGAGATTTATTCACTGTTAATTGGATGGGTATTTATAGATAATTTATTGGGCAAGAAATCATGATAATGATTTGATTTAATTTATCTACATCTATCACTGGTGGAAAAAAGGCCTTCAATCCCGGTTTGTAAGGCCCATTAGTCCCGGTTGTAGCAACCGGGACTAACAAAGCGGGACTAAAGACTCTAGCCTTTAGAGCATCTCCACTCATGAGCCCGACGAGGCCCCCGGCGTCCTCTTTTTCCATTCGGACGGCGAAAAACGGCCCAGTCGCGCCCCCGGATCCTCGATTTCGCCCGGATCTGGGCATTCATCCATCCGGCGAGCCCAGGCCATCCCCGGCCTTCCGGGGCGCGCTCGGGGACTCCGGACGAAACAAACTGGCGCGAAACCGCCGAGAATATTCGCGCGCGTTCCCGCGGGTCGTGTGGCCCCGACCTGTCGGCGAGAGTGGGCGGTCGTCGTCGTCATCGTCTCGTCTTCCGCGCATCGTCTTCCCCGCACGCATCGTCTTCCGCGCATCGTCTTCCCCGCACGCATCGTCTTCCGCACTCCTCTCGGCGGGAGTGGGAGCGGGAGGAGCGCGAGCAGCAGCGGCGGCTGCTGGACCTTGCCGCCGCCCAGCGTCGCGCCGAAGCTGCGACCCTTCCTCGCCGCGGCGCGCCGCCCGTCGTCAAGCTGGAGGAGTCCAGCGACGACGAGCTCTACCGCCCAACGCCGCCTCGTTTCGGCGACGCTGGGCAGTGCTCCAGCCGCCAGGCGCCGCCGCCGCAGGACGGCGACTCCTCCTCCGACGACGGCGCCGACTACACCACGCAGATGTACAGCCGTTTCGGCATGTAAATCGGCGTTAGTTTAGGCCGAATTCATATATATGTCGAATTTGGCCTTTTTATGTAAAATAACTCTATTTTCGCCTTATATAATATAAATATCTCTAGTTTTCGTCTAATTTCGTCTGAATTCGTCAAAACTCGCCCAGTTATACTTTGAATTCAAAAATCGTCCTGGGCTCGCGGCTGGAAACATGGGCCTCCCCAGGCCGAAATTTCCATCCATCCGGCGCTAAATAGCGCCGGATTTCGGCCTGGGGGCCTCAAACGGCTGGGGATGCTCTTAGTCCCGGTTGTTTATGAACCGGGACCAATGGGCCACCACGTAGCCCGGGTCATGTGCTGCGGAACGGGACCTTTGATCCCGATTCGTAACACAGACCGAGACTAAAGGTCCGTTCGGAATAAAATTTATATTTTTTATTTCAGAATTTCTATATTTTCTATATTTCTTTATTTTTCTTTATTTCTCTAATATCTAATCATCTCTATTCTCATATCAAATTAGATACTTATGGCTCTCACTCCATTGTCATGTCAAATTACAAGTACGTACTTATGGTCCTCACTTCCCGGTCGGTCACCCATCCTCACACTGCTCCACCCTTAGCACGTTTAACTTCTTCATTCCTTCCCTACTAGCTTCCAAGACTGCGCTCACGACTTCTTGATAATGGTATGCTACCAATTCTATTAACCTATACATTTTGGTAATATATAATATTACTTTTTTAAATTCCAAATAAATTCACAAAATAAGCAACAATGATTAAGTAATAATAAGCACCAATGAATTCCAAATAATCTTTATGCATAATTTAATTTTTAATTTTTAATAACTAAAATATTCAAAAAAGCCAAAATACTTGAAAAATCCAAAATTCAAAAATTAATAGACTTTGTTAACCGAAACAGAGGGAGTATATTTTTCCAAACATTATACTCATCCAATAGAATAACAATAAGAGACACGAGAAATCTCGAAGACTCACACAACCACACATCTACGATCATCCACCTAATAAACATTAAGGTTGAGACGATCAACATGGCTATTGTACCCTTTTAGCTTCTAGTAGCTCCTAGCAATCTCGAAGCCTAGGCGAGCGTCTAGAGCGGCATATAACAATTGCTTCCAGCTCAATGGAACTTTGGCTCAACCAAATATTAGTTCATCATCATCTTCTTCTTCTTCTCCCTTCTTCTTGTCCTTCTTCTTGTCCATCTTCTTGACCATCTTCTTGTCCTTCTTGACCCTCTTCTTGTTATCAAGATGTGTCCCAATAGTAGCATTGGCCAGATCATAGAGACTCGGAGTTAGTTTGTCGGTGGGGTTTGGGACAATCTTTTGGAGATCATACGCAGACGGAATTTCAATTCCGTATTTCCTCAGCATGCGCACATCATTGGCGATAGCCGCACCGCAGAATTTGATGGTGGTGTCCTTCAAGAATTCCTGGAGCAGTTGCGGCACGCGATTGGCCCAACATATCTGGAAGATCAATACCTTGGATGCCACCGAGAGTTGAAAGACGGCGGCACGCTGATTGACCTTATCGTGAGGGGTGGTGAACTCACAGGTCAAGCCCACACACTTGATCGGTGCGGCATCGAGGAACCGTTGCTTGCCGGCGCGGATCCACTTCTCCACCCTTGATGCACAGAGAGTTTCCGTAATGGTGAAGTTCACCTCTTCGATGGTGATGTAGTACAGCCGAGATCGAGGTAGATCTTGCTCCACCATTGAGAGGGAGAGAGAGGGCGCCGGCGGTGGTGAAGATGCTATGCATGGGAGATGTGTTTTGGGAGAAGATTAGGATGAGAAGATGTGTGCTTAAGATGAAAATATGAGTGCCATTACACCCTCCTCATGTGCATCGGCTTCTTGTCTCAGAGGTGGAGTAGCTGTTCACCCCGCCCGCGAACTCCTTGACGAACGAGAACAAGTCCGGTCGTGGGCCGACGTAGCGTGCTGACCATACCGTGTTGGTCGACGGTCTTCTTCATGTCCGGGTCACAGTAGGACTACGAGAGGAGACGACCGAGCAGGCAAAGCACAGACCGTTTGGCTGCCTCCACCTAGTGACGAACTGGCTATGGAGAGAAAATGCAACTTTAGGCTTCATGATAGTGGGGCCATACTGACTAACTAGCTATTAAAATGGTTAACGATGGGTTATGTGTTATGTGCAAGTGATCAATAAAATATAGTGTTCTATAAAAATATATATATATATATTATCATTCTGTACAAAACAAGCCCCAATAAATAGTGTTATGTGCTATTGCCTCTTTCTTCACAGCTGCATGTATATCCATGAATCCATTTCCCTAACTACGAGAGAGAGTCTGATAAGTCTCGACTAGAAGTTGCAATAGCAAGTAGAGTGCGTAGCGGACTAGCAGCAGGTAATGTTTCGTGCTAGCTAGTTGGGCTCTCCTCGTCGTGTTGTGCCCACGAAGAATATAACCCGACCTGGCAACTTGGCAAGGTTGGCCATCGATCGACCGCTTCGTACGTCCACCATCCACCACCACTAGCTAGCCAGGTCCATGCACACCAGCATGCATGCATTGCATGTGGTATCTAGAAGTAAACGCTCTACTTAGGAGATGACAGGTGGGGCTGGAGGCTAGGACTAGGAGGGGCCGTAGGTGGTACGCCCGCCACGTGTATCCCACATCGTTTTGTCTCGTTGTAGCCAGACGGGACAAACCCGGTCCAAGGCTACCTGCAAAGTGCAAATGCACGAAATCACGAATGATCGATGGCAGGACGATACCGATCGATGGGCGCACAGGCGCACTGTCTTGTTGCCATTGGAGGCTCTTTGCTTTGCAGTATACCAAATGTACTACGTGTGTCATCAGTTCAAGTACTAAATCATTGCACCCGTTTGGTATATCTTACTCATCTTCGTTTCCTAGTTCTTAACGTGGTAAATACGAACTACATTTATGTCAAAAATTACGAGTCAGAGGGAGTAGTAGGTTTCTTGACAAAGAAAGTTTTTATCAATTTAACAGTTTGCATCAAATTGCTGGTTGGTTACCCTCCATTCATTAATACTACAAGATATTTTAGATGTTTGAAAGCAAACTAGGTATGGATAAAAAAGTGAATCTACACACTAAAATAGAGATACAAACCAAAATAAGTGAACCTGCAAAAAGCTAAAAGATCTTATATTAGTGAAGGGAGAGGGTAGTAGATATTATTACTGACCACTTCACGCTGTCATAGTGCGTGTGGACCTGCCATTGGTTGATCGCTGCGGCGTCCAAGCTCCAAGGTCTATGTAGTGGGTGCGGGCATCGGCTGATTGGCACCTCTGAGGCTCCTCTCCCCAATTGCTTTGAGTAACCATCCTCCTTGGAGTTCCATACGGTTCTTGCATGTTAGAAACCTCAGGGCCAGACCCTCCATCATGACATCAGAGTAACCTGAACCAACAGTCATTGCCACCACATATATAACACACTTGAGTGGAACGGAAACTGCAGAAGTGCATATAGCTAGTGAAGAGCCTCTTTTTCGGGTGATCGTTGGCATGGTCACCACGCGATGCGCATCTCTGTGGGGCCCACTGTCACCCTTAATCCCTATCATCTCCTGTTTCTTTGTTATGTTTCTTCTCCCGTCCCTGAGCTCCTTCCACGTGGACCTTTTGTCCCTCCTTTATTTCTCCCCCAGATCTCCATGCCAACAACGCCACCTCACCGAAGATTGTTAGAAGCGGGACAGGAAAGCTGATCTCGCCGGAGCCCGAACCGGAGCCGATGACGCCGCTGCTAGCCGTGGCGGAGGATCCGGTGAGCCATGGCCGAGCCGGAGATGCAGCCAACACGGCTCGCGCGGAGGCGCTGATGGAGGCTCAGAAGAAAACTTAGGGTGGTGGGGGTGCAGGGTTGCTGGACTTAGGGTTTAGGTGGTGGTCGCTGGTGCCGGAGATGGAGGTGGTGGGGGGATGTAGAGGGATGTCCTAGGGCAGGGCCGAACGGACGGAGGTGGTGCTTTGGGCAAGGCGGGGTGCCAAGGCGGTGCGGGCAGCGATGTCGGCCATGGGTGGCGGTGGTCTTCGGTTTGGCCAGTGGCGGCGGAGACGAATATGGTGTACGTGGAGTTCACGGAGATGTGGCGGTGCTGTCCTTCCCCTTTCTCCGGCGGTGTGGAAGCAGTGCTCCCTTCCCCCTCCTCCTCTCTTCTGTCCTTTCCGATAAGAAAAGCACATGTGGACTGTCGGAAATTCGACCGTAACCATGAGTGCTCAGGTAAATCGAGAGGTGTCGACATGTAGCTATATATGGTCATCTGGCCGCCTAGCCTAGCTTTTCCTTTTGTGTTTATCACTATCGAACATGGAAACTCTTCTCGCTAAACCCTGCACGTACGCGACAACCGGCCGGTCGCATCAATCGGCACGTCGCGGTCAAAGCCAGGCGAGGTAATTATCTGCCGGGCAGCAGCGGCTAGATCGACGTCGTGTACGTTTGGCGCTTGCAGCTCGCTTTGGCTGCCGGAATCCATGGCGACTCGCTCGCACGTGCAGAGCGCAGAGCGCGTGAAAGCCGTCGCTTCAATTCTCTGCGTGCATGCATGTGTGTGTGATTCCCGTATCCGATCGGAAACCGTATCCGAGGGAGGGACGACCGAGTCTCCCTCCGATCGTCGCTGCGCAGCTAGTCCGGCAAATGTCACGTGGTCGAGCGCGTACAAGCAGGCGGTGAATGGTAGGAATGTCTGTATGCGTGATTTTTCGGCGAGGAGCCCAGTTAAAGCGAACAAAAAAATGGTACGCTTTACACGGCTGCATGTCTCTTTCTTTCTCTCTGGATGAGTGAGGACAAAAGGCTTTGCAGGGCGGGGCAGTCAAGAATCAAGAGCCAGTCCACTCGCACTGGTACTCCCTCTACGCAAACAGGTCTAGTTTTGTTAGTTTTGTGCTAAGTCGAACTTTCTTTCCAAAAAATTGCTACTCCCTCTGGCCTATATTACTCTTCACTAATATGGATAAATCTATCACTAAAATGTGTCTAGATACATCTATATTAGCGAAGAGTAATATGGATCGGAAAGAGTACCTCCTTTCTTTTTCATATATTTTTCTGATCAAGATAAATAAATAATTATGTCAGTTATTTTGAAAGTTTGGCCCTTTTTACTGAAAAAATCGTAGAGCTATTATCATAAAATTAGTATATTATGAAACTACATATATACCAAGATGCATTTGTTGCTATTAGCTTGGTGTCGTAAGTATTGCTATCTTTCTATAAAGTTGGTCAAACTTATTTATGCATGCGGGTGCCGTACCTCTCTTAGAGCAAGGATAATAATATAGCCAACTGCTGGCTATAGTAAGTTGTCATGTCATCTACAGCCAGCTCTATAGCCAATATGTACAATAATAAGCTACAAAAATGAACTACTTTATGAATAGATGGTCCACATGCCATTCTCACAAAGTGCCTAGGAGCATGTATTAGAGCTGGCTCTTGCATTAGAGCCCACTCCTCTTCTCTCTCCTCCTCTCTCTCCTCCAACTAAGCACAAATATACTATTTTAGTCCTTATAGCCAGCTAAGTGAGCTCTATTGTACTTGCTCTTAGGGGTAATGCTACTGGGGCCTGTTGCCAGATTTATGCATGCGGGTGCCGTGTCCCTCTTAGGGGACGTTGTTGTGAGTACCTTTCCCACGTAGGGCTTCGGGTGAAAACCCTTCACCGTCTCAGTCTTGGCGGCGGCGCATTGCGTTGTTACCCTCTTGAAGGTGTCGTCGTGGAGCTCCGGTTCCCCTCGATCTCGCTTCGTTCTTCAGAGTCAAGTTTTGGTTTCCTTGTAATTATTTGTTTATCTCAATTTGCTTTGAAAGAGTGTTTTATCATTATTTTATATTGGTTAGGTCTTTGTGACTTTATCTAATATATACTAAAAACACAATACAGAGGTCTAAAATAGAGGCATCATATTAATCCATATCATCCTAATTATTTTACCAGTTAGATCTAAAATATGTGGCTAAGATTTAAAATAAGATGAACTGTTACGTAACCCTGTGTGTAATCTGGCTCGACATGTTTTGTGTTTTTTTGTGGGCACATGTTTTATGTTAGAGATATGTACCAAATATGAACTACTCTAATGATAAGACGTGAAAAAAATATTTAGAGCGTGGAGGCATAGGACTCTTAGTACGCGGGCACAAAAACCATGCACCAACGTGGTCATAGGTTAGAGTCAGTTCTTTTTGTAAAGAAAACACTGCATGTTCATAAGCATGAAAGAATACAAGGCGATACACGCACGCAGGATCCTAACAGAACATACTAGGGCACCGCATGGAAAATAATATTAGTTTGTAGAATATTAATATTCTCTATAAATATTTGTGTTTAGTTTACATGCAAAATAAATTATGGTCAACTAGATCATCTTTACGGCTACTCACATAAAATACATGATTATTGAGTTATATATTTACATATATTTGAATGAGTATGCTAAGAAAATCATGCTACTACTTAGAGTATAAAATTTAAAATAGATAAAAATATTACTCCCTCTGATCCAAATAAGTGTCAAATGATTTAATATAAATTAGTGCTACAAAATTGTACTAAACCGGCAACACTTTTTATGGATCGGACGAAGCAACATTAAAAAAAGTTATTTGAGACAATACCAATGTTAATAATGATTTTTGTCATTTTAAATTATGAAATGGACGATAGACTTCCTTTTCTAACAAAACAACACATCAGATATTTGTTTCATTCCCAGGTGCTTCCAAAAAGACCCGTTTTTACCTATCATTGTACTTATTACGATAGCTATAGAATCTAATACTTTGAGTTTCCAATTTTTTTGGAACCATAAACTTATTTTGTTAACATATTCAGCATGATACATATGATTTCTGAGGGCCACCTTGCTAGTTTATAAAACAAGACAAAAGCATGTTTTAAGAAGGTTCTAGAAAACCTCTAAAAACGGACCAAAGGGAACCCATCTTGTCCCATACTCCCATGGCCGGTCCACTTTCATCACAGCAAGAGCGACATCTCTGTTGCACAGGGTCAAGCAGAGAGCTGAAGGTCGACGGTGCACTTCATTTGAACAAGCCGCTGAACTAGTTAAGGCCGTTCATAATGGGTTTTTTTAGCGTGGTACTATCTAAGATATTTTACTTATTTGATACTATATTAAATGAAAGAAATCGGTATTGTACCTTAGCTAAAATACAACTTCTACGAGTTTATAGGAAAAATAGTTTTTAGCCTAATCATATACGAGGCTAAAATCATTAAATTAAGAAACAATTTTTAAAAGATAATGCATTGAAATAGTTGTCTTTTAATTCTTAATTACTTATATGAAAACATGCTAAAAACTAGTATGTATTGTAAAAGGCAGATCCGCTAGCTGCTTCGGTTTAATCGACTGCAACAGTCTGGTCTAAGGGCATCTCCAGGGGCGACTCAAACGGACAAACACAGTCTAAACGTGTCTGCGTGGACAGAAAAATGGGAACAAGTGTTTCCAACTGGCCGACCTATACGGACTGCGGGTGGCGGACCGATGCATTCCCGGCCGATATGTGGGCGTGAAATGCGGTCGGGTGGACAGCGACCACGGTGGTTGGCTGTCCGCGCATGTCCGCGCCTGGCCCGCATGTCAGTGAACGGCGCTACACAAAAGGTTGCCAGCGACCATCTTCCTACTGGCTACTCCTACACTACCCTACCTCTACTCGCCATCGCCGTGCCGTCGTCCTTGGCCTACAGTCGCCTACAGCAGGTCGTCGCCCCAGCCGACGTCGACGGTGTTCATGCCCTTGCCGTCGGCCTGGCAGACGCGGATGGCCTGGCGGCGAGCCAGGTTCCAGCGATGGCGATGCTAGGTGGCGAGCTCGTGGATCTCGTGGGCGCGCCACGCCGCGGCCATGTTGTCGTCCCAGCGGCGACGGTCCCTGGCCATCTCCACATGTGCCACCGCATCCGTCGCCACCTCCTCGGCGAGCTCATCTGCCTGCGCCGCCGCATGAGCCGCCTCCTCCTAGGCAACAAGCTCCGCTGCCATATCCGCCACGTGAGCCGCCACGCGCGCCACCTCCCTCACCGTGTTGGCCCACACCACGAGCATGGCCGCAAGAGCCTCCCGCTCTACAGCCATGAACTGGCGCGTGCCCTCCTCACGGTGCACAGTCTCAAAGAAGGCGAGCAGCGCCACCTGCTCGTTCGTCGATGCTAGCACGACCATGTCGCCCTCGGAGGAGTCGCCGTATAGGGCTTCGATGTCGTCGCTCGCGTCCTCCTCCTCGTCGGGATGCTCCTGCGGTATGAGCATGCCAACCACGTAGGCCTGGGCCATGGCCGCGTCATCGGCCGAGGCCACGAGGTCAACGGCGGCACGGTACGGCCCTAGGAAAGGACCGGCTGTGGACTCGATAGTGGCGATGTTGAAGGACTGCGACTGCAGCAAGGCCACCGCTTGGTGCGCCGCGTCCTTCTCCACCTCCATCACCTCCTTCTCCTGGTGCGCGGCCACGGCGGCGGCCAGAGCCCACGCCTCCTCCTCCACCTGCCACGAGCCAACAACCAGAGCCCACGCCTCCTCCTCCACCTGCCATGAGCCGACGACCCTGCGCGCGCGCAGGTTGACGACCAAGAGCGCCTCGCCGACCCTCTTCTCCTTCTCGGCGCTGCTGGCCGGCGAGCTCTTCCGGTCGGTGATGACCCACAAGTATAGGGGATCGCAACAGTCTTCGAGGGAAGTAAAACCTAAATTTATTGATTCGACACAAGGGGAGCCAAAGAATATTTATAAGCCTTAACAAATGAGTTGTCAATTTAGCTGCACCTGGAAATAGACTTGCTCGCAGCGGTTTATCAGTAGCAACAGTTTTATAGTTGTGGCAGTAATAAAATAGTAGAAACAATAACAAAGTAAAGACGGTAATAGTAGCAATAGTAAACAATAGGATTAAATACTGTAGGCATAGGGATGGATGTACGGGCGTTGCATGGATAAGATAATTCATGAAATCAGCAAGACATGGGCAATTGCAGATAAATAATGATAAAGCATCCTAGTACTAAACAACCATAGGCATGTGTTCCGTATATAGTCGTACATGCTCGCAATGAGAAACTTGCAGGACATCTTCTGTCCTACCAGCCTGTTTGCAGCAGGGCCTCAAGGGAATGTACTGGTAATTAAGGTACTCCTTTTAATAAAGTACCGAAGCAAAGCATTAACACTCGGTGAACACATGTGATCCTCACATCACAGCCATCCCCTCCGGTTATCCCAATTGCTGTCACTTTGGGGCCTCGGGTTCTGGACAACGATATGTGTATACAACTTGCAGGTAAGATCATAAACAACACGTATCATCATAAAACAATAACAAGTTCAGATCTGAGATCATGGCACTCAGGCCCAAAGTGACAAGCATTAAGCACAACAAGTTGCAACAATATGTTGGAATTTTGGCCCTTTATGGCCCAGCCTATAAATAGTAAATCCAATAATTCCTAAATCCTAGAGGCCCATGTAGCCCATTCATGCATGACAAGGGGTGGGACAAATGTTTAGTCCCACCTTGCTAGTTTAGAAGGAGTTGAACCAACATATAAGGTGAGCTCTCCCCCTTGTGGTAAGAGTGTGTGAGAAGAAGACTCTCTCACGCGCGCTCCTCCTCCTCCTCTGCCGCCCGCCTCGCCTCGCTCGTCACGATGCGCGCGTGCGCGCGCTGCGGTTTGCGGAATGTGCCTCGGTGCCGAGCCTTTCTTTTTGTCACGCATGACTAGACTACAGAACTGAACGGTCACGTGGAAGCTGAAACGATTTGCCAAAATGAATACGAGACCGTTCGGTTCGTCTTCTGATTGTTCATTTCGCCTCCCGTGCTTCCTGTTCGCCTCCCTCTATGCCTATAAAAGAGAGGTCGCTCCTCTCTGCGAATACACAGCACACAACCACCACTGCCTCCAAAGCTTTGCGCTGCCTCACGGTCTTTCCCATCCCATCTTGCGGCGTGCACCGCGAGCCGAGACAGTAGGCCTCCGGAACCCCGTCTCTTGCGATCCTGTACGGGAGAGAGGCGATAAGGTTTTTGGGGAGCACTATGCGCGACTACTGACGAGTTCTTCATCACGGACGCCCACGAGGACGACGTCTTCCCCAACGAGGACTTCTTCCCCGACATCGACAACCTCTTCGGCGACATGTCTCTCACCGACGACAACACCAACAACGGTTCTGCATCCGCACCGGCTCCAACACCGTATGTCTTCCTGATCTTCGCTTGTTTGCTTCAGTTTCTCAGACTAGCAATCGATTTAGATATGCTAGATATGCTTTGTTCATACCGTTCACTTGTAAACATGGTTTGTTTGATTTCCATGCTTTCTGCCATATTTTGTTCACTGTTTTCATGGATTAAATCCTTTGGTAAATTGCTGATTTTTCCAACAATCCAAAAACCTTATGCTTTTCATAGGCAATTTTCCCCTGTTGGCTATGCTGCGTCTCTGAAGCCCCCGGTCTTCGAGGGCGTCAACTACAAGAGATGGCGTGCAAGAACCCTCATATAGCTCACCACCATGAGATGCTTTGATGCATCTAAGGGCAAGCCCCAGAGAGAGCTTACTCCTATTGAGGAGAAAGCTTTTGAGGAAGCCAACAACCTCATGAGAGGTGCTGTTATCAGCGTTCTTGGCGAGAACATTGTTGACTCGTACCTGTCCCTCACTACGGGCAAGGATATGTGGGATGCGCTCGAGGCCAAGTTTGGGGTCTCGGACGCAGGTAGTGAATTGTATGTCATGGAGCAATTCTTTGACTACAAGATGACTGATGAGCGTGGCATTGTTGAGCAGGCTCATGAGATACAGTCCATTGCTAAAGACCTCGAGCAGTTCACGTGTGTGTTATCGGACAAGTTTATTGCCGGAGGCATCATTGCCAAGCTTCCTCCCTCGTGGAGGAATTTTGCTACTTCTTTGAAGCACAAGAGACAGGAGTTTTCTGTCATTGATCTTATTAGGTCTCTTGATGTGGAAGAGAAGGCGAGAGCAAAAGACACACGTCCTCGAGGTGCCGAGGGAGGTTCTAGTGCCAATGTGGTACAGAACAAAAACTTCCAATCTCACAAGTCCAAGAACAAATCTGATGGCAAAGGAAAGTTTGATGGGAAGAACAAACCATCACAGTCTACCAACTTCAAGAAGAAGACCGATAAGAGGAAAGGAGCATGCCATGTATGTGGCGAACCTGGACACTGGGCACCTAGTTGCCCAAACCGCTTTATCAAGCGTCATGGGAAAAGCGGCAAGACCGCAAATGTTGTCATTGGCGATGCTGAGATGAAGGACTCTGGGTATGGTATACTTCCTACTATCCTTTCAGTTTGTCAGTCTCCTAATTGGTGGATTGACACCGGCGCTAATGTACACGTTTGTTCTGATATTTCCATATTTTCCTCTTATCAGGTCACAGGGACTTCCACCGTGTTGATGGGAAACGACTCTCATGCTACTATTCGTGGTGTTGGTACGGTCAATCTGAAGTTCACTTCGGAAAAGACTGTGCGGCTGAAGAACGTGCATCATGTTCCCTCAATCAATAAGAATCTTGTTAGCGGATCTCTTTTATGTCGGGATGGCTACAAGATAGTTTTTGAGTCCAATAAATTTGTAATATCCAGGTTTGGAAACTTTGTTGGTAAAGGCTATGAGTGCGGGGGCTTGTTCCGCCTATCTTTGTCAGACGTTTGTAATAAAGTTGTTAACCATGTTTGCAACAATAGTTTATCAAATGTTTGGCATTCATGACTTTGTCACGTTAATTTTGGTTGTATGACGCAGCTAGCTAAAATGAATTTCATCCCTGAATTCACTACTGTGAAAGGCTCCAAGTGCCAAGTGTGTGTGCAAGCTAAGCAACCTCGCAAGTCTCATACGACTGCGGAGGCAAGAGATTTGGCACCGCTAGAGCTTATACATTCAGATCTTTGTGAGATGAATGGTGTTTTGACAAAAGGTGGAAAGAGATATTTCATGACTCTGATTGATGACTCCACTAGATACTGCTATGTGTATCTTCTGAAATCGAAAGATGAGGCTCTGAACTTCTTTAAAATCTATAAAGCTGAAGCAGAAAACCAACTTGATCGAAAGATCAAACATCTTAGGTCTGATCGTGGTGGAGAGTATTTTTCCAACGAGTTTGATTCTTTTGGTGTGTAACATGGTATAATCCATGAGAGGACGCTTCCCTACTCACCTCAGTCAAACGGGGTGGCCGAAAGAAAGAACCGCACTCTAACTGATTTGATTAACGCCATGTTAGATATGTCGGGTCTTTCTCAGGCATGGTGGGGGGAAGCTATATTGACAGCTTGTCATGTCCTAAACCGAGTTCCCACAAAGAACAAAGAAATTACTCCATTCGAGGAATGGGAGAAGAAAAGGTTAAAACTCTCTTACTTACGGACTTGGGGTTGTTTGGCCAAAGTCAATGTGCCAATTCCCAAGAAGCGCAAGCTTGGACCAAAGACTGTTGATTATGTTTTCCTAGGTTATGCTTTCCATAGCATTGGGTACAGATTCCTGATAGTAAAATCTGAGGTACCTGATATGCTTGTTGGTACGATCATGGAGTCGAATGATGCGACTTTATTTGAGGATATCTTTCCTATGAAAGATATGCCTAACTCATCGAATCAGGAGATGCCTAGTTCATCTAGACGGGAATTAGTTAAAATTCCTGAACCCGCCATTCCGATAGAACACTTTGAAAATCCTGTGGAGAATGACGATGAAACTCCTAAAAGGAGCAAAAGACAGAGGACTGCAAAGTCCTTTGGTGATGATTTTATCGTGTATCTTGTGGATGACACTCCTAGCTCCATTTTAGAGGCCTATGCATCTTCAGATGCTGACTACTGGAAGGAAGTTGTTGATACGTCTCAAACGTATCTATAATTTTTGATGCTCCATGCTTGTTTTTACACCATTTGCCTATTGTTTCGTTACACTTAGTGGCACTTTTATGCATTTTCCGGAACTAACCTATTAACGAAGTGCCACAGTGCCAGTTTCCTGTTTTCTGCTATTTTTGTGTTTCAGAAGTGATACACAAGAAATATTCTCGGAATTGGACAAAACAAGTTCCTAAAGTCTTATTTTTCCCGGAAGCTTCCAGAGATCCGAAGGAGAATAGGAGGCGAGGGACCAGGGGCCCACACACAGGGGTGGCGCAGCCAGCCCCTGGCCCGCGCCACCACCGCGTGAGGCCACCTGGCCCCACCTCTGACGACGCCCCTTCGCCTATAAAGACCCCCCGACGAAAAAAACCTAAGTCCCCGATCAGATTTCCAGAACACATCGCGATCCGCCGCCGCCGTCGACCCGAAGATCGGGAGGGTCCAGAAGCTCTTCCCGGCACCCTGCCGGAGAGGGGAATCGCCACCGGAGGTCTTCTTCATCGCCATGCTTGCCTCCGGAGCGATGAGTGAGTAGTCTACCTTGGACTATGGGTCCATAGCAGTAGCTAGATGGTTGTCTTCTCCACCATGTGCTTCATGTTTAGATCTCATGAGCTGCCCTACATGATTGAGATCACCGTTATGTAATTCTACATGTTTGGTTTGTTGGGATCCGATGAATATTGGTGTTTATGAGTAAGTTGCTGTACTGAATTATATCTTTTGTTATCTCTATGTTGTTTATGATCTTGCAATCTCTCCGTTGTTAGTGGCTATCTTGGCCGAGTAGTTGCTACTGACTCCAAGAGGGGGTATTTATGCTCGATAGTGGGTTCATGCCTCTATTTCACCTGGGGGAGTGACAGAAACCTCTAAGGTGGTAGATGTGCTGTTGCTACTAGGGATAAAACAACATTCATATGCTCAAGGGCATATGCTTTGTTTACATTACACACTTTGCTTAATGCAATTATCTGTTGTTCGCAACTTAATACTTTTGGGGTGTTCGGATTGATATCCCCGGGGGTGGATTATTAGTCATTGATGCAGTTGGATGGCGGTCTATGTATTTTGTTGTAATGCCCAGAGTAAATCTCATAGTGATCTTCTTGACATATCACGTTATCTTTATTCTATCAATTGCCCAACTGTAATTTGTTTACCTAGCATGTGCTATTTTATCTATGGAGAGACACCACTAGTGAACTATGGACCCCGGTCCTATTTCCATCATATTGTTATCACCTGTTTACTTTCTCGCACTGTTTATTTTACTCGCATATTATTACTGTTTTCCACTCGATACACTCATAACCTTTGTTTCAAGCAAACCGGTGAGATTGACAACCTCATCGTAAGTTGGGAGCAAAGTATTTGTTTGTGTGTGTGCAGGTTCCACGTTGCAGCTAGCAAGCAAAGCTTGGACGAAGCGCCAGTTGTCCGCTGCTGTCGCAAACTAGCAAGCATCACCTTCAGTCGTCATTGTCTCTCCTCTCCTGATCGATATTAAACCTTGGTTTCTTAACTGAGGGAAAACTAGCTGCTATACTCATCACACCTTCCTCTTGGGGTTCCCAACGGGCTGGTCATTCACCACGCATCAAGCTAATTTTCTGGCGCCGTTGCCGGGGAGGAAGAGAAGACTTCTGCGAGGGGAGTTCTTCGCACACACATCCTTTACTTTGTTATTGTTTTGCTTTACTTTATTTATTTTACCTGCATCGCTTTTTATCAAAAACCCAAAAAAAATAGAATCCTTTGTAGTTGTTTTTACTTGTCTTACTTTATCATGCTTTCTATCAATGGTTGGTTTCTTTGAAACTAAATCTTTTTGGCAAGGTGGGTTCACGGAAGAGCAGCAAAATTATTATGATGAACACCGCTTGTCACAAAAAGGGAAACACTTATGGGAACAAATCAATAGATTATATATCATTGCTAGAAATGTGTGCTCTACTTATAATGTTACTTATTGCTTTGATGAATCTTGTTGCTGTAGGAGGTATAAACACCTCCCTTTTCAATGTGAGTATAATGTAGATGTTACCATATCTTCTTATATTAATGGAAATTACGACTTTTATGATGTGGAACAAATTGAAGAATTTATTGCTTGGAAGGGTGCATTCGAACTTGCTTGTTTGCTTGAAAATACTGATGATGCACCTTATAAATATGAGGTTTATGATATACTCACATTTTGCTTTGATAATTACAAGGAAGGAAATGGCTATATTCTTAAATATCTTAATAGATGCTCTCCAACGGAAGAGACTAATGCCTTGAAGGAGCCTATGGAAGAAGAAATTGGATGCTCATTGGATGAAAAAGAGGAGGAGAGTGATGATCAAGAGGAGGAAGAATGGAGTTACCCATGTCTACCTCCCAATAAGAGTAACTCTTTAACTAATACCTTATTTGATCGCCCTCCATGCTTAACAAAGGAGGGTGAGTGTGATATTTATATTGTTGAGTTTGTTCATGATGCTACTGAAAATTATTATGAGAGAGGAAAATATGGTTGTTGGAATTCTCATGTTACTAAAACACCTCTCTTTACATTGGAAGTTCCGAAGTTGCTCTTGTTTTATCTACCCATACTTGTTACTATGTGCTTCTTTAATTTATTTTCTTACAAGATTCCTATGCATAGGAAGCGGGTTAGACTTAAAAGTGTTTTATATTTGCTCCTTGATGCTCTCTTTTGCTTAAATTCATATTTCTTATGTGAGCATCTTCTCAAATTACTGAGCCTAGCTCAAAGGCGTTAAAGAAAAGCACTCTTGGGAGATAACCCAATGTTTTCTTTTCAGTACTTTTTCTTTTATTTGAGTCTTGGAAGTCATTACTACTGTAATGACCGCTCCTTATCTTGTTTATTTCGTTTTTGTGCCAAGAGAAGCCTCTAATTTGAGTGAGGTAAAGATTTGGGGATGTTGCTGGCCTGAAACTGTTTTCGGTGCTGCACCGTAAAAATTCGTGAAAATTCTCTGTTTATCTTTTGGACCTGCGATTTCTTGTGCATATGCCCCAGGTTATATCCAAACTTTTCTTAGTTGAACACTTTTTGATTTGAGCAACAGAAAATCCCTCAAAAATTCTACCTTTGTCAGCTGTTCAGTTTTGACAGATTTCTGCCAATATTTGTGTTTGCCACTTTATCGCTTTCTTTTGAGTTCTTTTGATCATGGAACTTTTTGGGAAGTTGCTACAGTAGTATTTGCTATATATGTGGTGGTATTGAGTTGAAACCTGAAGCAAATAGAGGATTGATTATATGTTATGCTTGCACTAATGTTGCTAATAGAATTGTGTTTAGTTTTGTATGAAGGAAGTTTTCAAGTGTAGGGATTGGAGAATGATGAGATGAGTTGAAGAATGGACAAAAGCTCAAGCTTGGGGATGCCCATGCATCACCCCAAGAAATATCCAAGAAGTACAAGCGTCAAAGCTTGGGGATGCCCCCGAGGCACCCCTTCTTCATCGGCAAAAATCAGGTCACCTTTCAAAACACTATATTTTTATTGCTTCATGCACTATGTGTTTTTCTTGGAGCGTCAGTTGTTTTAGTTTTCTTAGTTGGTTTAGTTTGTTTGTTTGCTGCAATAAATGGTTGGACCCCAACAAATTTCCTTTGGAGGAGATGTACTCGTTTTCATTTGCAAAGAACGCTCAGTTTTTCACTCTTATCGTTCATCGTGCGTTCTTCTTTTTCCGCTACTGCTTTTGGTTTTCGTTTTCGCCTTGATATGCGTTCAGCCCTTGTCATATCTTTTCATCAAAGTGTATTTTTGCCTATGATCTTTATTGGTTTTCATCAAAAGAGGTGTCTTTAAAAATTTCAAATGGTGTTGGAAAAGAGAAAAAGCTTTGTGCAAAATAGTGGTACAAGAAGGAGCTTGTGTAGACTGCGGCTTAGGCTTTTTCATGTCATGCTTGATGTCTTTTTGATAGTATGCTTAGTGGTTTTGCTGTAGCATGACTTGTCTCAAATAACTGAGATTGCTTAATGAGCCTTTGAAAAAATCATGCGTTGTTTTTATTGTATGGAAGCATTATTTTGGTTTTCTCCTTGATGCTTTATTTGGGTTGACTTGGCGCATGCTCACACATGTTAGACTCTTCAAAGTCGCCATTAGCCTTCATGATCATTTAGTTTTTGACTTTTGATGCCATCGTATGCTTCTTTTAATGTCGCTTTGTCGCTTTGCATGATTATGGCCATTATTGCTCTCTTAGTTGGTCGCTCCTAGTGTTTTGCTAGCCCTCACCTTGTACTGAGTATGAGCTCTACTCGTGCATCCAATTCCTAAAAGCCAAAGTTTTCCAAAGTGTCCACCATACATACCTACTAGCAATTTGCTATTCCAAGTAAATTTGACTTGCTTTTATTTTCTCTTCAAATTAAACTCTTACCAGTGTTATGCGAAATTCGATCAGTAAAGCTCTCACGAACCGGAAGGCACACTTTACTTTTTCCTGTTCTTAAAAATTTGACATTGTGGTCTCTTATGTTGAGTTGTTATGCTTGCAAGTTGTAAGTTGGATTCTAGCCCATCCATGCTGTCATGGGGCAAGCTTTCAACATTGCACTTCTTATTTGAGTTGATATCGTGATCTTTTGTTTATGGATGCCCGCGGTGTGAAATGAATTGGGAATCTTGTAGGGATCATGGAGTTTGTATATATGTTAGGGAAATGCCGGGCCGCTAATCTAAGCCATGCATAATTCATGGTGGAAATTTGCAGCATACCCATGGTGAACATTCGACGACGCATCTCACAATAAAAAGCTAAACAAATGGCAAATAAAAGAGATGTCGAGGTGTTCATTGTCTGCTTGTCCTGTCATTTTGGTGTGGGCTTGTTCCATGTCATCGGGCACGGAGGTACCCCATTGGCGGTTCTCAATGATATGCATATACTTACAATGACAAGACCCTTGCTTGGGACTCTAAGTAAAGTAGCATGAGGTTTGGGTACTCGTATTCACGGGGCACGAGGTTTTCAACTTATGATTTGTCAAGCATATGCATCATAATTGTTCTCGCATTAACTTTAACCATTCAAGATGCTTATGATGGGGGCAATGAGAGCTCAAAGCCGGTAAGTACCATAATTTTTGAACGTTATAAAACTTGCAATCACTGCTTCCCTCTGCGAAGGGCCTTTCTTTTACTTTTATGTTGAGTCACCACCTTCTTTCTTTATGCACCATTAAGAGAGCATAGTTGTCATTCTTAGTGTGATATGCATTGTCCCAAAGTTCATTGATTGATTCATATTGTTGGTTTCACTTGTTCTTAAATTATTTGTATCTAGTTGCCCTCTTAAACTTGAAGGTGTCCTATGCATTTATGTTTTGCTCTCTTTGAAGGACAAGCTGAAAACCATTTGTATGTTTTTCCTTATGATTTGAACACACGTTTGACTTTCATTGTTTCATTTTTCATGATCTTTTTTTTGTGTTCATTTGCATGTTTACAACATGGTTGCTAAGTTCTTATTGTCATGATTATATCTTCATGCCCATGTTTTAAGTTCTTATGATCCCAGCTCACCAATGCTTACATATATGATCAAGATTGTGTAGGTGCATGTCACCTCAAAAATTATTCTTTTGTTATCACTTACCTACTCGAGGACGAGCAGGAGTTAAGCTTGGGGATGCTTGATACGTCTCAAACGTATCTATAATTTTTGATGCTCCATGCTTGTTTTTACACCATTTGCCTATTGTTTCCCGGAAGCTTCCAGAGATCCGAAGGAGAGTAGGAGGCGAGGGACCAGGGGCCCACCCACAGGGGTGGCGCGGCCAGCCCCTGGCCCGCGCCACCACCGCGTGAGGCCACCTGGCCCCACCTCTGACGACGCCCCTTCGCCTATAAAGACCCCCCGATGAAAAAAACCTAAGTCCCCGATCAGATTTCCAGAACACATCGCGATCCGCCGCCGCCGTCGATCCGAAGATCGGGAGGGTCCAGAAGCTCTTCCCGGCACCCTGCCGGAGAGGGGAATCGCCACCGGAGGTCTTCTTCATCGCCATGCTTGCCTCCGGAGCGATGAGTGAGTAGTCTACCTTGGACTATGGGTCCATAGCAGTAGCTAGATGGTTGTCTTCTCCACCATGTGCTTCATGTTTAGATCTCATGAGCTGCCCTACATGATTGAGATCACCGTTATGTAATTCTACATGTTTGGTTTGTTGGGATCCGATGAATATTGGTGTTTATGATTAAGTTGCTGTACTGAATTATATCTTTTGTTATCTCTATGTTGTTTATGATCTTGCATGCTCTCCGTTGTTAGTGGCTATCTTGGCCGAGTAGTTGCTAGTGACTCCAAGAGGGGGTATTTATGCTCGATAGTGGGTTCATGCCTCTATTTCACCTGGGGAAGTGACAGAAACCTCTAAGGTGGTAGATGTGTTGTTGCTACTAGGGAGAAAACAACATTCATATGCTTAAGGGCATATGCTTTGTTTACATTACACACTTTGCTTAATGCAATTATCTGTTGTTCGCAACTTAATACTTTTGGGGTGTTCGGATTGATATCCCCGGGGGTGGATTATTAGTCATAGATGCAGTTGGATGGCGGTCTATGTATTTTGTTGTAATGCCCAGAGTAAATCTCATAGTGATCTTCTTGACATATCACGTTATCTTTATTCTATCAATTGCCCAATTGTAATTTGTTTACCCAGCATGTGCTATTTTATCTATGGAGAGACACCACTAGTGAACTGTGGACCCCGGTCCTATTTCCGTCATATTGCTATCACCTGTTTACTTTCTCGCACTGTTTATTTTACTCGCATATTATTACTGTTTTCCACTCGATACACTCATAACCTTTGTTTCAAGCAAACCGGTGAGATTGACAACCTCATCGTAAGTTGGGAGCAAAGTATTTGTTTGTGTGTGTGCAGGTTCCACGTTGCAGCTAGCAAGCAAAGCTTGGACGAAGCGCCAGTTGTCCGCTGCTGTCGCAAACTAGCAAGCATCACCTTCAGTCGTCATTGTCTCTCCTCTCCTGATCGATATTAAACCTTGGTTTCTTAACTGAGGGAAAACTAGCTGCTATACTCATCACACCTTCCTCTTGGGGTTCCCAACGGGCTGGTCATTCACCACGCATCAGCTGTCCGCAGTGAGATGGATTCCATCTTGGCTAATGGAACTTGGGAGATTGTCGATCGTCCTTATGGGTGTAAACCTGTAGGGTGTAAATAGGTGTTCAAGAAGAAGCTTAGACCTGATGGTACCATTGAAAAGTACAAGGCACGCCTTGTTGCTAAGGGTTATACCCAGAAAGATGGCGAAGACTTCTTCGATACTTACTCACCTGTGGCCAGATTGACCACCATTCGAGTACTACTTTCCTTGGCTGCCTCACATGGTCTTCTCGTTCATCAAATGGATGTTAAGACGGCTTTCCTAAATGGAGAGTTAGATGAGGAAATCTATGTGGATCAGCCGGATGGATTTGTGGTAGATGGTCAAGAAGGAAAGGTGTGCAAGTTGCTGAAGTCTTTGTATGGTCTTAAGCAAGCACCTAAGTAGTGGCATGAAAAGTTTGAGAGAACTTTAACTGCTGTAGGCTTTGTTGTAAACGAAGCTGATAAATGTGTGTACTATCGCCATGGTGGGGATGAGGGAGTCATCCTATGTCTGTATGTTGATGATATCCTGATATTTGGGACCAATCTTGAATTCATCAAGGAGGTCAAAGACTTTCTATCTCATTGCTTTGAGATGAAAGATCTAGGAGTGGCTGATGTGATCTTGAACATCAAGCTACTAAAAAATGATGGTGGTGGGATAACACTGCTTCAATCTCACTATGTGGAAAAGATCCTGAGTCGTTTTGGGTATAGCAACTGCAAATCTTCTCCTACACCATATGATCCTAGCATGTTGGTTCGAAAGAATCAGGGAGATCCTAAGGATGCTAAGGATCAGCTGAGATACTCTCAGATTATTGGCTCGCTTATGTATTTAGCCAGCGCCACGAGGCCTGATATCTCCTTTGTTGTAAGCAAGTTGAGTCGATTTGTGTCAAATCATAGAGATGTTCATTGGCAGGCCCTTGAAAGGGTTTTGCGCTATTTGAAAGGCACTGCAAGCTATGGAATTCACTACTCTGGGTACCCAAGGGTACTTGAAGGGTATAGTGACTCAAATTGGATTTCTGATGCTGATGAGACAAAGGCCACGAGTGGTTATGTGTTTACACTTGGTGGTGGCACTGTTTCTTGGAAGTCTTGCAAGCAGACCATCTTAACGAGGTCAACTATGGAAGCAGAACTCACAGCATTAGACACAGCCACTGTTGAAGCAGAGTGGCTTCGTGAGCTCTTGATGGACTTGCCTGTGGTTGAAAAACCAATACCCACAGTTCCTATGAACTGTGATAATCAAACTGTGATCATCAAAGTAAACAGTTCTAAGGATAACATGAAGTCATCAAGGCATGTGAAGAGGAGATTAAAATCTGTCAGAAAAATGAGAAACTCTGGAGTTATTGCGTTGGATTACATCCACACATCTAAGAATTTGGGAGATCCCTTCACAAAGGGTATATCACGAAACGTGATAGATTATGCATCGAAGGAGATGGGTATGAGACCCACAATATAAGTTGTCCATAGTGGTAACCCACTCTATGTGATCGGAGATCCCGTGAATTAGAATTGGGAGACAAGTTGTTGGTCAATTGAGAGGAGAGTATCCCTACTTTGTATAATATCACTCCGTGAAGATGTAGTACTCTCCTAATCTGCAAGGCAGGATAATTTTATCTTAATGTGTTCTAAGTGGCTTACTTAAGCAGAGATGTTGTCCTGCAGAACATCTTTTGAAGAACACACCTATGTGAGTCTGACTGTTAAACGTCGCAGTCTATGAGAGTTTGGTGCTCTCTAACAAACTCATGAAAAGGCCTCGGAGTATGATGTATAAGATCCAAACCTCGGGGAAGTCCCACGGCAGCCTAGTATCAGTCAAGGCTTTGTGTGAAACTAGATTCGCAGAAAACTTGCAGTTCAAGGCCTAGTCCACTGTTCAAGTAGCAGTCTAGTGTAGCATAGAGATCTAGGTGGAAGTTCAACTTAACAGTCTCCACTGCAGCACTGGTATATAAACAATGTTTTGGAACCTAAGGCAACTTTATGTGCCTCTAGGATCTGGTGGGGGATTGTTGGAATTTTGGCCCTTTATGGCCCAGCCTATAAATAGTAAATCCAATAATTCCTAAATCCTAGAGGTCCATGTAGCCCATTCATGCATGACAAGGGGTGGGACAAATGTTTAGTCCCACCTTGCTAGTTTAGAAGGAGTTGGACCAACATATAAGGTGAGCTCTCCCCCTTGTGGTAAGAGTGTGTGAGAAGAAGGCTCTCTCACGCGCGCTCCTCCTCCTCCTCCGCCGCCCGCCTCGCCTCGTCACAACGCGCGCACGCGCTGCGGTTTGCGGAATGTGCCTCGGTGTCGAGCCTTTCTTTTTGTCACGCATGACTGGACTACAGAACTGAACAATCACGTGGAAGCTGAAACGATTTGCCAAAATGAATACGAGACCGTTCGGTTCATCTTCTGACTGTTCGTTTCGCCTCCCGTGCTGCCTGTTCGCCTCCCTCTGTGCCTATAAAAGAGAGGTTGCTCCTCTCTGCAAATACACAGCACACAGCCACCACTGCCTCCAAAGCTTTTCGCTGCCTCACGGTCTTGCCCATCCCGTCTTGCGGCAGTGCACCGCAAGCAGGGACAGTAGGCCTCCGGAACCCCGTCTCTTGCGATCCTGTACGGGAGAGAGGTGATAAGGTTTTTGGGGAGCGCTCTGCGCGACTACTGGCGAGTTCTTCATCACGGACGCCCACGAGGACGACGTCTTCCCCAACAAGGACTTCTTCCCCGACATCGACAACCTCTTTGGCGACATGTCTGTCACCGACGACAACACCAACAGCGGTTCTGCATCCGCACCGGCTCCAACACCGTACCGTATGTCTTCCTGATCTTCGCTTGTTTGCTTCAGTTTCTCGGACTAGCAATCGATTTAGATATGCTAGATATGCTTTGTTCATACCGTTCACTTGTAAACATGGTTTGTTTGATTTCCATGCTTTCTGCCATATTTTGTTCACCGTTTTCATGGATTAAATCCTTTGGTAAATTGTTGATTTTTCCAACACAATGTCATAAGCACTAATAATAGATACTAGGCACCATGCCCTAACAATCTCATAGCAAATTACATGGATGATCTCATCCAATCCCTACCACCCCCTCCGCCTACAGCGAGAATTACTCACACATGGATGGGGGAGTCATGGATGGTTGATGGAGAGACATCGGTGATGATGGTGATGAAGATCTTCTCCAAATCCCTATCCCGGCAGGTTGCCAGAATGGAGTTTCTAGTTCCGAATCGCGGTTTCTGATGGTGGCGGCGCAGCGGAAGTCTATCTGGGAAAAACGCCCAACCAACAATAGTTTCAGGTCAAAGGGTATATGTAGGCGAAAGGAGGGCTCGAGGAGGCGGCTGGGGTGGCCTCACCACACCCTGGCGCGGCCAGGCCTGGGCCGCGCCACCTGGTGGTGAGGTGGCCCCTGATACGTCTCAAACGTATCTATAATTTTTGATGCTCCATGCTTGTTTTTACACCATTTGCTTAGTGTTTCGTTACACTTCGTGGCATTTTTATGCATTTTCCGGAACTAACCTATTAACAAGATGCCACAGTGCCAGTTCCCTGTTTTCTGCTGTTTTTATGTTTCAGAAAAGTTACATAGGAATATTCTCGGAATTGGACGAAATAAAAGCCGAACATCCAGAAATTTACCGAAGCTTCCAGAAGTCCGAAGAGGAGACAGAGAGGGGCCATGGGCCGGCCACACAAAAGGGCGGCGCGGCCCAGCCCCTGGCTGTGCCCCCTATGTGTGTGACCGCCCTGGTCCACCTCTAACGCTGCCTCTTCACCTATAAAGACCCCCGATGGGAAAAACCTAAACACCCGATCAATTTTCCAGAAACACATCGCGATCCGCCGCCGTCGTTGACCCAAGATCGGGAGGGTCTAGAAGCTCTTCCCGACACCCTGCCGGAGAGGGGAATCACCACCGGAGGTCTTCTTCATCACCATGCTTGCCTCCGGCGCGATGAGTGAGTAGTCTACCTTGGACTATGGGTCCATAGCAGTAGCTTGATGGTTGTCTTCTCCACCATGTGCTTCATGTTTAGATCTTATGAGCTGCCTTACATGATCGAGATCACCGTTATGCAATTCTACATGTTGTATTTGTTGGGATCCGATGAATATTGGTGTTATGATTGAGTTGATGTGCTGAATATTATCTTATGTTATCTCTATGTTGTTTATGATCTTGCATGCTCTCTGTTGTTAGTAGCTATCTTGGCCAAGTAGATACTAGTGACTCCAAGAGGGGGTATTTATTCTCGATAGTTGGGTTCATGCCTCTATTTATTCTGGGAGAGTGACAGAAACCTCTAAGGTTGTAGATGTGCTGTTGCCACTAGGGAGAAAACAAAATTCTAATGTCCAAGGACATATGCTTTGTTTACATTACACACTTTGCTTAATGCAGTTATCTGTTGTTCGCAACTTAATACTCATGGGGTGTTCGGACGATATCCCCGTGGGTGGATTATTAGTCATAGATGCAGTTGGATGGCGGTCTATGTATCTTGTTGTAATACCCAGAGTAAATCTCATAGTGATCCTCTCGACATATGCATGTTATCTTTATTCTATCAATTGTCCAACTGTAATTTGTTTACCCAGCATGTTGTTATTTATCTTATGGAGAGACACCACTAGTGAACTGTGGACCCCGGTCCAATTTCTTTTATATTGCTATCACCTATTTAATATTACTCGCATTGTTTCCTTTCTCGCATACTACTATTGCTTTCCACTCGATATGCTTATTCCTTTGTTTACAGCAAACCGGTGAGATTGACAACCTCATCGTAAGTTGGGAGCAAAGTTCTTGGTTGTGTTATGTGCAGGTTCCGCGTTGTTACTAGTTGAAGACGCGCTAACAAGAATCGTAATCGGCGCCCTTGTTGGAGTGTCACTAAGCTAGCAAGCATCACCTTCTTGAGTTTGGCTTTTTCCTATTGGACGATTAAACCTTGGTTTCATAACTGAGGGAAAACTTGCTGCTATATTCATCACACCTTCCCTTGGGGTTCCTAACTGGCTGGTCATTTACATCATCCACACCGAGCCACCAACAAGTTTTCTGGCGTCGTTGCCGGGGAAAAAGAAAACTTCTGCAAGGGGAGTTTCGCACGCACATCCTTTACTTTGTTTTAGTTTTGCTTTTACTTTATTTTTGCTTGCATCGTTTTATAAAAAATACAAAAAAAAATAGTTTCCTTTATAGTTGTTTATTATGTCTAGTTTAGTTGCTACTACTATGTCGCCCGAGGAAATGATTTTCACTTTCAAACGAAAGAGTGAGGAAAGTTTCAAAGAAGCTTGGTCTAGAATTTATGATTGGCATGGAAAAACTGAACCGAAAATGGCTTTGAGTTTGCTTCTTAGTTGCTTTTACTTTGGACTTGCTCTTCGTTATAGATATGCTTTGGATACTACAGCAGAAGGAGATTTCCTTCATTGTGATGGAGATCAAGCTTTCGATATTATAAAAAAGTTGATTACAATTTATAGTATGCCAACTAATTTTGATTCCTCTATGGTGAGCATTTTTAATAGACTTAATACTCTTGAAACTAGCACTACTCGTTTGGGTAATTGCTATAGTACTTTGCGCCAGTATTTTGATTATGTGCCAATAAATTCTGAACCTTCGAGTTGGTACCCCAGGGTAAAAATCACCATTAGTGGTGAAACTTTTCATGCTCGTTGTGATATTATGTCTGAATTCTGTCTTATGCCAAAGGATGTTTATGAATCTTTGAGTCTTTGGAAGCTTTCTGATGGGGGAGAAGAAATTTCTCTTACTAACAATGCCACTATATTTCCCGTTGGAATAGCTGAAGGAGTTTATACAAAAGTCCTAGAAAAATGGTATCTACTGATTATCTTGTTATTGAATGTGTAGGAAAAGGACAAATCACACTTGGAAGGTCTCTACTAGAGCTCCTAGGCGCCATTATAGATGTGGGAAAAGGCACCATAAGATTCATCTCTCCACCTTGCAATAATCATGTGTTCCCTAAAGTTAAGAGCAAAGATAAGAGAGGAAGGCGTAAGGTACCCGTTGACCCTAATGCTTCATCACTTGATATTACTTGATTTGCACTTTCTGCGCCTAGCTCAAAGGCGTTAAAGAAAAGCACTCTTGGGAGATAACCCATTGTTTTACTTTCAGTTCTTTTTCTTTTATTTGATTCTTGTAAGTTATTACTACTATAATAACTCCTCCTTATCCTTTTTATTTCGTTTTTGTGCCAAGAGAAGCCTCTAATTTGAGTGAGGTAAGATTTGGGGATGTTGCTGTCCTGAAACAGATTTCGGTGCTGCAGCGTAAAAATTCATGAAAATTCCCAGAATATCTTTTTGACCTGCTATTTCTTGTGAATATGCCCCAGGTTATATCCAAACTTTAATTAGTTCTACACTTTTTGATTTGAGCAACAGAAAACCCTCGAAAAAATCAACCTTTGTCAGCTGTTCTGTTTTGACAGATTTCTGCCACTATTTGTGTTTGCCTCTTTATCGCTTTCTTTTTTAGTTCTTTTGATCACGGAACTTTTAGGGAAGTTGCTACAGTAGTATATGCTTTATATGTGGTGGTTTTGAGTTGAAATCTGAAGAAAAAGGGTTTGATTCATTATTATGCTTACACTAATGTTGCTAATAGAATTGTGCTTAGTTTTGTATAAAGGAAGTTTTCAAGTGTAGGGATTGTAGAATGATGAGATGAGTTGAAGAATGGACAAAAGCTCAAGCTTGGGGATGCCCACGCACCCCAATAAATATCCAAGAGGTACAAGCATCAAATCTTGGGGATGCCCCCGAGGCACCCCTTCTTCATCGGCAAAAATCAGGTCACCTTTCAACACACTGTATTTTTATTGCTTCATGCACTATGCGTTTTTCTTGGAGCGTCTTGTCTTTAGTTTTCAGTTTTGTTTTGTTCGCTGCAATAAATGGTTGGACCCCAACAAATTTCTTTTGGAGTAGTTGCCTTGCTTTTCATTTGCCAAGAACACTCCGTTTTTTACTCTTATTGTTCAACGAGTGTTCTCTTTTTCTGCTACTGCATTTAGCTTTCATTTTTCGCCTTGATTTGTGTTTAGATCTTGTTATATATTTATATCAAGGTGTATTTTGACCTCTGGTCTATGTTGGTTTTCATCAAAAGAGTTGTTTCAAAAAGGTTCGAATGGTGTTGGAAAAGAGAAAATTTTCATGCAAAAAAGTGGTACAAAAAGGAGCTTGTTTAGACTGCGGCCTAGGCTTTTGCATATCGTGCTTGATGTCATTTTGATAGTATGCTTAGTAGTTTTTCTGTAGCATGACTTGTCTCAAATGACTGAGATTGCTTAATGAGCCTTTGAAAAAATCATGCGTTGTTTTTATTATTTGGAAGCATTAATTTGGTTTTCTCCTTTGATGCTTTATTTGGGTTGACTTGGCGCATGCTTACACATGTTTGACTCATACAAAGTCGCCATAAGCCTCTATGATCATTTAGTTTTTAACTTTTGATGCCATCTTATGCTTCTTTTAATGTTGCTTTGTTGCTATGCATGATTATGGCCGTTATTGCTCTCTTAGTTGGTCGCTCCCAGTCTTTTGCTAGCCCTCATTTTGTACTAAGTATGAGCTCTACTTGTGCATCCAACTCCCAAAAACCAAGTTGTTCCAATGTGTGCACCATACATACCTATTAGCAATTTGCTATTCCAAAGTACATTTGTTTTGCTTTTATCTATCCTTCAAATTAAACTCTTTTGGTGTTATGCGAAAATTGGTCAGTAAAGCTCTCACGAACTTGATGGCACACTTTACTTTTATCGTTCTTAAAAATTTGACATTGTGGCTCTCTTATGTTGAGTTGTTATACTTGCAAGTTGTAAGTTGGAAATTAGCCCAGCCATGCCGTCATGGGGCAAGCTTTCAACATTGCACTTCTTATTTGAGTTGATATCGTGATCTTTTGTTTATGGATAATCGCGATGTGAAATAATTTGGGAATCTTGCGGGATCATGGAGTTTGTATACGTGTTAGAGAAACGCCTGGGCCGCTAATCTAAGCCATGCATAATTCATGGTGGAAATTTACAGCATGCCCATAGTGAACATTCAACGACGCATCTTAAAATTAAAAGCTATACCAATGGTAAATAAAAGAGATGCCAAGGTGTTCATTGTATGTTTGTCCTATCATTTTGATGTGGGCTTGTTCCATATCATCGGGCACGGAGGTACCCCGTTGGCGGTTCTCGATGATACGTGTATACTTACAATGAGAAGATCTTGCTTGGGACTCTAAGTCGAGTAGTATGAGGTTTGGGTATTCGTACTTCACGGTACACGAGGTTTTCAACTTATGATTTGTCAAGCATATGCTTCATAATTGTATTCGCATTAACTTTAACCATTCAAGATGCCTATGATGGGGGCAATGAGAGCTCAAAGCTAGTAAGTACCATAATTTTTGAAGGTTTAAAAAACTTGCAATCACTGCTTCCCCCTGTGAAGGGCCTTTCTTTTACTTTTATGTTAAGTCACCACATTCTATCTTTATGCACCGTCTAAGAGAGCATAGTTGTCATTCTGAGTATAATGTGCATAGTCCCAAAGTTTTCATTGATTGATTCATGATTTTGGTGTCACTTGTTCTTAAATTATTTGTATCTAGTCGCCCTCTTAAACTTGAAGGTGTCCTATGCATTTATGTTTTGCTCTCTCATGAAGGACAAGCTGAAAACTATTTGTATGTTTTTCCATATAATTTGAACACACGTTTGACTTTCATTGTTTCATTTTCATGATCTTTTATTTGTGTTCTTTTTCATGTTATAACATGGTTGCTAAGTTTCTTCTATCAAGATTATATCTTTCATGCCCATGTTTTAAGTTCTTTTGATCTCAGCACTCAATGCTTTACATAGATGATCAAGATTGTGTAGGTGCATGTCACCTCAAAAATTATTTCTTTTGTTATCACTTACCTACTCGAGGACGAGCACGAGTTAAGCTTGGGGATGCTGATAAGTCTCAAACGTATCTATAATTTTTGATGCTCCATGCTTATTTTTACACCATTTGCTTAGTGTTTCGTTACACTTCGTGGTGTTTTTATGCATTTTCCGGAACTAACCTATTAACAAGATGCCACAGTGCTAGTTCCTTGTTTTCTACTGTTTTTGTGTTTCAGAAAAGTTACACAGGAAATATTCTCGGAATTGGACGAAACAAAAGCCAAACATCCAGAAATTTACCGAAGCTTCCAGAAGTCCGAAGAGGAGACGGAGAGGGGCCACGGGCCGGCCACACAACAGGGCGGCATGGCCCAGCCCTTGGTCGCGCCCCTATGTGTGTGACCGCCCTGGTCCACCTCTAACACTGCCCCTTCGCCTATAAAGACCCCCCAACGGGAAAAACCTAAACACCCGATCTATTTTCCAGAAACACATCGCGATCCGCCGCCGTCGTCGACCCGAGATCGGGAGGGTCCAGAAGCTCTTCCCAGCACCCTGCCGGAGAGGGGAATCGCCACCGGAGGTCTTCTTCATCACCATGCTTGCCTCCGGCGCGATGCGTGAGTAGTCTACCTTGGACTATGGATCCATAGCAGTAGCTAGATGGTTGTCTTCTCCACCATGTGCTTCATGTTTAGATCTCGTGAGCTGCCTTACATGATCGAGATCACCGTTATGTAATTCTACATGTTGTGTTTGTTGGGATCCGATGAATATTGGTGTTATGACTGAGTTGATGTGCTGAATATTATCTTATGTTATCTCTATGTTGTTTATGATCTTGCATGCTCTCTGTTGTTAGTAGCTATCTTGGCCAAGTAGATACTAGTGACTCCAAGAGGGGGTATTTATGCTCGATAGTTGGGTTCATGCCTCTATTTGATCTGGGGGAGTGACAGAAACCTCTAAGGTTGTAGATGTGCTATTGCTACTAGGGAGAAAACAACATTCTTATGTCCAAGGACATATGCTTTGTTTACATTACACACTTTGCTTAATGCAGTTATCTGTTGTTCGCAACTTAATACTCATGGGGTGTTCGGACGATATCCCCGTGGGTGGATTATTAGTCATAGATGCAGTTGGATGGCGGTCTATGTATCTTGTTGTAATGCCCAGAGTAAATCTCATAGTGATCCTCTCGACATATGCACGTTATCTTTATTCTATCAATTGCCCAACTGTAATTTGTTTACCCAGCATGTTGTTATTTATCTTATGGAGAGACACCACTAGTGAACTGTGGACCCCGGTCCAATTTCCTTTATATTGCTATCACCTGTTTACTATTACTCGCAGTGTTTACTTTCTCGCATACTACTATTGCTTTCCACTCGATACGCTCATTCCTTTGTTTACAGCAAACCGGTGAGATTGACAACCTCATCGTAAGTTGGGAGCAAAGTTCTTGGTTGTGTTGTGTGCAGGTTTCGCGTTTTTACTAGTTGAAGACACGCTAACAAGAATCGTAATCGGTGCCCTTGTTGGAGTGTCACTAAGCTAGCAAGCATCACCTTCTTGAGTTTGGCTTTTTCCTATTGGACGATTAAACCTTGGTTTCATAACTGAGGGAAAACTTGCTGCTATATTCATCACACCTTCTCTTGGGGTTCCCAACTGGCTGGTCATTTACATCATCAACACCGAGCCACCAGCCCCCCAGCCCCTCTCCGTCTTATATTCTGGCTCCGTGGGTCTTCTGGTAAAATAGGAATTTTGCAGTATTTTCTAGGATTTTTCTTGAAAGTTGGATTTCTGCATAAAAACATGACACCAGGGTAATTCTGCTTAAAACAGCGTTAGTTCGTGTTAGTTGTATTCAAAACACACAAATTAGAGGAGAAACAATAGCAAAAGTGTTCAGGAAAGTAGATACGTTTTGGACGTATCAACTCCCCCAAGCTTAGCTATTTGCTTGTCCTCAAGCAATTCAGTTAACAACTGAGAGCGATAAAAGAAACTTTCGTGAACACATTTGCTTCATAAGAGGTATATATTCTCACTATATGATCAAGTACTAAGGCAATTCATAATAAGAAATATGCAACTGATGTTACCTCATAGTCAAGCAAGCTATAAAAGAGTGCCAATGCACTAATAAGAAGCAACATGAACATAAGAAGCTACAAGATTGTAATGTTCATAATATGATATGGGAGAGTGGTATCCCGCTTGCCTTTATTTGTGGAGCAAAACATAAATGTTGAGGCACCTCTGAAGTTCAAGGGAAGACTAGAAGTAAAAATATCAAAGATACAAGCATCAAAGTTACACCACAATTAACCGTGTTCTGGGACAAGCACATTACACTAAGAATAACAGCTATGCTCTCAAGAAAGTGCTTAAAGTTAGAAGATGAAGACTCAACATAAAAGTAAAATAAAGGCCCTTCGTAGAGGGAAGCAGTGATTTAACATGTACTAGAGCTTTTCATTTGTAAAACAGAGATAAAAATTTATTTTGAGAGGTGGTTGTTTCATGTCAACGACTGGCAATGGGTACTTGCTATCTTCCATACTAAACAAGTGAGAGCGGTTCCGAGTTATTTAAAAATTTGGCACATTGGTGCTCTTTTATAAAGCTTTGGCACTCCTCCCACCTTTTCCTTTCTCAAACCATGGCTAACCGATTCCATCGGGTGCCCACCAACTTTCACATACCATGGAGGAGTGCCCCTTTTTTTCTTTTTTTTAGATTTAGATGATTACAATGGTCTGACCAGCTCCCTTGCAAAATTAATGATGAGCAGATGAAGCATGCAAGTTGAGGTGTACTTAATTTAATCTGGAAGATAGCAATTCCGACCACTACGTCCTCATGAGCTAAAAACTGTGGCACAAAATGAGAAGTATTTGAAAGTTTTGAAAAGTAGCATATGAAAATTTACTTGGAATGGCTTGCAAATACCATGCGTAGGAATTTATAGTGGACTCTTTGGGGTTACTTGGTTTTCAGGAGTTGGATGCCCGAGAAGTATTCCCTCTCAATACAAGTGAAGGCCAGCAAAAGACTGGGATGCGACAATCGAGAGAGCAATAACTGTCATAATCATGCTTAAGACAAAACAAAATTAACATAGGCATAAAAATGATACAAGAACTCTGAGGCAAAGTAAATCATCGAGGCTTAATTGACTTTTTGTTCAGTCATATGCATGCTTGAGCATGTGCTAAGTCGATTCAAATGAAACTTTCCGAGGAGGATACCACAATGTCATACCATGTTATGAATAAAACAATGCAAGCAAGCGTCTACATGACATGCTACAAACTATTAGTAAATTGAAACTAATCATATGAGAGCAAGAACTACAAAGCATCCATTAGATAACATATACCTTACATGAACAGGCTAAGCACGTCCACATAGATGAGTATATGTACAAAAATAAAAACAAATAGAGTTCATACCAGCCTCTTACCACATCTCGAATTGTCATATGTCATCATTATTGCCTTTCACTTATGTGGCTTGAATAGTATGAAGTGAATACCAAGCTCCAATGGAGTTACGGAAGACTAAACTCTGCAACAAACTTTACAAAACCGAAGAAGAACAACAAATATTTTTGGGTTTTCGAATTTTGAAACAAGAACGGAAAGAAACAGCAAACAAAGCAAAATATTTTTGGATTTTTCAAATATCAAACCAAAAATAGGAAGTAAAGCAAACCAAAGCTAGAAAACTAAAGAGGCAAACAAAGGGAAATAAAGGAAATATTTTTGGTCTTTTTGTGTTTTGGGAAGCAGAAATAGGAACAAGAACAATAAAGAAAAGAAAGTGAAATATGGATATACAAAGTACCGACAAAATATGATATATAGATGAGTGTATCATCGGCGTACCTTCCCCCAAGCTTAGGCTTTTGGCCTAAGTGGAGATCAATCCCATCTCCGGTTATTGCCCCAAGCTGGTGGATCATCATTGGCATGGTCATACCCTGGCTCTCGTGAAGATGAAGTAGATGGTGCATAATCATAATAAGGTTGCTGGTACGGAAACTCCCCAGTGTTGGAGGACTGGCCCGAATCCTCGCTCGCCTCTCCATCGTGCACGGGCGGAGGGTGCTCCTCTATGTACGCGTCGAGCTCATCCTCTGTGACTGACCATCCATTCCTGCGATCAAGGTTAAACAAAAGAGTTGCAGGCAAATGGACTCATCGATCAGCCTTCACTACCTTCCAGGTTGATCTCTTTAAAAAGGTTATCTCAAACGACAAGTTATCCAAACAAGCATGAGGAGAAACAAACTTATGATGTAACATAGAATTAAAATCAAGCCTCCCTACGGGGAACTGAAGGTCTAAAACATGAGGCACTACACCATGCAAAGCTAGTAAGCGAGAAGCAATAAGACCTCCACAAACTCCCCCTTTCTCACGGTTAGCATCAAGTCGGAAAGCTATTAAAGGACCCAAATTGTAAGTCCTATCACGTCTCACAGCAGCAACAATAAAAACTAGATCATAGGAGGATAACTTATGCAACTTTCCTAGCAAGAACACACTTGGTAATAAAGTAGGCAAAATATCGAATGGACGGGAAATGAATATTCCGAATTTTACCACTCTCTCCTGAGAAGCTTCTTCCTTGACAAATCTCCTCATATAAGTCCATCAATGGCCTGGGCCGCTCCTTCATCTTTTCGCGCGATCCCCACTGTGGTACTCTAATAGCTGCACAGAAAACATCAAAGGGCAAGTCCACAGATTTATTGAAATTTTTATAATGAACCATGGGGTTAGATGAGGACAAACTGAATCTAAAATCCTGCACCATAGACATTGTTAGTTTAGCATATTGGTGAGGTTCACCATCAATAAAATGTTCCAATCCTGTATTAGAGATTAGAGTTTGGAAGTCCTGCAGAATTCCAGCAGCATTCATGAACTCTGAGCATGGATAGATTGAGGGAAAGACCCTCTCTTCATGGTGAACTCTTATCACCTCATGCACCTCTAGTTCATGTTGAAAGAGTTGGTACGCATTCTCCTCCATTACTGATTTTTTTTAATAAACCTCATAAAAATGATTTTGAGACAAACAAATGCAGGAGACTAATATAGGGAGTTACAAAAGGGCTAACATGCATCAAAATAAAATTTCTAAGCAATAGAACAAGCATGCAAACTCATTTCACCTGTCACCTATTGAGCTAAAATACTCAAGAAATACTCCACTAAACAAAATTCTAATTGGACAATCGAAGGAGTCACATACCGGAGAACAAATGCTCCAAATCTCAGCAGCAAAGATGGGCTGAGCAAGGAGATCGAAAAATCGCGAGGAAGAACAGCAAGAACACGGGTTTGAGCTGAGGTGTGGAGATATTTCAGGAGAGAGAATGAAGTGAGGGTGGAGAGGTAAGTGGAGGGCCAGGGGGGCCCCTCACCATGCCACGGCGCGGCCTGGCTTGGGCCATGCCACCATGTGGTGAGGTGGCATGGTGGGTCCCCCTGAGGTCTCCTAGGTGCCTCTCTGCCCCATTTTTGACATAATTTTTTTAAAAAAACTTATGGAATTTTTTCGAGAAACTTTATTTTCGAGGATTTTCAGAAATTGATAAGAGAATAAAACTCGAGAAAAAGAAGATGGAATGATAGAAAACAAATCCAAACCAAACTTACAGTAGCTCTAAGATATTCTAATGTGAAACTAAACAGCGGAAACAAAAATGAACAAGGTAGAAACAAAAGTAAATGCGGTGAAAACATAGTTTTGTTCATTTGAAAACTGCTTTGTTAACAAGGTTGATCAAGTCTTGTCACCAAACCACTTTTCTATGAAGCAAAACTTTTCATTTCACTAAATGATTATGTTACCTCGACCTTGATAGGCATAGTCCCAACCATAACAATTTGATATTCTTCTTTGGGCTTTGGCCTTGAACAAATAATTTGACCAACTCTGATGGTCTCAATATTCTTGATTGAATTTAGAGCATATTTTCTATCAATCTTCTTGGGAAAATAGACCGTGTGCTCTTTATCATTGACATTAAAAGTTACTTTCCCTTGGTTGCAATCAATAACAGCACCTACAGTGTTTAGAAAAGGTCTCCCAAGAATAACAGACATATTGTCATCTTCAGGCATTTCCAACACAACAAAGTCAGTTAATATCAAACAATTATTAGCAACTTGAACATGAACATTCTCACATATACCAATAGGAATAGTAGTAGACTTATCAGCCATTTGCAAAGATATATCAGTCGATATCAACTTTTCTAGATCAAGTATCTTGTAGAGAGTAAAAGGCATGACACTAACTCCGGCTCTCAAATCACATAAAGCAGTTCTAACATAATTATTTTTAATAGAGCAAGGAATAGTTGGTATACCTGGATCTCCAAGCTTCTCCGAAACTTTACCATCAAAAGAGTAATTAGCAAGTAAAGTGGAAATTTCCTCACTAGGAATCTTCCTTTTGTTAGTAACAATATCTTTCATATACTTTGAATAAGGAGGCATTTTAATAGCATCAGTCAAAGGAATTTGCAAAAATAAAGGTCTCATCCATTCACAAAACCTGTTGTAGTGTTCTTCTTCCTTAGATTTGTGTTTCTTACCAGGAAAAGGCATTGGTTTCTGCACCCAAGGTTCTCTCTCATTACCATACTTGTTGGCAATGAAGTCTTCCTTAGTGTACTATGCAATCTTAGCAAGCTTTTCTGGTTCCTCTTCAACTTCTTCTTTATCAGAAGCATTACCACTTTTGGTTTCAGCATCAGAAATAGAAACACTATTAGGATCCTTACCTGTTTCTGAAGATTCCGCAACTGTTTTGTGCTTCTTCTTCTTCTTCTTCTTGGAGGGATTACCATCACTTGTAGCTCATTGAGAATCCTGCTCGATCCTCTTAGGATGCCCTTCAGGATATAAGGGATCTTGAGTAGTAGCACCCCCTCTAGTGGTTATTTCACACGCTTGTTTTTCTCTTGAGAGCATTAACTAGCAAATCTTTTTGCACCTTGGTAAGCTGATCAATTTGATTCTGAACCATTTGAAAAATGTTTAACAAGCATCTTCACATCATTGGAGGTTCTCTCCACAATATCCTGCAACTTGTTAATAGCTCTTAAATTTTCCAACAAATGATTCTGCACTCTCTTATTAAAATTATCTTGCTTAACAATGAAATTATCAAACTCATCTAAGCATTGATCAGGAGGTTTAGAATAAGGAATATCTCTATTATCAAAGCGTTGGAGAGAGTGTACCTCAATAGTGGATGAGCGAGGGATTGGCTTACATGGTTCTTCTATAGGTGGTAGATTCTTCACGTCTTTAGATTTAATACCCTTCTTCTTAAGAGATTTTTTGGCTTCTCTCATCACTTTATCATTTAATTCAATCATCCCTCTCTTCTTTGGTGTCGGTGCTGGCATTGGTGCAGGTGTTGGCGCTGGTGTTGACTCAGCCATAGTCCAATCATCATAATTCTGGCTTATTTTAGCCATTAATTCTTCAGCTTCAGTTGGAGTCTTTTTCCTGAAAACACCACCAGCAGAACTATCCAAGTATGTCTTGGATTCAATAGTTAGTCCATTATAAAATATATCAAGGAGTTTATTTTTAGGCAATGGCTCTCCAGGCAGTACTCTAATTAAAGAGCAAAACCTTCCCCATGATTCTGATAGTTTCTCTCCTTTTACCTGCTCAAAGTCAAAGATTTTCTGCATAGCAGCATGTTGAGCACTAGCAGGAAAGTATTTCTAAAAGAAAGTGTTAACCAAAGCAATAGGACTATCAATAGATCCAGGAGACAAATTATTAAACCAAGCTTTAGCTGCACCTTTCAATGAAAAAGGGAAAATCTTAGCAACAAAGTACATACGCAGCTTAGTATCATCAGAAAACAAATTACTCAAAGAAGAAAGCTCATTCATGTGCTCTATAGCACTCTTACTTTCAGTACCACAAAAAGGTTCTTTCTAAACAATAGATATGTAAGATAAATCCAAAGAGAAATCATAGTCCTTATCACTAATATGTATGGGAGAAGCAGCAAACTTAGCATCTGGAGATAACTTGTATCTAACAGCACGTCTTGCAAGAAGGTCTCTAATAGCATCAACATCACTAGTAGCATGAGATTCATAAATAAAATCATCATCTAACTCAATATAAGCATCATCAAGATCGTCACTAGGGCATTCACTAGACTTAGGTGAACTAGCAGGCGTAACAGTAGTGTTCCCCAATTGCTTAGTCCTAGCAATTGTAGCATCTAAAAAGGAACCTAATGAACCACTCTCATCAAGCACAGTAGAAGCATCATCAAAACTATCAGTAGCATTTTCAAACTCAGCAGAAGAAGTAGCATGTGCATGCGGTGGTGTAAGCAACTTACTCATAACAGATGGCGAATCAAGAGCAAAAGAGGTGTTCAGAGTCGTACCTCTTCTTGTAGTGGATGTCAATATAGGAACTTTTCCATCACGAGGTTTACCCATGATGAATGGATTGCAGCGAACAATATGAATTCCAAGTGAACTTACAAATAAAGCTATGCTCCCCGGCAACGGTGCCAGAAAATAGTCTTGATGACCCACAAGTATAGGGGATCGCAACAGTCTTCGAGGGAAGTAAAACCCAAATTTATTGATTCGACACAAGGGGAGCCAAAGAATATTTATAAGCCGTAACATATGAGTTGTCAATTCAGCTGCACCTGGAAACATACTTGCTCGCAGCGGTTTATCAGTAGCAACCATTTTATAGTTGTGACAGTTATAAAATAGTAGCAACAATAACAAAGTAAAGTCGGTAATAGCAGCAATAGTAAACAATAGGATTAAATACTGTGGGCATAGGGATAGATGTACGGGCGTTGCATGGATAAGATAATTCATGAAATCAGCAAGACATGGGCAATTGCAGATAAATAATGATAAAGCATCCTAGTACTAAACAACCATAGGCATGTGTTCCGTATATAGTCGTACGTGCTCGCAATGAGAAACTTGCAGGACATCTTCTGTCCTACCAGCCTGTTTGCAGCAGGGCCTCAAGGGAATCTACTGGTAATTAAGGTACTCCTTTTAATAAAGTACCAAAGCAAAGCATTAACACTCGGTGAACACATGTGATCCTCACATCACAGCTATCCCCTCTGGTTATCCCAATTGCTGTCACTTTGGGGCCTCGGGTTCCGGACAACGATATGTGTATACAACTTGTAGGTAAGATCATAAACAACAAGTATCATCATAAAATAATAACAAGTTCAGATCTGAGATCATGGCACTCGGGCCCAAAGTGACAAGCATTAAGCACAACAAGTTGCAACAATATCATAAGCACTAATAATAGATACTAGGCACCATGCCCTAATAATCTCATAGCCAATTACATGAATGATCTCATCCAATCCCTACCACCCCCTTCGCCTACAACGGGAATTACTCACACATGGATGGGGGAGTCATGGATGGTTGATGGAGAGACGTCGGTGATGATGGTGATGAAGATCTCCTCCAAATCCCCATCCCGACAGGGTACCAGAACGGAGTTTCTGGTTCCAAATCGCGGTTTCTGATGGTGGCGACGCAGCGGAAGTCTATCTGGGAAAAACGCCCAACCCCCGATAGTTTCAGATCAAAGGGTATATGTAGGCGAAAGGAGGGCTCGAGGAGGCGGCTGGGGTGGCCTCACCACACCCTGGCGCGGCCAGGCCTCGGCCGCGCCACCTGGTGGTGAGGTGCCCCCCCCCCCAGCCACTCTCCGTCTCATATTCTGGCTCCGTGGGTCTTCTAGTAAAATATGAATTTTATAGTATTTTCCGAGATTTTTCCTGAAAGTTGGATTTCTGCACAAAAACAAGACACCAGGGCAATTCTGCTAAAAATAGCGTTAGTCCGTGTTAGTTGTATTCAAAACACACAATTTAGAGGAGAAACAATAGCAAAAGTGTTCGGGAAAGTATATACATTTTGGACATATCAGCCGGCGCATGGCGTCCGCCACCTCGGGGAAGCGGACGAGGGTGATCTCCTTGAGCACGGCCCACTTGCTGTTGTCGGTGAGTGCCATGGCTAGCCGGCAGTGGGAAGGTTTTGTCGGCGGCGGCGGGAACGGCCGGCGGGAAATATTGGCACGCGCGCGCCCTCTAAAATTCTAGCGGCAACAGTGGCGCGCGCCGAAATTTTGTGCCAGGAGTCATGCCTCCACCGTCGAGACGTGCATGTCGACGATGTGGCAATAAATGCATCGGTCCCTTACGTTACCTCCCGATCCATCCTGACAGGTCTTATTTTGATGTCTACAGATCGATTCCGACACCTAAATAAGGCCCGCTGGAGATACCCTAAGGCACCTATGGAGGAGACCAACAACCCATATGCAGGAGACCAACAACCCAGACGAGTGCTGGGCAGGCCGTACATGTACATCTGTGCGTACTGCGTGCTGGGCACCCATAGGCCATAGATAGTACTGCCGCACGCGCTCTCGCTTGCCACGGCACGGCACGGCGTGCCTGGCAGCCTGCGCGCGCGCGTAGAAGACCGCACTAATTAGGTTAGGCTACAGCAAATAAAGCCAGGCACGCCGCAGCAGGCAGCCCACGCGGCGGCGCAGCACGCAGCGCGCCGGCGGCAGTCAGTGCGTACGTCGGCGTGGTGCGTGTCAGCGCGCGGCACCCGATCCGTTCAAGCGCGGCAGCGGTACGTCCGCCGGAGCCGTGCCGCTCGGTGCGTGCCTAGGGGCGGCAAGAAACGCGTTGGGAATTGGAGCGCGGCCGGCGTGCCGGCCGTCGCTAGCGCTGCCAGAATGTCTCGCTGCTGCCAGGGTCGCGGCCGGGCCGGCTGTTCCCGTACAGCGGTCTGCCTCGGGACTGTACCGCAGCAACATTGGCAAGTACAGCCACCACGTGGAACAGAAACGAGCAGCAGCGGGCAGCCGTCTAACCTGCCGTCTAACCTTGAGGCTCTAATCAAGTAACAACAGGTAAAAACACAATCCTTCCTTGCAACAACACACCAAAGCTGCAAGACGTGAAAACCAACGGCTTTCCTATTTCTCAGGTGACTCAAAAATAGTACTTTCTCCGTTTCGGTATACTAGTTCGACATGTGCATCTAGGTTGTCAAATATATAACATAAAACTTATACTATTAGAAAGTATAATAACTAATGTTTCTAATATTATATTTTTGTAATATATTTCGCATGTTAAGTTGATAACCTATAGATACACCTATGACTAGTAAACCGAAACAGATAAAAAAAACGAGACCAGCAGGGGGAGCCCCTGCAGTATTGCATATTAAGAAGGAGCAGCTCTAGGCGTAAAGTCGCGGAGCCGGAGGCTCGAACACGCGACCTCGCGGGAGCACATATGAAGACCGTGGGCTGCTGCCATCCTGATAGACACCAGTTCCCCGAAACGAATAAGATCGGCGCAACTACCAAGGAATGCAACGATCTGCGCTAGTGCAAGTGAAACGACTGCGCACTGAGAAATAACAATTTGTAAGGTTTTAGGCTGATCATAATGAAGAGTAATATAGAGTGGTGTCATAATTATGTTACTAACACATGTTACTACTTTCATAGAGGAAAATACTTGTATGTAGTGTCATGTAAACTTTCATTTATTATATTGTAGACTCATTTTCTTAGGTTGTATGATGGTATAGTAATATAGCTAGTTACCACTAGCATCTCTTTCCTTATTTAATGACATGCTATGTCATTATTTTATCTTAAAAGTATGATGCTAGTCTTAGGAATAGCCAAAAAAATGTTATGTTGTTGCTCTCAGAATCTCTCCCGCCCGTCAATGAACATAACATAACATAATAATATAACGACCGCAGTTTATCCTAGGATGCCATGCTTCAAGCCTTCAACCAAATGCGTCCGATATGGCTGAACTAGATCTTTGGCTCACTCACTCTCATGTCTCGCCATTTCTAGTATGCCTAAATTTTATGCATTTATCGGCTAATACATATGTACAATAGATTTGCACACCGACACCGTACACAATGATTAATCAAAATGCGCAGCTGCTCCGACCATCAGTTTTGGCAAGACTTGAAGTTGAGGGAGGGCAAAGATCATGAAATGGGTATTAGATCAATAATCTCTACCAAATTGGTATTTACTACGAAATGACTGGATGGGGGGAGCTTACCTCAACTCAACAATAGTAACCAAGCTCTTACTACCTCAGTTACGAACTGTAGTTTGCTTTAGAAGCTAAATTAGCTTTCTAACACATATAATATTTTCAAACAGAGGTAATAGTTTCTAAAGCACATCAAATACTAAGATAAAAAATATATTTTTGCTAAATTTCATAGGGGTGGCCATTGGAGGAGTGGTAGACCAGAAATAAATTCCTGTTAGGACGGTATTTTGGGAACTATTCACCATATCTTTCCGTGCCCTTACAATTCAACTTTGTACCCCGCAACTTTGTGGTCCTCCGTGTAGGGGTAGCATAAAAGAAAGAAGCCATAGGGGCGGACAGAACCATTCTTGTCTGTCTCAATTGCATCAAGTTGGCTCCCCTCCTACAGTTTGGTCTTTGGTGGGCTCGTCTTTGCTACACAAAAGCCTGATGTGCTACCACCGACCTAGCCAAAAGCAAACAGAGCCCAACGTGCTACTCAGATACGATGCATGCATGCATATATCCATACAAATGTTGCTACATCACTATAGATAAGAATCTCTAGGACGACATTATTCATCATTTCTCTCTGTTTTGGAACTGAAGTATTCAAAATCATTGGTAAATGACAACCGGAAGAAGCAGGGGAGACAGGGACAGAAATGTAGCAACCCATCTGGATTTTGTTTGGAACATATCGAACGAAAATGTATCCATGGAGTAATGATTTCAAACCATGCCATGCACATGGGACAATTTCTTCCTGATAATTTCTAGCTAGCAAACACTCCACGCTACGTGCCACGCATGTATCTGAGATTGTGAGTGTGTATTGTAACAGTGAACCAGCTAGCTAGGGCAAATGCAACTAGTGATAATGGGCGTGTACACTAAACTGGCAGGACCACAGGCATGCATGCATGCATGTGCCAAAGCATGCATGACACTTTGATGTTTCAACGCCTCACTCACTCCATAGCGGTGATCAAGGCAGATGCGTGCCATTATCCTGTTTTTATGAAACAGTCCACCTAATTATCCATAGTATGGCCTTTGGGCCATGGAGGCACGGTGGATCTTGGCTCTCGTCGGTGGGAGGGCTCCGTCCCCTGTTTGAGGGTTTCGTTCTCAATTTTTAGGGTTAAGGTTTGTAGAGGCGGCGCTCAGGTGGTGGTGGCGGCGTCTCATGCAATAAGGTCTCCCCGGCTTCAACCCCATCTTGGCGGCAACGTCGAGAGGCTTGTGGGAGTTGTGTGATCTTCGAGGATTTCCTCTGGCTGTGGGGATCTTCGGATCATCAAGGAGCTTCATCGGCAGTTCTTCCTTCTTCTTCGTCTTCAGGACGGATGTGGTCTTCTTGACCCGTTCGGTGACTTCCCGTCCGCAACCAACAACGTCAGGCCGACTCAGGGAGGAGCGGCATCGGTGGCGCGCCGTCGACACGGTCCGAAGGTTGAAGATGAAGGGCTTCTCAAGGATTTCGTTGTAATTTTTGTTTTTCTTGAGGTGCTTTGTACTGTTCGTTGTTTCTTTTAATGCCAGAGTCCTATTCGCAAAAAAAAATTATCCATAGTAGTACAAATAAGCGAGAAAGTAATAAAAAAATGCAAATATGTTCTTAGACCACCTAGCGACGACCACAGACATGGGCAACAAAAACACGACGCCATCCTCGCCCTTTCATCACCCGAACTGGGCAAAGCTTATCGTAGAAATTGTTGTAATAGACACATAGAAAATCGATGTACTGTTGTTGTAGAGCTTGTTGTAGTCGACATTACCAGCATGCCATCATCCTTGGTATTTCCAAATATGTGTTGTTAAGATCACTAACTCGATCTGATGCACGATCGTGTGATCATATACTCCTTCTGTTCCATATTTAGTGTTGCTAATTCGCATGTATTTGTATATATTTCAGTGTATACGTTCACTCGCTTCAGTGACAACTAATATGGAATGGAGGAACTACTACCGATGCTCAGTGCCCCAATTTTTTTTAGAAAAATAAGCATGGAACAAAATCATCTAAGCCTAAGACAAGATCTCTCGGGAATAAAGGGATTTGATTAGGTGTGTAAGGCGTCTGCTCTTATACGACGTTCGATCGATCGATCGGCTGGAATAATGATGAGGATTCGTGTTCTCGAGCATGAAGGAATCATGGCCGCAGTACTTGCCGTTGGCCCTTTCGGACAACTGAGGCTCGCATGTGTGTACGTGATCTCCATCGATCCCAGCTCGATTGCTCTCCCCCATCACCGCCCCATTCCTTGCCATTCCACTAAACAAAGCTCGGCGGGCGCGTACGGACGCCCGCGCGCCATGAACCCTGCACATGCCCGGCCAAAGCTTCTCGCTGAATCTAAACGCTTTCAGAGAGGGAGATGTTGTTTATAGAGAGGGTTAGCAAGCTTTTTGTGTGTATATATATTCTTCGTCGATCCACTTGCTGGCCTTTTGTGATCGTAAAAGCGGCAAGAGGCAACATGGACGCCAGGTACTAGTAAGTACGATCTCCTAAGCTAGAGATCGAAATGATGGGAGGTAGGCGTGAATTGTATATATGGCGCCGAAAAAATGTACATGCATGTGACTGTGAGGGTGAGACCCAATCAAACCGTATTTTTATCCTTTTCTACCGGGCTCTACCTACTAGTAAAAAAAGAGCCTTTAGAACCGGTTAGTAAGGGTCTTTAGTCCGGGTTTTCCAAGCGGGATTTGACCATAACCCGAGACTAAAGGCCGTCCACATGGCCGCGGCCGAGCGCTGTGGGCTTGAGGACCCTTTAGTCTCGGTTGGAGACACCAACCGATACTAAATGTCACTTTCAAGTTTTTAATTTTTTCAAAAAATCTTCTGAATTTTTTAGAATTTCACAGTTTTAGATTTTTGAATTGTTTGACAGCTTAATCTATAATCACCCCTATTCTCATTTCAAAGTGCATACTCCTGGTCAAACTCCCCGATCGGTCACCCAGCCTCACAGTACTTCACCCCCAGCACGCTTAACTTTGAGTTCCTTCCAAATTAGCTTTCAAGACTGCGCTTATAACTTCTTGATAATTGTATGCTATCAATTATGTTAACCCTTATACTTTGATATTACATGATTACATTTTCTGAATTCCATATAATTTTAAAAATAAGCAACAATGATTAAGTAATAATAAGCAACAATTTTTTCCAAATAATCTTTATGCAAAAAAGTTTCAATTATTAATTTAAAAACTCAAAATTGTCAAAAAAATCCAAAAAACTCTCAAAATCCTAATTTATTTTCCAAAATTCCAAAATAATTTAAAAACTTCAAAATAATTAAAAAGTTAAAGAAACAACAAAAGGAATTCAATCTTTTTTAACAAGTCCATTTTTCTCTTTTTTCCTGGCAAAATCTAAAATCTTCTTCCTTTCATTGGAATTTTGAGAAGCAATAGGCCGTTGAAATTGGAAGTAACTTTTTGTGAAGATAGCTTTTCATATATTACACAAATTTTTCCGAGTCCCTACGCAAAAGTTATATACATTTTAATTCGGAACAACCTATTTTTTGCCAAAATATCAAAATTCAAATTTTAAATTTTTCTCTAAAAGTTGGTTGCGTGAGGTACACGCATGTCAAAAGATTTTGAAATTTGAATTTTTTTTATCATTTTTAGACATTTTTTCTGCAGGGGTAGGCTAGTCCGGGTTGGCATCTCCAACCGGAACTAAAGCCCCCCCCCCTTTAATCCCGATTGGTATCTCCAACTGGGACTAAAGGGTCCATTTAAACTGGGACTAAAGCTGGCTGGCCCCTTAGCCTTTCGAACCAGGACTAAAGGGAGCATTAGTCCCGGATTAAATAACGACCGAGACTAAAGGGATCAACAGCTCTCGATGAAAGCCCTATTTTCTACTAGTGACCTTCAGGTACAGAAAATCGGTTTGGTGGACGAGCTCAATGGAGCCTATTTTTGAACTTTTTAAAATTTGACATTTTGAGATTTCAAAAAATTTGAAAAAGCATAGATGTGCATAGTATCGTATTCTAGAGTACTGCAAAATATCAAAACGAAATATTTTGTATTTTGCCCTACACAAAAAGACCAATTCTGGGTAATCTGAAGAATTTCGAATTGTTTACTGTTTACCATCTCAGATCTGAAAATTTATCATTTTTACGCAACCGAAAATACACAATAATTCATATTGATTTTTTTGCACACATGTAGAGTCCATCGTTATCTACGTTCCAGATTTTTTTTTCAGATTTTTTAAACTTCAAATTGTCGATTTCAAATAAGTTCAAAAAACGGGCTCTAGAGAGCCCGTCGACGCCCTCTATCACGACTGTTCCATACGTTTTGTTCCCTGTACGTATATAGTTACATATATTATGCACGAGCGTAGCATATGGACAAAATTTTTAACACAAAGGACCACATGCCCTAGTGTATTATCAAAAAAGATCACCTCTCAAATAATTTGTCAAAAAGGACCACTATTAGATGGTGGCAAGTCTTGCCAGGCGACACGTGGGACATGCCGCCATAGCCGGTGGCGGTAGGCACATGCCGCCTGGGCCAATGGCGACATGTCCCACCACTGGCGAGGCACATGCCGCCATTGGCCCAGGCGGCATGTGCCTGCCGCCACCGGCTGTGACGGTATGTGCCACGTGTCGTCTGGCAAAACTTGCCGCCACCCAACAGTGATTCTTTTTAACAAATTATTTGAGAGGTGGTCTTTTTTAATAAAATATTGGAGGAGGTGATCTATTATGTCAAAAATTCGTGGACACGCATCATGCATCTCGACGAATATGTGTGCCCATTCTCCCCTTTTAAAATAGGACGCACCAATTCATGGATTTTGGACATACTTGTGTTCAGCGTGTGCGGCTCGTCGGCAATTTGGCACGATCGAAACGTTCCGACGGATTGAGGGGTGGTGTGGCTGCCCATCATCCGCTTGCATGATCGATCGAGAATAGGTCGAGCAGGTCAGGACGTCGCATTTGGATCGGTCCAAATCGTAGCACAAGCAACCTACGCAGCAATTCAGTTATAGACTCCGCGATGTAAGGTGGATTGTCCGTGTCACGCTCGACGACAGGGAGGAGAGACATAGACGTACGCCTACGTGATGTTATCTTACGAGCCGTAGCTAGGCAGCTCCATGCTTATTTGATGTACGTTGATCGCTCAAGTTTTGTCAATGTGTACGTATTAACTTCCAGGATGACAATGCAGTACAAGTTGCATGTGTGTGTAGTCGCATACTTTTATTTTAGATAAGAGGCAGCTACTGCTCAACTTTAAATTAATATAGCATCACAGGTTTCACAAGATTTATACATGATGCGGCATACAATTTACCTAGAAGAATGCTACGAAAGTTTGAGAGATATAAGCAAAGCAAGCCCACACCGAGCTACAACCACTACTAAACTTCTTCACTTGGGGCCACGGCTCCGTGGAGCGCCCTTAGGTCGCTTGCCATCACCGCAAGGGTTTGCCTGTCCTTGGGTTTTGCTATTGGCTCCCACAGCTATAACAAAAGAATAGTTTTAAAAACAATGTCAACTGGATGACGAATAATTTTCCGCTCCATATTAAGTTTATTGCGAATGTTGCACAGAGCCCAAGATTGAGCGGCAAACAAGATCCAGAGAAGACGACGATGTCATCCCAGGAAATTTGTCAAGATAATAAAGAATTGCACAAAGTTAGAAGGACACCATCTGCACCCTAGCAGTTGGCGCAACACACTCCAAGCATAGTCACATACTAGCTCACACTTTCGTTGTCTCCATGTGTCCCTTGTGTCTCATCGATAGCTTACTATGTTGCAACGAGGTTATGATGTTTTGTTGTTAGGTTCTCCCTTTTTGTATGATCGCTTATCATTCTCCCCTTGTTTTTTTCAACAGTGAAATCAGGTTTACTACAAGTAGCATTATAACATGAGTAGTAGCTAGTAAGCAGCTAGTTAGTTTGGGCTACAAATTATCAAAGCTGAATACCTTGTGGGTAAAGCTAAGCTAGATTTATTGACCGTCCCCGTGTGCCCACCACCTGCTGGAAGGCTATTTTGAAGGTTACGACACTTACTTTGCACAATGGCAATATTAGTGAGCTTTGGAAATAAAGATCATATCAGTTGTAATATTTCCTTGTGTGAAAAGCTTCCAGTCTTATTTGACATGTGTCAGGAAACAAGAGTCTACTATTAAGTAGGTTGTGGATAAAAACCATAATCTGTATTTTCAAATATATCTTAATGGGAGTATCCAAAACTGGAAGTTAGAGACGCGAGCCAGCCCCCGCGTCGCCCTCCTCTGGCGACACGGGGGGAACCCTAGCCGCCGCCGCATCCAGAGCGCCACCACCGCCCTCCCCCGCATCGCCGCCGCCGGAGGTCTCGCCGGCGAAGCCGTGTGAGCCCAGGGAAGGTGGCGGCGGGGCACAATTCTCTCCCGGTGCGCGGGAGCACTCCTAGCAGCGCGTCAAGGCGGAGGGCGGGCACCGCGGAGGTGAGGGCGAGCGAGCTTGGCAGCTGCGGGCTGCGGGCTGAGGGCGGCGCAAGGAGCGGAGCTTGACCAAGTGGGCGCGGCGGAGGGAGCAGTTCGAGGTGCGTGGCGGCGTGCTGCTGGGCCAGATCTTGGCCATGAGGGTCGGCTCTGGCTCGGACTCGCCGGTGCGGAGGATGCAAGGGAGGGTTGGGGGAGGTCGGCTATTGCTGCTTGCTGCTGGTCTACGACCTCGGGACGCCGGAGTGGCGGCTCCGGGCTAGGCGGAGGCGTCATCCTCCCTTCAGGGATGGTTGGCCAGGAGGGGGACCTGATGCGGCGGCGCCTGGGCATCGGTGTCGGGCTTCGGCTGGTGGATGCCAGGGCAGCGGCCCCGGAGAAGGTTGGTCGCCGGCAGGGTGGCCTTGGTCGGCGTGGGCGTGGCCTGCGGTGGTGTGTGGCCGTCGGGGGCATACGGGTACCTGGCCGTCGGCAAGAAGGTGGACTGGAGCTGCCTCGACTGAGATTGGCGTGGCTGTGGCCTGGAACCATGGTGGTTCTACGCCTCGGGCGGTGCTCATCTGTTCCCTGGCGGCATGGCGCTTGGCAGGGCACGGTGGCTCACTACGTCCGGCAGTCGTGCCGGTGTCTGGCCGCTGGTGGTCTCCGTGGGGTGCGGCAGTTCTTCCTCGGCGGGTGCTGCGAGTGGTTGTTGCAGAGCGGTTTGCTCTTCGTGGCGGGAATGTGGTGCATGGTGGCTGGTTCAATGCACTGGACAGAGGTCTTCGGGAGCAGATCCGGGTGAAAACCTGTTCTTGGCTGTTGGCCGGAGCCGGCGATGGTGGTGCTACGGGCACCATCTCCTTCTTGAAGGCATCGTTGAGGTGAAGCTTCCTACCCTCCTTCCGCCTTCTCCGGGGGGAAACCCCTGATCCGTGGATCGGATGATGGCGGCGTTCCTACGTCGTTTCCCTCTTGGGGGCATCATCCTTGGAGATGTGCATCGGCCGGAGGGACCAGTGGTTGGATTCAGTGGCGAGTGTTGGGTTCCGTGTGCTGGCTTGCGTGGCAACGATGGCGGTGTTCAGCGATGGTGGGTTTGCGGCAGGATCTTGTTAGTCGGCTCTTCTTCCGGCGTGTTCGACTCGTCTTCCTCCTTGACTTCCCTCCATATGAAGTCAGAGCTGCAGCCGGGGGGGGGGGGGGCTTGTGGCAACGATGACAGACGAGGGGCGGTCTCGGCGTGAAGATTTTCGTCGGCGCTGGTCCTGCACATCTTCTCCCCGGAGCTCGTATTCAGAATCGGAGCTGCCAGTCTTGTTCGCGATGAGTCGACTGTTTGGCATGGGCCGGCATGGGCTTCGCGAGGCCGTCACGGTGAGGACCTATTTTGGTTGTTCTTGATGAAGTCGGAGTCGCTGGCTCATGGAGGAGTGATGACGATGACATCGATGAGCAACCTCGACGGCTGTTCTCGTTTTGGTGGTGTGTGTGCGGCTTGTGTTGGTAGCCAGGTTGGCTGGGTGTGCTCTGGGGTCTTGTGTGGCCTTGGGCGTGTGTTGTCTGTTGTTGGGGGGCTTGGTCCCGTTTGTATCGGTTTTTGCCCGGTTTCCACCTAAAAAACCGGACTCCTTCTTCTTAATTAATCGAATGGGGCAATGCTTATTGCCTCCGTTTCAAAAATAAATAAATAAATATATATATCTTAATGGTGTGACTCTAACTTAGTGGAATGACATCACCCATATAACTGGTATGCATCTTGATGATTGTCCTGATGTTATTTCATCGGCCTGGAATAAAAATGCTAAATTTTCTCTTTCTACAAGTGGCTTGGGAAGAATTTGCCTGGTGCTGATTGTAAATGGATCTAGAATGGTAGATACCCTTAATGGATTGTATGTCACTGGTGGAAAAAACCCCTATGGTCCCGGTTCGTGCGGGCCATTGTTCCCAGTTGCCGAACCGGGATCAATAACTTGGGATCAATGTCGGTCCCGGTTCCAGCACGAACCAGGACCGATAGGTCTCCACATGGGCGCGCGCGCAGCGAGGGGGTCGTGGATCATTGGTCCCGGTTCGTAGCACGAATCGGGATCGTTGATCTCTACATTTCGGGCTATTTTTTGTACAGCGGCAGGGTTTGTGTTTTTTTTTCCATTTATTTATTTGGTGTGTTTTGTATTCAATTTAATGGTACTACATATATACAGCAATAATGAAGGAACCACACTATATATATATATTACACATCATGGTCACGAATATATTATATACCGTCTCATCCGTCGTGCTTGGTCGAAACATATTACAAATGGTACTCACACGAATTTGATCTAATTTACATCTTCTTTTTTACACTTCACCCTTCTAAATGAACCGGGTAATAGTATTCTCCTTTCGGATCTATGACATGTTCTAATAAGAATCCGGCAATTTCCTCTTGAGTTGCTTGCACGCGTTCTTGTGGTAGAAGACCGTCCCGCATCCGTTCGATCTAATTTAAAGAAGGGGATCAATATATATGAATGAAACTAAACACAATTGATGTTAATAAAATAAAGTTGTGATTATTGTTTATCGTACTTCAATTTTTTTGAAGTTCCGGTCTGCGCCCTTCTCTTTGGTCGTCTGGCGAATAAACTCGCAGACATAGTATCCACATAAGTTATTCCCTTTATATTTGACGAGAACCCAGCCGGGACGTTGATACTGCTCAGGCATTCAAAAAAGATTTCCTTCTCTGCTTTGGTAAGAGCGTAACTGCTTAAGTATTGACGGCCTTTATCAGTATGCTTATTGTATGGGTCTTTGATACGTTGCTGGTCCTCCCGTGCTTCTGGTGTATCTTTTGTCTTCCCATACACGCCCAGGAAGCCTAGCAGGTTCACGCAAAGATTCTTCGTCACGTGCATCACGTCGATTGAAGAACGGACCTCTAGGTCTTTCCAATACTTAAGCTCCCAAAATATAGATTTCTTCTTCCACATGGCTGTGTGTCCGGTAATGGGGTCTTTCGGAACAGATTGACCGCCAGGACCCTTTCCAAAGATTACTTCTAGGTCCTTCACCATACCAAATACATCAGCACCTTTAGGGAGCTTAGGCTTCTTCCGATGATCTGCCTCACCGTTGAAATGCTTGCCTTTCTTTCTTACTTGATGATTGGTCGGAAAATTTTTACGACACTCCAGGTACACAACCTTCTTACATTTATCCAAATATATACCTTTAGTCTTATCTAAACAGTGCGTGCATGCATTGTATCCCTTGTTTGACTGTCCTGAAATGTTACTAAGAGCAGGCCAATCATTGATGGTTACGAACAGCAACGCTCGTAGGTCAAATGCTCCTGTTTGTGCTCATCCCACACCTTTACACCTGGTTCTGCCCACAGCTGCAAAAGTTCATCGACTAATTGCCTTAGGTACACATCAATGTCGTTGCCGGGTTGCTTCGGCCCTTGGATGAGCACTGGCATTATAATGAACTTCCGCTTCATGCACAACCAAGGAGGAAGGTTGTAGATACATAGAGTCATAGGCCAGGTGCTGTGACTGCAGCTCTGCTCCCCAAAAGGATTCATGTCGTCTGTACTTAGACCAAACCATAAGTTCCTCGCGTCACCTGCAAAGTTCGAGTACTTTCTCTCGATGTTTCTCCACTGCGACCCATCGGCGGGGTGTCTCAATTTCCCGTCTTTCTTACGCTCTTCTTTGTGCCATCGCAACAACCTGGCATGCTCTTTGTTTCTGAACAGACGTTTCAACCATGGTATTATAGGAGCATACCACATAACCTTAGCAGGAACCCTCTTCCTAGGGGGCTCGTCATCGCCCTCAACATCACCAGGGTCATCTTGTCTGATCTTGTACCGACATGCAGTGCATACCGAACATTTATCCATATTCTCGTACTTCTCACCGTGGTATAGGATGCAGTCATTAATGTATGCATATATCTTCTCCACATCTAATCCTAGAGGGCAGATAGTCTTCTTTGCTTCGTACGTTGTCTCGGGCAGCTCGTTATCCTTTGGAAGCTTCGGCTTTATTATTTTCAGTAACTTCTCAAATCCCTTGTCAGATAAACCAGCCTCTGCCTTCTATTTCAGCAGTTCAAGTGTGGTACCGAGCTTTGTGCTGCCATCTTCGCAATTTGGGTACAACAACTTTTTGTGATCCTTTTGCATGGCCTCCAACTTCAGCTTCTCCCTTTCTGTATCGCATTGTTGCTTTGCATCAGAAATGACCCGACCAAGACCATCAGCGGGCTCATCCGATGCCCGTTGTTCTTCTTCATTGCCGCCTCACTCTTCTTCATTGTCTTTCATTGCAGTATCACCGTATTTTTCAGTGGACATAGGATAGCTGTCATCATCCTCCTCTTCTTCATTTTCTTCCAGCCTAATCCCTCTTTCTCCGTGCATGGCCCAACAATAATATCCGGGCATGAAACCTCTCCGAAGCAGATGGCTTTGAAGGATTCTCGGGACAGAGTGCTCCGTCACATTCCGACAGTCGACGCAGGGACAAGGCATAAAATTATCCACTTTGTTTACCTTAGCCACATCGATAAATTTATGCAGGCCTGCAATAAAATCGGAATCGCGTCGGTCGAAGTACATCCATCGCATCTGTGCATCGATCTGCGTCATAATAATTAACCATTACAATAACATCATGAATAGTGAAATGACCACCCTACATGGACACATGCAATATTTTTGTATCAGTTACAGATGAAGAAGATAAGGTTGCTAACCTCGGCCGAGGATACCGTGTTGTGCGAACTTAAGTGTGGCTTGGACATTTCGTCGAACACCTTGTGTGCAATCAAAGGAAAAAAAACTAGCACCCACACCTCACACACAATCCAGCAAAATTTTGTGGCAAAGGGCTGGGCTTATTTATAGCCAGGGGAGGGTCTTTGATCCCAGTTCATGGCATGAACCGGGACCAATGCTCCGCAGAGCGCCATGTGCCACACGAGGGGGGGGGGGCATTGGTCCCAGTTGATGCCACAAACCGGGACCAATGCTCCAAAATGAACCGGAACCGACCACCTGGCGGCACGAACCGGGACCAACGCCTGTCATTGGTCCCCATTGACAAAACAAACCGGGACAGATGTCATTTTGGTGCTGGACCAAAGACCCATTTTCTACTAGTGTGTGCTCTTTTCCCTACTGCTATTTCCGTTGATGATTACTGCATATGTTGTTGCTGGAGATGTGCTAGGTTTTCACTTGCTTGTATGTTGCATGTCTACTATGCATATGCTAGTTATTCTAAGAAATTCCTATATCAGGATTTACATTTGGATTAAATTAATGGAAAACTGCTAATTATTTCAAGAGCCTCTTATTTCAACAGGAATTTACTTCTATTAATTACAGTCCTCTGCCCACAACCTGGAACTAAACTTGAAACTCGAGAGCTAAACTAGTAGCTTGCAACTCGACTCAGCTTGACGTAAAATGAGCTGACCTAAAATTCAGTTTTTATCCTTAAACGAGTTCAAGCGAAAAGAGTCATGTATACCAATTAACCAGGTAGAGATAGCACTCATTATTTCATCTATGTGAATAATGCTTTCCGATTATTACGGCTGCGGGTGGATCTAGCCGGCGATGGCGGGGCAGATGGCCTCGGCCCAGATCTAGGCCCTTTGGGCCTGATCTGGGTTGGCCGGGCCCTGCTGATTGCCAGGTTTGAGGGGCTCTCTTAGCCCACCCCCTGGCCATAGTGTGCCTGGGGCGCCGGATTCGGGCTCGTGCCTAGATCTGGCAGCCGCCTCGCGGTCCCTTTTGGGCTCTGAGGATTGGATTGGCGGGTGCGTCCTGCTGGATTGGTTTCTGGCACCACTCTCTCCGACTTGCTCCGTGGTTTGTTCCTTGTGGTGTTGTGCTGTCACTTGGGTGCGAGATCTCGGACGCCGGAGTGGCGGCTCTGGAAGGTGGACTGCACGGGCGTCTTGACGGCAAGCGGTGTTGCGGTGGTGATGGCTCATTCCTTTGGCCATGCGGGTGGCGAGGGGTTGGCGTCGGGGGTTCCTGGTGTTGGCGGTGCTTCAGCATGGTCAGCGCCCAGATCGTGTGTTGGAAGCTCAGCTCGGGGACAGGTCGTGGCCTGAGGTACCAAGTGTGGCGAAGGTTTTTCCGGGCAAAAGCTCAGCGCTTCGGCGCCAATGACGTCGACGCCTGCGGGGTGTCGTGACCCTCTTGAGGGCGTCATTGTGGCTACTGTCTCCATATTAGGTCTCTGGGTGAAAACCCTAGACTTTGGTCTCGATGACGGCGGCATTTTGTTATGTCGTTACCCTCTTGGGGCCGTTGTCGTGGAGCTCGGGTTTCCTTGGTCTAGACGGTGTCTTCGGTGGCAAGCTCGATGCTTCTTAGTTTTTCTTGTTTATTTTTGATCTGCTTGTAAGAGGAATCCCTCATCACTTTGTATCGGTTCGGCCGTTTGGCTTTATTTATAAAGCGGGGCGAAAGCCTGTTTCGAGGACTACATATTATTTGATTTTTTCATATGTCATATATTGTGGTGATGATGCATCATACATGCCAAAATAATCACGAACAATTCTATACACAACCTATAATGTTGTATGTTGATAGTTTTTAGGAAGTAAACGACCTAACTCGCACGTTTTGCAAGTTGAAGCGAGTCAGTTCTAAACTCGTTTAGCTGAACAAGTCAAATTAGTTAAACGAACTTTAGCGAGTCGAGTCGAGCCACCTAATTACAAGGCAGGGTTGAGAGAGCAGCATGATGCATGTGCCCGGAGCATGAAGGCCAAGAATAGATTAGCAGTAGCACGACCCCATTCGATCCATCCACGGGGTTCCTTTGATTTTAAGCTACCGAATTAAGAGAGGCCGACCACGTGCCTTTATGCATGTGTGCCAACAATAGTTGTGAGAGAATAAGTGGTCTCTCACTTTCTCTCCGCTGGCTGGGTGTGGGTCCTCACATTCCTTTTGGCATTGCACGTCTGTCGGGTCGATCCATCCATGCACCGGTTGGCCGTCCGATCCATCGATTCATAGGAGGTCTCTCCGGCAAGGCCCCGGACCCTCAATTGAACCCCTAGCTATCCTGCAGATCATTTCAGAATTGCATAATCGCCTTGCTCGATCCATCATCCATCGACTGTCACCACCAAACTCCAGTGGCCAGAGCTCCCTACAAAGCTGGAGCAGATGTAAAAACGAGAATACACCTCGACAGGTGTATCAATTATATAGAAAAGACAACGCGAAGATCGGCAAAGTGCTGCCAACAAGAGGTTGCAGCTCCTCAAGTTTAAGGACTACTCTCCCGGTCTCCCCCAAACAATGTCAACGGCTCTACTAGGCCAAAAGAATCACTACGAAAAATTCTAGACTGACGCCAAGGCCTGTAATCCTCCCTAATCCTCGCTAAATGGATCCAACCTCAGGAGTAGCGCCGTTGAAGACCACGTCGTTCCGGTGCCTCCAGATGCACCTGAAGACCAGGATGATAGCGATCCATAGATCCCGCTGCGTCGCCTTGGGACAAGGCCGAGAGGTCCACCATAGAAGGAGCCCAGTGTTCACCAACGGCAGCCAGGCCATCCTGTCCCACCGATTAAGAGCCCACGCCCACACTTGTTGGGCAACCACACAACCAAGAAGCACGTGCTGAATCATCTCCGGCTCCTGATCGCAGAGCGGGCAAGCCACGGGTCACGGGAGTCGACGACGCTCCAAGTGATGGCTAGCGTGTAGTTGATGATGATGATTATAACCAGTCGATTGGGAACCCCAAGTGGAAGGTATGATGAGCACAGCAGCAAGCTTTTCCCTCAGTTAGAAACCAAGGTTTATCGATCAGGAGAGGAACAGACAAACGACTGAAGGTGATGCTTGCAAGCTTCGCGACAGCTCCGGACAATTTATATGGCGCCTCGTCCAAGCTTTGCTTTGCGAGCAGCAACGTGGAACCTGCACACAACACAACCAAGTACTTTGTTCCCAACTTGCGATGAGGTTGTCAATCTCACCGGTTTGCTTGAAACAAAGGGTATGAGCGTATCGAGTGGAAAACAGTAGAAGTATGCGAGTAAAGTAAACAGTGCGAGTAAAGTAAACAGGTGATAGCAATATGATGGAAATAGGACCGGGATCCACAGTTCACTAGTGGTGTCTCTCCATAAGATAAATAACACATGCTGGGTAAACAAATTACAGTTGGGCAATTGATAGAATAAAGATAACGTGATATGTCAAGAAGATCACTATGCGATTTACTCTGGGCATTACAACAAAATACATAGACCGCCATCCAACTGCATCTATGACTAATAATCCACTCACGGGGATATCATCCGAACACCCCATGAGTATTAAGTTGCGAACAACAGATAATTGCATTAAGTAAAGTGTGTAATGTAAACAAAGCATATGCCCTCGAGCATATGAATGTTGTTTTCTCCCTAGTGGCAACAGCACATCTACAACCTTAGAGGTTTCTGTCACTCCCCCAGATTAAATAGAGGCATGAACCCAACTATCGAACATAAATACCCCCTCTTGGAGTTACTAGCAACTACTCGGCCAAGATAGCTACTAACAACGGAGAGCATGCAAGATCATAAACAACATAGAGATAACATAATATATATTTCAGTATAGCAACTCAATCATAACACCAATATTCATCGAATCTCAACAAACCAACATGTAGAATTACATAACGGTGATCTCAATCATGTAGGGCAGCTCATGAGATCTAAACATGAAGCACATGGTGGAGAAGACAACCATCTAGCTACTGCTATGGACCCATAGTCCAAGGTAGACTACTCACTCATCGCTTTGGAGGCAAGCATGGCGATGAAGAAGACCTCCGGTGGCGATTCCCCTCTCCGGCAGTGTGCCGGAAGAGCTTCTGGACCCTCCCGATCTCGGGTCGATGACGGCGGCGGATCGCGATGTGTTTCTGGAAAATTGATCGGGTCCTTAGGTTTTTCCCGTCGGGGGGTCTTTATAGGCGAAGGGGCATCGTCAGAAGTGGACCGAGGCTCCCTCACACATAGAGGGCGCGGCAAGGGGCTGGGCCGCGCCGCCCTGGTGTGTGGGGCCGTCGTGGCCCCACTCCGTCTCCTCTTCGGTTCTCTGGAAGCTCCGGTGGATTTCTGGATGTTTGGCTTTTGTTTTGTCCAATTCCGAGAATATTTCCTGTGTACCTTTTCTGAAACACAAAAACAGCAGAAAATAGGGAACTGGCACTGTGGCGACTTGTTAGTAGGTTAGTTCCAGAAAATGCATAAAAGTGCCACGAAGTGTAACGAAACATTAGGCAAATGGTGTAAAAACAAGCATGGAGCATCAAAAATTATAGAAACGTTGGAGACGTATCAAGCATCCCCAAGCTTAACTCCTGCTCGTCCTCGAGTAGGTAAGTGATAACAAAAAAATAATTTTTGAGGTGACATGCACCTACACAATCTTGATTATATATGTAAGCATTGTGAGCTGGGATCAAAAGAACTTAAAACATGGGCATGAAAGATATAATCTTGACAATAAAAACTTAGCAACCATGTTATAAACATGAAAATGAACACAAACAAAAGATCATAAAAATGAAACAATGAAAGTCAAATGTGTGTTCAAATCATAAGGAAAAACATACATATGGTTTTCAGCTTGTCCTTCATGGAGAGCAAAACATAAATGCATAGGACACCTTCAAGTTTAAGAGGGCGACTACATACAAATAATTTAAGAATAAGTGAAACCAACAATATGAATTAATCAATGAAAACTTTGGGACAATGCACATTATACTAAGAATGACAACTATGCTCTCTTAATGATGCATAAAGGTAGAAGGTGGTGACTCAACATAAAAGTAAAAGAAAGGCCCTTCACGGAGTGAAGCAGTGATTGCAAGTTTTATAGACCTTCAAAAATTATGGTACTTACTGGCTTTGAGCTCTCATTGCCCCCATCATAAGCATCTTGAATGGTTAAAGTTAATGCGAGAACAATTATGATGCATATGCTTGACAAATCATAAGTCGAAAACCTTGTGTCCCGTGAATACGAGTACCCAAACCTCATGCTACTTTACTTAGAGTCCCAAGCAAGGCTCTTGTCATTGTAAGTATATATGTATCATCGAGAACTGCCAACGGGGTACCTCCGTGCCCGATGACATGGAACAAGCCCACGTCAAAATGATAGGACAAGCAGACAATGAACACCTCGACATCTCTTTTATTTACCATTTGTTTAGCTTTTTATTTTGAGATGCGTCGTCGAATGTCCACTATGGGTATCCTGCAAATTTCCACCATGAATTATGCATGGCTTAGATTGGCGGCCCTGGCGTTTCCCTAACACATATACAAACTCCATGATCCCTGCAAGATTCTCAATTCATTTCACACCGTGGGCATCCATAAACAAAAGATCACGATATCAACTCAAATAAGAAGTGCAATATTGAAAGCATGCCCCATGACAGCATGGCTGGGCTAGTCTCCAACTTACAACTTGCAAACATAACAACTCAACATAAGAGACCACAATGTCAAATTTTTAAGAACAAGAAAAATTAAAGTGTGCCTTCCGGTTCGTGAGAGCTTTACTGACCAATTTTCGCATAACACTGGTAAGAGTTTAATTTGAAGAGTAGATAAAAGCAAGTCAAATTTACTTGGAATAGCAAATTGCTAATAGGTATGTATGGTGGACACTTTGAAAAACTTGGTTTTTAGGAGTTGGATGCACGAGTAGAGCTCATACTCAGTACAAGGCGAGGGCTAGCAAAAGACTGGGAGCGACCAACTAAGAGAGCAATAATGGCCATAATCATGCAAAGCGACAAAGCGACATTAAAAGAAGCATAAGATGGCATCAAAAGTCAAAAACTAAATGATCATAGAGGCTATTGGCGACTTTCTATGAGTCTAACATGTGTGAGCATGCGCCAAGTCAACCCAAATAAAGCATCAAGGAGAAAACCAAAATAATGCTTCCAAATAATTAAAACAACGCATGATTTTTTCAAAGGCTCATTAAGCAATCTCGGTTATTTGAGACAAGTAATGCTAAAGCAAAACCACTAAGCATACTATCAAAAAGACATCAAGCATGACATGAAAAAGCCTAAGCCACAGTCTACACAAGCTCCTTCTTGTACCACTTTTTTTTGCATAAAGCTTTTTCTCTTTTCCAACACCATTTGAACTTTTTTAATCCAACTCTTTTGAGGAAAACCAAAATGGTCCAGAGGCAAAAATACACCTTGATAAATAAATATAATAAGATCTGAACGCAAATCAAGGCGAAAACGAAAACCAAAAGCAGTAGCAGAAAAAGAAGAACACTCGGTTTTTTGATAAGAGTGAAAACTAGAGCGTTCTTGGCAAATGAAAAGCAAGGCAACTTCTCCAAAAGAAATTTGGTGGGGTACAACAATTTATTGCAGCAAACAAATCAAAACTAGTAATGAAAACTAAAATAACTGACGCTCCAAGAAAAACACATAGTGCATGAAGCAATAAAAATATAGTGTCTTGAAAGGTGACCTGATTTTTGCCGATGAAGAAGGGGTGCCTCGGGGGAATCCCCAAGCTTTGATGCTTGTACTTCTTGGATATTTCTTGTGGTGATGCATGGGCATCCCCAAGCTTGAGCTTTTGTCCATTCTTCAACTCATCTCATCATTCTCCAATCCCTACACTTGAAAACTTCCTTCATACAAAACTAAACACAAATCTATTAGCAACATTAGTGTAAGCATAACATATAATCAACCTCTTTTTTTGCTTCAGGTTTCAACCCAAAAACACCACATATAAAGTATATACTACTGTATAAACTTCCCCAAAAGTTCCGTGATCAAAAGAACTTGAAAAGAAAGCGATAAAGCGGCAAAAACGAATAGTGGCAGAAATCTGTCAAAACAGAACAGCTGATAAAGGCCGATTTTTAAAGGGGTTTTCTGTTGCTCAAATCAAAAAGTGTTCAACTAATGAAAGTTTGGATATAACCTGGGGCATATGCAAAAGAAATTGCAGGTCCAAAAGATAAACAGAGAATTTTTACGAATTTTTACGGTGCAGCACCGAAAACAGTTTCAGGACAGCAACATCCCCAAATCTTTACCTCACTCAAATTAGTGGCTTCTCTTGGCACAACAATAAAAAAAAATTATAAGGAGAGGTCATTACAGTAGTAATAACTTCCAAGACTCAAATAAAAGAAAAAGTACTGAAAAGAAAACATTGGATTATCTCCCAAGAGTGCTTTTCTTTAACGCCTTTGAGCTAGGCGCAGAAAATTGCGAATCAAGTAATATCAAGAGATGAAGCATCACTTACCTCAGTAGGCACTTTGGAAGTTTCCAAAGATGATTCAACCTGCAAGTCACTCTTAGTTGAACTAAAAGTCTTACCAATTTTAAGAACATGTTGAGGTTTAAGCGCAGAAACCTTGGGAACATACATAAATTTTTGCTCTTTTCCAACAAATACTTTCTCTTTCTTAAATTTAATAGAAGAGAAGATTAAACTAAGAGTTTCCATAGACTCCTCTAGTTTACCAATCCTTAAGTTTTGATTATCAAGAGTAGTGCTAGCCTCTAAAACGGTGATTCTCTTACCAATATTTTCTATTGATTCATTAACTCGGCTAGCATTTTCAAGGATACTTGGCAAACTTTTCTCTAAAGAGCTGAGCTTTTCTAAAACCTCCTCCAAGGTGATCTCAGTTTTAACAACATGAATAGGTGGTATTCCCACTAAACTTTCAATTATAGTGCATGCTTCTCCAGCGGGAGTACCCAGAAAATTACCTCATGTAAGAGTATCAAGAACATACCTATTCCAACTAGATATACCAACATAAAAATTTCTAAGGAGGATCATGGTAGAGTGCTTTTTTGTACACCTACGATGTGCATTGTTAATACGATACCAAGCATCTTTTAAACTTTCTCCCCCTTGTTGCTTAAAACTACGAACTTCTACTTCAGGATTACTCATGTTAGCAAAGACTAAGAGCAAGAAAATAAAAGCAACTATAAAGTAAACTAAATTTTTTGTGTTTTTGATATAAAACAATGCAAGTAAAAATAAAGTAAAGCAAAACAATAAAATAAAGTAAAGGATGTGCATGCGAAAAACTCCCCTCGCAGAAGTCTTCTACTTCCTCCCCGGCAACGGCGCCAGAAAAGGGCTTGATGGCTGGCGTGTAGTTGATGATGATGATTATAACCAGTCAATTGGGAACCCCAAGCGGAAGGTATGATGAGCACAGCAGCAAGCTTTTTCCTCAGTTAGAAACCAAGGTTTATCGATCAGGAGAGAAACAGACAAACGACTGAAGGTGATGCTTGCAAGCTTCACGACAGCTCCAGACAATTTATATGGTGCCTCGTCCAAGCTTTGCTTTGCGAGCAGCAACGTGGAACCTACACACAACACAACCAAGTACTTTGTTCCCAACTTGCGATGAGGTTGTCAATCTCACCGGTTTGCTTGAAACAAAGGGTATGAGCGTATTGAGTGGAAAACAGTAGAAGTATGCGAGTAAAGTAAACAGTGCGAGTAAAGTAAACAGGTGATAGCAATATGATGGAAATAGGACCGGGATCCACAGTTCACTAGTGGTGTCTCTCCATAAGATAAATAACACATGCTGGGTAAACAAATTATAGTTGGGCAATTGATAGAATAAAGATAACGTGATATGTCAAGAAGATCACTATGCGATTTACTCTGGGCATTACAACAAAATACATAGACCGCCATCCAACTGCATCTATGACTAATAATCCACTCACGGGGATATCATCCGAACACCCCATGAGTATTAAGTTGCGAACAACAGATAATTGCATTAAGCAAAGTGTGTAATGTAAACAAAGCATATGCCCTCGAGCATATGAATGTTGTTTTCTCCATAGTGGCAATAGCACATCTACAACCTTAGAGGTTTCTGTCACTCCCCAGATTAAATAGAGGCATGAACCCAACTATCGAACATAAATACCCCCTCTTGGAGTTACTAGCAACTACTCGGCCAAGACAGCTACTAACAACAGAGAGCATGCAAGATCATAAACAACATAGAGATAACATAAGATATATTTCAGTATAGCAACTCAATCATAACACCAATATTCATCGAATCCCAACAAACCAACATGTAGAATTACATAACGGTGATCTCAATCATGTAGGGCAGCTCATGAGATCTAAACATGAAGCACATGGTGGAGAAGACAACCATCTAGCAACTGCTATGGACCCATAGTCCAAGGTAGACTACTCACTCATCGCTCCAGAGGCAAGCATGGCGATGAAGAAGACCTCCGGTGGCGATTCCCCTCTCCGGCAGGGTGCCGGGAAGAGCTTCTGGACCCTCCCGATCTTGGGTCGACGACGGCGGCGGATCGCGATGTGTTTCTAGAAAATTGATCAGGTCCTTAGGTTTTTCCTGTCGGGGGGTCTTTATAGGCGAAGGAGTATCGTCACAAGTGGATCGAGGCTTCCTCACACATAGGGGGCGCGGCCTGGGGCTGGGCCGCGCCGCCCTGGTGTGTGGGGCCCTCGTGGCCCCACTCCGTCTCCTCTTCGGTTCTCTGGAAGCTCCGGTGGATTTCTGGATGTTTGGCTTTTGTTTCGTCCAATTCCGAGAATATTTCCTGTGTAGCTTTTCTGAAACACAAAAACAGCAGAAAACAAGGAACTGGCACTGTGGCGACTTGTTAGTAGGTTAGTTCCGGAAAATGCATAAAAGTGCCACGAAGTGTAACGAAACATTAGGCAAATGGTGTAAAAACAAGCATGGAGCATCAAAAATTCTAGATACATTGGAGACGTATCACCAAGCGATCAGCTGTCCAGCACCAATCTCTAGAAACGTTCCAAGCACAGAACTTGCAGCCGTACGGGGCCCTAGAGTGCCAGATCACGGAAGCCGCGGGGTATCTAGCCCGACCTGCAAAAAAGGCGCTGTAGGCCGACTTCGCAGAGTAGACCCCATCTTCGAACCAGCACCACCGCAGCGTATCCTCCCGACTAGGAGTAAGTTGAACCCCAGCAAGCACTTGCCAAAGTATGAAGAACTCCGCAAGAGCTGCCTCTCCCAGGTCAGGCCCGCAATCTCTCAACCACGTACCAGAGAGAATCTCCTTGACCGTTCGTACCTTGACTTTGTGGGCCAGCACCGCAGCGATCAAGTTGGGAGCAATGTCCTCCACCTTAGCGCCGTCCAACCAGCGGTCACTCCAGAACCTCGCTTTTTCCCCGTTTCCCAACTGCACCACCGTGGCCGCATCAAAGAGGGCCACAGAAAGACGGGGAAGCTGTAGGTCAAACTCGGCCCACGCCCTGGTGGGATCCGTCCACTGAAGCCACGCCCACTGGCATCGCAAAGCAAGGTTAAGGAGGTGAAGATTAGGTATATCAAGACCCCCAAAGCACTTGGGGGAAGTAACCTTCTCCCACGCCACTAGGCAGTGGCCGCCGTTCACCTCCCGGCGACCTTTCCAAAGGAAAGCCCTGCAAATCTTGGTGAAGGCCTCCAACGCCTTCGGCGACACATCCAGGGACATCATAGCGTGAACGATCATGGCCGAGAGCGTAGTCTGGACCAAGATTGTCCTACCCCCATGGTTCATCAGTTTAGCGCACCAAGGCTGCAGTCGCTTGACTGCATTATCCACTATTGGCTGAAGCTGGGCCGCCGTAACCTTGCGGATGCTCAGGGGCAAACCAAGGTACTTGCAAGGAAATGGGGCCACCTCATAGCCCAGAATACCACGCGCAAGCTCCACTTGCTCCGGCGAGCAACGGATAGGGTGTAAGGAGCACTTGGCGAGGTTGGTGCGCAAACCGAAGGCCACACCAAAGTCCTCGACAATGGCCGAACAAGTGTGCAGGTCAATGTAGGTAGGCCGAAAGAACGTAACCACATCGTCGGCATACATGGAAGTACGATGCCGAAGACCCGTGCGGGCAAGCTCCGAGAGAAGGCCAACAGCCGCCGCCTTCTCGATCATCAGGTGCAACACGTCCATGACCGAGTCGAAGAGGAGGGGGAGAGAGGGTCCCCCTGCCTCAATCCACGCTGGTTGTAAATAAGGTCACCGGCCACGCCATTCACCAGGACCCTCGTAGAAGCGGTCCCTAGAATGCCATAGACCATGGAGGTCCAAATCCGACCAAACCCTAGCCTTGTCAGGACGTCAAGAAGGAAGGCCCAATCCACTGTATCAAACGCCTTAGTGATATCGAGCTTCAGGAGGATGGCATCCGTCTTGAGGCGGTGCAGCTTCCGGGCTGTGGCTTGGACCAACTGAAAGTTGTCGTGAAGACAACGCCCACGAATGAACGCACTCTGGTGCGGGCCCACAATGGAGGAGATGTATGTGTTGCACCTTGTGGAGGGTCGTTTTATATATATGGTTCCTTGAAGGAACCCGAGCAAATGCTAGCATTGAATAATATAGTAGGCTTTATTTTGTTCAAGAGAAATTTCCACCATCTTACAACAAGATCCGAAGGCGGACCTAGCCATTTCTAAGCCCGGGCGGCCGCCTAGACTTAGCAAAAGGCACAAAGCTTACCATGTATAATTTCCTATAGCAATTTCATCTAATATTTGGCAACTTAACCTTTTTGCTCAGGCTTTGGGAAGTTTCTAGTTCTGCCAGTGACAATATCTGCTTATGAACGGTAGAAGAAGCTACGAAGTTGCCGTGACAAAGAGGTAGTATAGCTAGCTTCATGTCGATCGGGCGCCACTCTCAATTTGCTGCAGTACTTCTTGTGTTTTTGTTCGTACTAGATTGTCCTGGAAGGGGACGGCCGGCCTGCCACTTGCCGTACTCTCTCTTTATGAGATCACTCTCAAAGCAATGGGATGTCTCGCATAGCAGCTGGCTGAGATCGATCATGAGTTCATGGTTCGATCCTCCCGCTATTATTTCCTTCCTTGAATTTGACCCCTTTCAAACACCAAAGCTCCGCTGCACGTTCGGGGGATCGATAGCCTGAAGCCATTTTGCTCAGGGTTATGCTTCAATTCTGTTTCCCACTTGGACAGTTTTCCTCTGAAGCTCTCTAGTTACATCATGCGAGCAAGTATGACAGAGTAGTGAGTGCATGCAACAGTGACCCTTCAGTATATGTGGGCTGCCGGTGAAACACGAAGGGAAAAATATGACCGTTGCTTGGAGCTCTCGCGACGCAGAGGGCGACGCGAGGGTCTCGGGGCTCCCGCACCGGCGAGAGGCTGCTGGCGCTGGATTCTCTTCGCCGGCACAAGTGGTGTCGTCGGCGAAACCGTTCGGCTCCAGATTCTGGGCTCTCTCGTCGGAGTTTGAGGACTCAGACGACGAGATCTGGGAGGTTGGGGGCGCGACCGAGGAGCTCGTCGGGGTGCGGGGCGTCGGGTCGCCGCCGTCCTCGAGGACTCTTGCTGATTTCCTGGGGTTGGCGCTGGAGGAGGGTGGGCTCGCCGGTCGCTCTGAGTGCCACCGGAGTTCACCCAGGCCGTGCTCGCCGGTGAGGGGCCCTGCTCCTCTGTCCTCCACTTCGGATTTTCCGCCGCTCCCGGGGGCTAAGGTCTATCCCCGCGGCGGAGATTCGTCGGCAGCGCCCCTGTTCAAGCTGCAGGTGGGGGATTGGGCCTTCGAGGTACCGGCGTCGTCATCACCGTCGGCGGCCAGGGGAGTTCTCTCGCCGGCGGCGCCAGATCGGGTTGGGGCTTCCGCCACCGCGGTACGGGGCGACGTGGACGAGTGTTGTCCACGCAACTCCGAGCTGGTGCGGGCCCCCCGGATCAGTGAGCCTGTTCCGTCGGTGGTGGGAGTGGATGCCAGGCCTCCTTCGGCCCAGCGCTTTGGCAAGGCCCAGTCTGGTAAGCCCATTCCCGGGCCTGCCCGGTTAGGCCTGTTTTTCTCCAGAGTATATAAGTGGGCGTGGCGTCCGGTCGAAACCCTAGACGCCACTCTCTCCTTCCCCGCCTCCATTTCAGATCTGCAGCGTGCGGCTCTACCTCCGTTCCACTCGCGCGTGTTTCTGCTCTCTTCTCCACCCCCGCCCATGGATCGCGGTCGTAGGGACGACCGGGACAACTGGGACAACTGCCAGAACCTCAAGAGACCCTTCGAGGAAACTTTGCCGCTAGAGGAGCGCAGGGTGGACTCTCTTTCTGAATCCGAGCTACGCATCTTGCTGGAGCGCCAGATCGATGCTAATCGTCGCCGAGGGCGACAAGGTGACAGATCCCCTCCGCGCCTCTTGGATTCCGGTCGTTTCGAGGCCGATTCCGGCCGTTTTGCTCCTGGTCCTGCCTACCCGAGAGCCGGGGGTGGTGGGAAACCGGTGAAGCGTAAGGTGGTGTCCAGCAAGCCAAAGCCGCGTCTGGTGTCGGACACGCCGGCTTCGTCCTCGCAGCTTCCATCTCATGGGACTTCCTCGCAATCCGACGTGCTCGAGGTTGAGCCCGTGGCGTCAAAGCCCGTTATCACCTGTTTCAACTGCTCCTTGCCGGGGCATTACCAGTCAAATTGCAAGGCCCCGCCTCACTGTGCCCTGTGCGACGTTGACGGCCACACCACGGCCATGTGTCCGGCGGCTACCAAGCAAGCGGAGGTCAAGTGGTTTGGTTTTGCCATAGATGGGAAGGGTTTCTATGCTATGGATAACGTGCCACCGCTGCCATGTGCTCAGCCGGCCAATCTGGCCTTCGTGTTAGTCGATGACCCAAGGGCCAACGAGCAGGTACTTGAGGAAGGACTGAAACTGTTGGTCTGTGAAGACTGGAATTGGCAGGTCCGGAGGTTGAGCGAGACAGACTTCTCGGTGGTGTTCCCCACGCCGGACAGCCTCAAGCTCTGCAAGAACGCTGCAGATCTGGCACTCCCTGGCAGCCGGATCAGGATCATTGTCCTTGACTCGATCAACAACCCCTTGGGTGCCCCTCCACCCCTTTCAGCTGTCTGGGCTAAAGTTCTAGGTGTGCCCCCTTGCTTGCTGGAGCCAGAGCGGCTCAAAGCGGCAATGGGTATGGTGGGGAAACCCTTGGCGGTGGATGCTGTCTCTCTCAACAAGGAGCCCAAGGAAGTGCTGATGTAGTTTCAGATCCATACCACTGAGCTTCACAAGATGGTGGTGCCGCTCTATGTCAATGGTAAAGGATACCGTGTGGAAATCGTGCCTGTGGGGAGGAATTCTGCTCAGGGTTCGGTTCCTCCGCCCCCTCCAAGCAATCCAGACCATGACTCTGACAAAGATGATGAAGAAGACCCTGACGCGAATGATCAGAACGATTCCGACGCTCACTGGAAAAGGAAGAAGCCTAGGACTGCTGATCCCCCTGCTGTGCTCGAGCCAAAGGACAAGGGTCCGGCTGGCCAACAATCAAGCTCCCTGCATAAATCCAGGCCCAAGAAAGCAGGGGTTAAGCCCTCAAAGAAGAACACTTCCAGTGCCCCAGTCGCCCAGAAGAATACCAAACGTGTGCCCTCCCCGTCCTCTGCCCCAGCTCCGTCCATTAGTCAATATGGCTCAAACCTCCATGCAGGCCCATCTTTTGCCGCGAAGTTGGCAGCGGCTGTGTCGCCAATCGCCATCTCGGAATCGCCTGAGCTGTCCCCAGAGGTGGATGTGCCTCATTTTTCCCCCGAGAAAATCCTCAAGCTCTCCACTGAGGACCGGGCAGATATTGGGTGGGAGAGCCCCACCAACTGGGACTTTGAGAATGAGACCTTGGCACAGCACTGCAAGAAACTCAAAGTTGGCCGGTCCTTTGCCGGGGTGGCCAAGAAGCTGGACTTGACCGCGGAAGTGTCTGCGGGCATAACTGTTGCCAAAGGGAAGCGTTCGGCGGCGGTCGCTGCCTCTCCTCTGCTTGATCCTGCATCGCCATCCAAGATCTCCAAGTCGGGATCAGCTGCTTCAACTGTCACTTCGTCGACCCCCACATCGAGCGCACGCAGGAGCGGAAGGAACAAAGGGAAGGATGCGGAGAACATGCTCTAGAAGGTTGTACGTGTGCAGGCGTCTAAGGATCCAGGTACGCTTGCTCCCTCTGCCGACTTTGTTTTGCTGTCTTCTCTTCCGGATGATCGTCTGCTTGCCGTTGCCTCAGATTCGGGGGTTGCTTTGTTGCCTGGGGTGGGTTCTGTTGGGGATCTAATCTCTCTTGTGAAAGCCAAAGAACTTGCCCAGGCTACTCTTGCGCATGCGCAAGTGTTGGCTTCCAAGCGTGCTGAAGAAGAATGCATTCGTGCGGCAGAGGCCGCATCGAACTCGACATCATCAACTAGTGCAGTTGATGCTCCTGTCTCTTCGCCTCTGGGGTGCTTGATTAATGATGAGAACCATTCTCTCCCCAAAAGCAAGTGTATGCCTGCTATCCCCAAGCCGAAGCGTGTGTCCAAGAAAGCTCTTTCCTCTCCGCTTGCTCCCAGAACCCTGAGGAAAACTCTAGCCCGCCAAGCACGGGCTTCTCCCATAGTGTCCAAATGAGAGCTCTAATTTGGAATATTCGCGGGTTTGGACGCAGAGGGCGTCGCGACCAGCTGAAAGACTTCCTTCGAAATGCGAGAGTCGACATTCTTTTCCTCCAGGAAACAATTAGGCAGGATTTTTCTCTCCAAGAGTTGGAGAGTTTGGAGATTGGGGACAAATTCTTTTGGTCTTGGCTTCCAGCCTCGGGTCACTCCGGGGGCTTGCTGGTTGGTTTTCGAGATTCATGTTTTGATATCGGGACAGTGTTTAAAGGTGAATTCCTTATCTCAACGAAAGTTGTTCTGAAAGCTTCTAGGTTTTTCTTCGAGTTTGTGGGGGTTTATGGCCCGGCCGACCATAGTCGCTCACCACTTTTCCTTCAAGAGCTGGAGGAAGTAGTGTCCAGAGCAACCTCCCCGGTACTAATCGCTGGTGACTTCAACTTAATCAGAGGTAGCGCCGACAAGAGCAACAGAAACATTGATTGGTCGAGGGTCAATATGTTTAATGATTCCATTGCTCGCCTGCAGTTACGTGAGGTTGTGCGTTCTGGGGCTCGTTTCACTTGGACAAACAAACAATTGAACCCTGTCCGCAGTGTGCTTGACAGGGTTTTCATCTCGCCCCAGTGGGAAACGGCCTTCCCCCTGCTCTCCTTGGCGGCCGAACCCAGCATTGGTTCGGATCATACGCCATTAGTGTTTGCCACTGGGACGGATTTGGCGCCCAGGGCAAGTAGGTTCTTCTTTGAGAATGCGTGGCTTTCGTTGCCAGGATTTAAGGACTTGGTTCATGCTAAATGGGGACCTATGGCCACTGCGCATGGCGCTTATTTTGATGCCATTGGTTTCTGGCACTCCCAGGTGGGTATGCTTCGCCGGTTCCTTAAGGGCTGGGGTGCTAATTTGAGAAGAGACTCGAGGCTGGAGAAGGATTCAATCCTCCAACAAATCCAAGAGCTGGATCTTGTGGCGGACGGGGTCGGGTTGAATGATGAAGGATGGGCGCTTCGTTATCACCTGGAAGAGACACTAGTTAACATCTACCAGAAGGAGGAAGACTACTGGAGGCAGCGTAGTCGTATAAAGTGGACGGTTCAAGGGGACGCCAACACTGCTTATTTCCACGCGATTGCGAATGGGCGACATCGGAAGTGTGCCATCACTTCTCTATCTACTCCGGCCGGCCCTATCACTGACCAACATGACATCCAATCGCATGTTTATGCATTTTACCGAGAGTTGATGGGCACGGAAGAACCTCATCTCATCACTCTTGTCTCTAATCTGTGGGATTTTGAGTCTAGGGTTTCTGACGAGGAGAATGCGTCGTTCGCCCTCTCCTTTTCTTCTCAGGAACTTGACGAGGTCCTTGCTCAAACTAAGATTGATACGGCACCTGGGCCAGATGGTTTCCCAGTTGCCTTTTTCAAATCATTCTGGCCTTTACTAAAACCCCTCATTCTGCAAATTCTCAATGACTTTGCCTTAGGTAGATTGGACATTTCTAGGCTGAATTTTGGTGTGCTCACTCTTTTGCCCAAAGTCCCAGGGGCGGACTCAATCAAGTTGTTTCGTCCGATTGCGCTGATCAATGTTATTTTCAAATTCATTTCCAAAGCCTATGCGATCAGATTATCACCGATAGCGCATCGTGTGATATCACCTACCCAAACAGCGTTCATCAAGGGGAGACTGATCCATGACGGTGCGCTGGCACTGCATGAAATCATTGATGAGATAAAGGTTTCCGGCCAGAGGGCCGTAATCCCGAAACTTGACTTTGAGAAAGCCTACGATAGAGTGAGCTGGGCTTTCTTGAGAGATGTGCTGTCTAGGAAGGGCTTCGAGGGCGGCAATGTTCATCGTCTGATGCAGCTAGTTACAGGGGCCCAAACTGCGATCTCAATCAATGGGGAAATTGGCCCTTTCTTTCGAAATAAAAGAGGGGTCCGTCAGGGAGACCCTATTTCCCCCTTACTCTTCAACTTCATGGCTGATGCGCTGTCAGCTATGATCGATGCAGCTTGCAACGCAGGTCATATCAAAGGGGTGGTTCCTCACCTGATACAAGGAGGAGTTACGCATCTTCAATACGCAGACGACACCATCTTACTTGTGGAACTGGACGATAATTCTCTAATTAATCTGAAATTCATCTTGATTGTCTTTGAAATTCTGTCCGGCCTGAAAATCAACTTCCTCAAGAGTGAGGTAATTGTGATGGGGGCCCCTCAAGAGGTGCAAGCCAGAGTGGCAAATGCACTAAATTGCAAGCAGGGCTCTTTCCCCTTCACCTATCTTGGTTTCCCTATTGCTGACAGACAATTGTCCATCTCTGATTGGGAAAACTTGGTGGGTAAGGTTGGTCATAGAGTTGACCCTTGGCAAGGCCGGTTCATGTCTTCGGCTGCTCGTTTAACTTTGATAAATTCATCACTCTCCAGCCTAACTTTGTATGCAATGGGCCTCTTTCTGTTAGCTGATGGCATTCATGCATCTTTTGACAAGATCCTAGCTAGGTTTTTCTGGGAAGGGATCTCAGACAAGCGCAGCTATCACTGGGTTAACTGGCCGGAGGTCTGCCGCCCCAAAGACCAAGGTGGTCTGGGAATTATTAACTCGAGAGTTTTCAACGCCTCCTTGATGAGTAAGTGGATTTGGAGAATATTCAATCCTGCTGAGCATCACAATCTCTGGTTCAAGTTGCTTCGGGCAAAATACTTCAATGTGGACAACATCTTCGCCAGAAACAGCCAGGGTGGCTCGCAGTTCTGGCGAAGCCTTCATAAAATCAAGCACCTGTTCAAACTTGGGGCGAAATTTGCCCCTGGCAATGGGGAAAAGATCTTTTTTTGGACTGACTGGTGGCAGGGGGAGGGCCCCCTGGCACTCAGATTCCCTCGGCTTTTTGATATCTGCAGCTCTAAAACTATCACTGTTGCTCAAGCCTTCCCCATTTCTCCTGCCTCGATTCAGTTCAGACGTTCGTTTGGGCTTGAAGAGGTCCAAGCCTGGGAGCGTCTTGTGCAGGAACTCAATCATATTCATCTTTCTGTTGAGTGTGATCTCGTGTCTTGGGCCCTCGAACCTCATGGAAAATTCACGGTTTCCTCGTTGTATAGGAAAATCAATCAAGGCCCCAGTCTTCCGCATGAAAAACTTCTCTGGAAATCGAAACTTCCCCTAAAAATCAAGATCTTTCTCTGGCAGATGGCCAAGGGGAAGATGCCAACAAATGAACAAATTCATAGGCGCCATGGTAGGTCTAATGGGCAGTGTGCCCTATGCGGACAAATGGAATCCATCAACCACATATTCTTTTCGTGTGTTTTCGCTCGTCTTTTGTGGAGTGGAATTAGAGAAGCCTTTGGCGTTCAGTGGAACCCTACTTCTCTTGCTGATTTCCTTGTAATTCTACAGCAGCTTACCCCTATTGTGCGACAAGCTTTCTGGATTTTATTTGCAGCACAAAGTTGGGCCCTCTGGCTAATTCGAAACAAGCTTACCATCGAGAACTCATTTCCCAAACAACCTGCTGATTGCTTCTACAAAACCGCATTGTTTCTGCAGCTTTGGAGGCCTCTGCTGAAGGAGAAGCACGTTGACAAGATGGACACCATCATTGGAGCTCTTCGCACTTTATATCGCCAGACTAGAACTACCCAAACTCAAGAACTCTCTGCTACCGCTTAATTTCTCAGTGTTAAACTCGCTAAGTGTGTGTCTGTGTGTGGCGCGCAAGACAAGTGTTGTCTTGTGAATTTCGCCTGTGCTTGACTGTTGTATCGAACCTTTTGTCTTGCTTTTATGACGGCTTTATTAATTTAAAGTCGGGCAGAGATGCCTTTTATCTAAAAAAGTTACATCATGCATGGATCGATCACACACAGACCGATATGTCCATCAAGCCCAGGCGCCAGTGTCGTCGCACGAGGAGGCAGTCAAACTTGTCTGTGTTTGATGCACCAACTTACTTCAGCCAAAACTTTACAGCAGTCAGCAGTAGCAGCTCTCTCGCTTGTACCAGTTTTCATTGTTCCGGACCAACTTTGCTACATGCATGGTCGGTCTTCGTGTCTCTCACCCATTGCCTGGTAAATTTGGCTCGTTTCCTTTCTGTTCGTCATGATGCAGCCTTAAAGTGCACTAGTCGTAGTACTGGTAGGACCAATCATTACATTGCCCTCGTGTGCTTCCACGGTTAAACATGTTCTTAGTGGTTGAAATGTATACTTTGCTGTAGAGATCATAATTTAGATTTTGTGACTATTTCCGAGACGGGCAAACGAGATTACTCTCAGAGTCTTCTTAACCGACTTTCTGGCGGTACCGACTTTCAGTGGTTTTCTCGTCCGCCGCGTGGTAGATCGGGTGGCTTACTTGTTGGCGTCCGCGTTGACACCTAGACCTCCGTGTAAACGGTCATTCAAGTTTGAACTTGGATGGTTACATAGAGAGAGGTTCCACGATATGGTTAAGAATATTTGGGTAAGACCGGTTGCGGGACCAACACCCATTGTAAGGTGTAACAATAAGATGCGTGCTATGTGCAAACACCTTTCTGGCTGGGCAAGTAATGTAACCAGTATTCTTAAAAAAGAAAAGTTTCTTCTTTCATCGGTCATTGATGATCTTGAGGCTCTTGCTGATATTAGGCCGCTATCTTTACAGGAGATTGAACTAAAAAGCCAGTCTAATGCACAATTAGTCGGTCTTCTTCACGATGAGGAGCTCAAATGGTATCAAAGATCAAAGGCTCAATTCATTCTAGATGGGGATTCAAATACTAGATATTTCTATGGTGTCGCTAATGGCAGACCAGGAAAAAATGTATTCATTGTTTAGTACAAGATGATGGGATGATTGAAGGCCATGAGCAACTCAAGTCTTATATCACAAATTACTATAAAAGCTTGTTTGGGGAACTAGAGGAAGGTAACTTCTCAATAGATCAAACCTGAACCGTGGATATACCCCAAGTCTCCGTAGAGGAAAACAACCTATTTACTACTCCTTACTCCGAGGAAGAAGTAAAGAAGGCGATTTTCCAAATGGAACACAATAAGGCACCAGGTCCGGATGGTTTTCCTGCTGAGTTTTATCAAACTTTCAGGGATACTATCAATGTGGACCTTCTAGAGATGTTTTGCGTTCTTCACGCAAGACAACTAGAATTATTTCATCTAAATTTTGGTGAGGTTATCTTGTGACCCAAAATTAGTGAGGCAAAAAGGATACACAATACAGACCTATCTTCCTACTAAATGTGAGTTTCAAGATTTTGACGAAAGTGGCCACCATTAGACTGAATACGGTGGCTGAACATGTGGTTCAACCTTCGCAAACTGCCTTTATGCAAGGAAGAAACATTCTAGATGGTGTTGTTATCCTACATGAGGTAGTGCACGAACTTCATACAAAGAAGTTGAATGGGGTGATTCTGAAATTAGACTTTAAAAAAGCTAATGATAAAGTTAAATGGTCTTTTCTCCTACAAACACTACGGATGAAAGGTTTTTCACCTATGTGGCGTACATTGATCAATAACTTCGTGTCTAGAGGTAGTGTAGACATCAAGGTCAATGATGATACTGTCCACTACTTTCAGACTAGGAAGGGTCCGAGACATGGTGATCCTTTATCACCCATGTTATTAAACATTGTGGCTGATATGCTCACTATCATGATTGAACGCGCAAAGCTAGATGGCCAAATTGAAGGTGTGATTCCACATCTAGTTGATGGTGGTTTACCAATCCTTCAATATGCCAATGACACAATTCTTTTTATGAACATGATCTTGAGAAGGCTCAAAACCTTCAATTAATTCTAGCGACATTCTGGCAACTTTTGGGTCTCAAGTTTAACTTCCATAAGAGTGAGTTTTTTTTGTTTCAGTGAGGGCCAGGATGAGGCTAGCCAATATGCCGATTTGTTTGGATATGGGCAATTCTAGTTTCCTAATCAGTATTTGGGGATTCCGATTCATTATCAGAGACTGACAATTGCTAAATGAAAAGCTGTCGAGGAAAGGCTATAGAAACTTTTAGTAGTTGGAAAGGGAAATTTCTATCTTTAGGAGGGACATTGTACTCATTAATTTAGTACTTACTAATATGGTATTGTATATGATATCTTTCTTCTATTGACAAAAGGAGTCTTGCATAAGCTCGACTATTATCAGTCTCGATTCTTTTGGCAAGGAGATAGCGAGAAAAAGAAATATTGTACGACACAAATGTGATACCATTGCTACTGTAATGGCTACCTCACCTCCGAATATGACGTTCATGTAAGATTTAATTGGAGCTAGACTAGCTGCTTGGAATACCTTATTTTAATGTTTGGATTCTGTTTAGCTCTCCAAAGGGTCTGACGTATTTTGTTGGAAAACCAAGAAAATGGCATTTTTTCTATAGATTCTTTATACAAAGCAATTCTTCAATCAGATATACCAGTTGATAACAACAAGAAGATTTGAAGATAAAGGTACCTTTAAAAACCAAAATTTCGGATGGTATCTTCGTCGACGTGTAATCCTAACCAAATACAATCTTGCTAAGAAAAACTGGCATGGGAGTACTATATGTGTGTTCTGTAATCAAGATGAGACTATTAAACATCTACTTTTCCAATGTCGCTTTGCCAGATCTATATGGTCAATCATCCAAGTAGCTTCCAACCTGTATCTCCCGACTAGTGTTGCCAACATTTTTGGACATTGGCTTCATCGTATTGATCTCAGGTTTAGAACGCTTATTAGGGTGGGAGCGTTAGCCGTTATATGGTCACTTTTGCTGTGTAGAAATGACAAAGTGTTTAATGATAAGAATTGTTCTCTCTTGCAAGTAATCTACATATGTACCAGTATGCTCTGTTTGTGGTCACCTCTTCAGCGACTGGGGAATCGAGACCTATTTATGGAGGTATGTACACAATTAGAGGCTACAGCGAGGGACACTTTTTTCCTACATGGGTGGTTGCATAATCTACGGATTGGCCCACCACCATCTCCTTAGGCAAAGTACAATTGCTCGAAACGATATGAACTTTGCCTTTTTAGCTTGTTTTGAGACTTCTGGACGGATGTGTGCATCCTAGTTATGCAGAGGCTGGGTGTAATGCTTGAATTTTTTTTAGTAATAAAGTGCCCATTATAAAAAAGAGAGCTCGTATGTCTCTGTATCTCACTAGTATAGATCAGACCTTTTAAGGCTGTCGTCTGTGCTGTGAAAGATTGCTTACAAGCTGGTGTACACGATTAGAGGCTACAGCGAGGAACACTTTTTCCCTACATGGGTGGCTGCATAATCTATGGATTGGCCCATCACCATCTCCTTAGGCGAAGTACAATTGCTCAAAACGATATGAACTTTGTCTTTTTAGCTTGTTTTGAGACTTCTGGACGGCTGTGTGCATCCTAGTTATGCACAGGCTGGGTGTAATGCTTGAATGTTTTTTAGTAATAAAGTGCCCATTATAAAAAAGAGAGCTCGTATGTCTCTGTATCTCACTAGTGTAGATCAGACCTTTTAAGGTTGTCGTCTGTGCTGTGAAAGATTGCTTACGAGCAGGCATGCCCTTATGTGGGCACAACACAAACAGATTACAGAAACAAACTGTCAGCATATCTATCACACATGGACATTCATTGTATAATCGTCACTACTATCTCACATGGTGTGTGCATTCATTCCGCGATGCTTCACATATTTTAATAATTTCTTATTTTCTAGTCCATTAGTGACTTGGATGCATCATTAATCGTGTGTAGACTATTTCCAAGGTTGCCTAATTGTATTCCATTCCCCGTGTGCGCTCTCACGCTTTCCTCCGGCCTTCCACGTGCGCGTTGGCGATGGTGTCGCTTCCTTGGTCAGTCGAATGAAATCCGGCACCATCGTGCTTACACTGATTAGCAAATTAATGTAACGGTGTTCATATAAACTGATTAACGCACTATAAATCGTAAGATTGACTACAAGATGAGATCAGCACACAGTCCTTATGTTCTCCCCTTGATCTCTCCATCGTTCCACTGCATGGCAATCTAGAGACCAAAAATAACCTGTAATGGTCTCCGTACCCTGGAGCAGGCTCTACTACTACATTGAACAAGGCATGGACTTCAAGGTGATGGTCGCCCTCCGCGCAACAACCGAAGAGAGGTGGATCTATCGCGTGTAGCAGGGGTTTTTTGATGGTGCACTGGAGAATTCTTAGTGTGTTGGTCTGAACTGCGAGTACACAAATGCAATGAGAAGATTAAGCAGAGAAGCCTTTCGCCAGAGAAGAAGAAATACACCGCCTGCCTGCAACTGTATGTGGCGTACAAGACTCTAGTCTTCCAGATTTGTCACACGGATGTAGTGTTGGAGCTCCTAAGGGAGTTCTTGCGCAAGGATGAGATAATGTTTTGGGGTGGGGCAATCCATCATGATGTTTAGATGCTGGATTACTATGTAGTCACCATTATAGGGGGATCCAAAGGGAGATTCCCAACCCAACACGCAACTATACTCCATGTTTATATGATTTGGCGAATGCATATATTGAGACACAACTTTTGAATACAGATCTGAAGATAGCATCGATCAGAATAGATGGATGAGACGATATACCCTTGAGCTATGATCAAGTCAAATATGTCGCCTTGGATGCTCGTCTAGACTTCGAGATTGCTAGGAAATGCTTTCAGATAGCTCCTCTTGAATAAATATATAATTGAATGAAGTTTGTATGAATTTATCATTGAATGAAGTTATTGGCATAAAATTGTGGGAACAAAGCACATCAAAATAATATGCAAACAACTTTAGTGCATAGCAAATGGGTTTCCTATCACTAATCATACACGATGATCTCTACCATACACCATTAGTTTCCCGTCCGTGCTCGATGGACATCATATCAAACAGTTTTATTATCAAAATCGTATGTGATGAATCACTTCACAAATGGGGAGTTTCCACAAAATTGTTGGCATATTATTTTGAAGTTTTTTATTCCTGAAATTTTATGAAATGCGAACTCTGAAAAATGTTTTGCTTTGGGCGTCGATTTTAGTTCATGCTACAAAATGTCTTGCACTTTCTTCCCGCCGATGACATCACCACAATGCCTCCGTGTGAATCTACTCGAGCTTACATTGATCTCGCGTCCTCTAATTCAGATGAGGAGCATTCCTGATAGTTACCGCCACACGGTGTTGTCAGCAGTTTCCCGTCGGCAGGTTTGACGATGCGACTCACGAGATGTGGATGACCTCCACAGCAAGGCGCAAGGCTGCCTAGGAGGCTCGGTCAATGGCCTCATCGTTAGGATGCAACAACCATTTTGCCCCCAAGGGAGCACCGCTTGACAGCGAAGACGCATCAAGCAGCTCCGGCTCCCACGAGGGTGCCACAGACAAAGTGATCAACGTCTCTTTTGTAGATGAGGAGGACATTTAATTTTTTACTTCAGTTTCATTAAGTAGGCCCTAAGTATGTATGTAATGTCAAGCTAGCAACTGGAAGGGCATCCATGTTTTATTGGAGCTGCTTCAGACCAAGGCCAAAATATTATTAACGATTGAGTTTTGTTACAGGAAGGTCAACCATGTTTGATTGGAGCCGCTTCACACCGGGTATGGCTACTTGTTCAAAGGGGTATGAGGTACTCCAGGTTTTGTGTCTTGAGATATTATGTATATGAGTCAGGTGCGATAGAAGCATGACGAGAATACACGTGGTTCTAGCCTTCATGTTCAGCGGCATGAGACATCATGATATTGTGTCAAGAAGGTGATGCACACATGTAAGATGCTTATGATGGGGGCAATGGAACTCCTTACCTTGAAAGAGCTGAGTCTTAAAAAAACAACACAAAAGAAAAAAAAAGATAAAAAGAAACAAAGGAAGAAGAAAAGGTAAAAAGAGGGAATAAGAAAGCTTAAGTGACCATCTAGGAACACAAGATTTGTAGCTTTGTTCATCATAATATTTAGCGCATGCATATTCATCTTATATTATCTTTATGATCATTGATATATTTGTGCTGCTACTTAATGATCATTCATGCTCTAACTTTATAATGTGTCAATATATCTAACTTGCATTTTCAAGTTGCAGCAATCATATATTGAATACGTGTGGTTATTGGTGAGTTAATAAACTAAAAAGCACATGTCTTTTACCTTCTTGCCTGAGGACAAACAAATATTAAGCTTGGGATTTTGATGCATGTAAAATGCATCCATGATCTTTGTAGTTTATTAGGTCATATTCTTATACATGTGATAGTTTATTAAGGACCTGGACATGTTTTCCATTAAATCCTAGGATTTTGTAAACAATCCTATTTTATTTAGTTTTAAAACTGCGAAGCAGATTTCCTTATTTTTGCATGTTTTTGACTTTTAGGGACCTTCGAGACGTCAAACAAACCTGATGTTTTTGCCACATCATTTTTTAGGAAACTAAGGACCATGAGAAGAACAAGTCAACGGGGAATGCCACGATGTGGGAAAGAGCAGGCACCACACAAGCAAGAACCTGGGCCGCATGGTGGGGCCCACTTCCCCCTTGTGGTTCCAATCGATGCAAACTTCATCTTGACGGAACCATCTTTACCTAAAACCACTTATAAAAGGGACCCCATGCGATCTCGTGATGGGGTAGGGAAGGAACACGAAATACAGAATACGGACCCGCGGACTATGAGGAAAGGAGCAGTGACGCTGCGAGAGCCACATCTGGTTGCCCATTCTATTCCATCGACATCATCTCCTTCAGCACCATGATGAAGATGGTGTAGTTCATCCCTGGACTATCGGATAGTGAAGTAACTTTTATCAAACTCTCTCTTGTGCTTCAATGATAAGAGTTACATGAGTCGCCTATTATGATTGTGACAATATATGTATTACCACTGTGGTGGATCTTTTATTTATGAGATGATTTATGAGATGCAAAGATGTTATTGTCTCTCATGTATGAGTAGATGTATATGTTACCTTGTTCTTGTATGCTTATTCTATTCAACTAGTATGATGGAGCTTGTGAGGGGGGGGGGGTGCATTAGTTAGAGTAATCTGGTAGTGAGCTTGGAGAAATGACATTAGTCTTCGAGCTTCTATAGTTTTTACCTTTCTATGATTTTCTCACTAGGGAGAATGGTTAACCTTGCATAATACACCTAGCAACAAAAAGGGTGCCTTGTTAGAACGGATGGATAGTGTTTTCAACATCATGTTACAGTTCTTAATGCAATACTCCGTTAGTTCTTAAATTTTGCTTGAGGTTGATTCCCTTGTCAAATGAGTATTAGGGAGTTGTGTATCAACTCTATGCTAAAATGTGATACCCTTATCAATGACATCTTATGTATTTGCATGCTCTTAATTTGTCGTTTGTGCTTCATCACCACCATAAGAAAAATACTGGTTACTAATTCCTTTTTATTTTGTAAACTTGCAAGCTGTGTGTGTTTGTCAAACACCACAGTAAGTTGGGGACACAAAAGTATTATTCTTTTGTGCAGGTTGTTTGAGGAGTGTGGAGAAAGAACCACATTTTCTTCCCTGAGAGTTCCATATAAATCCTCGTGTCACCCTTGTGGGGAAAACTTCTCTTGCTACATCACTCTGCACTTGGAGTTCTAACAAGTCGCACTTAAAAAGTAGAATTGCTGCTATCAGTATGGGGACACATAAGATGATGAACGCTGCAGAATTCATGCCACTAGTAAATTTTTAAACAAGAAATTATTATAGTGGATAAGAATCAAATGTCAAAACTACACAGGTAGAGGAAATTAGAATGCTTATTTATATATATAAGTACTAATTCTCTACTTAATCTTGATAAATGTACCACAAATTAATTAATATCTATCTTGTAAAAACTTGCTAGCGACCCCACAGTTAATGATAATCAATCATGTTTTGGAGCATACATAGTTGCAGCCATACAAGTCTATCAAAGGCAGCTGTAGTGTTCATCCATATCAGCTGAAGTGCAGCCACGCCACCTGCCAGCTGCTAGAGCTTGAAGATTGAAGCTTAGTGTACTCCTCTTTTTGTTTTTAAAATTAATAGGAGCCTAGCTTGGCCTCTGCATCAATACACACATCCTTAAATTTATGCAGAGTTTAAAGTGTCAAGGTTTATATCTTAAGATCCCATAGAGTGGCAACACAAATCAGTAATCTAAACAAATGAAAAATATATATATATATATATATATATATATATATATATATATATATATATATATGCATCTTGAAGATTTTTAGAATGCAGCCAACCACCCTAGTTAAATATAGCTAGTACAACCGCCGGCAGCTGATTGCATCCATTATCAATATGTTCCCATTGATCCACATGGAGGATATAAGATCACAAGTGTATCGACAAAGCAAGCCCTGTGACTAACCCACAAAAGGTTTGGGTTTGCAACTATGTTGAAAACCACATCGTTTCGACAATTAAGCTTATGTATAGTTCTTTAATTTCAATCGTGTTGTTGGCCTCAAAACATTGACGATTAGTGTTGTTAAAATCCCTATAGTTTTTAATATTGACAATTTAAACATGGACTTAGGGATCCAACACACAGTTTCTCCCATTCAGTTGAGCCATATATTTGGGGTTAAAAAGGTTATTTCCACAAGCAACTCTCGGCCATGATCCAAGTACACGAACGATCAAAGCTTTTGGACTCACGAAAAATGTTTAGGTTGATTGTTTGTTAGAAGCAATATGGGCTCAGTGTTTGTTGTGTATGGAAAATGCATGGCAGACACTGTTCAGAACACGGCAAACCCTCTATGGTGTGGAAACACATGATAGCTTTTCTAATGGAGAAGGGACTCTGCCGACTGTTTTGGACGTGAGACACGACAGAGTCCTTAATCCTGTGTTTTTCCTATGCATTCGGGAAAAAAATTTAACTTGACGATACCACGATGCTGACGAAGCAATATGTTTGTTTTGTGTACGCGCTGGGTACAGAGTAGAGTCTCGGTCACGTGTGCACGCCTTTGTCGTGTGTCTCTATGGACCGACATCCTCGTATGCCTGCTCATTTCCGTTCGGGCAGGGTCTGCCATGTGTCCTAATTTTTTCCATGTGCTGGGCCTAGTGACATCGACAATGTTGTCATTTGGCACACTCCTAATATTTAACAATTTTTTTGGGGTCTACTACATGTCATTTCTTTTTAGACTCGCCACGAAGGCTGTGAGGGGAGTTTTTGCGCCGTGTTATTTCATGAGGGTCCCTGAAAAATCATAACTGATTCAAGAAAACTAGTACAACATGAAATCTTCGTGTGGTATCCATTTTATGTGACCTGTTTTAATGAAAAAAATATCAAACTTGAGATTCGGCAATTACCCTGCGAAATCCTTTACAAAAGTGACCGATTAGAATGATTTGTGAATAGTACATTACCATGTGTTTTTGAAGAATACACACGGCAAAGTTTAGAGTCTTTTTTTTTTGACAATCAATACCCCATATATTCATAATAACAAATAGTACATGGTAGAGATACACAAGCTGACTTCAACTATTACAAAATAAAGTCCAAAAAAACTAGCAAATCTTTGAGGTCTTCAAATTCTTTCTTCTTCCATGACACAATCTTGTACTTCCTTGGAGACAGCCGAAGATAGGTACAAAACCATAGACCTGAATATACCAATGAAGATTCTCCCATAATTTTAATTTGATCCACAATGCCAAGGCTATGTGCACGCGTGTAACTATTAAAGTAGTCAATCACCATCGGCAAGAGTACCAACACCAGTATGCCAGGGAAAAGCAACCGAACAGCCTTATCGACGTTGTTGGAGAGCCATGGGTATGAATCACCATTGTCGAGGATATAGCAATCGGGATAAATATTGCGAGGACAAACATCCCCGTGGCAACCATGAGAAAAGATCCAAGATCGATCCAGCAAAGCAAGATCTGAAGGACCATACCTAGATAACTTTAATCTTCCAATACCATCATTGACGCCAGGAGAAAGATCTCATCGTTGAAAGATGGGCCAAAGATCGATTATTGTAGATGATGCCATCTTCATTGATGTGAGGACCAAAGAAGACTTTGTGTGCTAGGTATATACACATGGCAAAAACAGTGGGTGGGGAAATTCACAGGAAAAAGTAGTGGGCGGGGCAACTTAGCTAGAATCTAGAGAATAATCATTGCCGTTGACAAGGTTCTAACTTGGCAATGCCCATGTTTAAGGGCTTTCGATTCATGGAGCATATGTGGGCGCTGGCGGATTCGACGGCTTCAGACAGTAACAGGATGCACGCGACAGTTTACCTAGGTTCGGCCTCCGGAGGGTATAGACCTACATCCTGCTTGTCTGATCTTGTATTGCTGGCATAGTTGTTACAATGGTGCGCAGATGAGATCTGGCGAAAGTGGAAGAAGAGGCGTGTGCTAGCCTATGCACGTGGGATCTATGCATGATCAGAGATAGATTCTCCCCTTCTTGGCCGCCCCTCCTCGCCCTTATATGGGGGGTGAGTTCACGGGATCCGGTCCAAGTCGGTTACATGTGTATGCGAAACCTAATTATTCTTGGGCTTCTTGGGCTTCAAGTGTCCATCTTGTTATTGGGCTGTAGCAGGTATGCCAATGATGAGGACCTGGGGGGTCGTTCCCTCGTCAGCCGTGTACCCTTCATAGTACACGTGGCAATCTTCGATCGTCGTAACAGCTCCATCAAGTGCGGACACTGTGTCCATGTGTCCTAGAGCACTTCCGTTTGCACATGATTTGTCGTGTATTTTTGTAACGTTTGTTGTGCACAGGATATTTTTATGTGCTTTTGTAACGGAATGTCGTGACCAAAAGTTTGCCCTGTGCTTTCGGAGCTAATTGCTACGTGTCCTAAATTTATCATCTGTCGTTTTTGTGGTGACCTAGCATACCACCGCATGTGTAGTATGCAAGTCCTTGACGTAACACCAATGAAACACCGTCCACTAGTATTATATCGATCAGAGTGGTACAACAGAAACATCGCAGGTCCAAGGTAGGTCTAAAGGATTACAATTTTCATCATACAGAAGATCTTTAGAACCTTCTCAACAGGTAGAGGTTTAGTCCTGGCGACTACAATCAAGAAAGAACACAAGGAAGACTAAACTATAACTAATGCAGCTGGCTTGCTACAAAGCTATAGAAGTACCCTAACTACTTAGGTTCTAGGATTAGGGAGTTGGCTCCCTTCTATTCCTATTCTAGTTTTCCACCAAGCTTAGTATAGTGTCGACTCCAATGATAGCTTCCACCTTTGATCAAAGACTTCTTCTTCACCTTCGGTTCATTGGAATTGCCTTCTCATGATGCCTCCAATCTATGCAAGGGTTAAGAGGGAGTGGGGTGAGTAACGAGTGTTACCCAGCAAGTTCATAGGGGAAATAAGGTGTTTATGCACTAACTACAGCCTTAGACCAAAGAGTCATTTGACAATACAAGTTTTCGTAAACATTTCTTCAAGAGTTTGCTTTTATTCTGAAAACTATGCCCTCCAGTCTTCACAGGTTGACCAGAGCTTCGATGGGTTGCTTTCCTACCATGTTCGTTGTTTCTTCCTGGAACAAGGAGTATCCAGATACTTTCTTACACTCTACAGAGGTAGTCACTTGTACTCATAAGAGATCAAAGCCTTGCTGCTCAACCAGGCGAGTCTTTCCTATCCACACTTCCTTGGTGTGGGGCCCAGTCGATGATCCAAGCTAATCACAATCCTTCTATGCGACCCCGCATACCCACCCTTTTGTAATTACCAGTAAAAGTCTTTTCCCAAATTTTAGGGCCTCTCCCCTTACCAGACCTGGCCTTAGGTCTTTTCCCAATTGTTGGGCCTCTCCCATTACCAGCCTAATTACAATCCATCATAGACACTGGGCACCATGGGAACTAAGGGGTCCCACCACTACTGCAACCCAGCAGGAAGCAGCTACGGTGTGGTACATCCGGTTATATGTGAAAGGAAGTTGGTACAGCTGAGTAGTCCATCCCTCAACAGATCCTATTTATGGTTGACCGTTATTTACGGTGCTAGAATCACTGACGACATTGGTTATTAATCCTAGGTGAACTTTCCAGTTGCAGTGGGACCTCCACCATCCACATATATCATACCATGGTCCCATTGCCCACCATCCTAGGGCAACATTCATTCTGGTTGAAACCACTATTCCATATCAATTATGAAAAGAGAACTTTTTCTTTAAATGCAGTAGTGATACGATATATATATATAGCTTTGCAAGTAATTTGATAAAAAATACTTCAAAGGCATCAACAAGAGTGAACTTGCCTTTTTGACTGCAAGATTATGCAAGTCAAGGTCTTCGATACGTAAGAAATCCAAATCCTGAAATAGCATCATCATCCGATAGGGATGATGTTAGAAGATTGCAACATGATATGCATAATACATGCTATGCATCGTTCTAAGAGTAACCTAACCCCGATGATTTGTTATTATTGAGTTGTGGTGACTTCTTGGGATGTGTTGCACTTTTAAGTTCAATTGCACACACAAGGTTATTATGGGTTTTAAGTTAGTTGGCTATCCTTCATAAACAACAGAACAAAGCTTAAAACAAGAGTTAATGTGTTAGGGTTTTCCATGGTTGGTGATTACTGCAAAATACTAGCAATAAGGTGGGGACTTGAAAGTAACACTTTTAAGTTGTAGCTTATGATTATCAATCAATTGATTGACCATGCAAAGTTGAAGTAAAGTATGTTACATAACAATACTTAATTTGTCTTTTAGGGTTGACAACAATCTTAATATAAATCAGGGATTTATCTTAATGCTAAAAGGAAATGATTTGATGATTAAGTTCAAGATACTTTAAAAGAATAACTTTTAAAAACATATTTCTTAATATTTAGTACTTAATTTCATCTTGAGTTATGAGATTTTCATCGTAGGACTCTAGGTAATTATTACTAAGACATGATTTCTTTTACTACTATTTGATAGGGTTTAGTTCATAACTCTTTAAGTAGTTGTTTATTGGGATTTCTATTTTCGTGCCCTTGGGTCCTTAGTTGTACTCAGTTTTCCCCAGCTCCTTAGTTTTTCCTCAGTTTTGCCCAAGCCCTTGTCTGAAACCCTCACAAGGAGGTCGGACGGAAGGAATCCCGTTCAGTTGACCGTTCCGTGCTGATGAGTAGGGCCGCGTCATGTGGGGCCACGTCGTGTGGGGCTGGTAGAAAGGGACCGCGTGGGACTGGACGACACCGTGTTTGGTCATACGAGCGGAGCTGGGGCCGTCGCGTGTGGGGCCATAGCGTGTGGAGCCGTGTGGGTCCGGGACATGGGCACGAGTTGTTTCTGTCTCTTTCGCCCAGATTAGCAGTTTTCAATGCACCTTTTTCCTCTCTCTCGCTCGATCTCATTCATTCTTGATTGCCCAAATTGGTAGCAAATCTAGAGCAGCTTCTCCTTCTGTTTCTTAACGCCATTCATTTCTTTATGCCTTCATTTTTACCCAATCAGATACTCCCTCTGATCCATATTACTCTTCACTAATACGGATGTATCAACCACTAAAATGTGTTTAGATACAACCACATTAGCGAAGAGTAATATGGATCGGAGGGAGTAGGAAATCTAGGGTACAAATCCAGAGAAAATATACGATAAGCTGCATACAGCAGCCAACATAGCATAGATAACAGTAGCTACCGACCGAGATCCAACATAAGCTACAATTTACATGAATGGGATTAAGCTTGGAGGCTGCGCAGGTGAATCCCAAGTGCTTTGTGTTTGGCCATGAACGCATGCACTTTCACGGTCGTTCCAACTCTAGCGCCGCCAATGGCTCTGCCAATGGATTCAGCATGGTTCACCAGGCAGTTGAAGTCGGTGGCGCGGAGCCTCCTGGTGCAGAAGGGGCACCTGTAAATGCCTCGAGCAAAGTGGCGATCGTAATGGCCGGACTGCAGCCTCCTGAGGACGTGACGAGTCTTGGTGTGGAAGGACTCGTCGTCGCTGTCGACGTCGCTGCTCTACACCTGTGGCGTAGCACCAAAGATCGAAAAACACGGAGTCAATTGCAGCGATGATGGAACAGAGAGTGAATAAAAGATCATGCATGATAATATGGGCACACAAAAAAGAGGTAGCCTCAGTTACATTGGACACACTTATATCCAGGATTTGGGTCAGTGAACCAAAGATCATGCACAACAAATTTGTACACACCAATTGTTCACTGACCAAACCCTGAATCAATTTGTGCCCAAATATTCATCATCATCGGCACAAATTAATCGGATGGGATTGATTACTCACATAAGTTAACTGAATCTTAAACAAAAGCAAATCATAAACACTAATAACGCAAGATCTAGAACTAGGAACAGACGAACCCTAATAACGCAAGATCTAACACGCAAGATCTAGAACTAGGAACAGATGAACCCTAATGACGCAAGATCTAACACAAAAGGATTGAACTAGGAATAGACGAACCCTATTAACGCAAGATCTAACACAAAATGATAGAACTAGGAACAGACGAACCCTAATAACGCAAGATCTAACACAAAAAGGATTGAAATGGAATAAGAACAAGGGAACAAAGGGTTACCTCCTCGTCGTCGATGATGCTGGTGTCGTAGGGGTTCTCCGGGGCGACGTACGGCTCTTGTTCGTACGGGTCCCAATCGACGGGGAACTGGACGGGGGCCTGGACGAGGGCCTGGACGGGGGCGGCGGCCGATGCGCCAGCGGCCGATGCGCCGGTGGCCGATGCGCCGGCGGCTGATGCGCCGGCGGCTACGTCGGAAGCAGCGACGGGGGCTTGGACGGGGGGCGGTGGCCGATGCGCCGGCGGCTGATGCGCCGGCGGCTACGTTCGAAGCAGCGACGGGGTCCTGGACGGGGGCGGCGGCCGATGCGCCGGCGGCCGATGTGCCGGCGCCTGATGCGTCGGCGGCTACGTCGGAAGCGCCGATAATGGGCATGTCATTCTTCTCCATCGCCAGGGTTTTTTCTTCGGGGTTTTTTCGACGTGAAGTGGAGAAGATGATGGGACAGGAGAGGCGGTTGCAGTGAGAATGAGAGAGTGGGCGAGCGTCGAGGAAGAGAAAGAGGGGCTCTATAAAGACGAAGGTGGCGTTTGGTGTACCGCAACACGCGTCCGCTATGCACGGCTGCAGCGTGCACCGCGACACGAGGCTAACCCTTCGATGTTTGGTGTACTCAGTTCTAACCTCGGGCCTTATAGAGAAATTTTATCTGTACTAAGTTTTCCCCTCGAGTACTTAGACTGGCAAGTGCAATATACTAAGTTCTACCCTCAAGTAGCTGGTCAACAGCGAGTCAACAAATGAGATTAACATAGCTAATTGAGTCATTTCATGCGCAAAAAAATCCAAAAAAAATAAAAACATAGTGGCACCTACTCATGGAGTCTTCCTACGCTACCTGCCACCTAGGAAACCTTAACAAACATAGATAAATCAAGTTTTACCACAAATTGCCACTTCTCAGAATCACTAGTAGCTATGAAGATGCATGGTTTTCCACTCAAACCCCTTTGCAAAACATCTTCCCCAAAACATAGTTTGTCTAAATGAGGCCATAATTGTCACACTCATGTATATTTGAATTGCAAATAATTTGATGTAGCCCAATATGAATTATATTGTACAAAACATGCATTTTTCATTTTGTAATTCTTTTGTTTGAATCCCTTAGTCTATTTACTATTTACGTGCCCTTGGTTTCTTAGTACTACTCAGTTTTGCCCTCAAGTACTGTCACAAATGCTCCCAGAAGCCCAAACTTATCCTGATTGGTTGAGCCATTGTCACACGGATCGACTCCACCAACCGTTGATCCACTGATCTAACGGGCAGTATACCCCTATCCGTCTCTTCGTGGCCACCCCTCTCTCTCTCTTCGTGGCCACCCCTCTCTCTCTCTCTGTCGGTGGATCAACGGTTGGTGGAGTCGATCCGTGTGACAAGAGACATGCATTTATGGATTATTTTGCCACGTAACTATATTCCCTCTATTTATGTATTATTTTCCATGATTTAAACAAGAGACATACATATTTCCGGATTTCTGTGAATGGATTATTTATCACCCCTCTAACAATTATCAACTATCTTTAGCATTCCTTTTCTTTTAGGGAATATAGTTTTGGTAATTTGAAACGACCCAAAAGTTGTATAATTTTGGTAGAAACATGAGACATACATGTTTGGCATATTTGGGGGATTTCGGTGAATGGGTTATTTATCACCCCTCTAACAATTATCAACTATCTTTAGCATTCCTTTTCTTTTAGGGAATATAGTTTTGGTAATTTGAAACGGCCTAAAAGTGGTATAATTTTGGTAGAAACATGAGACATACATATTTGGGGGATTTCGGTGAATGGATTATTTATCACCCCTCTAACAATTATCAACTATCTTTAGCATTCCTTTTCTTTTAGGGAATATAGTTTTGGTAATTTGAAACGGCCCAAAAGTGGTATAATTTTGGTAGAAACATGAGACATACATATTTGGCATATTTGGGGGATTTCGGTGAATGGATTATTTATCACCCCTCTAACAATTATCAACTATCTTTAGCATTCCTTTTTTTTAGGGAATATAGTTTTGGCAATTTGAAACAGCCCAAAAGTGGTATAATTTTGGTAGAAACATGAGACATACATATTTGGCATATTTGGGGGATTTCGGTGAATGGATTATTTATCACCCCTCTAACAATTATCAACTTTCTTTAGCATTCCTTTTCTTTTAGGGAATATAGTTTGGGATATAGTTTTGGTTATTTGAAACGTCCCAAAAGTGGTATAATTTTGGTATAAACATGAGACATACATATTTGTGGGATTTCGGTGAATGCATTATTTGTCACCCCTCTAACAATTATCAACTATCTTTAGCATTCCTATATTCCCTAACACTTATTTTTTTTGGTAATTTCGGTGAATGCATACACTAACTTTGAAAACAACTACAAGTACATGTAACTGACTAATGGATTTGTAACAAGGGATCCCTTGTAACAACTTCTAGCGCTTGATGAGCAATGATAAGAATCCGATCGCAATTATATAACAAAAAAAACCAGCCATCAGATTAGCTTGCTTCTTCAACTCGATCAGCTGTTTTAACTGCTTGTTCATTTTCTTCAGTTCTCCCTACACTTCCACCAGTTCTGCATTAGGAGCATTAGGCATAATCGGAATGGATCCTCTCTCCGCCGCATTCTCTACAGCAAGTCCCCCCTCCCAAATTGCGCTCCCCAATAGTGCCAATTGATTCCTGCAATTTAAGCCTCTGAACATACACATCGATCCACTCGAAATACCTGCATTTCTTTAGGATCTGAAAACAACAACGTGAACTCTAAATCCCAAATTCGAGGGAATAACAAGAAAATCGAGATAAAACAGAGCAATTGGAGCGAGATCTAACCTTATCCCCCTCTCTATATGGCAAGCTCTCGTATGCAAGGAACTCACGTCCATGGTTGCCGTTGTCGTCCGTCTTACAGATCGACCGCTTCAGAGGCTCCTGGCGTGGGCAGTCAGGGCATCTTGTCAAAGGCACGGGTCCATACTGCGGCCATGAAGAACGGGAGGTCGAAGAGAAACTAGACATCACCCGCCTGCCGGAGAAGGGCTGCCTCTGGCGGAGAAGAAGAACAATGGGGCGCGGGGAAAGAAAGGGGAAGCAATGGCACGGGCACGGGCGCGGGGCTAGCTCGGGCTCCCATTTTGCAATGGTCACCTGGGTAAGCTGTGGGTCCAGCACGCTAACGTGGACAAGTTGTGGGTCCCATGATGATCTGAATAAGTGGAGACGTGTCCACTGCGGGGCACCAACAGCGGCCCCACTTGCCAGCACCAACAAACGGTCAACTAAACAGGATTCCTCCCGTCTGAGCTCCTTGTGAGGGTTTCAGACAAGCGCTTGGGCAAAACTGAGGAAAAACTAAGCGGCTGGGGAAAACTGAGCACAACTAAGGACCCGAGGGCACGAAAATAGAAATCCCTTGTTTATTTAGGTTAATAATTCCTCCTGATTAAATGTGACTCTTAACAAAACAATTTCCACATGATGTATAATAGTTGGGAATAAATTCGAAACATAAGTTTAAGTTTCAACTAAATTTTAGCATTTAAGAAAATAGTTTTAGTATTTAAGTCATATATTAAATGATAAAAATTGACTTAAAAGTTTTAATTTAATAATGAAACAATTGTTGAATAATAATTTAGAGTTAAGAAATTATTCAAAATCAAAAATTCATACTCATTTAAGCTTTTTCCTTAATTTATTACTTTAAAATTATTTATGGAAATAGTTTTAGGGTTTTAAATACAAATAGTAAAGTTTAGAATTAACATTTTTGGGATAATAAATTTTAATTGAAATAACATTTTTTAAGTTGTCAAGATTTTATTTGGTATTTGAAAATTTTGTTTGAATTATAACAGTTTGAGTTTGAATTCAAAATTTGAATACTACTTAAAAAAGTGTTCACATTTAGTTCAAAATTATTTCACACAAGGAGTCAAGATTGTAATTTAAATAGATATATGTTTTGTAAACATTTTGGTATATTGCTTATAATTTACTGATTTAAATTTAATTAGATATGAATTTCCAAATGTTCTAATGTTTACTAGAATTTTAAAATAACAAATACTAACTTTTTGTTTGTCGTGGTTCTTACGACACGTATGCCATGAGGGGTACCTCAAGGCGATAGAAAGAGGGGATAGGCGATCTGGTGCCCGGGACGGTGATAGACAGGGATTACCCAGGTTCACGTCCCCGCGGTGGAGGATCGCTACATCCTGCGACAACTCACTATAATGGCATAATGTGTACAGATTACAATGGTTGTGTTGGTCGCTATGCGATCTGCTATGTCTTAGCTATTCTAGCTATCTCCTGGCCTCAAGGGCTCCTCCACACCGGCTTATAAAGGCGCCTGGCGTGGGCATCACGGTGGTTCCGGGGCGGATACAATATGGAGTCCTAGACTAAGTCCTATGCGTGTACTACAAGGCAACCTGCCATGGGCCTGTCTTCGGATCCGCCATAAGCTCCTGTGTCCAGTAATCCACCATGGTATGGCAGCATTGAATCTGCCATAAGCTCCTGCCGTGTGGGAATCTGCCATGGCATGGCAGCGTGGAATCTGCCATGGCATGGCAGCCTTCAATCCGCCATACCACCAGCAACTAGGCCGCCCGGTTGGCTATCCGCCATACCACCTCCATGGGCCACCCTGGTTTGCCGGTATGAGACTACGTCACTGGTATACCCGTTTGGTATATCCACAACATTGTACTAGGACATGACCTAGCTATATGTCACTAAAATGTGGGCCAGTGCCATGTCATCTGCCACGCGGGCTATTGACCTAGTTAAAATTGTTTGGTCGGTACAAGAGCTCGCCGCTGGTGAGGAACTTGATGACGGCGGCGATGCTCGGAAGCTCCCGCGGACGTGCGAGTGGGTGCACTAAAACTAGAATGCGATGGTGAGCCAAAAAGCGGCGGGGCCCCCACCAAATGCTCACCGAAGTTGCTCCGGTGAGCATGACTGCGGTGGCGGGTTGTGGTCTACGGTGTGAGGAAGCTACGGTGAACCCTACAGCGCAAAGAATTGATGGGGAGACGCGTAATCTCACCTATATGCTTCCTAGATGGTCAAAGACGACGGTCGTGGCCGGAGGTGAACGATATCGCGAGAACTCCAAAGATCACAGAAAGGGAACAGATCGATGTGTCCGATTCCAAGCGCCCTGCACAATTGCTTCCACCGGGATGACGAAGAATACAACCGCTCCTCCAGGAACTCACGCCGGAGCTCGGGGTGGTCTAGAATGCCAGCTCGCCGCAGATCCTCCGCCAGCGATTCTCGGTGACTGAGAAGAATAATGGGATATAGAGGAAAATAGAGGTGGAGGCGAAGCTAGATAGGGTCCTGACCGACCTCCCGGTGAATTTATAGGCCGAGGAATACTTGGGAACGATGGCAAGGCGTCAGCAGCGGAAGAGATGCAGCGGCGATGGATCAATCGTTTCGGGTGCGAATCTCAGTGCTCTGACTAGCATTAGATGAGGAAGAGATCAAGACAAATGATCTGACAGGTCATTGTCATCCGGGGCTTTCCTTATCGGCAATGGCGACGTGGCTCTGATCGTCGCTGTGTCGAGCAGGTGAGAGGTGAGAAGAGGAAGACGAAGACCTCCTTCCCTGCCGTGAAAAAAATGAAGCGATACCTTTGGTCGACTTGGCTTGCAGGGCCGCGCTGGTGGGCTGCTATCGAGTGGCCGAGTTCCCCTTTCTTTATTCCTTACCCTTTTATATTATCTATTTTAAGTTCTATTAGAAGTTTAAAACTGTTTTGGATGATTTGAAACATCTGAACTCTACTAAAAATTAGGGTTATTCCTAGGATAGTGACAAGAGTATAGCTAATAGAGCCCGTTATCTTTGTACCCCTGAGGCCCGTTAAGATAGGCCCAGCCATAGACATAGTCCAAATACGAGTTAATATCGTATACGGACATTGTAATTTGTATTGAACCCGACTGGATCCTTGAGACCTGGTGATGTCTACGCACGCTTCTATTCTTGTAGACAGTGTTGGGCCTTCAAGTATAGAGGTTTGTAGAACAGCAACAAGTTTCCCTTAAGTGGATCACCCAAGGTTTATCGAACTCATGGAGGAAGAGGTCAAAGGTATCCCTCTCAAGCAACCCTGCAATTAAGATATAAGAAGTCTCTTGTGTCCCCAACATACCCAATACACTTGTCAGGTGTATAGGTGCACTAGTTCGGCGAAGAAATAGTGAAATACAAGTAATATGGATGATTATAAGTAGTAAATGCAATCTGAAATAAATATCGCTGGGAGCAAACATGTAACAAAACTGAATATACACGGTGTTTCAACGCTTAGAAACAAGGCCTAGGGATCATACTTTCACTAGTGGACACTCTCAACAAAGATAACATAATTGAACACATAAATATCATTCTTCACTATGCTATTCTAAACTATTCTCCGATGGATAACGAACACTAATCATGTGTAGGGCTACGAAGCACTCCTCAAAGTTCACATTTCCCCAAACTAAATTGCCCCACACTATCACCTTGAGCGCGCTAGATGGTTCCAACAAACACCAACAATTCATAGAGACATTAGCCAAAGAGATATACATAATGCACACACTGTCACCTTCGCATCATGGTACAAGGTGTCTCCGGAGATTACAATAATAAAAGCACTTGAGTAGCATAATAGATGAAGAGTAACATCTACCAATTCAACTAGATACAAAGCTCATGATCACATAAAGATCACATTATGGGAGAGAGAGAGATGAACCACATAGCTACTGGTAGAGCCCTGATGTCTACGCACGCGTCTGTTCTTGTAGACAGTGTTAGGCCTCCAAGTGCAGAGGTTTGTAGAGCAGCAGCAAGTTTCCCTTAAGTGGATCACCCAAGGTTTATCAAACTCAGGGAGGAGGAGGTCAAAGCTATCCCTCTCAAACAACCCTGCAATTACGATACAGAAAGTCTCTTGTGTCCCCAACACACCCAATACACTTGTCTGATGTATAGGTGCACTAGTTCGGCGAAGAGATAGTGAAATACAAGTAGTAGTGATGATTATTAGTAGTAAATGTAATCTGAAATAAATATCGCTGCGAGCAAACATGTAACAAAACTGAAAAGAAACGGTGTGCAATGCTTGGAAACAAGGCCTAGGGATCATACTTTCACTAGTGGACACACTCCCAACAAATATAATATAATTGAGCCAGTAGATACTAACATCAATATGCAACTCAAAACAATTCTCCAATGGAAAAAGAACACTAATCATGCGTAGGGCTATGAAGCACTCCTCAAAGTCTCTATTTCCCCAAACTAGACTGTCCCACACTATCTCCGTGAACGCACTAGATGGTTCCAACAAACACCAACAATTCATAGAGACATTAACCAAAAAGACACACATGATGCGCACACTGTCACCATCACACCATGATACAAGGTATCTCCGGAGTTTACAAATATAAGGCACGGGAGTAGCATAATATCGGAATAAAAACATCTACCAATTCAACTAGATACAAAGCTCACGATCACATAAAGATCACATCATGGGAGAGAGAGAGGTGAACCACATAGCTACCGGTAGAGCTCTCAGCCCCGGGGGAGAACTACTCCCTCCTCATCATAGGAGACAGCAAGGTTGGTGGAGATGGCGGTGAGGTCGATGGAGACGGCGGAGACGGCAATGGAGACCGATGGAGATGGCTCCGGGGACAATGCCCCGTCCCGGCAGGGTGCCGGGACAGAGACTTCTGTCCCCCGAAATTCGTCAGCGGCGGCAGTGGAGCTGCGGAACTCTTTCTAGAAATTTGCTGATTGATTTAGGGTTTTCTGTCGGGAGGCTTCTTATAGGCGAAGGGGCGTCGTCAGAGGTGGACCAGGGTGCCCTCACCACAGGTGGGCATGGGTCAGGGGCCGGCCGCGCCCCCTGGTGGTGAGGCCGCCCTGTGGCCCCCCTCCGTCTCCTCTTCGGACTTCTGGAAGCTTCGGTAAATATCTTGTCCAATTCCGAGAATATTTCCTGTGTAGCTTTTCTGAAACACAAAAACAACAGAAAACAGGGAACTGTCACTGTGGCATCTTCTCAATAGGTTAGTTCCAGAAATCGCATAAAAATGCCACGAAGTGTAACGAAACACAAGGCAAATGGTGTAAAAACAAGCATGGAGCATTGATACGTCTCAAATGTATCTATAATTTTTGATGCTCCATGCTTGTTTTTACACCATTTGCCTTGTGTTTCGTTACACTTTGTGGCGTTTTTATGCGATTTATAGAACTAACCTATTGACAAGATGCCACAGTGCCAGTTCCCTGTTTTCTGCTGTTTTTGTGTTTCAGAAAAGCTACACAGGAAATATTCTCAGAATTGGACGAAACAAGTTCTAGAAGTCTTATTTTTCCCGGACGAAGGACGAGGACCAAATGAGAGCCGGAGGGGGGCCAGGGGCTGCCCTCACACCAGGGCGGCGCGGCCCAGCCCCTGGCCACGCCCCCTATGTGTGAGGAGTCCCTGGCAGCCCCCTGACGATGCCCCTTCGCCTATATAAAGCCTCGAGACGGAAAACCCTAGAGGAGTCGGTGAAATTTCCAGAACAGTTCCGCAGTGCCGCCGCCGTCGAAGCCAAATTTCGGGGGATATAAGTCTCTGTTCTGGCACCCTGTCAGGACGGGGAAGTGCCCCCGGAGCCATCTCCATCGGTCTCCATCGCTGTCTCTGTCGTCTCCATCGACCTCACCGCCATCTCCATCAACCTTGCTGTCTCCTATGATGAGGAGGGAGTAGTTCACCCCCGGGGCTGAGGGCTCTACCGGTAGCTATGTGATTCACCTCTCTCTCCCATGATGTGATCTTTATGTGATCGTGAGCTTTGTATCTATTTGAATTGGTAGATGTTATTATTCAAATATTATGCTACTCCTATGCTTAATTATTATACTCTCCGGAGATACCTCGTATCATGGTGTAAAGGTGACTAGTGTGTGCATCATGTGTATCTTTTTGGTTAATATCTCTATGAAATGTTGGTGTTTGTTGGAACCATCTAGTGCGTTCACGGTGATAGTGTGGGTGACAAGGGTATAGTTAATAGAGCCCGTTAGTTGAGTACCCCTGAGGCCCGTTAAGCTAGGCCCAATTGTAATGATAGTCGAATACGAGTTCTTACCGTATGTCGATATTGTAATCTGTATCGGACCCTACCCGATCCTCGAGACCTGGCCATCTATATATAGGGGCCAGGAGGGGACGGTGTAGGCCAGATTAAAAGAAAGCCAGGTGGAACACCCAAGTTTACTTTCGGTACATACTTATTTCGACTAACCTTTACCTTCGAGTTCATCCGACGCCCTATTCCCCCGATCCTAAGTCCTTCATCTAGGACATTTGTCGAGTTAACCCTCGTCAATTGGCGCCGACTGTGGGGACTTGGGCGTTGGAATCATGAATTCGACGACTTTTTCACTTTTAGCCAACAACAGTTCAGAATTCGACGAAAGTCAAGAGATGGAGTTAACAATTGGAAGTTTGAGCATCCTCATCGGGCCATCGGGTTCATCTCGCCTTTCAGATCCGACGAAGCAAGATCCGTCGGCAAGTGAGCCCGAAACAGTAGTAATGATGGAATATTCTGATGGCTCTTCCAGCGAGGTAAACTCGCCGGTCAGCTTAGAAGAAGTGCAAAAAGGAAAGATCACAGAAGACAACGAAGCAAGGGAAAATTTCGACGCAGGGGTCCAACTCGATGATCTCATGATCTGCCTCGACGATATCTCAGACAAATCAACAGCCACATGGAAGACAGGGCTAGAGCTTTCTGAAGATGGTGACTCGATCTTCTCAAGCTTCAATAGTAACATCGGCAAACAATGCCAGGTGCTCGCCATTGTGGGAGACAACTCAGAAGAATTCGACGAAAACAACAATCCAGTACTAAACCCAGCAAATATCGACAGAGGAGCAAACCACCTAGCAGAAGGGCAAACAGCAGAATCCCTCACAACCAGGGAAAAAATTCGACTGTCAGTCGACGAATGGAGGATAATAAGAGAAGCCGTAGAACACGGCACGCCAATACCATCAAATTCCAGCAAAGACATGCTTATGGGGTATCATTATGCCCTAAGGCAGCAGGCAAAGCAATTAGCACAGGAGAAAATAGAGATACAGAGAAGAAAAGACTCAGCCATTGCAGCTAGCAACGCCGCTCGTAAAGCGCGAAGCGACGCGTCATATAGTAACGCAAGGAAAAATCGTCGATATGGTTCAAGGTACGATAACCTCGAGTACTCCGACAGGCAAAGCATTTCCAAAAACCTCGATTCGTCCTTTTTATCGGTCGACGAACAAGGAAACATCGTACCAAAAACTCCTGAAGCAGCATTAGTGGCAGCTCAAGCTTATCTCACAACTCGACCAAGCCCGGGAGATCCTAGAGAACATATGCACAGAGCAGCATTGAACGGACTACACATGGTGGGCCACAAGCTATCAGCAAAAGGAGAAGAAGCACACCACCGTAAGGAAATGCACAAGCCAAGATCACCTCGCCGTCACAGCAGTCCTCGGCGCAGAAGCAGCAATCAACGATCTTGATCGCCATCACCAAAACAGCACAGAGGAACCCGAAGATCGCGATCCCCAAATGAAAAACGCGACTATGAAGAAGACGAAAAAGAGATGGGGGCATCATGCTTTACTCACAGGGTTCACACCACTCCAGTTCGTAGGGGATTCAAGTTACCTCATGATCAGCAAAAGTACGACGGATCACAGGAACCACAATCATGGCTCTCAGATTATCTACAAGCAGTGCAAATATTAGGAGGAACCAAAAAAATAGCAATGCAAAGTTTGCAACTACACCTCACCGGCGTAGCAAGGTCATGGTTGAGCAAACTAGAGAAAGAAACTATTGGAAGCTGGGAAGACCTCACAAAGCAATTCATAGGCAACTTCAGGTTGACATACAAGCGGCCAGCATCAATAGAAGAAGTCAAAGCGTGTGTGCAACAACGCGACGAAACACTGCGGGCATATATCCAAAGATGGAGCCTTATCAAAAATTCGGCAGTCGAAGTTTCAGACGAAAGAGCAATAGATGCGTTCATCATTGGATTAAGGCGAAGAGACCTAGTCGAAGAGATGGGTAAAATCAAGCCAAAAATAGTGTCAGACCTCATGGACGTAGCAAACAGATTTGCAGATGGAGAAGACGCATGCAACAATAAGCGAACGCGATCCCCAGAGGACGATAAAAGAAATAGATATGGAAGTCAAAGGAGACGGTCCCGAAATTACGACAACTACGGCTCCCATAGCCAAGTCGCCGCAGGATACAAAGACAACAACTATCAAGGAAGTGATCGCAGAAGCTCGGGATATCGAAGCTACGGAAAGGAGGACTATAAAAAGTTTCCCACGAGAGAACCCAGAGAGTACAACCCGTCACCAGAAGATATGCTCAACGGACCTTGTCATATACACTCAGCGTTCGTCGATGAGAAGCGGGTATCAAGGCACGCAATGAAGGATTGCACAACATTCTTAAAATTACAAGAGGCAGCACTAAACAAGCAAACCGAAGCAACGCGACAAGGATTTGAAGGAAGCAACAATCCTCCGACAAAGCAGCAAGGGAACAACGGAGCTACTCAAGGACAAGACCAACAAAACTAGGGACACGATGACGACGAAGGGTACGTTCCACCAAAAGGACACATCACAGCAATGATACAACCTGTGCCCAAGTCGAACAAAGAAGAAAAGAGTATCACTCGACAAGTCCACCTAGCAGTCATTTCACCTCCAGCCACAACGGAGTATCTGCATTGGTCAGAACAACCAATCGAGTTCAACAGAGAAGACCACCCTATAATAGTACCTCGGCCAGGAAACGCGCCTTCGGTACTCAAAGCTCAAATCGGCGCGTATGATGTCGACAGAATATTCATGGACGCAGGAAGCAGAATTAACCTGATATACGCAAAAACACTCAGGGCAATGCATATATCGTTAGAGTTCCTGAAACCAACAGATTGTTCCTTCCACGGGATCGTGCCAGGAAGTGCCAATTACCCACTGGGTCGAATAGCACTCAATGTTTGCTTCGGCAACCGACAAAACTACAGAAGAGAAAAGCTGGACTTCGAAGTCATGGATTGGCCATCCCAATATCACGCGATCCTCGGACGACCCGCGTTTTCGTGATTCATGGCAGTGCCTCACTATACATATTTGGTACTTAAAATGCCAGGACCAAGAGGAATAATTACAGTAAAAGGAAGTTTTGAAGTTTCAGATCTCTGCGACAGTGAGTTCCACAAGATGGCGCAAAACTTTGGCATGACAGCCAACTATGCAGAGAAGGCGAAAAGCACGACTACAGAAGGCGTCAAGCTACTCGAAGGACGTGTTGCAGAGCCCGAGATGAAGAAACCACGAGTAGGAGCATCAGGAGAAGAAAAAGATACAGGAGAAGAAGAGAATGCCATGACGGCATAAGCATCAAGAACAACAGAGTAGAGTAGAAGAATAAGGCTGTAAAAGCCACGAGTTATACCAGGGGCAATGCCCTCTAGATTCAGAACACAGGTCATAGGCCGGATCTCTTGGGTCACCCCATGTATCTTACATCACAAGTATAATAAAGACAAAACGTTCCTCATATTCGAGTTTACGAGTCTTTCAAAGGGAAAATGCGGCAAACGCACGAATCGTACGAAAACGCTCTGAGAATAAATTTCAGACATACAGTCGTGAAATAAGAAACTCTCGCGTTCCACATAAATATTACAACATCAGGTTGTCAGAATTGTCTACACCTAAAGGGTCTAAGTAGTGATACTCGCGGAAAATCGCGGCATCTTCTTGCAACAGCCTGGCTATAATTCGTCGGGCAGGCTGCAAGGTACTCTCCAAATGTACTCGAAGGCTAGCCCCACCCGGAGGATAGCTCAGCGACATAGAACTATAATTGAGTCTTGGCTGCCACTTGCGTATCCATCCAAGAGCAAAATTGGCACCTGCCACTAAGTTCAGTTCTATCAATCTATGAATTCGCTGGCTGGATCTAAAAGTGTCGAGAAGAAGTGGGAAAGTCGCAGGCAGAGGATTGCGAGGAAGCATAACGGAGTGCATTGTCGTGAGAGCTTTCCTGCAACCATCAACCAACTCGCCAATGTGTTGAGCGCGATCTTGAACCAGTATAATGGCTTTCCGACGCCGAGGATCAGACCACAAAGTTTCAACATCTGCGTACATTTTTTCCAGAGCTGCATTTCGTTCGGTAACCCGACGATCCTCAGCAGCGAAATCCAAGCAAGTGCCTATGACGAGAAGAGATATCATACAAACAGCAGTGAAGCAAAAAAGAAAAAAATAAGTCGAAAGGAAACTTACATCGCAACATCTCGCAGGCTGACTCGATAATGCCAAGGACAAAAGAGTTGTATTCCTCATGGTGCAAAATCTTTGCAGTCAAGCTTGACACCTTATCATCAAGAACAGACATTTGCTTTGTCAAACCACAAGCTTTGCTAGCTTTGCTCACAGCCATCTGGGCTTGGCGTTTGGCCAAGGTCAGACGAGACTCAAGATCAGAGATCCTTGCAGAATATTCCACACATTGACCGCATCGACTAGGAGGCGACGAGATCGCTGAGCCGAACGTGCGGGCAGAAGAAGGAGCAGGATCATTGGCGTGCATAGACTAGAAATCAAAAGAAAAGATTTCAGAAAGATAGCACAAATACTTCATCAAAAGCAAATATATTCACATAAGTGCAAAGCCCTTTGACTAAGGTTCTCGGGTTGCATGTGACTACAGGTTTTACAATCAAAAGCAGAAGTTAAATACTACAAGGAAGCCGAGCCTACGCCACCTCAGCATTTCTCTCCGTGGCAGAAGAAGGCATGGCAAATTCATTGCCATCAGTCAAAGGAGGCGCGGGTTTTTCCATCGCTGGAGTCGGTGCAGCAGATGTCGCAGAAGCAGCCGAAGGAGAAATAATAGACACCAAGGCGGGCGCTAACTTCTTTGCCTTTTCGAAGAAAGTTTTTAGCTCCAAACGGCTGTGGCCATGAGGAGAGCTAACCTTCTCCCAGTCGAAATCTCCGCCATGGGCATATGAAAGTGCAATGGCACCCTCAGCACCTCGCTTCAGAGAAAGTCCCTTCAGCTGGAGGATGGGGTCTTTGGTAGTATCGAAGGCCTTTGCAAGCTTCTTCACATCATCCTTTGGGACATCCGCTTTCTACTTCGGCCACAACCCGACAAACATCCGCGTCAGCACGCGGCTCACCAACTCGAAGGTTTCCTGGATAGATATCCAGTTTTCTTCGAGCAAGTTCACCGCGGACATCAGAGGATCATCGCCGGGCTGCAGAGTCGACAATGGCGCCCCGGTGAATCCTGTATAGAAGAAGGCAAAAGAAAAATAGGGAAAGAAAATTTTAGCAAAACACAAATGGTAGTCGAAAAAGGGAGAAGGCAGAATATGTACCCTCGGCAGCAGTGGACATCGCCTGAAGTCGCTCAGCCACGGCTTGCTCTCGTAGACGATGTTCTTTCTTAGCCTCGGCCAAGGCCTTCTCCGCTTTCTTTGCCTTAGCCAGTGCCGATTTTTGCGACTTATCAGCAGCTGTTTTGGCAGCAGTCGCAGCGTCATAAGGTTTTCGCGAAGCGCTCAGTTCGGCCTCCAGAGACGCAATGCGGGCTTTTGCGGCCGCTAGGGCACCTACGTTACAGAAGAAGGAGTCGAATAAAAACAGCAAAGAAGGAATCAAAAGAGGACAAGCAGAGACAAGGCAACAGAATTTACCTTCGGAAGCTCTCGCTACCTTTAGGTACTCAGCACATTCTGTGCCCAAGGCGATGAATTTCTTCATCAAAGCCTGGAAGAAAAGGCATGAGTAAGCATACAGAATATACAAAGAAAGTAAGTTAAGGGTATTTACTAACATCATCAGAAGAGGCAGCAGATCCATGAGCTTCACCAGCAACGTCCGTTTCCTGGGATTTTTTCGAGCGCTTGAGGCTTCGGGTTACAGGAACCTTCTTGACAGCAGCCCTGGTCACCCTCGCCACAGCTTCTTGCTCGACAGGCTCATCAGCAATCGCAGGTGAAGTCGAAGGAGCAGCTGGAGCATCTTTTGGCGGCTCCTCGTCATCACTACAAGAATAAACAAGTTGTGTACAGCGCGAAAGAAAAAAAGCGAGTATAATGCAAATCATAGAACTCGAGGAAAGCTTACGATGCCATTAGGTCAAAGAACTCGACATCCCCTTCGAGAACAGGGGCTTCATCGGCCACAGTTTTCTGTATAGAGGTACTCGATGAAGCAAGCTCATCGACGCGCTTCCTCTTCTTGTCTACACCAGTGTCTTTGGAAAGCGCAGGAGGAGGCGATGTCGTTGAGCTGGTATCTTGCTCTGATTCTTCGGCGTCATCTCCGTCCTGATTCTCATCAGCCTCGGGGGCTTCAGATGCAGACGAGGCAAGATCAGCCGGAAGGGGCCCTGCCTCTGGAAGAGGAGGGCGCAAAATAAGGAATTGGTGCCCCTGCACACGAGCAAGTTAATAGGTTAAGAAAGGCAAAGAAAAGCGTAACTGGAAGCAAATGATATTCGACAACAAGTGAACAAAAAGCAGAGCAGATACATACCTCGGGCAGAGGGTGCACGGAGTCGAAGTAATCCGCGGTCAAATCAGCAACCGCGTGTTCCTTGGTAAGCTTGGTGAGACTCCTGACTCGCTTGTCGACATCTTCTTTCTTCATCAAATCTTCAGAGACGCGAGTAGGATCTTCCAAGCCAGAATAGCTCCAAAGATTGGTAAGGCGATGCTGTAGGGGTTGAACTCGACGTTGTACAAAGAACGCCATGAGTTGGATACCCGACAAAGTGCCTCCTTTGCCTCCTTTCAGAGCTTGAATGTGAGAGAGAAGGGGAAGAACTTGTTGTACTTCCGCATCTGAGGGAAGTGCATCCCACGACGCCAATTTCTTTACTTCCCTGGAGGCGTCAAAGGGGGCTAGACCATATTGATCTTCAGGAGAGGCCTTGCGGTCTTTGATATAGAACCACTTGGTTCTCCACCCTTGGACAGACGCGGCCATGGAAAATTCAAGATATTGTGCCTCAGGACGCACAGAAACAACGGCTCCGCCCAGTTCGGGTTTTCTGGATAAAGCAACATTGGGGCGGAGCCGGAAGATCGACCTCCAGAGGAGAAAATGGGGCTCAATGCCCAGGAACGACTCGCAAAGAGTCACGAAGCAAGCAATGTGGAGAATGGAGTTTGGTGTGAGCTGGTGAAGCTGCACACCGTAAACAAAGAGAAGCCCACGGAGAAACTCGTGGGCAGGAAGAGAAAGGCCGCGGAGGACGAAGCCAAGGAACATTACCCGATAACCGCTCGGAGGCTCCGGGATCCGCTCGGTGCTAGGGAATTGGATGGAGTCGTCGTCGGAGATCAGGCCGTCCGTCCTGGCCTTCTCCACCTCCTTCTTCGTGATGGCAGAGGTCACCCAGCTGGTCGCAGAGTTCTCCTTTCCCTTGGTCATGGTGTTTTTGGTCGCCAGGTGCTTTACGCGCATTTATCGATCCGCGCTTGGAGGCTATGCGCGAACAGAGACGGGAGCAGAGATCGGCAATGGCGGCGGCGGAGAGAAAGAGCTGGTAAACAGTAACAATTCCCCACTATCCCCTTATATACCTTCTCAGAGAAGGAACGTGGGTTGAGACGTGGCGCAAGGAGCGGAAATGGCAGCCCACTAACGGGCAGAAAAATAAAATTACCGCGCTACCCATGAAACAGTACGCGCTCAGATGACGTATAGGTAAATTCAGTCGCTGACGTCACGAAGAGGTTAAGAGATCAATTCAACAGATGCATATAATTGGTGAGCATCAAATATGGCGACTATCAAATATGAAGATGATAGATAAGAGTAAAAAGGTTTGGCGCCGACAATGCAACATTCAGTTGATAAGACTATACCCGAAGGACATTCGACTATAGCCTTGGGGGCTACTACTTTGAAAATGTTGAAAATGACATCAAATCTGGAGTTATGGACGCGTATTCGATGACAAGATGTTATTAAAGTATCTCGAGATGAAGTATGATGGACTACACTATATTTTGAGCCTATACTCGAAAAAGTCTTTTTTCGACTATAGCCTCGGGGGCTACTCCCATCGGGAGCGCTGAGCGCGCACCCGGCGATATTTCTTGGTAAAGCATTAGATTTTGAGAAGTACAGGAATGTTACTCCCATCGGGAGCGAGTTTTATGGTTGTTAGAACCCGAATATTTTCAGTCAAAATTTGACTGCGACATGAGATTCTCGAGTTATGTTATCGCAACGCAACTCGAATGCCGTGACTTGTCACGAAGGTAAGACCCCGGGATCCGTCCTGTGTGGCCTGGTATACGCACATGGATGCGCTCTGCTGGTATGTATCCGTGTCTACGACGCGAATAAAATCCTGGTGGACGCACTAGGTACCCTGAGAACCACTGGGACTCATTCTTTGTAAGTCCTAAATGCGGCAAAAGAATGGGTTTGACCGGTATCCCGAATTCAAGTCCAAGGGGATTGAATTTGAAGTAGGTGACAAGTATCTGTTCCGGCAGTTGTCGATGGATTTCGTGTCGCAAGGACACGGGGTACCACGCGACGGACCCGAAGATTCGAACGCAGGGGGCTGAACGTGTGAGATCTTGGATCGCAACGAAACACGGTGACGGAAGCCTCGATTGTCGGACGCGCAACGCACTGCAGAGAGGGAGACCGAGCTTTACCCAGGTTCAGGGCCCTCGTGGTGAGGTAAAACCCCTACTTCCTGCCTTCTTGTATTACGACGCGACACCTCGCGAGGAGTACAAGGCCTTGGTTACAAAGCTCTAGCTGGCCAGAGGTTGAAGAACCTGCGTGCCCAACTAGCAGCTTGAAGACGACGGAGATCAGATTAGATCGGATCCCCCCTAAGGGGTGGCCTCCCCTCCCTTTATAGCGCCAAGGTCCTCCTTCCCCTTATCTTCTTGGGGAAGGGGTTGCCACACACGGCCAAGGAGGGAGGACAGCTGTAGACTAGGTTCTTCTGTAGACTTGGTCTTCGTAGGGTAGTGGCGCCGGTCCACAGGAGTGGGTGGAGGAGGCTGACGTCCTCCTCTGGCGCCCTGCACCGTCCATGCTATATTTAGGGGGGTGGCCAACTGCCACTGTGCCGCTTTGGGCAGGCACAGAGAAAGTTGGTCTCCTCCCTGTCGGGGGTAGCGTGGACGGTACGTGGTCTTCTGCCCGTTGCCCTTCTTGCTCCGCACGAAAACGTGCTAGGCTGACGTGGGCGTACCTCCTCTCCTCACCAGCAGGGGCTCGTGAGGAGGTCTTCTGGTCCTTAGCGGTTTCTGTCGTCGTTCTCCTCACGAGGCGCCTCCTCGTGAGGGTCTTCTCCGAAGCGAAGATTGTTGATTATCTCCTGGGCTGAAGATGGGCCGATGACGGGGCCCAGGAGCAGGTGGACAGGGATACCCCGGTATCCATTACACCGACAGTAGCCCCCGGGAGCCCGGCCCACAACGCGCCCTCTTGAGGAAGCGAAGGGTCGGGGGCCCCCGAAGCTGCTGGGCCCTCCAACGGCACGCGTCAACCGCGCGGTCAGAGGACCATGTGAAGATGCAGAGGCTGCGGACACGTGCCGTGGCCGCAGCTGGTGAGACGAAATGGCGGCGACGCTATAGTCTCCGAGGCGTCATCCATCATAATGATGCGTCGCTTGACTGCAGAGCGCTGCGCCAACGCTTCGGTTCCCGCGCTGGGATTTGACGCATCGACGCTGGATGATCCCCTTAAATAGGTCCTCCTCGAGACCGTCGGCACTTCACCTCCTTCCTCCAGTGCCACTTCTGCTTCTTCTTCCCTGAGAGCATGGACCCTTCCAACTCCGCCGCCGCCGCCGGTCCAAGCTCCGGAACGAAGCGTCGAGGGCGCCCTCCGGGCAGCGGGAACAAGGCGAAGGTCCCAGCCCAGTGGACCCCCGGCGCCGGGGGCCCCTTGCACATTGGCGCACCGAGGCAGAACGAGGCGACTCGCCCAGCCTCGGGGTCCTCCGGCGCCCTGACCCTCCGGGGCCCCGCACGCGGCGGAGCCCTGAACTCGCCGTCGCCGCTGGCGACGGCGCCTGCTCCCCGCGCCTCGGGGAGCATTGATCGGGCCCTCCGGGAGGTGGAGGCCACCCTGGGCCCCCCTACCCCTGCTGCAGATCTTCCAGCCCCGCCGGTGAACGGAGTGATCGCCACTCCGCGCCACCTGGCGGCGGCGATGCTGGGACCCCTCGTCGCCCCGGGGTCCCGATTCTTGGAGCTCCTCGTCGTCGTCGACGCCCCGGGGTTCAACTCCCTCCGGTTACCCGACGCCATCCGGAGGGTGCTTCACGCCCACGGCCCAGCCGCCGGGGAGATCGCCCTAGGGGAGCAGAGCAGGCCAGATCTCTTCTGGCCTGTGGACATCCTCTTCGGGCCGACCGGCAACGTTGTCCTCTCCGGCCGCTGGAGGCCCTTCGCCCTCGGCTGCCGCCTCCGCATCGGCGACCGCCTCGTCTTCTGCTTCAAGCTGGGAATCCCTGGAGGCGATGGTGCGGATCTTCACCGCCGACGGCGTCCGCCGCACCTACCCCCAGCTCCCGGCGTAGTGAAGAGGAAGTCCTGGGCGGTAGTCTTCTGGGGAGGGGAGCTAGTCTCCTCCCCTTTTCGTAGTGTAGTCCTTGCCGGCGGGGAATGCCCCGCCGTGCTTTGCTCCTTCCCCCTCTGGGGGCGCTTTAATGAAATCCAGTTGCTTAATCTTGCTGTCTTTCACTGTCCCGGCCATTTGCTTGCTCGAGAGCCCTGGAGAGCTGCAGGTATCGACGGGAAGCCTCCCTCCACCTCAGAGCTCGGGACGGGTTCGGCGTCGATGACACAGTGGACGATTCCTGAGACAAGAAGTTGAAGAAAAGGTTGAAAAACAAAAAACCCCAAATCCCCGAAAACGGAAAAACAAATCGATAAAACAAACGAAAAAAGAAGGCGAATAAGATGCCCCTGTGACCGGCACAGGGACCTTCTCCGTCGTGGAGGAGCACGGCACTATCTGTGCCAGCAGCTAAGAGCAAATTGCCGTGCGTGGCGATTCACGGGGCCTTCCTCGTCGTTGAGGGAAGCTGGACCCTCACGGACGTGAAAACGTCGACGCTTAAGAGAGCCCAGAGACCGTCGACACCTCACAAGGGTTGCTCATGAGGTGAAGGGCCTGGCGCGGACCTCCGGATCTGCGTCTCCTTCGCAAGATTTATCGGAGCGGCCTTAGTCTTCAATAATCCTGCCACGTTAGGCCTTCCTCAGGAGAGGGAATCTTCCTGCGGATGCTGATGCATCGACGCGTCTTTGCTCCCTCGTGAGGGTCGCTCACGAGGGGTAGGTCCTTAGCGGGTGCCATGGGCACACCTTGGACTTTTCCTCGAAGATTTTTTATTTTCTGGAGCACTTCGCGAGGAACTAAGCACCATGGGCATCCAGAGGTGATCGTTAATGGGGCCGTCGCCCCCGACCAGAGCTTGCTCCCTTCGGGTTTTTCGGGCTTGCTGTTTTCCGGGCGAAGGCCCCAGCATAGACACCGTGCCTAGCCCCCTTCCGCGGGGAGTACAACAGAAAATAAATGGACTTCATGCCATTTTGATGTCATGCCGAAGCAGAGGCGCTGTATTGCGCTTTAACTTAATATCAGTGCTTAAGAGCAGATTGAGCTGATACAAGTGCCGTGCAAACGGTATTTTTCTCCTCGTGAGGAACCTAAGGGTAGAACTTTCGCAGATGAGCTATGTTCCACGGGTTCCCCACTGGCACGCCTTCTGCGGTTTCCAGCCGCGCCGAGCCTGGCCTGGCGATATGCGTCACCTTGAAGGGTCCTTCCCACATTGGAGACAGCTTGTGCAGGCCCTCGCGAGAGAGTATTCTCCTCAGCACCAGGTCGCCGACCTCCAGAGTTCTTGCTCGAACATGGCGGCTATGATAGCGGCGTAGTCCTTGCTGGTACCTCGCGGCGCGGAGCGCGGCTTGGCACCGAGCTTCTTCGAGCAGAAGGAGGCGGTCCTTGATGAGGTCCTCTTGGCGAATTTCGTCGAAGGCGAGCACTCTTGGCGACCCGAACTTGACGTCGGTGGGAAGAACAGCCTCCGCCCCGTAGACCAGGAAGAAAGGGGTTTCTCCGGTGGGCTTGGTGGCGGTAGTCCTGATGGACCACAAGATGGATTGGAGGTTGTCTAACCATTTTTTGCCGCAGGCTTCGAGCTTGGCGTTGAAGCTTTTCGTCTTGAGCCCTTTGAGCACTTCAGCGTTGGCGCGCTCGGCTTGACCATTGCTCCTGGGGTAAGCGACGGAGGCGAAGCAGATTTTGATGCCGGTCGATGCGCAGTATTCCCGGAACAAGCCGCTGGTGAACTGGCTGCCGTTGTCGGTGATTATGCGGTTAGGCACACCAAAGCGACAGACCAGTCCACGGACGAACTTGACGGCGGACCTGGCCGGGATTGTGCACACCGGTTCCACCTCCACCCACTTGGTGAACTTGTCGATGGCGACGTAGAGGTAGCAATAGCCCCCTTGCGCTCTTGGAAATGGACCGAGGATGTCCAGCCCCCAAACTGCAAAGGGCCAAGTGAGTGGGATGGTGCGCAGCTCTTGCGCCGGCTGATGTATCTGCTTGGCGTGGAATTGGCACGCCTTGCACCTCTTGACCATCTCCGACGCATCTCCGAGCGCCGAAGGCCAATAGAAGCCGCTTCGATATGCCTTCGCAGCTAGAGTCGCGGCTGAAGCGTGGTGCCCACATTCGCCGGCATGGATGTCCCTTAGAAGCTCTTGGCCTTGGTGAGTAGATATGCACTTCAGAGCGACGCCATTTGGGCGACACCGGTACAAGTCACCATCCTTGACGCAGTAGCCCGAAGCTTGCCGCACAATCCTTTTGGCCTCCTCTTCATCCTCAGGAAGCCTGCTGCTGGTGAGGTAGGCCTTGAGCTCGATGATCCAATCCACTCCCTCCTGCCGGGCCAATGCCAGGAGGACGCGGTCACCCGAAGGAGGCCCGCAATCCGGAGCCCCCTGCTCCGGCGGTGGCGGCAAAGCAGAAGGAGGAGGTGGTTCGGATGTTGACGGAGAAGCGGACGGTTTGAAGAGACGCTCCTCGAAGACGCCGGCGGGCTGCGCCAGGCGATGAGAAGCGCGCTTGGCGATCTCGTCGGCCTCCACGTTTTCCCCTCTCGGGATGTGCTTCAGCTCCAAGCCTTGGAAGCGTTTTTCCATCTTTCGATGCTCCTCGAGATAAGCCGCCATGTGCTCATCCTTTGGAGTGTAGCTCTTGTTGGAGAAATTCACAACTAGCTGTGAATCTCCTTTGACGATGAGGCGCTTGATGCCCAAAGCATTCGCAGCCCTTAAGCCTGCAAGAAGTCCTTCGTACTCCGCGATGTTGTTGGAGACCTTGTGTTCCGGCCCAAAGCAGAGCTGCACAGCGTAGAAAAGCTTGTCTCCCGAGGGAGAGGTTAAGACAGCGCCTGCTCCCGCGCCCGGAAGGTTGAAGGCGCCGTCGAAGTGCATGACCCAGAGGCCCGGGGCCTCCTCTCCAGGGAGAGTCGACTCCACCTCTGGAGGCTCGTTTACGAATGGATCAGTCCATTCTGCAGTGAACTCGGCCAAAGCCTTGCTCTTGATTACCTTTGTAGTTTCGAAGGAGATCTCGAAAGGCTGAAGCTCCACAGCCCACTCAGCCACCCGCCCGGTGACATTGGGGTTGCGCAGGACGGTTTCCAGGGGCCGATCGGTTACCACCTTAATCGGGTGACCCTGGAAGTAGTGGCGTAGCTTCCGCGAGGCGATGAGCAAGGTGTAGAGCAGCTTTTGCTGCATTGTGTAGCGTTCCCGCGCGTCGTGCAGTACCGTGCTGACGAAGTACACAGGCTTTTGCACCTTGACGACCCCCTCGGAAGGCTCCCCCTCAGGAGGCTTTTGAGCGTTGCTCTGACAGAGCGGCTCGGTCGCAGCCATCTTGATCTGATGATAGCCGGAGAAAGCATCCAAGAAGCAAAGGAGGTCGCAGCCGGCGGTGGAGTCGACGATTTGATCTATCCTCGGGAGAGGATAAGGGTCCTTGGGACAGGCCTTGTTGAGACTCGTGAAGTCCACGCAGAGGCGCCCACTGCCGTTAGCCTTTGGGACGACCATCGGATTAGCAATCCAGGTGGGGTGGGCTACCTCGCGTATCAACTTGGCCTTCTTCAGCTTCTCTATCTCCTTGACAATGAAGTCTTGCTTCTCTTGCGCTTGCTTTCTGGTCTTCTGCTTCACGGGGTGTGCCTGAGGGCACACGGCTAAGTGGTGCTCGATCACCTCCCTGGGAACACCGGGCATATCCGACGGAGTCCAAGCGAACATGTCAGAATTTGCCCGCAGGAAGGTGACAAGCGCGCTTTCCTATTTGGGGGAAAGCCCTGCCCCGATGGTGACGAAGTTTTCGCAGCCCCCAGCCTGCAGCGGGACCTTCTTAGTTGCCGAGCGCTCTTGAGTAAACTGGGGCCTCCTCCCTGAGGGTACCGCAGCTTCCCCAATGCTCAAGTCCATCATGGGATGGTCTAGGTCCTCGCTTGTAGTAGGCGATGCAGAGGCGGCGAACTTCTTCCCTGTCGAACCCAGAGGGTTGGGCTCGAGAGAGGCCTTCTTTGCAGCAGCCCGCTCTTGGGATACGAGCTGCTTTTTCCTCGTGAGGTCGCCGGAGTGTTCCAGTAGATCTTCGTCGGCGGGGAACATGGAGGCGGCCTCACGGTAGACATGCTCAACCGATCGGAGAGCATCCTTCTCATTGCAGCGCACGGTGATCGTGCCGTTGGCGCCCGGAATCTTGAGGACGTTGAAGCCATGGTGCGTTGCCGCCATGAACCTAGCCAAGGCTGGGTAGCCGAGGATGGCATTGTATGGCAGGGCGATGTAGGCAACGTCGAAGTCGAGGCTTTCTGTCCTGTAGTTGTCCCGGGTGCCGAAGGTGACGGGCAGGCTTACCTGCCCAATTGGCGTCGTAGATCCTTCGGTTACCCCGAAGAACGGCCGAGTTGGCATGAGCCGGTGGTACGGCACCTGCATTTTTTCGAAGATCTCGACGGAGATGATGTTGAGGCCCGCCCCTCCGTCGATGAGAGTGTGATTGACGGCGACGTTGTTGATGGTCGGCGTGCACAAGAGAGGGATTGTGCCCACGCCCCTTGTGGAAGCCGGATGATCCTCCTCGTCGAAGCCAATCTTGCACGTCGACCACTTCATCAGGCGACTGCCGAAGTTGGGCTGTGCCGCCGCGATTTCTCGCGACAGCTGCTTGAAGTGCCGATTTGACAGAGGAGCCTGAGCTCCACTCAGGAGGCAAGCGACGAAGTCTCGTGGCTCTTGATAGCCCCCCTGGTTCTCCTCCCGACGATCGTTTGCTGGTGGGGGTAGCGGCAGCGGCTCGGGATCGTCTCGAGACAGACCCCCACGGCGGCGACCTTCCTCGCGGTCGTCGTCGCGGCGATCGCCCCGGGATCCACTCTTGCCGTTGCTGCGGCCACCCCCACGACGCTTGGAGACACCGTTCTCCTCGTGAAACTTCCGGACAATCCAACAATCCTCGGTATTGTGGGTGTCCTTCTTGTGGATGAGGCAGTAGCGGCGACGTCGACCTTTATCGCGATCGGAGCGGTCCCCGCAGGCGTTGCTTATGATCTGGCTCCGCCGCGAGGGCAGCAGCCTCCTTTCGCTTGGGGTCCTTGGACTTCGGCTTTGGGGGAAGCGCCTCCGGCAGATTGTGCACGAAGAGCCTCCCCTCCTCAGCCTTGGCGCAGCGGTCGGCGATCTCGAAGAGCCTGACGACGGAAGTCAGCTCATCATTCACGGACAGCTTCTCCCGCATCTTGACGTCGGAGACGCCCGTGGAGAATGCGGAGATGACCTCCTCGTTGGAGATCCTGGGAATCTTGTTCCTCATCTGACTGAAGCGCTGGATGTACTAACGAAGCGTCTCGCCCTTGTACTGTCGCACCGCCTTAAGATCGTTCTTGGTGGCGGGGCGCTCGTACGTGGGCATGAAGTTGGCAACGAACTGACGACATAAATCCTTCCACGAAGTCACGGATTCGTGAGGAAGATTCATGAGCCAAGTCCGCGGAGCGTCCTTGAGGGCCATGGGGAACCAATTGGCCATGGCGCGCTGATCTCCACGCGCAGCCTGGACGGCGACGACGTAGAGTTGGAGGAATTCGACAGGATTTGTGGTCCCGTCGTAGCGCGTGGCGATGTCGGGCTTGAACTTGTCAGGCCAGACGACGTAGCGCTGCTGGCGAGTGAGGGCGAGACACCCGGGGTTGTAGATCGGGACGCCGGGGGTCCTGACGTTCTTGCCAGCCTCGCCGATGTCATCGATGGCACGATCATGATTTTCGTGGTGGCGCTCGAGGGAGACGCGTGCGTCTTCCGGAGCGCGTTGGACGATCTGGCAGCTGGGCTCCCCGCGCGGCGAAGATGCGGCGCGGGAAACCACCCTCTTGGCCTTGTGGGCCATCCCATCTCCGGCGCCCGGGGCGCGATGCCCCGCCGCCAGATCTGGGCTCCCCGCGCCCTGGGCTCCTCCCAAGGCCGGGTCTCCGTTGGCGATGGCGACGAGCTCGGCGATTCGAGCGCGCCACCCCTCACGCCCATCATCGGTGGGTTGATAACGCAGCAGCTCCTGCGCCATGGCGAGTGCCTGCGCAGGAGACAGCTGACTCCCAGAACGAGCGCGAGAAGTAGCGGTGGCGGTGAAGGAGAGCGAAGGCTCTGTCCGCTCAGACGGGAGGTAGGAGGACTCCAGATCTTCCTCCTCTTCCTCCTCTGCCGAAGCTTCACGACGACGGAAGATGGGCTCGGTTTGCCCCCGAGCAGCGTTGCGACGGCGAAGACGCTCGAGCCTTGCGTTGGCGTCGGCCATGTCGAAGCAGATCTAGAAGAAAAACACCACAGCCCCCTACCTGGCGCGCCAAATGTCGATGGATTTCGTGTCGCAAGGACACGGGGTACCACGCGACGGACCCGAAGATTCGAACGCAGGGGGCTGAACGTGTGAGATCTTGGATCGCAACGAAACACGGTGACGGAAGCCTCGATTGTCGGACGCGCAACGCACTGCAGAGAGGGAGACCGAGCTTTACCCAGGTTCAGGGCCCTCGTGGTGAGGTAAAACCCCTACTTCCTGCCTTCTTGTATTACGACGCGACATCTCGCGAGGAGTACAAGGCCTTGGTTACAAAGCTCTAGCTGGCCAGAGGTTGAAGAACCTGCGTGCCTAACTAGCAGCTTGAAGACGAAGAGATCAGATTAGATCGGATCCCCCTAAGGGGTGGCCTCCCCTCCCTTTATAGCGCCAAGGTCCTCCTTCCCCTTATCTTCTTGGGGAAGGGGTTGCCACACACGGCCAAGGAGGGAGGACAGCTGTAGACTAGGTTCTTCTGTAGACTTGGTCTTCGTAGGGTAGTGGCGCCGGTCCACAGGAGTGGGTGGAGGAGGCTGACGTCCTCCTCTGGCGCCCTGCACCGTCCATGCTATATTTAGGGGGGTGGCCAACTGCCATTGTGCCGCTTTGGGCAGGCACAGAGAAAGTTGGTCTCCTCCCTGTCGGGGGTAGCGTGGACGGTACGCGGTCTTCTACCCGTTGCCCTTCTTGCTCCGCACGAAAACGTGCTAGGCTGACGTGGGCGTACCTCCTCTCCTCACCAGCAGGGGCTCGTGAGGAGGTCTTCTGGTCCTTAGCGGTTTCTGTCGTCGTTCTCCTCACGAGGCGCCTCCTCGTGAGGGTCTTCTCCGAAGCGAAGATTGTTGATTATCTCCTGGGCTGAAGATGGGCCGATGATGGGGCCCAGGAGCAGTTGGACCGGGATACCCCGGTATCCATTACACCGACAGCAGTTAACTGACCTCTTGATCCGTCAGAGTTGTTAGGCTTGTTCATCAAAACCCCTTGCGAAAAAATATCATGAAAGTAAGTCGAAAGACCAAGTCGAAGATTTGAAGATATGAAGAAATCGAAGAATTGATCAAGTCGAAGATTTAAAGATTAGAGATTCAACCCGAATCTGCAATTCTGGTAGAATCTCAGGGGCTACTGACAAGGGTATAGTTAATAGAGCCCGTTAGTTGAGTACCCCTGAGGCCTGTTAAGCTAGGCCCAATTGTAATGATAGTCGAATACGAGTTCTTACCGTATGTCGATATTGTAATCTGTATCGGACCCTACCCGATCCTCGAGACCTGGACATCTATATATAGGGGCCAGGAGGGGACGGTGTAGGCCAGATTAAAAGAAAGCCAGGTGGAACACCCAAGTTTACTTTCGGTACATACTTATTTCGACTAACCTTTACCTTCGAGTTCATCCGACGCCCTATTCCCCCGATCCTAAGTCCTTCATCTAGGACATTTGTCGAGTTAACCCTCGTCAGTGGGACAATCTAGTTTGGGTACATACGAACTTTGAGGAGTGCTTCGTAGCCCTACGCATGATTAGTGTATGTTTTCCATTGGGGAATTGTTTTGAGTTGCATATTGATGATAGCATCTATTGGTTCAATTATGTTATATTTGTTGGGAGTGTGTCCACTAGTGAAAGTATGATCCCTAGCCCTTGTTTCCAAGCATTACACACCATTTACTTCCTGTTTTGTTACATGTTTGCTCGCAGCGATACTTATTTCATATTATAGTTACTACTTATAATCATCACTACCGCTTGTATTTTACTATCTCTTCGCCGAACTAGTGCACCTATACATCTGACAAGTGTATTGGGTGTGTTGGGGACACAAGAGACTTTCTGTATCGTAATTGCAGGGTTGCTTGAGAGGGATAGCTTTGACCTCTTCCTCCCTGAGTTCGATAAACCTTGGGTGATCCACTTAAGGGAAACTTGCTGCTGTTCTACAAACCTCTGCACTTGGAGGCCCAACACTGTCTACAAGAACAGACGCGTGCATAGACATCAAGCTCTTTTCTCGTGCCGTTGCCGGGGAGGTAAGGTAAAAGGTACTCGCATCCTCCTGTGTGAGTGCTCGGAGTTATTTCCTTTAGATTCTGCAATTACATTTTTTTGTTTCTTATTTTTATTTTCACTAGTTAGGCTTAATGGAAAACAAAGAGTTCTTTAGTCTTTTTCCTGAGTTTAGATATGAAGTGTTTGAAGAGAAAATTGAAAAACCTTTGGAGCTTAATTTGCATGCTAATAGTGTTGTTAGTATGAATGCTTTGAACACCGTTATTGCTAATGCTATAGAAAAGTCTAAGCTTGGGGAAGCTGGTTTTGTTAAGCATGATATTTTTAGTTCCCCAGCTTTAGTGGAGAAAGTTTGCTCTGATGATATTTTATCTCCCCTATGTGATGTTCCCATGCCTGTTACCTATGTTAGTGATCATGATTGGGAAAAGCACTCTACTTTTGATATTGAAAATCTTTTTGGTACCAATTCTAAGGTTAATAATTGTTGTACCATTAGTACTATCCATGTTCCTTCTTATGATGATATGTTTGATGAGTATGCTTTGCGAAATAGTTGCTCTCTAGCTTGTGATGATACTAAACCTCTAGTTTATGATGGTTATGATGATGAGTATAATGTTTTTAGTTCACCTACTTTTGAGGAGAAAATTAGTTTTGATTACAATATGCCTCCTGTTTTTGATGATTATGGTGATGAGAATGATTATTCTGTTGAATCTGCTCCTACTACAATTGTTCATGTGGGGATTATTAATTCTTTTATGCATGTGGCTCATGATAGAGATGCTTTATGTGATAGTTATATTGTTAGTTCTATTCATGATGCTACTGAAAGTTATTATGAGAGAGGGAAACATGGTTTGATGGATCTCAACAATATTGAGTTTCCCCCCTTTATGTTGCAATTCTTGAAGTTGTACTTGTTTTGCCTTGCTATGCTTTTTGCTTTGCGCTTTTATGACTTGTCTCTTTACAAGACTATTTTTTATAGGAAGTGGTTTAGATTTAAATGTCTTTCACATTTGCTTTTTGATGCTCTCTATTGCTTTAAGTTCCTATATGGCGCCTTTGCCTCAAGCTCTTATTGATGCTCTCTTAGATGGTGCATAAAGGTAGAAGATGGTGACTCGACATAAAAGTAAAAGAAAGGCCCTTCGCAGAGGGAAGCAGTGATTGCAAGTTTTATAAACCTTCAAAAATTATGGTACTTACTAGCTTTGAGCTCTCATTGCCCCCATCATAGGCATCTTGAATGGTTAAAGTTAATGCGAGTACAATTATGAAGCATATGCTTGACAAATCATAAGTTGAAAACCTCGTGTCCCGTGATGTACGAATACCCAAACCTCATGCTACTTGACTTAGAGTCCCAAGCAAGCTCTTGTCATTGTAAGTATATGCGTATCATCGAGAACCGTCAACGGGATACCTCCGTGCCCGATGACATGGAACAAGCCCACATCAAAATGACAGGACAAACAGACAATGAACACCTCGACATCTCTTTTATTTACCATTGGTATAGCTTTTTATTTTGAGATGCGTCGTCGAATGTTCACTATGGGCATGCTGTAAATTTCCACCATGAATTATGCATGGCTTAGATTGGCGGCCCAGGCGTTTCTCTAACACATATAAAAACTCCATGATCCCGCAAGATTCCCAACTTGTTTCACATCGCGAGTATCCATAAACAAAAGATCACGATATCAACTCAAATAAGAAGTGCAATGTTGAAAGCTTACCCCATGACGGCATGGTTTGGCTAATTTCCAACTTACAACTTGCAAGCATAACAACTCAACATAAGAGAGCCACAATGTCAAATTTTTAAGAACAAGAAAAATAAAGTGTGCCATCAGGTTCGTGAGAGCTTTACTGACCAATTTTCGCATAGCACCAAAAGAGTTTAATTTGAAGGATAGATAAAAGCAAGTCAAATATACTTTGGAATAGCAAATTGCTAATAGGTATGTATGATGGACACATTGGAACAACTTGGTTTTTAGGAGTTGGATGGACGAGTAGAGCTCATACTCAGTACAAAATGAGGGCTAGCAAAAGACTGGGAGCGACCAACTAAGAGAGCAATAACGGCCATAATCATGCATAGAGACAAAACATCATTAAGAGAAACATAAAATGACATCAAAAGTCAAAAACTAAATGATCATAGAGGCTTATGGCGACTTTGTATGAGTCAAACATGTTGTAAGCATGCGCCAAGTCAACCCAAATAAAGCATCAAGGAGAAAACCAAATAAATGCTTCCACATAATAAAAACAACGCATGGTTTTTTGAAAGGCTCATTAAGCAATCTCAGTCATTTGAGACAAGTCATGCTACAGCAAAAATCACTAAGCATACTATCAAAATGACATCAAGCATGGCATGAGAAAGTCTAAGCCGTAGTCTAAACAAGCTCGTTTTGTACAACTTTTTTGCATGAAACTTTTTCTCTTTTCCAACACCATTCGAACCTTTTTGAAACAACTCTTTTGATGAAAACCAACATGGACCAGAGGTCAAAATACACCTTGATACAAAGATAAAAAAAGATTTGAACGAAAATCAAGGCGAAAAAACGAAAGCTAAACGCAGTAGCAGAAAAAGAGAATACTCATTGAACAAAAAGAGTGTAAACTAGAGTGTTCTTGGCAAATGAAAAAGGAATAAGTCTCTCTCCAAAACAACATGATGTGATCAAACTGTTTATTGAAGCAAACAAAACAAAAGAAAAGTGAAAGCAAAAACAACTGACGCTCCAAGAAAAACGCATAGTGCATGAAGCAATAAAAATATAGTGTGTTGAAAGGTGACCTAATTTTTGCCGATGAAGAAGGGGTTCCTCGGGGGCATCCCCAAGCTTTGACGCTTGTACCTCTTGGATATTTCTTGGGGTGACATGGGCATCCCCAAGCTTGAGCTTTTTTCCATTCTTCATCTCATCTCATCATCCTCCAATCCCTACACTCGAAAACTTCCTTCATACAAAACTTCAAACAATTCTATTAGCAACGTTAGTGTAAGCATAATAATGAATCAACCCCTTTTTGCTTCAGATTTCAAACTCAAAACCACCACATATAAAACATATACTACTGTAGCAACTTCCCCAAAAGTTCCGTGATCAAAAGAACTCAAAAAGAAAGCGATCGAGAAGCAAACACAAATAGTGGCAGAAATCTGTCAAAACAGAACAGCTGACAAAGGTCGATTTTTTCGAGGGTTTTCTGTTGCTCAAATCGAAAAGTGTAAAACTAATGAAAGTTTGGATATAACCTGGGGCATATGCACAAGAAATCGTAGGTCAAAAGAATATTCTGAGAATTTTCACGAATTTTTACGGTGCAGCACCGAAATCTGTTTCAGGACAGCAACTTCCCCAAATCTTACCTCCCTCACATTAGAGGTTTCTCTTGGCACAACAACGAAATAAAAAGGATAAGGAGCAGTTATTACAGTAGTAATAACTTCCAAGACTCAAATAAAATAAAAAGAACTGAAAGTAAAACAATGGGTTATCTCCCAAGAGTGCTTTTCTTTAACGCCTTTGAGCTAGGCGCAGTGATTTGAAAAGATGCTCATGTAGGCGCCATAAAAGAGCTTAAGTCAAAGGCACCATATAAGAACTTGAAGCAAGAGAGAGCATCAAAAAGCAAATGTGAAACGCATTTAAATCTAAACCACTTCCTATGCATAGGAATCTTGTAAGAGAATAAATCAACTAAGCACATAGTACCAAACATGGATAGATAAAACAAGTGCAACTTCAAGATTTGCAATATAAAGAGGGGAAACTTAATATTGTTGAGATCCATTAAACCATGTTTCCCTCTCTCATAATAACTTTTAGTAGCATCATGAATAGAACTAACATAACTATCACATAAAGCATCCCTATCATGAGCCACATGCATAAAAGAATTAATACTCCCCACATGAACAATCATAGTAGGAGCAGGTTCAACAAAATTATTCTCATCACCATAATCATCAAAAATAGGAGGCATTTTGTGATCATACCTGGTTTCCTCCTCGATAGTAGGTGAACTGAAAATCTTATACTCATCATCGTAACCATCATAAACTAGAGGTTTAGTATCATCATAAGCGAGACAACAGCTATTTTGCAAAGCATATTCATCAAAAATATCATCATAAGAAGGAACATGGATAGTACTAATGGTACAACAATTATTAACTTATAATTTTCAGAATTGGTACCAAAAAGATTTTCAATATCAAAAGTAGAATGCTTTTCCCAATCATGATCACTAACATAATTAACAGGCATAGGAACATCATCAAGATCGGAATTATCATAATCTATAATAGGAGCAACATGCTTAGGGGAAGATACCGTTTCCTCTCTCCTTTTACTCCTCTTCTTCTTCTTCTTCTTACTCTTCTTACTCTCTCCTTCAGGAGGGAGAGACTTGAAAGGCATTTTCTCCACATAATCTGGTTTGCTGATAGGAACAACAGAAGAAACTTTGGAGGATTTCTCCTCTTTCTTAATAAGATCGAAACAAAAATCATCCCTGTGAAATTTGGGTAAAGCATCCTCTTTTATAACATTTTGTATGTAAGTATTTCCAGGGCAATCTTTAACACAATAGAGACGACAACCATGAAGGGTGCTATTAATATCAAGAGCACTCATATCTACCAAAGAAGTCTTTCTAGATAACTCTTCATACCCCAAAAACAAAGTAAGCTCATCAAACTGATTGAGAGTGATCTTGTCATTACAATACAAACTTGCGGTACTCATTCAATTACTATTAGGGCATGAGCATTGAAAATTAAAATGACCCTTGTCACTGCAAAGTTCACAAATAAAAGGATAAAACTCACAAACCTTTTCACCAAGCTCATCTAGAGCCTTGAGCCACATTCGGGTTTCTTCATTCCTGTGGTGGATACAATAATCTTCTTTGTCGTGACTCTGTTCACAAGGTCTAAGTACTCCACAAAAATTAACATGCTTATAAGAAGTAGTACTTTCAGAAATTTGAGCATGTTTATTGCAATCATCAATAACAATATCACTTTCTATGCAAGTGTCTTTAAAAGGTTCATGATACACATCCCCATTTCCCTTGGGAACATTAATATGAGAAGCAAAGGCTTTAAAGTAATCAACCATAATTTGAGGATCAAGACCATATTTAGCACTAAGCTCTTGAAAATTAGAAGTTTCAGCGAAAGACTTAATGCAATCATACTCGTAATTTATACCTGATCCTTTACCTTTGTCGCTATCCCAACCTTAAATATTGTTTTGAATTGTTTCAAGCAGATTCCACTTGACGTCAACATCCTTGCTTATGAAAGAGCCATCAAAGCATGCATCTAGATAGTCCTTGTAATATCCTGAAAGCCTTGCATAAAAATTATTAATAACAATATTACGGGGAAGCTCATGAATAGGACATTTGAGCATTAGTGACTTCAATCTTCCCCACGCTTGGGCAATGCTTTCTCCCTCATGCGGATGAAAATTATAAATGTAATTCCTATCTTTATAAACCTCACTAGAAGGATAGAATTTAGAATAAAAGAGAGGTATAATTTCCTCCCAATCAATAGGTCGGCCATCCTTCAATGTTTTATACCATTCCGCAGCTCTGCCCTTCAGTAATAAAGAAAATAGCTTCCTCTTAACTTGGTTCATCGAAATACCTGCACACTTGAACAACTCGCATAATTCATGTATAAATAGCAAATGATCACTAGGATGGATAGTTCCATCTCCTAAATAGCAGTTATTCATAGCACGTTCGACAATTTTCATAGGTATTTTAAAAGGATGAGGAGCACAAGCATCATTAGAAACATCACATATAGGAGATAAAATATCATCAGAGCAAACTTTCTCCACTAAAGCTGGGGAACTAAAAGTATCATGCTTAACAAAACTAGCTTCCCCAAGCTTAGACTTTTCTATAGCATTAGCAATAACGATGTTCAAAGCATTCATACTAATAACACTATTAGCATGCAAATTAAGCTCCAAATGTTTTTCAATTTTCTCTTCAAACACTTCATATCCTAACATAGGAAAAATACTATAGAACTCTTTGTTTTCCATAAATCCTAACTAGTGAAAATAAAAAACAAAAAACAAAAAGATATAATTGCAGAATCTAAAGGAAATAACTTCGAGCACTCACACAAGAGGATGCGAGAACCGTTTACCTTACCTCCCCAGCAACGGCGCCAGAAAAGAGCTTGATGTCTACGCACGTGTCTGTTCTTGTAGACAGTGTAGGGCCTCCAAGTGCAGAGGTTTGTAGAGCAGTAGCAAGTTTCCCTTAAGTGGATCACCCAAGGTTTATCGAACTCAGGGAGGAGGAGGTCAGAGCTATCCCTCTCAAACAACCCTGCAATTATGATACAGAAAGTCTCTTGTGTCCCCAATACACCCAATACACTTGTCAGATGTATAGGTGCACTAGTTCGGCGAAGAGATAGTGAAATACAAGTAGTAGTGATGATTATAAGTAGTAAATGTAATCTGGAATAAATATCGCTGTGAGCAAACATGTAACAAAATTGAAAAGAAACGGTGTGCAATGCTTGGAAATAAGGCCTAGGGATCATACTTTCACTAGTGGACACACTCCCAACAAATATAACATAATTGAACCAGTAGATACTAACTTCAATATGCAACTCAAAACAATTCTCCAATGGAAAACGAACACTAATCATGCGTAGGGCTACGTAGCACTCCTCAAAGTCCATATTTCCCCAAACTAGATTGTCCCACACTATCACCGTGAACGCACTAGATGGTTCCAACAAACACCAACAATTCATAGAGACATTAACCAAAAAGACACACATGATGCGCACACTGTCACCGTCACACCATGATACAAGGTATCTCCGGAGTTTACAAATATAAGGCACGGGAGTAGCATAATATATGAATAAAAACATCTACCAATTCAACTAGATACAAAGCTCGCGATCACATAAAGATCACATCATAGGAGAGAGAGGTGAACCACATAGCTACCGGTAGAGCTCTCAGCCTCGGGGGAGAACTACTCCATTCTCATCATAGGAGATAGCAATGCTGGTGGAGATGGCGGTGAGGTCGATGGAGACGGCAGAGATGGCGATGGAGACCGATGGAGATGGCTCTGGGGGAACTTCCCTGTCCCGGCAGGGTGCCGGAACATAGACTTCTATCCCCCGAAATTCGTCGGTGGCGGCGGCGGAGCTGCGGAACTCTTTCTGGAAATTTGCCGATTGATTTAGGGTTTTCCATCGGGGGGCTTCTTATAGGCGAAGGGGCATCGTCAGAGGTGGACCAGGGTGCCCTCACCACAGGTGGGCGTGGGCCAGGGGCAGGTCACGCCCCCTGGTGGTGAGGCCGCCCTGTGGCCCCCCTCCGTCTCCTCTTTGGACTTCTGGAAGCTTCGGTAAATATCTGGATGTTTGGCTTTTGTTTCATCCAATTCCGAGAATATTTCCTGTGTAGCTTTTCTGAAACACAAAAACAGCAAAAAATAGGGAACTGGCACTGTGGCATCTTGTCAATAGGTTAGTTCCAGAAATCGCATAAAAATGCCACGAAGTGTAACGAAACACAAGGCAAATGGTGTAAAAACAAGCATGGAGCATCAGAAATTATAGATACTTTTGAGATGTATCAGCATCCCCAAGCTTAACTCCTGCTCGTCCTTGAGTAGGTAAGTGTTAACAAAAGAATAATTTTTGAGGTGACATGCACCAACACAATCTTGATCATCAATGTAAAGCATTGAGTGCTGGGATCAAAAGAACTTAAAACATGGGCATGAAAGACATAATCTTGATAGAAGAAACTTAGCAACCATGTTATAACATGAAAAAGAACACAAACGAAAGATCATGAAAAATGAAACAATGAAAGTCAAATGTGTGTTCAAATCATATATAAAAACATAGCAAATGATTTTCAGCTTGTCCTTCATGGAATAGCAAAACATAAATGCATAGGACACCTTCAAGTTTAAGAGGGCGACTAGATACAAATAATTTAAGAACAAGTGAAACCAAAATCATGAATCAATCAATGATAAACTTTGGGACTATGCACATTAAACTTAGAATGACAACTATGCTCTCTTAGACGGTGCATAAAGGTAGAAGATGGTGACTCAACATAAAAGTAAAAGAAATGCCCTTCGCAGAGGGAAGCAGTGATTGCAAGTTTTATAAACCTTCAAAAATTATGGTACTTACTAGCTTTGAGCTCTCATTGCCCCCATCATAGGCATCTTGAATGGTTAAAGTTAATGTGATTACAATTATGAAGCATATGCTTGACAAATCATAAGTTGAAAACCTCGTGTCCCATGAAGTACGAATACCCAAACCTCATGCTACTCGACGTAGAAAATTCATAAAAACGCCACGAAGTGTAAAAAAAATACAAAGCAATTGGTGTAAAACAAGCATGGAGCATCCATAAATTATAGATACGCTTACAACGTATCAAGCATCCCCAATCTTAACTCCTGCTCATCCTCGAGTAGGTAAGTGATAACAAAACAATAATTTTTGAGGTGACATGCACCAACACAATCTTGATCAACTTAAGGTAAAGCATTGCATGTTGAGATCAAAGTACTCTAAACATGGGCATAAGAGATATAATTCTAACCATAGAACTTAGCAACCATGTTACAACATGAAAAGTAACACAAACAAAACATCATGAGTAATAATGCATTGAAAGGTGTTTGTTTGTTTTGAGCATATAGAAAACATAGCAAAGCGGTATTCAGCTTGTCCCTCATGGAGTAGCAAAACATAAATGCATAGGACACCTTCAAAGTTCAAGAGGGTGACTAGATACAAATAGTTTGAGAACAATCAATACCATAATCATAAATCAATCAATAATAAATTTTGGAACCATGCACATTATACTCAAAATGGCAACTATGCTCTCTTAATCGGTGCATAAAGGTAGAAGATGAAGACTCAACATACATGTAAAAGAAAGGCCCTTCGCTGAGGGAAGCACTGATTGCAAGTTTTATAAACCTTCCAAAAATTATGGTACTTATTAGCTTTGAGCTCTCATTGCCACCCATCATAGGCACCTTGAGTGGTTAAGGTTAATGCGAGTACAAATATGAGATATATGCTTGACAAATCATAAGTTGAAAATCTCATGTCCCGTGAATACGAGTACTTAAACAATGCTAATAGACTTAGGTCCCAAGCAAGTTCTTGTCATTATAAGCATATGTGTATCATTGAGAACGCCAATGGGGTACCTCCTGCCCGATGACATGGAAACTATCCCACATCAAAATGACAAGACAAACAGACAATTGACACCTCGGCATCTCTTTTATTTACCATTGGGTATAGCTTTTTATTTTGAGATGTGTTGTCGAATGTCCACTTTGGTTATGCTGTAAATTTCCACCATGAATGATGCATGGTTTAGATTAGCGGCCCAGGCGTTTCTCTAACACATATACAAACTCCATGAACTTCACAAGTTTCCAACTCCTTTCACACAGATAAGCATCCATAAACAAAAGATCATCATATCAACTTAAATAGAAATAAGTGCAATGTTGAAAGCGTGTCCCATGACAGCATGGCTGAGCTAACTCCCAACTTACAACTTGCAAGCATATAATCAACATAAGAGAGCCACAATGGTCAAGTTTATTAAGTGCAAGAATGTAAATGTGCCATCAGGTTCGTGAGAGCTTTACTTACTAATTTTCTCATAACAAAAAAATTTAATTTGGAAGATAGATAAAAGCAAGACGAATATACTTGGAATAGCAAATTGCTAATAGGTAGATATGGTGGACACATTGGAAAACTTTGGTTTTTGGGAGTTGGATGCACGAGAAGTATTCCCTCTCAGTTGAGGTGAAGGCTAGCAAAAGACTGGGAGCGACCAACTAAGAGAGAAATAACGGCCATAATCATGCATAGCGACAAAACATTATTAACCAAAGCATAAAGTGGTATCACAAGTCAAAAACCAAATGATCATAGAGGCTTTAGGCGACTGGTTTAAAGTCAAACATGGTGTAAGCATGCACCAAGTCAACCCAAATAAAGCATCAAAGGAGAATACCACAATAATATGCTTTTGTATGATAAAAACAACGCATGATTCTTTCAATGGCACATTAAGCACTCTCAGTCATTTGAGACAAGTCATGCTACAACAGTAACTACTAAGCATATAATCAAAATAATATCAAGCATGACATGCTAAAGTCTAAGCAATAGTCTAAACAAGCTCCCTTTTTGCATCACTATAAAGCATAAAATGGTTTACTCTTTTCCAACACCAATCAACCTTTTTGAAATATCTCCCAAAGATGAAAACTAACAAAGACCAGAGGTCTAAACACACCTAGATACAAAGAATAAACAATTTCTGAACAATAATGAAAGCAAAAAAATAAAAGCTAAACGCAGTACTAGAAAAAGAGAACACTCGCAGAACAATAAGAGTGAAAACTTGAGTGTTCTAGGCAATGAAAACAGAGCGTGTCTCTCTCCAAAACAAACATGGTGTGATCCAAACATTTATTATAGAAAATAAAACAAAAGAAAACTGAAAGCAAAAATAAAGACGCTCCAAGAAAAACACATAGCATATGAAGCAATAAAAATATAGTGTCTTGAAAGATGACCTGATATTTTTGTTGATGAAGAAGGGGTGCCGTGCGGCATCTCCAAGATTTGACGCTTGTACTTCTTGGATATTTCTTGGGGTGATGTTGGGGATATACCAAATAGGTATACCAGCGACGTAGTCCTAAATCAGCAAGCCAGGGTGGCCCATCAGGGGTGGTATGGCGGATTCGCCATACCGGGCGGCCCAGTTGCTGAGATTACCACGGCGGTACTGGACGCAGGCGCTTATGGTGGTTCCTTAGACAAGTCCATGGCGGATCCGGAGACAGGCCCATGGCGGACCACCGACGACAGGCCCATGGTGGGCCCGGAGATAGGCCCATGGCGGGTTACCTTGCAGTACACGCATAGGATTTAGTCTAGGACTCCAAGTTGTATCCGCTCCGGTACCAACGTGTAGCCCACGCCAGGCGCCTTTATAAGCCCGGCGTGGAGCAGCCCTTGAGGCACGTTCTAGTCATATGGCCAATCGCATAGCGAAACAGCCAACCTCATCATTGTAATCGAGCACTTGTTGCCATATAGTGAATTATAGCAGCACGTAGGATCTCGCCACCGTCGCGGGATCTGAAGCTGGGTAAACTCGTGCTACCACCATCCCGGATCGCTCCTCCGTGTTCACCTCCTTCCACAAACCGCCATATCCCTACCCCTATGGCAGATCTGTTGACGAAACCACGACAGTTGGCGCCCACCGTGGGGCTAGGCGCGTCTGGAGCGCGGATCCAGGCGGGATCCGCCTTTGCAGGCATCGGCGACACCGTCGCCATCGGGCGCGTCCTCTACGATTCCGGCTTCCCCATCATCCCAGTGGATAACCTCTGGGTGCCGGCTAGAGAAGACCCTGCTCGATTCACCGTCGTTCCGATTGGAGATATCCACATCTTCATTGGAGAGACAAACCCTACCCTCGCCACGGAAACCAATTTCCGGCGGATCGGTATGGCTGAAAGCCCCAAACGGACCGCTTCCGAGCTAGATACGGAGGAGGACTCATCTGACCTGGATCTTTCCAAGTTGCCCAGATCGGACCTGAAAAATAATCCCACCCAGCCCGCCCTAGAGGTAGAGGAAGTGGTGGAAGACCGCTGTGAATCCGCCATGAGTAATCTGGCGTTAGAGACACCACGGTACTGCCTTGTTGCGTTCGTAGGCATCACTTCGGGATCTACCTCCAATGGAGAAGATAGCCCAGGTGAATCCATTCTGGAGGCACTTAACGAAAGTGGTGAATCGGATGACTGGGACAGCAAGGGCTATGATTCTGACCATTACGACGCCGCCATGAGAAAAATTGAGGCGGAATTGGCGCAGCAGGCGCTTGAAGAGCAGCAAGCAGCGGCCAGGCAGGTGTTCGTAACCAACAAAGGAGATGATGCTGGGCAGACAACCGGTGATCCGCCATCTCAGGCAGCCCACGACGGAGATGCCGGCAAAGAGTAGGGTAACCCGCCACCAGCCGCCGATCCCGCCACGGAACAACTTCCTGAGATCCACGGCGGACCCAGGCCTCTGCAACCCGCCATCCCCGAGGACCAGCACCCAGAAGACTTCACGACCCCGCTGGATAAGGTCGTCTATGGAACTCTAGCAGATCCAATCACCCCTGACTATGTCAGAGATGTGAACGATCTCGAGAAGAAGAGGCGAGCACTCCTCAAGGAAGCAAAGCGAGTCGAGAAGATGGGCCAGCAGCTTGATGGCGACATTGCTAAAGCTCAAGACACGTTGAAGCGCGCAAGGAACATGGAGGAGAAGTATGTTACTCTCATCCAGAACCAGATAACCGAGGGAGGCGACCCGCAGCTGGAACGAAACCTTGAGTTCACCGTACCAACAGCGGAAACTCTGGCCAAGATGTACATCAAGAATCCGCCATACGTGGATAAAAACCTCGATGAAGTCAGGGCTACGCCCATTGAGAATATCGTGGCTGCAAAGGAGCTATTGGAGCATAATAAGAGCCCAGCAGCCCTAGAGACGGCGGTGAAACTGATGACCAAAGCATTAGTGCAGCAGGAGAAGGCTACGTCGTCACGACGGCTCGAATCTGATCCCGCCCTATGCAGGTCCAGCACTGCCTCTAAAGCTCAGGGGGCTGGCAACTATGGTACGCACCCTGACAACGAATCTCATACCGGATCCTCAGAAATCCGAAGAAGAGAAGCTCGCAACCGGGCGAACGCCATTCCAATATCCTCCGATGACAAACCAAATGGCAAAGGCCCACAGAGAAATCCATCGCCAACCCACAAGAATTACCCTGCTTACGGATACCAACAAGGCAATGCTGCTCCTCGCCATAAGACCAACATGCCGCCACCAAAGTATAAGACGTTCGAAGTCCCTAAGGGAGGGATTGTCATACGCGACAATGATGGCAAGCGAGGACGAAGCCGTGACGCTGGACGCAGAGACGATCCGCCATGACGGGAAACCAGCAGAGACGGTGGATCCAAGAGAAGGGACCGATCTCGCCATGACGACGGCGCGCACCATGGCGGCGACAAGGACAAGCATCGCTCCACTCGCCACCACGATGACAAAGGGCAAGGCTCCCGCCGCCCTGACGACGATCCATCTCCACGAAGAACAGAAGGAGGCCGTCGTAGCTGCAAAGATCAGTCGCAGGACGGCGAGAGTAAACGACGACGTGACCCTTCGCCATCCCCACCAGGGAGCCCCCATGGCGGTGGCGGTGGTGGCGGCGGACCAACAAGGTCACGCAACTCTCGCAAGGATCGGCCGGACCAGAAGCCCTACGACGCCCGTACCCATCTAAACGAGATTGCCAAGTCTCAAACAGCCTTCTTCCTCAGCCCAAAGTGCTTTGGACAACGGATTCGTGATGAGCCCATCCCGCATGGGTTCAAGATCGAGAAAAATATCTGCCAGTACAATGGAGTCGATAGGCCTTTGACTTGGCTACAAGACTACTTCAACGCAGTACAGTTCGTCGGGGGATCACCCAATGTCGCTGTCCGCTATTTTCCCTTGATGCTATCCGGCACTGCGAGGCAGTGGATCAATGACTTGGCAGAAAACTCCATCCAAACCTGGTTCGATATGCAAACTGCGTTTACCTAAAACTTCGAGGGGACTTACAAGAGACCCCATAACATTGGTGACCTCCAACGGTGCCGGCGGGCCAACGATGAGACCTCCCGAACTTTCCTCGCACGATGGCTAGATATGAAGAACTTCTGTGAAGGGGTTACCGACGAATCCGCCATCCTCGCGTTTATTGACAGTTTGGAGAGAGGCCAACTGCTCCGCCACCGCCTGTTGCGGGAAAGGAACGAAGGGAAACTGACCCTAAATTCCATGATCACCATTGCAAGCAATTACGCGGCCGCCGACGACGACGCCCGCGAATCTCTGAAGGCTTCCGCCATCCAGAACACTGGAAAGCGGAATAGCAGCAACAAACGAAAGAATCCGCCAGAAGAGCAGCAGGCTCCAGATATGGTGGCCACAACCTTCGCTGACAAGGGCCAAAGCAGCCAGCGCGGCAGGGGACGCGGTACTAGCAGTGGCCAGCCGCAGAGTTCTGCAACTCCCGCTTCGGCGCCATCCGCCCCCGTGTCTTACGACAAATACCGCGATATGCCATGTTTCGCCCATCGTGATGCTTCGGGAAAGTGCAATCACACCAACCGGAACTGCAAGTTTGTTAACGACCTCAAGGCGGATCAAGAAGCTGGCTTCAAGCGCAGCCGGCGTCAACGGCCTCGTGGCAAAGGGAAAGCGGACAAAGACAAGGAGTCCAGGGATGGCAGTGACATGGACGAAGACCCTGCGCCCAAACCCGCCGAAAAGGCAGAGGGTGGCGCTGGCAAGGGTAACCCAATCAAGGATAAAAAAGGTGCCTTTCACACATTCCTTGGACCCCCCACGGCTAAGGCACAAAGAGCCGCCATGCGCTCCCTCAACGCCACCGTGCCAAAAATCCGCCAGTACGTCCGATGGTCCGAGGTACCGGTGCACTGGAGCCGCGATGATCATCCAGAGCACATCCCAGAGGGATATTACGCCATGGTGGTATGCCCTGTGATCCACGGCTACGAGTTCTCCAAATGCTTAATGGATGGCGGCAGCAGCTTGAACATCATGTACGTGGAAACACTGACAAAACTTAGCCTTACCAAAACCCAACTCCGCCATAGCGCGGTCACCTTCTATGGAGTGGTTCCTGGTCGCCAAGCCAAGTCCCTCGGGTCCATCACACTCAAGGTCGCCTTCGGTAGTGAGGAAAATTACCGTGAAGAGCCTATAACCTTTGAAGTAGTCCCGTTCAAAAGTACATACCACGTGATCTTCGGTCGCCCTGCCTTCCATAGTTTCCATGCCAGGCCATGTTACATCTACAATCAGCTGAAGATGCCAGGCCCAGATGGCATAATCACCGTTTATGGCAGTTTCAGAAAGGCAAAGGAGTGCGAGGATGGCGAAGCCGCCTTCGCGGAGGCAGTGTTCTTCGGTGAGGAGTTCAAGGAAATCCATGCCGCTATGGACCCCGCGGAGATGCCGGCATCCAAGCAGGAGATTTCTGCCTCCCTGCCCACCTTCAAGCCTACGGTCGACACAAAACAGGTGGAACTTGTCGCTGGCGATGCCGCCAAGACCACCTCCATTGGGACAAATTTGTCCCCCAAATAGAAAAGCGCGCTCGTCGAGTTCCTCCATGAGAACCGGTACATCTTCGCATGGCAGCCATCTGACATGACAGGTGTACCTAGGGAGCTCACCGAGCACGCTCTGCAGATAATTCCTGGCTCGAAGCCAGTAAGACAAGCCATGAGACGCTTCGGAGATGAAAAGCGTCGCGCCATAGCAAAGGAAATTTCCAAGCTATTGAAAGCAGGTTTCATCAAGGAAGTGATCCATACTAAGTGGGTGGCAAATCCGGTGCTAGTTCCTAAGAAAAACACAAAAGTTGTGCGCATGTGTGTAGATTACACTGGCCTGAACAAAGCATGTCCAAAAGACCCTTTTCCCTTGCCTCGCATTGACCAAGTCATTGACTCGACGGCGGTATCGGAGCTGCTGTGTTTCTTAGATGCCTACTCAGGATACCACTAGATCAAGATGAAAAAGTCCGATCAGCTCGCTACGTCGTTCGTAACACCTTATGGCACATATTGCTATGTCACAATGCCATTCGGTCTGAAAAACGTAGGAGCAACGTATCAGCGCACTATGCAAAAGTGCCTGGCGGATCAAATTGGACGAAACATCCACGCATACGTGGACGACATCGCAGTTATGTCTAAGAAGCAAGATGGCCTTATAGCGGATTTGCAAGAGACCTTCAATAATCTTAGGAAGTACAACATGATGCTTAACCCCACGAAGTGCGTCTTCGGGGTGCCAGCTGGACAACTTCTAGGATTCATCGTCTCCCACCGTGGAATTGAGGTTAACCCGGAGAAGATCAAGGCAATCCTCGACATCTCCCGGCCCATAGATCTAAAAGATGTACAGCGACTCACAGGCTGCGTGGGAGCACTGAGCAGATTCATCAGTCGTCTTGGCGAGAAGGCTTTGCCACTCTACAAGCTGATGAAGAAATCAGACGAATTCGTCTGGACCGACGAGGCAGACGCTGCACTTAAGGATCTGAAGAGAGTGTTATCCACTGCACCAGTCCTAGCGGCTCCCGAAGACCAGGAACCCATGTTACTATACATGGCGGCAACTAACAGGGTGGTCAGCATCGTCATGGTGGTAGAGTGTAAGGAAGAAGCACAGGAGTATGGCGTACAACGACCAGTCTACTATGTCAGCGAGGTCCTGACGGAATCCAAGCAGCGCTACCCTCACTACCAAAAATTGGCATACGGAGTTTTCCTAGCTTCTCGCAAGTTGAGGCATTACTTCTATGACCATAAGATCACAGTGGTGAGCAAGGCCCCACTGAAGGACATCATCAACAACAGCGACGCAACAGGACGAGTTGCGAAGTGGGGCATCGAACTGGCCTCTTTCAACATCGACTATAAGCCTCGCACCGCCATCAAGTCCCAGGCTTTGGCGGAATTTATGGCGGATTGGAAGGAAGCACGGGAAACTACGCCCGTCCCAGAACCAGAGCATTGGGTGATGCACTTTGACGGGTCAAAGCTGCTACACGGCTCGGGGGCTGGAGTGACACTCAAATCTCCCAAGGGAGATGAGCTAAGCTACGTTCTCCAGATCCACTTCCCCACCACCAACAACATCGCGGAATATGAAGCTTTACTGCATGGGCTACGTGTCGCAAAGGAGATCGGCGTACAACACATCATGTGCTGTGGAGACTCTGACCTGGTTGCTCAGCAGGTGGCTGGCACATACAAAGCTCGGAACAAAGTCATGGCGGCATATAGAGACGAAGTAGATGAGATGGCCAAAAGTTTCCTCGGCTACGACATAAAACACGTACGACGAGAAGATAACATGGCGGCCGATACCTTGTCCAAACTAGGATCTAGCCGTAAGGCAGTTCCGCCAGGCGTATTCCTCGAGCATCTGCGCGTACCATCGGTAAAGATGGTGGATCCAGAAAATCCGGAACTAGCAAGCTCTCCCATCATGGCGGTTTTGCCTAGCAATCCGCCATGGGCAGAGCCCTACCTGGAGTATCTGACGAACAAGAAGCTTCCCGATGACGAAGTCCAAAAAAGACAAATCGAGCGTAGAGCCAAAGCGTACACCATCATAGATGGCCAGCTCTACAAACGAAGCACCTCGGGAGTTTTTATGAAGTGCATATCCCAAGTGGATGTAATCGAAATACTAAGAGAGATCCACGAAGGCGAATGTGGGCATCACGCCGCCGCCAGATCCCTAGTAGCTAAAGCATTCCGCCATGGATTCTACTGGCCAACAGCCAAGGCAGATGCAGATCGTATTGTGGAGCTCTGCCACGGTTGCCAAATGTACTCCAAGCAAACCCATATACCCGCCACAGCGCTGCATACAATTCCTATAACTTGGCCCTTTGCTGTCTGGGGGCTGGACATGGTGGGTCCGCTAAAAACAGCACCTTCGGGATTTACGCACCTCCTGGTAGCGGTAGACAAATTCACGAAGTGGGTGGAAGCTAAGCCCATCAGAAAACTTGATAGCAAAACTGCCCTCAAATTTGTCAAGGACATTGTGGTTAGATTCGGCATCCCACATAGCATCATCACCGACAATGGCACTAATTTGTCTCAGGGAGAAGTTGAACAATACTGCCATCACAACGGAATCCGCCTTGACCTAGCATCTGTGGCGCATCCACAGTCTAATGGCCAAGTTGAGCGGACCAACGGACTAGTCATGTCAGGGATCAAGCCACGCCTAGAGGCACCGCTACATAGAGCAGCTGGAGCCTGGGCACAGGAGTTGCCATCTGTGCTGTGGAGTCTACGGACCACGCCAAACAGATCAACTGGCCTTACCCCTTTCTTCTTAGTCTACGGAGCAGAGGCAATTTTGCCAAGTGATGTTCAATACGATTCTCCAAGAGTCGAGGCCTACAAGGAAGAAGATGCAGAAGCGTCCAGACAATTATCTGTGGACCTGCTGGAAGAAGAACGAGACCTAGCAGCCCAGAGATCCGCCATCTACCAGCAGAATCTTCGCCGCTATCACAGCCGGCGAGTTCGCCAACGCTCGTTCAAAGAGGGTGACCTGGTGCTACGCCTCAAACAACAGAAGTCCCACAAGCTATCCCCGCCTTAGGAAGGACCCTTCGTCGTCAGCAAAGCTCTACTGAATGGCTCCTACTACCTCGTTGATATTCGCGAGCTAGATAAACGACCCAGTAAGAAGCGCAAACGAAGAGACCCTGACGATATCTATGACGAGATAGATCATCCATGGAACATCGCACAGCTACGTCCTTTCTACACTTAGCACTCCTCTAGCTATGTAATAGGCACCTCTATATGATCAATGAAATAAAGCATTTGGTTCACTCTTGATTTTTTTTCTGAGTCTTTTACCTCCTTTATTGTTCATTTAGATCGTATAGAACCCTTTGCGCAATTGTGCTTTGCACTTGCGTCTTTTTTAAATCCGCCATAAGCGGTCCGTGTAGCTTTTTTATGTTTTGATCTTCATTCGATGTTTTCTGTGTGGATTCCCGAGTAGTGACTTTTTGACGATCTAAGCCGCCATCTGCTAAGGGTTTTGGATGGTTGCTATTAAGTATCGTCGCCCTAGCGGATTGTTCATGCAAAGATTTCGCCATCTCACGAAAAGTCAAGCACAGAGAGCCAGATGGCGGATCGCATAATCCTACGCGTGAATTTTTTTTCAGTGTTGTTTTTTGGGCATGTCAAAAACTGCAAGTTGCATAAAACTAGACCTGGCAGTTTCTTCGCACAATAAAACCACTTCATAAAAACAAGCTGCAAGAGTTCAAAAGCATTCCACTGATCCGCCACAAGCAGATTAGTCATAGTGCAGAAACATTCACACGCAGTTTAAGTTTAAATTACAGACCCACTCAGGGGCCGAATTGATGCAAAGTATTTTTCCTGCCATATTGCAGGGCACGTCCTAAGAAGACGGCGGAACCTTGGAGGACACCTCATCACCGCCATCACCACCTGCAGTAGCCGCGGAGGCTGATACTGAAGCCTGTGACGGCGACCCTGGCAGCTCGTATGCTTCATAGTATACTTACAGCTGAGTGCCAAGGGCACACAGTTGATCGTATCCAAGCACGCTTTGCCGGATGGCGGCCTCGTCCACCGGCGGACCGTCCTCGCCGCTTTCTGGGATGCCGGAGGTGAGTAGGTCCAGGTCCATCTCGGGGTAATGGTCCTTCGCCAAGGTTAGAGCTGTCCTAGCACCACCCCGAGCAGAGGACTGTTTCCAGTCCGCCATTAGCCCTGGCACTAGCAGCAGCTTCTGCGTAAGCGCAATGGCGGAGAGGTTGGAAGAACCCGCCATTTGCAAGCTTCCGCACGCCTGGCGACCAGCATTGAGAAGGCCATCAAGCTCCCTCCTCGCTGCGTCGGTGGCCATGCGCAGGCCTTCGGCAGTATCCACCTCGCCTTGCCCCAAGGCGACTGCATAGCGGAAAAAGAAGATGCGTCACGCACGGCATAGCAGAAATTGAAAAACTTTACGGTATAAGGAGAAATGGTACCTAGCAGGGTATCCTGGAAGTGATGGAGGAGCTCATTAAAGCCTTCACGCCGCTTTTCAAATTCAGCGGCGGCTTTGTGGAGATCCTCTATCTCCTTGTCCTTCTTGAGAATCTGGCGCTCCTGGTCCTTCAGCTGCTCTTCAAGGAGGGTGTTTGCGGCCAGAGATTTCTGGAGCTGCTCCTGCAGCCCATCCATCGCAATGGCGTGGCCCTTCTCCACCCCCTCAAGTGTGGACTTGAGCTTGGCAACATCTGCATGGCGGAAGTATCAGCACAACATTGATTGAATAAGCATAAGGGAATTAAAACTTGTTAAGTACATTACCGCTATTCTCAAGCTGTTGCTGCAAGTCCGCCACAAGAGCGCTTTTGGTTGCCAGCTCCTTCTCTTGTGAGTTGACAACCTGGACCAGGTCCTCTACCACCTTCTTGTAGTTCTGGCAAAATAAGTTTGAAGTGTTAGTCACTCTTAGAGCTTTATGCCGGATAATTATCCGCCATAACGCTCGGGGGCTACTCACGATGAATTTCTAGTCACTCTTAGAGCATCATGATGGATAGAATCCGCCATAATGCTCGGGGGCTACTTATGCTTATTTTTTGTCTTCCTAAGAGCTTTATGCCGGATAGTCATCCGCCATAACACTCGGGGGCTACTCAGTATGAAATTTAAAAAAAAGTTCTCTATAGAGCACTGTGTGAACTACCAGTGCTCGAGGGTTGTGCTATTCAAAAAGTTACAGAAGTTTCTCTTGAAGCCCCATAGCGGATCGAATTTAAGAATCCACCATGGCGCTCGGGGGCTACTGGGAGTACATACCTTCTTCATAGTGGCTGTTTTCTCAACAAAAGCGGCGATGCCGCTGGACAGCTGGTTGCTGGCATCTTCCTGGCTAGAAATAAGATTGACGACCTCAAGTTGCTTCTGTCTCCAAAATAAACTGCCCCCCGTCGGAGCATCCGCCACTTGACCCTGAAACGAGCCAGAAGCCTTTTCGCTTTGGACGACATCATTAGCCGTAGCTTCAGTCGTTGGGTTGGCTTCTGGCATTGGGTCAAACTGACCACCAGCATCCTCCATATCGATATCGATACGAACGGAGGAGGGAGTTGGTACGTCAGGGGTGAGCGGAATAGCGGCCGGGGAGGGCTTGGCTCGCTTGGATGACGGCTCCTTGACAGTAGGCTTCTTCCTTCTAAGTAAAGGAGGATTAGAGATGGAAAGCAGCAACAATGGAGGAGGATGTCCAAAGGTTACCTTGACTTGGGCAGGTTGATAGTAGCAGTATTCTCGGATGGCGTTTCTAACTCCGCCCTGCGTTGAGCTTCGAAACGACGGGAATCAACAGATTTCCCGCCACCACCGCCAGTTTTCCCGCTACCAGTCCGTTTCTTGGGAACCGCCTTCTCCTGGGTCGTATGGGCTGTGTCATCCACATTCCCCGCCATCTCCTCTTTGTTCCTGCTAGAGTGAACAACTTCCTCCTTAGCGGTAGATCTGATGTTGGAGCGGCGAAGGGGATGGGCAAAGTGTGCAGGACCAAGCGATTTGACCTGATAAGAAGAAAAAATGTTATGAAGTATAAAGGTATCATACGGAACTATGGCGGAAAGGGAACTTACCAAAGGGCAGCTGCCATTCTCAAACATAGCCATGCCGAACTTCAAAGGTTTCTTCCTAGGAGACTTCATCAGAGAACGGATGCGCTTCTCGACAACTTTAGGGTCCAGCTCCTGGTCCGAACAGCGCATGCCATCATTTGCACCAGTATACTCGTGCATCAGGCTATCGTGGTGCTGAAGCGGCTGAATCCGCCGGGATATCCAGCAGTTGATGGTGTCGATTCCTTTCAAGCCATCCACAGATAGCTTGGCGATCCGCCGAGCCAAGAGCTTGACATAGGGAGTGGCGGATTCATCGTTGACAGCCGTCCAGGAGTCGCGGGATTCAGCAGCTACGTTCTTAAAAGGAGGAAGGCCGCGGGCTTGAGATGGCGCGGGCTTATCCGCCATATAGAACCAGGATCCTCTCCATCCTATGGCGGAATCCAGAGGCATGATGAAAGGGTATTCTTTCGACCTTCGTGGAAGAAAGCAAACCGTTCCGCAGGTTCGAAGGGATCCGTCATCTTCGTAATTGGCCCGCACAGAGAAGAAAAGTTGGAAGAGGTCTACCTTGGGACGGATCCCGAGATATCCCTCGCACAAAGCTGCGTAGCCCGCCACAGACACCAAGCTGTTTGGTGATATGTGGTGGAGCTGCAGTCCATAGAATTTCAGAAGATTAGTAAAGAAAAGAGATGGAGGCATACTGAGACCCCTCTCCACATGAGATTTGAGCATCACAATCTCGGAGGGGCTAGGGATAGGCACCGGGGCCTTGAAGACGGTCCGCCATCTAGATTCAGCCTGAGGAGCCACGGTGCCCTCGCCTTCCATGGCTTGGACGTCAGAGTCCTTAACATGGGATTTCTGCCAATACCCATGGAGGTTCTGGGGGGATCTGCTCTTCTTCGTCTTCGGCATCTTCCTCCTCAGCTTCGCCCTCCGCCATCTTTTCTTCGGCTTCGGACATGATGTCCTCTGGATCTACATCCGCCATTACAGGATGTGCTCCCTGAACTGACTGTTGCAGGGGGGAATCCTCCTCCTCAGCCTCGGAATGGTGATGGGAAGGTGATCCGGGGTTCATGGCACTGAAAAGAGGATTCCGCTATGAAGTGCTTGAGCAAGCTATTTCCGGCGGAAAACGTCGCCGGCGGCGAGGATCTTCCGCGGCGGCTCGTCGGAGATGACATAGCTCTCGTGGCGGCGCTGAAGAGAGAGAATGCGACGGGGGCGAATGAGGGGTGACCGGCTGGGGGAGAGAGGCCGGGGTATATATAGACCCCGGGCCTCGAGATTCGTGCCCGCCATCACCACCGCTCATCCTGATCGCAGAAACCCTAATCCGGTGACACGTGTCTAGGGGTAAAAAAGTAACTTGGTGAAAACAGTGCGTGCACTGTAAGTCTTGCCCTAGAAGGAACTGCGTGACAGAATTTACGGCGGATTTCCATGGTATGATCCAATGGATCCCGAAAATCTCGCTAAGATAACTACGTCGCCTGATCCGTTATTTACGGCGGATTAATAGATGGAAGAAGGAACATCAAGATGACCGCCATCCCAGTAGAAGGGACAAAGAGCTATGGCGGAAGTATCCCACCAAGAACATGCATGGCGGATGTAGATGACAATCTTAAAGTTCCCTGGGGGCTACTGTTGGGGATATACCAAATAGGTATACCAGCGACGTAGTCCTAAATCAGCAAGCCAGGGTGGCCCATCAGGGGTGGTATGGCGGATTCGCCATACCGGGCGGCCCAGTTGCTGAGATTACCACGGCGGTACTGGACGCAGGCGCTTATGGCGGTTCCTTAGACAAGTCCATAGCGGATCCGGAGACAGGCCCATGGCGGACCACCGACGACAGGCCCATGGCGGGCCCGGAGATAGGCCCATGGCGGGTTACCTTGCAGTACACGCATAAGATTTAGTCTAGGACTCCAAGTTGTATCTGCTCCGGTACCAACGTGTAGCCCACGCCAGGCGCCTTTATAAGCCCGGCGTGGAGCAGCCCTTGAGGCACGTTCTAGTCATACGGCCAATCGCATAGCGAAACAGCCAACCTCATCATTGTAATCGAGCACTTGTTGCCATATAGTGAATTATAGCAGCACGTAGGATCTCGCCACCATCGCGGGATCTAAAGCTGGGTAAACTCGTGCTACCACCGTCCCGGATCGCTCCTCCGTGTTCACCCCCTTCCACAAACCGCCATATCCCTACCCTTATGGCAGATCTGTTGACGAAACCACGACAGGTGACATGGGCATCCCCAAGCTTGAGCTTTTGTCCATACTTCATCTCATCTCATCATTCTCCTTTCCCTACACTTGAAAACTTCCTTCATACAAAACTTCACACAATTCTCATTTGCAACATTAGTGTATGCAAGATAGTAGATCCACTTTTGTTTTAGTTTCAACTCAAGTACAACACTTATTAACACATAATATACTGTAGCAACTTCTTCTAGAAGTTTCGTGATAAAAAGAACTGAAAAAGAAAGAGATCAAGAGGCAAATGCTAATAGTGGCAGAAATCTGTCAAAACAGAACTGCTGGTAAAGATCAATTTTTTCGAAAATCTTATGTTGCTCAAATCGAAAAGTGCAGAACTAATGAAAGTTAGATAATAACCTGGGGCATGTGCACAAGAAATCGCAGATCAAAATGACATTCTGGGAATTTTCATGAATTTTTACGGTGAAGCACAGAAATCTGTTTCACGACAGCAACTTCCCGAAATCTTACCTTCTTCCAATTAGAGGTTACTCTTGGCACAAAAACGAAATAAAAATGATAAGGAGAGGTTATTACAGTAGTAATAACTTCCAAGACTCAACAAAAGAAAAAGTACTGAAAAGAAAACATTGGGTTATCTCCCAAGAGTGCTTTTCTTTAACGCCTTTGAGCTAGGCGCAGAAATTTGAGAAGATGCTCACATAAGCGCCAGGAAAGAGCTTAAGGCAAGGGAGCTAGAAAAGAACTTGAAGCAAGAGAGAGCATCAAAAAGCAAATATGAAACACATTTAAGTATAACCCACTTCCTATGCATAGGAATCTTGTAAGAAAATAAATTAAAGAAACACATAGTAATAAGCATAGGAACGCAAAACAAGTGCAACTTCAAGATTTTCAACATAAAGATGGGAAACTTAATATTATTGAGATGCATAAAACCATGTTTCCCTCTCTCATAATAACTTTCAGTAGCATCATGAATAAAATTAACAATATAACTATCACATAAAACATTCTTATCATGAGCCACATGCATAAAAGAATTAATACTCCCCACATAAGCATAGTCATTCTTATTAATCGTAGTGGGAGAAAATTCAACAACATAGCTATCAATATTATTCTCATCACCATAATCATCAAAAATAGGAGGCATATTGTAATCATACCATATTTTTTTCTTAATAGTAGGTGGACTGAAAATATCATACTCATCATTGTAATCATCATATATTAGAGGCATAGTATCATCAAAGTAAATTTTCTCCTCCATGCTTGGGGGACTAAAAATATCATGCTCATTGACGAGGGGTTAACTCAACAAATGTCTTAAATGAAGGACTTAGGATCGGGGAGATAGGGCATCGGATGAACTCGAAGATAAAATCAGTCAAATAAGGTGGCTATGAAAGTAAACGTGGGTGTAGAACCTGGCTTGCTTTCAATCTGTCCTTTACCGTCCCCTCCTGGCCCCTATATATAGGTGGCCAGGTCTCGAGGATTGGGTAGGATCCGATACAGATTACAATATCGACATACGGTAAGAACTCGTATTTCGACTAGTATTACAATTGGGCCTAGCTTAACGGGCCTCAGGGGTACTCAACTGATGGGCTCTATTATCTATACCCTTGTCAGTAGCCCCTGAGATTCTACCAGAATGGCAGATTCTGGTTGAATCTCTAATCTTTAACTCTTTGACTTGATCATTTCTTCGACTTCCTTATATCTTCAAATCTTCGACTTGGTCTTTTGACTTATTTTATTATAATATCTCGCAAGGGGTTTTGATGAACAAGCCTGACAACTCTGACGGATCAAGAGGCCAGTTAACTGCCGGAACAGATACTTGTCATCTACTTCAAATTCAATCCCCTTGGACTTGAATTCGGGAAACCGATCAAACCCATTCTTTTGCCGCATTTAGGACTTACAAAGAATGAATCCCAGTGGTTCTCAGGGTACCCAGTGCGTCCACTAGGATTTTTCTTCGCGTCGTAGACACGGATACATACCAGCAGAGCGCATACATGTGCGTATACTGGGCCACACAGGACGGATCCCGGGGTCTTACCTTCATGATATATTTCAATCACGGCATTCAAGTTTTCTCGCGATGACACAACTCGAGAATCATATGTCGCAGTCTTGTTTGACTGATCCAGCACACAAAATATTCGGGTTATATAACCATGATTTATAAAAAAACTCGCTCCCGATGGGAGTAATGACATTCATCAATTCTTCACCTTCCTTGCTCTAGTACTTATGAATAAACAACATCGGGTGCGCGCCCAGCGCTCCCGATGGGAGTAGCCCCCGAGGCTATAGTCGAAGAATTCATTTTTTGAGTATAGGCTCAAGTATATTGTACTCACCTGTAACCTTCATATTAGAACTTTTTAATGATAATATCATCGGGTGCGCGCTCAGCGCTCCCAATGGTAGTAGCCCCCGAGGCTATAGTCGAATATTTTTGGGTATAGACTCCAGTACTGACCCCTTTACTGTTGACATCTTACTCTTGTCGTATTCCCCTTCATTCTTTACTCGCAAACCAACATACCCAATATTCGTCGCGTATACACATCTGTCGCGTTATCGTTGGTCTTGTAACTACTTCATGACGTCAGTAGCCAAATCTCAGTATACGTCAGTCTGACTGAGCGCTGACCGTTTCGTGGGCAGCGCGGTAATTTTATATTTTCCCCGCCCGTTAGTGGGCTGCCGTTTCCTCTCATTGCACCACGTCTCAGCCCACGTTCCTTCACCGGGAAGGTATATAAGGGGAGAGTGGGGAATTGTACTGTTTACCAGCTCATTGCTTCCGCCGCCGCCGCCATTGCTGCAATCTTTGCGCACTTCCGACCGTCTGCATAGCCCCCGTGCGCAAATTGTAGATGCGCGTGAAGCATTTGGCAAAGAAGAATAAGATGGTCAAGGGGAAGGCTACGCATGCCGCTACGAGCTGGGTACCTTCTGTTTTCACGCAGAGGAGCTGGACAAGGCCAAGGCGGACGGCCTCATCTCCGATAGTGACTCAATCATTTTCCCTAGCACGGAGCGGATCCCCAAGCCCAAAAGCGGCTTCCGGGTGATGTTTCTTGCTTTCCTTCTGCGTGGTCTTTCTCTTCCTGCCCACGAGTTCCTTCGTGGGCTTCTTTATGTGTACGGTGTGCAGCTTCATCAGCTCACACCAAATTCCCTTCTTCATATCGCTTACTTTACAACTCTTTGCGAGTCATATCTCAATACCTGGAATTTTCTATGGCTGCATCTGTACAAGGTTGGAGGACCAAATGGTTTTACATAAAAGACCGTAAGGTCTCCTCCTCCGACGAGTACGGCCTGGCCCCCTTTGATGCCTCCCAGGAATTGAAGAAATTGTCATCGTGGGATTCACTCCCCACAGATGTTGAGATGGAGGGGATTGCACCACTCCTGACCCGCATCCAAGCTCTAAAAGGAGGTAGAGGAGGCGCGTTGTCGGGTACCCAACTCATGGCGTTTTTCGAACAACGTCAAGTGCAACCTCTGCAACACCGTCTTTCCAAGCTTTCGACCTTTTCTGGCTTGGGAGATTCTTCTCGAGTATGTGAAGATCTGATGGAGAAAAAAGATGTCGACAAGCGGGTCAGAGCTCTTACCACTCTTACTAAAGATCATGAGATTGCGGAATTGGCCGCTAATCATTTTGACTCCGAACACCCCTTGCCCGCGGTATGTCTTCTTTGTACATCAACCTTTGCCTTTTCATTTTCCTGCTACTACTAGTCTGCTTGTCTTAATAGTTTTGTTGACTTACTTATTTACAGACCCATCAATTCCTTGTTTCACGTCCACCTCTTCCTGAGGAAGGACCTATTCCGGTGGATCTAGTTGCTGCTGCCCCTGAAGCCCCCGAGGCTGAGGAGATTCAGGATGGAGATGATGCCGAAGAATCACAAGAAGAGACCAGTTCGACGACTTCGCCTCCTCCTGCACTGTCTGAAGATCTTGGCGTGGACAAGAAGAGGAAGCGCGTCGAGGAGCTTGCTTCTTCGAGTACCTCTATTCAGAGGACTGTGGCCGGGGAAGCCCCTGTTCTAGAAGGGGGAGTAGAACTTTTCGACTTCCTAGACTCGTAAGTATTTTGCCAACTCTATGCTCTTTTTTACTTGTCTTCTTCCTTTCGAGCTTGTGTAAGATTTCTTTCCTTTGGCTTTCCTTTGCAGTGACGACAAGGACCCGAAAAGGGATGCTGCCACTGCTCTTTCTACTGAAAATATAACTGCTGATGAGTCCCCTGTGCAGGAAGTTGAGCCTGCCGCAAAATCCCCAAAGGCTCCCAGAGCTTCTATCAAAAAAGTTCCTGTGGCTCAGAGAGCCAAGCGTTCGAAGAAATCGAAAGGGGCCGACATCTTCTTTGAACCCCATGAGTCCAGGAGCTCTCCTGATGATGTGCGTGATGATCTTTTTGTCTTTGCCTTTTGTTCCTCGCTTGATCGTTATGCTTACATTCTTTTTCCTTGACAGATCTTGATGAAGAAATTTGTCACTTTGGGCACTAAATGTGCCGAGTATTTGAAAGCTGCTAAAGCTTCCAAAGGTACTCTTTTTTCTTTTAGTCTGCTTGCCTCAAGCACCTTTCTTGGCTTCTTTATCATACTCATTTTTCTCTTTTTTTACTATAGATGCCTTGGCGACGGCTAATGCTCGTATTTCGTCCCTGGAAGGTGAACTCGAGGCCTCCAGGAGAGCTTTTGACACTGCCACTGTTGCCAAAACCAATGCTGAGAAGTCCTCTAAATCAGCACTGGATAAGGCGAAGAAAATGGAGAAATCCCTTGCTGATTTGAAGAAAGAGCGGACTCAGCGAGATCAAGCCGTGGCTTTACGTCTTAATAAGATGTCGGCTTTTGCTGAAGGTAAACACCATGCCTTTTCCTTTTCTTTTGTTTGGGTTGCTTATTCTTATACTCCACTGATGTGTCTTTGTTTCCTTGACTGTATAGAACATACCAGGATTCCTTCGGCTTCTGCACAACCAGACGATGACTCTCTTATGGCTGCAGTTAGTCTGCTGGAGGCGAACTGGATTTCCATCCAGGGGATCTTCGAATTGGCTAGCCGTGTGCTTACATGGATTTCCATTGGGTTGTGGCCCAAGCAAAGGGCGGACATTGAAAATTCTGACTTGAAGAAGCTCGTCAAGGCTTTTGACACTCCTAAAGATCCTATTCTTCTTTTGAAGGGCCGTTCCATAAAGCGGGGTGCAGAGGGGGCCATCGCCCTTGCTTATGCCCATGGCGAAGAGGTTGATTGGGAGAAGGTAAGCTCCTTCCGTAGTTGGCCTCTATCTGAGCTGCGAGGTTTCTTTGAAAGGGCAAAGAAGTACGCGCCAGGTATCGTGTCGATTATTTCACCTTCGACGGCTTCTTCGACTTCTACGCCTGCTTCTTCGACTCCTTCCTCTGGAGCGACAATGCCTTCTCCAGGGGCTACTGCCACATCTACGTCGCCTGCCCCGGAACATGATGCTGAGGTGGCGTAGTTTTAGTCTTTCTTTGTAATCTTTGCTTCTTTGCTGTGGTGAGCTTCTAATTGTACTTTGCCCGAGAACTAGTCAAGGGGTTTTTGCACTTGTTGTAAATATCTTCCTATTTATGAAGTGCCTGGATTGAATGATGTTTCTAAGATGTATGTCTTCTTTTTTGCTTGACTTCCAGCTTGTGCCTGCTGGTGAATCATCGGGTCGTAATCGGGCTTTATCTCCTGTTAGCATGTTCGACTCCAGAACTTCTTCGCCTCCTCATTTTTTCTGTCGATGTGAGGAATATTCATCGAGGATTTTGGATCTTGAGAGCCGTCTATCCTTGATAAAGCGCCAGGCGCAAATTGCTTTAGACAAGGCCGGTAAGTCCCATGAGCTGATGAAACAAGTGTGCAATCTTGAAGATGAAGTGCCGAGTCTCGTGGCTAAAATTGCGCATTTTGAGGAATGCGAATCTTTTCTGATTGGTATCATCGAATCTGTTTGCGAGATGCTACTGTGTAAGTCTTTGGAGAGCCTCTTCTCTTTGTTTTTGCTCTAGCTTGCTGCGTGCTAACTTATTGCTTGCACCGTAGGTACTTGCCTTGATCTTGCTGGCGAATCGCGCCGGGTTTCTGAGCGGATCGCTGCTCTTCAAAAATCTGCTCAAGGGACTGAGAGCTTGTGGTCAAATCTCCGTCGCTGTCGCGCCATCGTGCTTCTTCAGGATCGTGCACAGCATATTGGCGAGGCTGTTGATGGTTGTCGCATGTCACTGACAACCATGTACTCTGTCATGTTGCCTCGCAATGCTATGCCGAGGGATTTTAGGCAACTACTCAAAACTTTCCGAACGAGCCAGCGGGTTCATCTCCGTATAAAACTGAACTTGATTGCTGGTGCTAATTTTGCTCTTGGATGGATGCGAAAGTGGCATCCGAGACTTGATTATGACCGCATGTCCCAGAGTTTGCCTCCAGGACGAGCTACGGTTGGAGTTCATATGGATGCGACACTAGAGCCAGCGAAAAGGATCATCTCAAGGTTACTACAAGAGGACGCAAGGTTTTTCCGCGAGTACCATTACTTGAATCCTTTTAATATTGATGACTCAGATCCGCCTGAGCCATAGTTTTGATGTATATATTTTTATGATTCGCGAGAGCATTTTTCCTTGGGCTGTTGCCCGAGGGATTTTTTTTGTACTCAAGGCGTTTTGTGGGTGTTTGGCGTTTGCCGCGTTTAGACATGTAAACTTGAATGTGAGGAACTTGTCTTTATTATACTTTGTAATGTAAGATACATGGGATGACCCAAGAGATCCAGCCAGTGACCTGTGTTCTGGATCTAGAGGGCATTGCCCTGGAATAACTCATGGCTTTTACAGCCTTATTTTCCTACTCAACTAATTTGTATGTTGCTTGAGTCTTCTCTTCTTCTTCTGTAGTCTTCTCTTGTTCGGGTAGCTGTACTCGAGGTTTCTTTACTTCTGCCTCCTTGGGGTTTCCTTCGAGTTGCCGTGTCGCTTCTGTAGTCATGCTTTTTGCTTTGCAGTCGGGTTCTCCGTAGCTTGCCATCATGCCGACATTTTGGGCCATCTTATGAAACTCCTTATCGCATAAATCTGATAACTCAAAACTTCCTTTTACTATAATAATTCCTTTGGGTCCTGGTATTTTTAGTACCAGGTAAGTGTAGTGAGGTACTGCCATGAATCGCGAAAACGCGGGTCTCCCGAGGATCGCATGATATTGTGATGGCCAGTCCATGACTTCGAAGTCGAGTTTCTCCCTTCTGTAGTTTTGTCGATTTCCAAAACAAACGTTGAGTGCTATTCGACCAAGTGGATAGTTAGCAGTTCCTGGGACTATTCCATGAAAGGAGCAGTCGGTTGGTTTCAAGAACTCTAATGAAATGTGCATTGCCCGTAAGGTCTTTGCGTATATAAGATTTATCCCACTTCCTGCGTCCATGAATATTCTGTCGACATCATAGGTCCCAATTTGAGCTTTGAGTACCAAGGACGCATTTCCTGGCCGAGGTACTGTTGCTGGGTGATCATCTCTGCTGAATTCTATGGGTTGCTCTGACCAGTGCAGGGATTCTGTTGTTGCTGGAGGTGAAGTTATTGCGAGGTCGACTTGTCGGGTTATGCTTTTCTCCTCTTTGTTCGACTTGGGCACTGGCTGTATCATTGTTGTAATGTGCCCCTTAGATGGAACATATCCTTCGTCGTCGTCGCGTCCCTGGTGTGGTTGATCTTGGCTCTTAGGAGCTCCACTGTTTCCTTGTTGGGTTGCAGGTGCGTTGTTCGTGTTTCCTTCGTATCCTTGCCGTTTTGCCTCGGCTTGCTTGTTGAGTGCTGCTTCCTGCAATTTCAAGAACGTAGTACAATCTTTCATTGCGTGTCTGGATACTCGTTTCCCATCGATAAACACAAAATGAATATAACATGGTCCGTTGAGCATATCTTCTGGTGACGGGTTGTACTCTCTGGACTCCCTTGGTTGAAACTTTTTGTAGTCTTCTTTGCCATAGCTACGGTATCCCGAACTTTTACGGTCGTTGCTTTGGTAGCTGTTGTCTTTGTATCCTGCGGCTACTTGGCTGTGAGAGCCGTAGTTGTCGTAATTGCGGGATCTTCTTCGTTGACCTCCATATCTGTTTCCTCTATCGTCCTCTGGTGATCGCGTGCGCTTATTGTTGCACGCATCTTCTCCATCTGCAAATCTATTTGCTACGTCCATTAGATCTAACACTGTTTTCGGCTTGATCCTGCCCATCTCTTCGACTAGGTCTCCTCGTCATAACCCGACTATGAATGCGTCTATTGCTCTTTCATCTGAGACTTTGACTGCCGAGTTTTTGATTATACTCCACCTTTGGATATATGCCCTTAATGTCTCCCCGCGTTGCTGCACGCAGGCTTTGACTTCTTCTATAGATGCTGGCCGCTTGTATGTCGATTTGAAGTTACTCGTGAATTGCTTTGTGAGCACCTCCCAGCTTCCAATTGTTTCCTCTCCTAGTTTGCTTAACCATGACCTTGCTGCACCGGTGAGGTGTAACTGCAAACTTTGCATTGTTGTTTCCCTGGTTCCTCCTAATATTTGTACTGCTTGTAGGTAGTCTGAAAGCCATGACTGTGGCTCCTGAGATCCGTCGTACTTTTGTTGGTCATGAGGTAATTTCAAACCTTTGGGTACTAGCGTGATGTGAACCCTACGGGTAAAGCATGGCGCCCCCATCTCTTTTTCATCGTCTTCGTAGTCATGTGTTTTGTTAGGAGTTCTAGATCGTCGGGTTCCTTTGTTCTTTGGACTGTTGTATCGTCCTGGTGATGGCGTCCTAGATCGTCGACTTCCACTTCTATGCCGAGGACTGTTGCGACGGCGTGGTGACCTTGGTTTATGGGTTCCTTTGTTGCGATACGCCTCCTCCTCTTTTGCTGATAATTTATTGCCTACCATCTTTAATCCGTTTAGTGCTGCGCGGTGCATATGTTCCCTCGGGTCTCCTAGATTTGGTCGTGTTGTATATAGGTATGCTTGAGCTGCTACTAGTGCTGCCTCCGGAGTCTTTGGTATGATGTTTCCTTGCTCGTCGACCGATAGGAAAGACGAGTCGAGGTTTTTGGAGATGCTTTGTCTATCTGAGTACTCGAGATTTTTATATCTTGATCCATGTCGATGATGCCTTCTGTTTGTGTATGACACATCACTTCGTGCTCTGCGAGCAGCGTCGCTTGCTGCAATGGTTGAGTCCTTCCTTTTTTGTATTTCAATCCTCTCCTTTGCTAATTGCTTCGACTGCTGCCTTAGGACATAATGGTATCCCAAAAGCATGTTTTTGCTGGAATTTGTTGGTATTGGCATGCCGTGCTCTACGGATGTTTTGATTATTCTCCACTCATCGACTGATAGTCGAACTTTCTCCCTTGTTGTGAGGGAATCTGCGGTTTCTCCTTCTGCTAAATGGTTTGCTCCTCTGTTTATGTTTGCTGGATTGAGTACTGGATTGTTGTTGTCGTCGAGTTCTTCTGAATTGTCTTCTGTGATGGCTAGTATCTGGCATCGATTGTCGAGTTTGCCTTTGTAACTTGAGAAGATCGAATTGTCATCTTCAGAAAGTTCTAATCCTGTCTTCCAAGTGTCCGTTGATTTATCTGAGGTGTCGTCGTGGTAGATCATGAGATCTTCGAGTTGCGCTTCTAAGTCGAGATTCTACATAGTTTCGTCGCCTCCTGCGATGTTTCTTTCTTCCGCTTCTGCCAAGCTGATCGGTGAGTTTACCTCGCTGGAAGAGCCTCCTGATGATTCCGATATTGCTACTGTCTCGGGCTCACTTGCCGACGGATCCGGTTTCGTCGGATCTGAAAGGCGAATCGAACCTAGTGATCTGACACGAAAATTTAGACTTCCGATCGTCAAATCCATATCTTGATCCATACTCTCGAATACTTGCGTAAAACTTGACTGGTGGGGTTGAAAATCGACAGTTTTGAAGGGTATCTGAATTTCATCGACTTGCGGATTGCTATTGGCTGAAAACGAAAAAGTCGTCGAATTCATGATTCCAACGCCCAGAGTCTCCACGATCGGCGCCAATTGACAATGGGTTAACTCGACAAATGTCTTAAATGAAGGACTTAGGATCGGGGAGATAGGGCATCGGATGAACTCGAAGGTAAAATCAGTCGAATAAGGTGGCTATGAAAGTAAACGTGGGTGTAGAACCTGGCTTGCTTTCAATCTGTCCTTTACCGTCCCCTCCTGGCCCCTATATATAGGTGGCCAGGTCTCGAGAATTGGGTAGGATCCGATACAGATTACAATATCGACATACGGTAAGAACTTGTATTTCGACTAGTATTACAATTGGGCCTAGCGTAACGGGCCTCAGGGGTACTCAACTGGCGGGCTCTATTATCTATACCCTTGTCACTCATCGAAACCAGCTTCCCCAAGCTTAGACTTTTCCATAGCATTAGCAATAATGGTGTTCAAAGAATTCATACTAATAACATTGCTATTAGCATGCAAATAAAGTTCCATAGGTTTTTTAATTTTCTCTTCAAACACTTCATGTCCTAACTCAAGATAAATACTATAAAGCTCTCTAATTTTTTTTTTGTTTTCCATTAAGCCTAACTAGTGAAAATAAAAACAAGAAACAAAAAGACATAATTGCAGAATCTAAAGGAAACAACTTCGAGCACTCACACACCAGCAACAGTACTAGAAGATAGCTTAGTAGGCAGAGGATGTGAGTACATTTACCTTACCTCCCCGGCAACGGCGCCAGAAAAGAGCTTGATGTCTACGCACACTTCTATTCTTGTAGACAGTGTTGGGCCTCCAAGTGCAGAGGTTTGTAGAACAGCAGTAAGTTTCCCTTAAGTGGATCACCCAAGGTTTATCGAACTCAGGGAGGAAGAGGTCAAAGGTATCCCTCTCAAGCAACTCTGCAATTAAGATACAAGAAGTCTCTTGTGTCCCCAACACACCCAATACACTTGTCAGATGTATAGGTGCACTAATTCAGCGAAGAGATAGTGAAATACAAGTAATATGGATGATTATAAGTAGTAAATGCAATCTGAAATAAATATCGCTGCGAGCAAACATGTAACAAAACTGAATGTAAACGGTGTTTCAATGCTTAGAAACAAGGCCCAGGGATCATACTTTCACTAGTGGACACTCTCAACAAAGATAACATAATTGAACACATAAATATCATTCTTCACTATGCAATTCTAAACTATTCTCCAATGGATAACAAACACTAATCATGTGTAGGGCTATGAAGCACTCCTCAAAGTTCGCATTTCCCCAAACTAGATTGCCTCACACTATCACCTTGAGCGCACTAGATGGTTCCAACAAACACCAACAATTCATAGAGACATTAGCCAAAGAGACACACATAATGCGCACACTGTCACCTTCACATTATGGTACAAGGTGTCTCGGGAGATTACAATAATAAAAGCACTTGAGTAGCATAATAGATGAAGAGTAACATCTACTAATTCAACTAGATACAAAGCTCATGATCACATAAAGATCACATCATGGGAGAGAGAGATGAACCACATAGCTACCGGTAGAGCCCTCAACCCCGGGGGAGAACTACTCCCTCCTCTTCATGGGAGATAGCAACGGCGATGAAGATGGCGGTGGAGTCAATGGAGACGGCTCCGGGGGCAATTCCCTGTCCTGGCAGGGTGCCGGAACAGAGACTTCTGTCCCCCGAAATTGGTCTTCGATGGCGGCGGCGCTGCGGAACTTTATCTGGGAAAACGCCGATTGATTTAGGGTTTTTGCGTCGGAGGCTTTATATAGACGGAGGGGCGATATCAGAGAGCACCAGGGCCACCAGGTGGTGTGGCCACCTCCTGGCCCTCCTCCGTCTCTGCTTTGGACTCCGTCTCGTGTCAGGAAAAATAGGAACTTTGGGCTTTGTTTCGTCCAATTCCAAGAATATTTCCTGTGTAACTTTTCTGAAACACAAAAACTGCAGAAAACAGGGAAATGGCACTGTGGCATCTTGATAATAGGTTAGTTCCGGAAAATGCATAAAATGCCACGAAGTGTAAACAAAACACAAAGCAATTGGTGTAAAACAAGCATAAAGCATCCAAAAATTATAGATACGTTTGCGACGTATCACCTGGCCACCTATATATAGGGGCCAGGAGAGGCCAGCCAGGGATAGATTGAGATTAAGCCAAGTTCAGTACCACGCTTATTCTCGATACACGCATAAACACGCCTTGTTTGACTGACCTTTACCTTTGAGTTCATCCGACGCCCTCTTCCCCCGATCCTAAGTCCTTCATCCAGGACATTTGTCAAGTTAACCCTCGTCATATAATATAATGTATTTATTAACATGCTTACATGTCTTAACACATTTGTAAATTGGATATATTGAAAATCTTAATTAGAGATACTAATAGAGATAATTTCTAAGATTATTATTTTAGGGCTCACTTACATTGAAAAGCCTTTGGGATGTCTTCCTAAAGACATGTAAAGTACCTAGGGCTATTCCAAGGTCAATAGTTGATTTATGTCTTTGCTTTGTACATTTATAGGGAATTCCTATTTCTTATAATACAGATTTATTTGTCTATGGTTAATATTTGGATTAAGTAATTACTGATTGTTTTGATCACTTAGTTATAGACTTGAGTTTGATGCTATAGATTTTTAATGGAGCACATCCTTGGATTTGACTATTGAGTAAGGTACTAAAGTTTGTTTATACTTACCAGGTGATGCATGAGTTGAAAATGAGATGATGGAATAGGTTTCCAGGTGTGTAGATGAGATGGTATAAAGGTTTTGAGGAAATGTTATCACTAGAAGATAGTGATCACTCCTAAGATGTGATTAGTGTGGGATTGATTCTAGACTAAACCAAAATTAGGGTTTAAGTTGGTGGTCTCGTCTTTTCTTCTCTACTCATACTTTATCAACTCCTCATCCTAATCCATATGTGGATCTCATGAGCTTGGCACTAAAGCTCTTCACATAACTTTATTAGAGATAACATTCATCTCCTTAACATTACTTATGAATCCAAGTTCCATAGAATTCTCAACTCAACTCAACTCCCTTTCATACTTCTCATCAAGGTTCTATGATCAAGATTATCACTAATACCTTTCCTTGAGATCTATTCAATCGAATCAATGGACTACCCTAGGTGTTGACTTCTAGGACTAAGATAATATAGTACTAATAATCCATACTCCACCTTGTGGTTTATCCTTGCCTTGCATTCAACTTCTCCTATCTAGGTATCAATTCTTGATTGCATCTACCCTTAGAGATAATATCCACCATTGTGGTATCCCCATATAGGGTCTATCTCCCACCATATGGATATTACTTCTCTTGTATCCATCTTCTATGGATCCTAACTTGGTTATCTTTGATCCATTTAGTTCATACATGTCACTCTCCCACTTCAACTGATATGGTAATAATCACTTTGATCCATTGATCATATAGCTTAGATTTCTACTTGGTTAATCATGTATTCCACACTTAATGTGATATCAAGATGATCATTACAATCCTTTGATCATATGGTTTGGGTTCCACTTGGCTAATCAAGGTCCATGATTCACTAGTGCTAGGTTATTCTCTTAGAATATCTATTTAACTAAGAGGTTTTAATATCTCTTATTAACTCCATGAGACTACACATTTGGGTAACTTCCTTAGTAATGGTTCTGATCTCCTTGAAGTATACACCACACCTATAGTTGAGATATCCCCACTTGGTATTAGGGTAGTCTCCCCTACTTCTGAGTTTGTGGATTAGATCCTAAAGTTCTATCTCAAGAGATGAGAATGATACTGGCTTTGATATAGACTCCCTTCTTGTTCTGGAGATAAATAGATTTGGATAAAAAGAATAGAAATCCAGATCTAAGATAGACCAAAGTTTGAGAATAGGACTTGTATTGACTTACTTTGTATTAGACAAGGTTCAATGATTAAGGCTCAAGAAATACCATGGTGATCATGGTAAGAATAGATATTGGATCCTATAGTGAGGTGTCAACACATTAATTCTACCTCACACTCATCTCTTTTATCTGTTACAATTATCTCTACACAAAACAAGATTGTTAACAAATGTCATGTTAAAGTTATCGCGCTTTAGTCGATGAACTACTTCCATTCCATCAACTTAAGAGAAACTTCAATCACTTTGATAAGTTTTATTAAAAAGCGCGAAAATTTTCCAAATTTCCTATGCATGAATATAATGCACACATCTGTTTCCTCTCTATTTTTAACCTTAAATCCTGAGATGTTACAGTTTCGTGCTGACTCGGCAAAGATTGAATTTTCCAAATTTCCTATGCATGAATATAATGCACACATCTGTTTCATCTCTATTTTTAGCCTTAAATCATGAGATGTTACAGTTTCGTGCTGACTCGGCAAAGATCGACTTTGTCGTGTTCCGTATCTTTGAAACGCACGGCAATCTCCTGCCCACACGGCAGCGTTGCATTTTTCGGTAGTAAGGCAAAGCGTGAGTACTACCAAGTAAGCGTGCACCTAAACAATAAGCCCTATAAAAAATGAGGATGCATCTTTTTAATCCAAGATTATCATTTCTATATAGCTTGCCCACAGCACTCCTCGGACACGTGAGCCAAATTCCCGGACAAATTGGTTATACTAGGAGGCGATGGAAGATTAAATTCACTACGCCAAAGGAGCAAACTCCCAGCTGAAGATAAGGTATTGTATGCATATAGTCTCTCCTCGTCATAGAACACCACTGTTTACCAATCAATGGCATAGATCATTAGCAGTGTTTTGAAAGAAGATAAATGATTAACAGTACTGGAAGATAAGTATGTTTTCTTGCACAGGATTGTACGTCCCAGCCAGTCATGTTTAGATTCAATTAAGAGTCAATATGCATGTAATGAGATACACATGTTGCATCTGTGCACCTGTCCTGGTATTCAATAACCTCATAACTACTGGTCCTCCTAATAGCCATTGTCTCTTGTGCTATTCCTGACAGAAGTTAATGTGTTTTTATCTCTGGATCAGATCATTGTGCAAGTAGCTCATACAACTCTCAATGCAAGTACTAGTATACTCCTCTGGCTTATACACAAAGACCAGCACGAAAAAATAGAAATGTACTATTTGTTTGGTATAATAAAGAAACAAGTACCAGCAGTCCAGCAGTCCAGCAGCAGCTCTATAGCAGTAAAAACATTACGTCATTTTACAAGGGAAGGAGAAAAGTAGATAAAATCTCACCGTGCTAGCTAGCTCTACCAAGTGCGTGCCATCTGTGATAAAAACATAAAAAGTATATTTCAGCAAATAAATTAAGATGTTCAGTTAATTGGATCATGCAGAAGCCAGAAAGGACCAAGAAAAAAAAACAGCCGTTGGCCTCCTGTACCAAGAAAATCTTCCATTTGGAGCTTGGCGGCAACGTACTTAACTGGCACAGCTTTATAATATCTTATCATAGATAATCAATCGGACTAATCAATTGCATAAGCTTCCAAATCAATCATTCCTATCTAGCATTCTAGCTACGATGCAAAGGATCCTTTTCGGGAGAATGACAAAGATATAGTATGATCACAGTGTACTAATCACGACACTGAGAACAGTGTAATTTAATCACGATAGAACACAAACCTTCAGTTCTATTTGTTTAGACGTCATGGGTCAAGGTACAAACACAAACTGTCTCGTAAAATATTTACGCCCGATATGGTTTCTTCTGCTTGCTCACAAGCGGCGTGGATTCTCTGTCTCTAACTTGTTTTTGACTTGCTTTCACTACATGCAGGCCTCACCAGATGGGGGTTCACTTGTCAATGACCTCCAAGTTAGACTTGGCAAGTCAGAAAATCTCAATCAGCTCACAAGGCAGGAGGTCAAGGTCACACCTATGAAAAGAAATGGGATGCGAAAGGCTATGTTGAAGATACTTACGGCGGTTAAATAAAATACACTGTTTATGTTTGTTGTTCTTTGTTGATAATGCACGTCCATTTCTTAACATATAATTCTATTCTGCTTATTTCAGTTATATGACAGATAAATAGATTAAATTCTCGCCTCTCATCTGAAAAGAGAAGTATCTGATGAAGACTGAAAGTAACAATGGAAACTCCTTCAACATCATAGTAGACCTTTTTTAGGAATTATCACAAGAATGTCGTACTGTTAAAAGGTTGATGTTTTATAAACATGTGAAATTTCCTATTTAAACTCATATTCATTTGGGATATAAAAAAATTATGCATCAGGAGTGATATTGTTTTGTTTGTCTTATGAATTTTTTTCATAACTGCCAAGTAAATTTGACTTTGAACTTCAATTTTACATGTTTGTATAAATCAACTCCCAACTGACTTAATTTTTTATGTTCCTGAAAAAATAGCTATTGTAAAAACTTCCGTTTTTGTCGGTTTCCACCGGCCTTTCTCTTAGGAAAAAAATAGAAGTGTACTCTCTGTTGTTACAAAATTCCAAAAAAATATGACATATGCAATTTTAGAGTATGGTTTGTTCATATATAAATTTAACTGAAGAACTAGTACTTGTGCACACTGGATTATATTAATGATCCAAACAAAGAGTATTTTATAGAGAAGAGCATGTCTTTTACACCCATCCCTTTGAATTCCTGGATTAATGGAAAACTACTTCCACATATAGGAAATTATTGTAACATGTGTTAACATATCTATATATTTGTGGAGATGCAAATATTGGCTAACTTGTTAGATCGGGAAAGGGGCATAAAAACGGTACATGGTAGATTTTGTACATACAAAGTCGGTGATTGAGTTTAAGTTAACCTACAGCATAAAATTAAAAATATAAAGACATGCATCATTCAATTACATGTGCACCTACAATTTGATTAATTACCACTGCATCACGTCAAAACATTGAATGTAGACTTTTTGTATATGAGAAATTTTACCATATTTTCCCCTAAAATTTTGTTTATGGCATGATGATTTTTTTATAAGAATAACATAAATTTAAAAAAAATGAAATACAAGTACCCACTCTGGGATATATATTTTTCTTCTCCGCATGGCTTCAATATAAGGCAGTATGTGTTCTGCAGCATGATTACCAGTGCAGTTAACCATAATCTAAGTACTATATTTTCCCTGCAAAATAAATTAAGCACTATATTTTCTCATGTCGTAAGACACCAATGTCCAACGTGTTGAAACCCAAATAATGGCAAGAAAAGGAATACCTCCATTTTAAACCTCATTCTATATACAGCTCTTTAAAACGCATTGTGCACTTCTCTCTCTCCCTGTGTCCTTTCTCTCTAGCTTTTGTTCCTTTGTGTATAGCTAGCTAGGCAACAATTGCAAGCGACCCCACACATATCCATCCATCTGTGCAAACTCCCTTAAAAGGCCCTTAATTTATTGAGATGCCAGCCAGCTAGCTAGCCATGCATCTTCTCCCTCACTCCTCCTCTCTACTCCTCCTGTCCTAAGCTGCAACCTTGCAAGGACAATTAAGGCACAAACCTCACAAGTACTTACCAACTCCGGCTCTCCTTCCTCCTCTCCCTCTCTCTCCCATATAATCCCAAAGAAAGCTGCTAAAACCTAAAGCCGGTGGAAAGCTGCCCGCCTCCCTCTCCTCTCTCCTCCTTTGGTGTTGTCTCTGTAGCAGCCCACAAAAGCCAACTCCAAGACCCTTTCTTCCCTCCTCACCCTCTTTTCCATCTCCTTTAATTCCTTCCGAGCTCTGGATGTTGTTCTAGATTTTTAGTCTCCTTCTTCTCACCCCATCTGGTTGATCTCCTCTCCCTCTGCCTCCCACTGCGCTATATAGGCATGCGAGATAAACTCTCTTGATCACGGGCGGAGAAAGGGAAAGGAGGAACCTTTCTCTCCTCTTCTACTTCCAAGGTGGTCAAGTGTCGAGTGCGCGGCGAAGCCATGCTGGGCCCTTGCGCGCCGACTGACGAGGAGACGGCGGAGCCGCCGTTCGGGTCGCTGCAGATCGCCACCACCTCCCCCGCAGCAAAGAGAAAGCGCCGGCCGGCGGGGACACCAGGTAATCAATCGACGCGAATGTACACCAATGCATCCAATTGCCTGCAATGTGTATGTAGAAAGGTCCGAGCTAACATGGAGGTGCTTGGATGTGTGCAGACCCTGACGCGGAGGTGGTGTCCCTGTCGCCGCGGACGCTGCTGGAGTCGGACCGGTACGTGTGCGAGATCTGCGGGCAGGGGTTCCAGCGCGACCAGAACCTGCAGATGCACCGGCGGCGGCACAAGGTGCCGTGGAAGCTGCTGAAGCGGGAGGCCGGCGAGGCGGCGCGGAAGCGCGTGTTCGTGTGCCCTGAGCCGAGCTGCCTCCACCACGACCCCGGCCACGCCCTGGGCGACCTCGTCGGCATCAAGAAGCACTTCCGGCGCAAGCACAGCGGCAGCCGGCAGTGGGCCTGCGCCCGCTGCTCCAAGGCCTACGCCGTCCACTCCGACTACAAGGCCCACCTCAAGACCTGCGGCACCCGCGGCCACTCCTGCGACTGCGGCCGCGTCTTCTCCCGGTAATCACCCGCTAACCTCCCCAAGAATCATCAATTAGCACCCCTAATCGATAAAAATTTCTTCTTTCTTTATAAAGTTGTCGATCCGATCAGCCGGCACAGAAAGGTCCATGTTTTTCCCCCATTGCTTTCTCGAAAGGATTTCTATGATCTCTGCAGCACGGCAAGGCTGGGGCTCACACACACACACACGGCAAGCTAGCTCCTTTTTCTTCTTTATTTTCAGAGAGAGAGAGGGTGAGGATCGGGGCACAATTTCCGAGGTGGGGGACGCAGTCGCCCTTTCCCAGTGTGTCTGCGTGCGCACATTTCCGTTGGTTTCTTGCTCGCTCGCTCGCGCGTTTGTTTCCGCTGCCGCGAGACGCCGGGCCGTGTCTCTCTCTCGGCCGCATCGCACTGCAACAGCGGCAGAGGGCGGGTGAGCCATTAAGTTTGCACACGCTAGCTAGCCTCACTTACTGACTAGCCACACTACCTGACAATTGCTGCCTACTACGATGCCGGCCGGCCTGGATCGCAGTATAATAATGCCGCTCACGACTCGCAGCAATGGCAATGTAGTACGCCAGCTTTTGCATTCTCTTCCATGTAGATCCAAACCCTTGGACCCCCGCCCGGGCAGCAGCATAAATTCCTAGTCTCATCTCGCCACATACAATAAAGTCTCTCCCGCTCAGCATTTGGGTTTTAGCAGTTCATGGCTTCATGCTCTTGCCAGTGATTATTGGTGCCTCTCTGACTAGATGTGGTGCAGGGTGGAGAGCTTCATCGAGCACCAGGACACGTGCAACGCCGGCTGCCCGCAGTCGGGGACGGACGTGTCGGCGCCGGCGTGTGGAGCGGCGCTTGCCCCCTCGTCGCAGCCGCAGCAGCAGATGCAGGCGCCGCCGCCGAAGGTGTCGCTGTCCCGGTCCCGGACCGCGTCGAGCACCAGCCCGTCCAGCGACGTCGTCGTCAGCCCCGTGGCCTGGCCCGGCGCCGCGGCAATGCGGAGCCCGACGCCCGCTGCCTTCCACCGGTTCGAGCAGCAGGTGCCGTCGCCACGCACGCCGCCATCCGACAGCCGTGGCGGCGGGTACAACCTCGAGCTGCAGCTCATGCCGCCGTCCAGCTCCAGCGGGGCCACCGCGCCTACGACGGCAATGACGCCGTCATGCTACGTGGTGGCGCCGCACTCACCGCCAGCGCCCATCTCGCAGCGAGACGACGCCGCAATGCAGCTGCAACTTTCCATGGGCATCTGCAGCAGCAACAACCGTGGAGAGTTCAAGCCATTGCCCTTGAGAGGCAATGAACCCGGCAGTGGGGCGCTAGCCTCGGCCAGGGCGACGCAGGAGACACGGGAGGAGCTGCGGCAGGCGACGGCGGAGAAGGCGGCGGCGGACGAGGCGCGCGCGCAGGCGAAGCGGCTGGGGGAGCTGGCGGAGCAGGAGCTCGCCAGCGCCAAGAGCATGCGGCACCAGGCGCAGGTGGAGCTGAGCCGCGCGCACGCGATCCGCGAGCACGCCGTGCGGCAGGTCAACGCGACGCTGCTCCAGATCACTTGCTTCAGCTGCCGGAACAAGTTCCGAGCGGTGAGGCCGCCGCCCGCCGCCATGCCTTCCGAGGTGGCCTGCAGCTACGTGTCCTCCTCCGTCCTCACCGAGGGCGGCGACGCCGAGGTCGACAACGTCGACGAGCACCTCGTCCTCGACGGCATGCGCCGGCGCTAGCATGCCACAGTGGACGCCGTGTAGCTACCCGTCCTGGTCGATCGGTCGTCTACCTTTGAGTTGCTTTTTGTTTTTACCAGCGAGCTAGCCGGCCGGGGTTGGCTGGCCCACGGTGAGGTGAGGTGAGGTCTGAGGTGTGGTGTAATTAGATGCTGCTACTGTTTTCAGTCTTCTGAATCCAATCGATCGAGCTGCATGAAAGCTAAGCAGTGCTAGCTAGCTAACTGTGACGTGCATGGAATCTTTCGATTTGTTTCCTTCTTGTTGGATGTTCTTGAAATATCATTACCGAAGCTGGGGAGAGTTCATGATGCCACCCGTAAAGGTCAGGTATACTCACCGAGATGGATGCGTGCCACCTTTGTGACAGGTTGTTGCATGCAGCTGGAAATAACTAAGTTTTTCGAAAACATGCGCTTTTTATTACTCGTAACAGGCAATTATACCCAGCCTTTACATAACTAAGATGCACATAGCCGTTCAGAAGTTTCAAAATATCAAGCTAACAAATAGAAAACGAAATTTGGTTTGGATCAGAAAAGCTGTCACGCAGGGGACTTTGAGTGTCAAAGTTAATGATAAGACTGGACCCTATTTTTGCAGTTACAAAGGTGTTAGGCAAGGAGATCCATTTGCGCCTACTCTTTTTAACATTGCTTAACAGTTTATCCAAAATGATTCACATGGCTCTCTAGAATGGTTTAATCTTGGGGCTTGCTAATCATATTGTGGATGGGGGGTGTTCAGTCTTGCAATATGCTGATGATACAGTGCTTTTCATCCAGGATGATGTGGATAGTGCTATAAACCTCAAACTCCTGTTGTATACGTTTGAATCTATGTCAGGTCTGAAAATCAACTTTGAAAAAAGTGAGGTGCTTCTTATTCAGCCAGATGATTTGAAGTTACAGTTTTATGCTGACCTGTTCAATTGTCAGAGTGGGAGTTGGCCCATAAAATATTTAGGGACTCATGTCTGTCATAGAAGAACCACTGTTGCAGAGATGAGTTTTGTTGGGGAGAAAATCAAAACGGGGATTGATGGCTGGATGGGGAATGCTCTATCAATTGGTGGGAGACTTACCAAAATTGATCTTGTTTATCTAATAGTGCTGTTTACCAGATGTCCTTGAGATTGTTACATAAATCCAATATTGATCAGATGGAGAAACCTATCAGGGCTTTCCTGTGGGCTAGTAGTAGAAATAAGAGAAAATACTACCTTGTTTCCTGGAAAATTATTTGCAAGCCCAAGATCAAAGGGGGTTTAGGGATCAAGAACTTGACTAAATTTAATATTAGTCTGATGTGCAAGTGGTGGTGGAAATTGGAGAATGCAGAAGGTCCTAGGCAAAAATTCATGTGGAGAAAGTACCTGGAGAATTCCACTGTCTTCTCTGTTGGACATAAACAGAAGGATTCAGCACTCTGGACGGATATGCTGCACGTTAAAGAGATTTATCTTTGTGGGAGGAAAATGCAGGTGGGAAATGGTACCAGAACTCACTTTTGGGGTGACAGCTGGTGTGATTCAATTTCTCTGAAGCAAAAAATCCCTGCTTTATATGAAATCTCAAATGATCAAGATATTACAGTAGCTCAAGCAGCTAGATTGAGATGGCAGCTTTCATTTAGAAGATGGCTAACAGTGGACTTACAAGAGCAATTGAGAGATCTGAGAAATATCATGTGTACTGTTGCTCTATCTGATGAAAGAGATAAACCCATCTCGAAATGGTCAAAAAATGGTCAGTTCTCTGTCAAGTCTATGTAGAGGAATATTTGCAGCAATGGGATTGACAGATCTTTTAGACATTTGTGGAAAGCAAAAATTCCTCTTAAAATCAAGATTTGGCTCTGGCTAATTTGGCATAATGCCATTGCTACGAAGGATAACATACTTAGAAGAGGTTGGAGTGGTAACACCAAATGCCAGTTTTGTAACAAAAATGAGAGCATTTTGCATCTCTTTTTTACCTGTCCTGCTGCAAAATTTGTTTGGAGCTGTGTGGCCAGATCGATAGGAGCTTCCACTCGTCCTGGTTCTTTTGCTCAATACTTCTGGTGGATTCCTCAATTTCTCCCAGTTAGCCGCAATGTCCAAATTGCGAGGGTAGCGGCCATTTGCTGGGCCATTTAGAAAATGCGAAATAGGGCATGCTTTGAAGGCAAATTGATTCAAACTCCTGTTGAACTAATTTGTTTTGATGTTGTCTTTATGAAATACTGGGCAGGTTTAAATGTGCAGGCCGATAGCGATGCTCTCCGTCAGGGCGCTGATGCTTTGCAGCAAACGGTGTTGAGCTCTGTCCGTTCCAGTGTTCCAGCAAGATTGGCGATTGGAGGCAACCAGCAGGCTGGTGACAGGAGAGGTGGATGACAATCATGAAGATGATGATCCCCAGGCTTGATATAATCTCCCCATCAGTTGTCTACTACCTCATTGAGGTGTTGTGCTTTGTCGATGGCTCTGGAATAGCTCATGGGTTGGTCTGCTTTTGTTGGCTGGATAGCTGTTCTATTCGGATCTAGTGCCTGTTCCCAGCCGCCAGTCTCAAAACTTGTAATAGCTTTAAGTTTACCCGTACCTTTCTATCAGACGCTAGCAGTAGGCGGCGCTCCCCCCTTCCTGTAGTTTTTCTTAGCCTTGGGCTCTGAAAAGCTACTGAACTCTGGCTTGTGCCATTTGTTTTCTGTTATCTCGATAATGGAAATCGATCCGTGGGTCGCGTGTAAAAAAAATAGAAGACAAAATACATATTAAAATGAGTAATTGTAAATCGCCTAAGATGAAGGTGGAGGTTCAATCCTTAGATTATGCGGACACCCATGTAGGGAAAACGTATCCCTCGCCATATCATCCAACTGTGTACAGACCTTCGTAAATAGGTCTCGATGCTCCACCCGCTGCAGAGATGACCACAAACGGAGAATACCGGTACGTCTATAGATAACCTGCAAGAGAGACCATTTTTTATTATTAATTTTTTTGTCATTCCTACATAGCCATAACGACCATACCACAACAAGCACTCCCACCCTAAAAAGCGTCATAAACCATAGATCAATATCATGAAGCCATTTCCCAAAGATATTGGCAACACTAGTCAGAGGATACAGGCTTGAAGCTACTTGGATGAGTGATCATATAGATCTGGCAAAGTGGCATTGAAAGAATAAGTGGTTGATCGTCTCATCATGATGACAGAATACGCACTGCGTACTTCCATGCCAGTTATGCTTAACAAGATTGTCTTTGGTTAGGATGACACCATGACGCAACTACCAACCAAAAAACTTGGTTTTTAATGGTATTTTCATCTTCCAAATTTTCTTGTTACTATTAACCGGAACATCAGACTGGATAATAGCTTTGTACATTGATCCTACAGAGAAAATTCCATTAAAATGTAGATTCCAACGAAATTCATTAGCTAATCAATTAGCTAGTTGATGAGCCAATTGCTAACAACTTACAAGGCCGTGATTATTAGCTGGTCCTAGAGGATGGTCGGCCAAACCCATCACACCGACTAAGACACGGCGCAGACCAGTACGGTCGGATTCGCAGAAACAGCATTTTAGGGAATTTTTGCAATGTGCGCTCAAATGGAGGTGTGAAAGACCAACACATAAAAGAAGAAAATAATAACGATAACTTTAATGCTAATCTTTTATTTTAATACAGTTATGTAAGTCTGGACCTAAGGGAAATTGATCTCAAGCAAAAGTATGCTTTGCCAATCTAGAGCAATCCCAACATATGAGAAGCTTGATCTTGTTTTAGCTAGTGCGGAGTGGAAACAGAGGTTCCCTCTATAACCATGTGTGTTCTTATCCGTTCGCGCTTTGATCACACAACATTACTTATTTATTGGGGTGATGAAGCTCATCTTGGAAATAAAGCACACTACTCATTTGAACTTTTCTAGTTGCATCGGAGGGTTTCTACAAGATGGTGGCTGGTGAACGGGCCTAGCTTGATTATAGAGGGGTGAAACACCATTTTAAACATGGAAAAGGAAGATAACAAATCTTCCGCGCTTCCTTGGTGATAGGCTGGGAATTTAAGTGCATTTAAAAAGAAAGAGACATGAAATTATAAAAAATTACTGACCCTCTTGATACTAAGGCTGGATCGACTCTTTCTTAGGGCATCCGAGAGAGATGTTAAAAAAGTGGGCTCAATATGCTAAGGTAAATCATATAGAAGAAGTAGGTAATAGTACACAATATTTTCTTCTCAGCTAATTGTGCACCTTGAAAAAACAAAGGGACAATTTTTGGTGAGGCAAGTTGCTTTATCTGAAAGTTATAAGTTTTTTGGGGATCCCTTTAGACGCCATGGAGGCAGAGACGCTAACCCGATTTCTACAAAGCTTCGGCAACAATAAGGTCGAAATGCTCTCGTCTATGGAAACATGTCCTTAGACATGAAGGCATGGCTGTTTGGAGGTGTACGAAGTTGACCCGAGGCGCAACAGCATGCCTGCGGCCGCGGGCAACCATGAATCGCTAACGCTCTTGCTCGCCAGCGAGTGAGAGTGGGTTCAAGCATTAGATAATCATCCATGCAGTCGTTGGTGGCACCTGTCCGGTTGTAGCTTATATCCAAGAGAGGCGAGCAAAACATATGCAGGAGTTCAAACGGTTTGCCGGCCCAAGAGGTATGAGCTAGAATTTGAGGAATGACAAAGAAGAAAAGCATCAAAAACCTTCTTGTTGTGTTCAAGTTTTCCGTGTTTGATCTGTAACCCTTTAGGGCTTCTTTGATTCATAGGATAGGAAAACCATAGGAATAGGAAAAACATAGGATTTGAATGTCATGCATACTTGAATCCTATTGGAAGATGAAGTGGCTTTGATTGTAGCAAAGAATTTTTCCATGAAGTATGACCTAATGCTTTTTTCTATAGGATTTACACTACTAAATTTCTATAGGATTATTTCCTATAGGATATCTTCCTATGAATCAAACATGTGTGTAGAAAATTTTCCTATAGGATCCAGATCCTATACAATTCCTATGCAAATCCTATGAATCAAAGGAGGCCTTAAATCTGTAGTTTTGTGTCTTATGCTCTCACCTAGTTCATTCGACAAACACCTACCGTGCTATATTGTTTCAACTCATATTTGATCGAAACTTTCCAAGCTCATACTCTTACTTGGCCATGGAGATTACTTTTTAATCCCAATAGATGCATGTTTGGTGAAATATTACGATCATTCCTTGCGCTGGAACGCGAGCGGCATGCCTCTCGCGCTGTCTGGCATGCCCGGAGCACACGCAATGCGGCATGGAGTCGGCATTGGATAGACTATGTTGAACATTTTCTTGTCGATGCTAAAGGGGCAAAGTGGTCGGTCCCGTATATCATAAGAAAAAAAGATAAAACTGTTTATTTCGACCATTTCCTGTCGTTGCTGGAAGGGCAACGTGGCAGGACACCATGTCAGGCAAACTAGCAGGAGCCGCATGTTAGGCAAAAAAATTCAGTTTTTTTTTCTTTCCTACTGCCGGAGATAAAACCATGTGGGGCCTACAGGTCAGAAAACGGTTCAAACATACGGAAAGTTAGCCAGACCTAAGTACTACAGTCGGTGTCAAATCGAACGAGTTCGGTTAAACTAGTGGCGTCCATCCAATTCACTGAATCGTACTGACGCGCTCATAATATTGGCACAAAGTAAGGATACAGTTGCAAAAACCCCTTTAATATAACTCCCCCAACTGATATTGCAAAAAAATTGATTATTTATTGAAGGGGATTGGTAAGAAAACTAAGGCTCTAAGAGAGTGGTGTTTTTTTTTTGCGAATAGGACTCTGGCATTAAAAGAAACAACGAAAAGTACAAAGCACCCCAAGAAAAATGAAAATTACAACGAGATCCTTGAGAAGCCCTTCATCTTCAACCTCCAGACCGTGTCAACGGCGCGCCGCTGCTGCCGCTCCTCCCTGAGTCGGCCTGATATTGTTGGTTGCGGACGGGAAGTCGCCGAACGGGTCATGAAGACCACATTCGTTCCGGAGACGAAGAAGAAGGAAGAACTGCCGATGCAGCTCCTTGATGATCCTAAGATCCCCACAGCCAGATGAAATCCTCGAAGACCACACCACTCCCACAAGCCTCTCGATGTTGCCGTCGAGATGGGGTTGAAGCTGGGGAGACTTTATTGCACGAGACGCCGCCACCACCACCTGAGCGCCACCTCTACAAACCTTGACCCTTGGAACAGAGAACGAAGCCCTCAAAACAGGAGACGGAGCCCTCCCACCGACGAGGGCCGAGATCCACCGCGCCTCCATGGCCCAAAGGCCACAGAGACGAGGCGATCTGCGGCGGCGCCGGCGGGAGACACGATGAGATCTGATCGCCTGGTGTCGCCTGATCTCGGCGAAGCGAAACGTTTAGCTTGTAGAGAGAGTGGTGTTTGTGCTTTTATTCCGAGTTATCTAAAATGCATGCACTAATATTAACTTTTAAGAAGAAGAGTCCTTCATCTTCTGCAGGTTCTTACTATGTCTATGCACTGATATCGGGCAGAGAAGTTGGGACACATGGGGTATGGGTGCAACGGTATGGAAGGGGTCTGCGTAATATTTTCTACCTGCTGGCTGGCTAGTAATCGACTACGCATGTTATACAAATTTGATTAAAAAATCGCATGAAGATTCTATGTTTGCAAACAAATGTTTTCGACGAAAAGAACATTTTTTATGTCATGTGTAAAAGAAATTTTTTTATCCTCCAACATAACTATTTACATGACATTTTTTGTCTTTTTTACACGGGCATGAAAAGTTTTGTGCGAACATATAATGTTCGGATGTACATGTAACAATTTTTCTGAATTTTTTTGATATTTCAAAAAAATATTTGTATGTATTGTTAATAATAGGTTCATATGCACCGGTAATCCAAAACACCACCTCCGACATGACCGTTGCTAGTTTCTAGTACTTCCTTTCTTTTTACTTACGCCGTAAACTATTTAGGAAAAGAATTCTCAATATGTTGTGTAAGATTGGACTTAGTAGTTTAACATATATTTTGAAAAGTTGTAGTAGTTCTCAATGTTAACTCATAAATTAACGGTCGACGCAACATTTTATATCATAACATACAAAAATTCAAGTTAAGAAAATAAAAGAGTAAAGCTCACATGGCCACTGATCTAATGCTCTCTCTTTCTCCTTCATCTTGTAGAGTGATTTGTGCCGAGGCATTGTCGTTCCTTGGACCTTTTGCACTCTGGTCCTTCATCTTGACATGACCAGGTTATATGCCTGCAAGCATGCACTCCCTTTGTTTACGAAAACTAAGACGTATACATTTTTTAGCAAATGGGTATAAAATTTGACCAAGTTTATAGGAAAATATTCATATTGACAATACTATAACATGAAAGAATATTTGATGATATGATATTGTATGGTAAGGTCGGATTAAGAATCTCGACCACCGCGCAACGAAGGTTATTATAAAATCCGACGTGATCGTCCCACTATGCCATGGGTAGCTTCTTGACCTGACAATAAGCAAGGTCAAAATCAGCACCGTTTATATCGGCTTTAAGATCCACAGGTTAAATAGGATTCACCACGACATATTGTGTCTTAAGTCTAATCGTTTTCTCTAGTAGTCCAGAAATTAAAACTCAAAACTTACTAGTTAAACGAGCAGCTCGTGACTTGACTCACCTCGACTCGAACTCGACGTATAATGAGCTCGGCCCGAGTTTCAATTTGTTTCATAAACGAGTTCTAGCTAAACGAGCCGAGTTCAAGGAGTACTCATTTAACTCAGGTTTTTTTTTGGTTTCTACATTGTCTATCAATCAACCAATATTATTCTTGTGAAATAATTATTGATTGTTGAGGACTATATTTTTGTGGTATCATACTGTTATTGATTGTTTGTGATGATTGCATAGTTCATGTCTAAATAACCATGAAAAACTGCATCATACAATCATACATTGTTGCTTGTTGTAGTAGTTCTTAGCAAGCTACTAGTGAGTTTTGCGAGTCGAGCCAAGTTTTAGTTCTACCATCGGTTGTTAATCAAGTCGAGTTAAGCTAGTTCGTTAGTTGAATGAGTTTTAACGAGCCGAGCCAGCCTATTCTATTTGTACTCGGAGCAAGAGAGACATTGACGAACTGATGAAGCAACTATACCTTCATCCTCACATGATTCACCTATCTGGCACATATAATTTCTTAACAATTTGGGCTCACGGCAAGACCGGTGGGTGCTTGGTAATGGCTTTGAGGGGTGGAAAGCAACACATACAACCAGGGACGGTATCGAAAGCGGGGAACCGAGCGGAATAATCTCGGGGGACACTGAACTGCCGGGCACGGAAACAATCGTGAGATGCAAAAGCCCCCTACTAGAGATCAAAATCTCAAAGCTTTCAACACTGTCGCCGCTCAGCAGTGGCGCTAGTAGTCCAAAACAGCACGCACAAACACACACAGGCGCAGCCCAGGCACCCCCCCGTTCTCAGCCTGAATCATGTCGATGTCTCAGGGGGTGAAATGATGAATCGATTCTGCGTAGAGAGAGAGAGGGAAGGAGGGGTAGCAATAAATGTAGGGCATGGAAGCAGATGCGGACGCGAGCATAGTTTTCAGTGCCGCCATGGCTGGGTCTGGTCTAGCTCCCCTTGTCTGTCTTGGCCGGCTTGGGCTAGCTAGATCAGGATTCAGGATCATCAAGTAGCCTCTGCCTGTCTGATCTCCCTGTACCTTACTCGTAGCACTGAAAGCTATGCAGAAAGTTACATTTACTGCCCTGACTGCGTGCGTGGGTGTGCGTGCTCTAGAGACAGAGATCTACTACTCCCTCCGTCCCGGTGTATAGATCCTGCGCGTGTCCCTAGTTCATTATTTTAACCAACGTAATACAAGTTATATATTACAAATTATATATCACTAGAAACTTCAAACTTTGTACTTTCTAATAGTATAATTTTTATATTGTAAAATTTAGATTATATTTGATAAAATGACGATCTAGAAATACGCGCAAGACCTATGCACCGGGACGGAGGGAGTACCACAGACAGAGAAATGAAAAGAGACGCCCTGATCGAGAGGTGAATGGTACAATTCAGGCAGCAGCCTACCTAGCCGTAGTGGTGTCGCGTGTGACTTGTGATGCATGCACACGCAGCAGAAGCTATAGTAAAGCTAAGAAAAGCTAGGGAGGGGGCACATACGCAGCCCGATCGAAGAAATTTCCGTCCATGGAAGAGCGTGAGTGCGTGCATGGAGGCTAGCGCGAATGCTGCATGTGGAGCGGCACACTGCGAATATACGCGGCCCCTGCACTGTTGTCTAACATGTCTGTAACTCTGTACAGTCTATTACGGCCACACTGGCACTGAGCTTGTAATATTTGATCGGCGCCATTTCTGTCTAGAAAATGGAGCATGGGAGGTTCAGTTTTGAGCACATCCGTATTCAGGTGGCGAGGTAGGGGACGAATCGATATCGGTGCCGGGACGCCTCAGCTGCTATAGGTAGCTCCCGTGCGGGTTTGGTCTTGGCGTCAACTCACCATGGTAGCTGTACCGGGCACCGCAGATGTGGCAATGAATTCAGGGCTCGTGGGGGCTGCCAGAGTGCAAAGGCAGCATTGGTTTCAGGGCAGGGTGCTTTCGATGGCTTGTCTCTACTCTATGTCGCGTGTACGTCCCTGGCTTTTGGACGTGCTTGAATCAAGGCCATTGATGTGTCACAGATTCTGAATGTGTTTCCAGTGGATCAATTATGTATGCTTTTGGAGTGCCTGCTCTCAGTGATGTGTACTGTGTACTCCTGCAATCACATCAAAGCCTCGCCGGCCAGGTGGTGTTTCTGTCAGGTGATCGTGGGATAAGAGTGGTTAATTAATTGATTATTTCTTTTCGAAATGACTGATTAAGGAGAAGTTCACAAGGAAAGCGAATTTGTTCTACAAAGTCTACTCTCCCAATAATAAATCACCCAACTGCTTAGCCCACGAGAACCCACAAAAGGGCCTTCCTTTAAACCTTATCTAGGATAACCATCGATGCCGCGTGCTTGTAATTAAAAACTCTATCATTGTAGTCCTTCCAAAATTCTCAAGTGGTGAAAAAAGCTAACACCTTGCCATTTGGGGAGAATCCCTCTGCCATTAAGGGCTACTATATTGATTGTAAGGCTCACCCATTGCCGAAGTTTAAGCGCATAGAGACCCAATCAATCTCTTATAAGCTCTGAAATCCTTATGGTGTAGCGACAATTGATGAAGATGTGGTTGGCCGACTCCATGGTTTGCTTGCAAAGGGGGCACAAGTCACAATTTGGGCATCCTCTTATCTAAACGGTTCGCCGTTGAAAGTCTATTTTGAAGTACAAACCAAGCGTAAGATTTTACTTTTGGGGGAGCCCAAACTTTCCAAACCCACTTGCACTTGTCCAAATTGGAGGAAACTAACCTAAGAAATTACATTTTGTTAGCTGATGTTGCAGCCCACTTTCTATTATCTTCCAAGTAATTTCATCATCCACATGGGTGTGTAGGTGCACATCCTCTCATGACCCGAAACTCCATGAAATGTGCAAAGTATTCCACAGTGAATGTTTGTTCCAAGTTAATGTTTCCAACCTAAGCATCGTCATGCAACGCTTGACCCATCGCCTCCTCTTCCTCTTAGAGGATTCATTTTTTTGGCACGATGTCGGTGGACGCCCTTCCATCTTACTTGGTTTAAGGGTTTCCGAATTCGTAGGCGGGGCGCACATGCGAATTTGTCCATGTGTAGGACCCCAAGCCACCCATAATTTTTTGGGGAAGCACACTGTTTTCCAATTAACTTTACATTTTGTTTTTTTGGTAGAATGTTTTGCCGACAAAAAAAAATCCCACTCAATCTTATTTGACGTATTTCATTGTTCTTGGCAAGAGAGGAGTCAAGTAGCAGATGGCTTGTGAGGCAATTACGGATTTCACCATTAGGCAACAATGTGTTATTGAGCAACTCTTGAACAATATTGAGGAAGAGTTTAGGCTTTGGGAGCTAGCCTTGGGTGGAGGGAGGAAAATCATGCCGCAAGAGTAGGCTTAGGTTGGGTAAGTGGGTATGTTGCCAGCCTTGGGTGGAGGGAGGAAAATCATGCCGCAATAGCTTTTTTCAGATATTTTAAAAATACTATGGACTTGTATTTTCAAAATATCTGAAAAAAGCTCTACGGACTAGAAATCTCGAACAGAGGGACTTGTCATTAATTGATTATTATCTCGGGTGTGTGTCTGAAATATTAGAATTTGACTGGCCGTTGTGTGCCGTCCGTCAGCAAGACACATGACTGTGGCGAGGAACCTGGCCGGCGAGCCGAGACGGACGTGGATCGAGATGGATCTCTGCGGCAGACCGGCAGTGGTGGCGCCGGCCCTGGCTGCCGTGGTGCTTGAGGACAGGACTCAGGAGGAGCATGCTCTTAGCGTGACTGCATCCTCGCCGTCGCACGGCATGGTGGGCTGGTGGCCACGATCCATCGCGAGCACCTGGCCGCCGGCCGCGGCTCTCGGCAGCCTTGACTGTCTACCTAGTTCGCGGTGTCAACAGAGCACCCGCAGGCCACAGGCGTTCGAGCGAAGCTCCTCACCTCATGGGTTAGACATCCCAGACGAAGTTTGAGCGGTGACCGCCGCCGACTAGCCGGCGCAGCGGTGGCGTGTGGCGGCGTGACTACCATCACTGGAGCCCTTTGTTTGCCGTAGCGCGGGAGGAAGCGCGAGCGCGATCGAGCTTGATGGCGACCTGCGCGTGCCGCCATGACCGCACCGTGGCTCGCCATTTTTGGTCAGATGCGGTCAGACATACACTGCTAGCAGCTGCGATCTTGTGAACAGAAAATTGATTGTTCTTAAGTTCTGGATTTATTCGGATGAACGTACGCGAGAGCATGAGGCACTACAGTGTATTTTCGTCAATTTACTGGCGATCATTACTTCAATTGTCGGTCCTTTCGGCTTGTCTGCATGCGTTCCTCCTCAGTGAAACTTATGAGCGCGCATGTGTGCTGGGGCTGGTGCTGCACAGAGGATCAGAAGGAGCCACAGTGATCGCTGCTAACACGGGTTCCGTCGTGGATCCGAGGTTACTGGATAGTGGATACGCTGTGTCAAAATTGGTGTATGGATATGCAGATAAACCTGTCAAGACTCGAGACTGGATGTTTTTCTATATTGATTAGCTCAGAGTTGTGATTGGTGATTTTCTAGGGGAAAAAATCCTGATAATACTCGACATCGTATCCATATTCAATTTTTTTCGGTGGATATCCATATTCAGTTCAGAAAAATGAAAACCGTGCGTCCTTATTTACATGTCTAAATGGACCGAATTCTGGCCTCCCAAGATTATTTAAACGGGCCGTTAGTGGTCTATTAATGGGCCAAATGGTGCAGTTCGAAGCAGTCTGTAGAAAGCCTCCCAGCGCTTCGGTTCGTCTCCAGCACACGGCCCAGCACGGCAGGGCCGCCGGACCACAAAGCCGCCGCCTCCCCGCGCGGCGCCACGCCGGAGAACCTCGCAGCGCCGAACAGGAACCTGCCGTGCGCCGCCCACCTCGTTCGGTGGGGTTCATCGCCCAGAGTTGGAACCGCGTTCCGCGAACACCGTCGCGGAGCCGGCGGCGTAGCTAATCCCTCACCGCAGCTCCTGAAACCCCAACCGGACCTCTCTTCTCCCCCAGACGCCTCGCGCCGAGAAATTCGGGGAGAATGGCCGGACTGGCCGCGAGCGCGCCGACTCTCGCCGCAGGTCCCAACCGCCCCGCCGCGCCTTGCAACATCATCCCCCAGCCTTATCCTCACTCTCTCTGACCCGATTCCGCTTCGTTTGCAGGCCCGTCCCCGCTTCGGTTGCGCAATCCGGCTCCCGTGTTCCGCCTAGCGCGACCTCCTCTGCTCAAGGTAAGCCAGAACACTACCCCCTTCCTCTTGTTCTTCTTTGCGGCGGTTACTAATTCTACTGCTGCATATACATGCCTGTCGGTTACAGGTTGCCGAACCGCAACCCTTTGTTCTTCGCCGATTCGCTCCGGCCAGCCGCCGGAAATTTACGGCTGCGTCGTCCAATGGGCGTCTGGGGCTTCGGACCGGCCGATACCAGATCGACGACGATGAGCCGCTCTGGCTGGCGGTGGTCAGAGAATGCGCTGCGTAAGTCCAGATCTTCTCCCCCCCTGCTTTTGCTGTCCGTGTTCGGGGATAAGACTGAATTAAGCCCTTCTGTTGTAGGGGTTTGAGGAGCTTCGTGGCCTTCTTGGCTGATCAGCCGAGACAGTTGAAGCACCTGGAGTGGCCGGGTTTTCAGAACACGGTATGCCGCTCGCTTGCATATAAAGTTTATTTGTAGGTTGGTCTGGTTCAAGTTTTCGCTTGATGCATTGTTAACATTGCAATGTAGTACCCCCGTGGCATTATCAGGGGTTAGCATGTGTGGACCTGTGAGGATGTGTTCAACTTGCTATATGTGTCAGGATGTGCTCTCATTTACGAGATTCAGAGTGATGCAGTAGGTTGGTTATAACATTGTGGTGCTCATAGCCTATAGTCTTGACAAGTTCGCTATACAGAAGGAACACTCAAACTCTGATCCTTATACCCTTCAGCTAAGGACTAAGTTATGCCCTTATCCTGATTGCTATTTATTTTAGAACTAGCCAGTGTTCATTTTCTCTGTGTCTTCAAGTACATCATATTATGGTGACCGTTTTTTAATAATACATTCTGATTGTTTTAGGCATTGCTCAGTTTTTTTGGCACACCATATTATTATGATTTCCAAGATTTGTTAAGTTGCTACATCATCTATGTCATCTTTTCCCATGCCTGTGGTTAATCAAATCCATGCCTGTGGTTAATCAAATCATTTTGATTGGCAGTTGAGGACGGCAACACTCACGCTCATACTTGTTGCCCTATTCATTGTTGCGTTGTCTTCTGTGGACGCTGCCCTTTCATACATCTTGTCCTGGCTACTTCGGAAATCTGCATAGTTTAATGGTATGCTAATTGTTTCCTACATGCATGTAATTACTTTTGGGATATCTTTGACTACTATCGGACCTCCCCCTGCCTTGAGTCCCCTTCACGCTATTCAAGTACGATTGCATGTACATTCTGATACAAATGTACAATGTCTAATGCTCAAAGGAAATACTTTGCAAGGACCACCTTGTTTAATGAATTGGAGTGTTATTCATTTGTCATACCAAGTAGACTAACGAGCAGTTCATCGATTTATCAGCAGGAATATCTGTTTTGCGTATCTCTGAATCTCTTGTTTTTTTTTTCTTTTGTACTGTGCAGACCTGGTAATTTATGGAGGAGTAGATGCTGCTATACAGATCGGAACTAGTGAGAAGGTGGTGGTTGTCCCAGTATACCATATTATCCTGACAAGGTTGAGAGAATCGAAAGGAATGCTCTTCAACTGAGATTTAATTATCGCAAATGTAATGAATTCATGTAGTTGTTTACTATGGGAGATGAGATGAATACAACGTATTGGTTAAGAGAGAAAAACATGCAGTTGCCGTTTAACTCTTTAATTTAACTAGCTCTGTCTAGTGGCTGTGAGCTCTGGTTTGATTTGCTCCATCAGTGAGACTCTGAACTTGTTAATTTGGGCAGTATTTTTTCATCTTCTAAACATGTCTGTACATCTGTGAGGATCCGGAGAAATTTGCATTTCTCAAATGCTGAAATGGGACTAAGATATGTCTACTAAAGCGTTTGCACCTTTTTTTTTCAAACATGGATTTAAATATATGTCGTTTCATATTAAAAGTGATTGCACCCTTAATCAGTTTTTTCAGAAAAGATCACCCTGATTCAGTCTAGACCTCAGGTAAGCACTTTCAAGGTGTATAGGTACAGATATGAAATGTTTGGCCGGTGGGAAGCAACTATCTGATGACTATCAGTGTGGAGGATCTGATTTGAACTTTCCGTGTCATGGATATGCAATTATCTGAGTACCCCTATACCCCCTACATTTCTGTAGACATGGAAGTCATTCTCCCTGGAGCATGTCAAGTGGATGCACATCACGTGGAGAGATGAGGAAAAGAAGATGGAGAAAGAGGAGGAGTTGGACCAGAGACGAAGCGGCCGGGGGTTCTTCGGAGCGAGCAGCCGGATTTCTTCTTCCTCCAGGTTCTTTCCCATAATTACATCTTTTGTGGCGTTGTGTTGACTGGGTTGCCTTCGAATCACAAGCTGCACCATGTTGTTCATGTTTCATAGTCGTGATACAAATGCATTTCCTTATCGATGGACACGTCTCATGGGATGGGAGCACAAATGACAAGAATGTGATGATCATTTTGAAGTTCTTGTCTGCATTCTTTTGCTTCCCCTCATGTCCTCTGAAAGAGCATTCTATTCAATGTCTACAATCACACACACAATTTTTATATTTATCCTAACAGAATTGACAATTCACAGTAGTGATAAGCACAATGCATTTTATGTAATGGCCTCTAGCTTTTCTGTTTACAATTCAAAATGCATATTACACGACAGGAAGAAATAGAAACTCAAACTGCTGCAGAAGTAAGATCTGTATACAGGTTTCAAACTATGTTTGCAAGGTTGCAACACGCAAGCCAATCACATAAATTATGATATGGTACATGTGACTACTCTCGACCACTCTCTACATCTTTCACCTAATCGTCAATCTTGTGGAGCCGTCAGCTCAGAACATCAACTGCAAATCCAAACCAAGTCAACCAATCCAGTGTTTACTACCACTAGTCAACAATACTAGCTAAATACATGACATCAGTAATGCACAGACAAATACAAGAACCTTGTAGTAGTTCCATATGCAATTCTAATTACTTCACAATCGCCCAATAGATTGACCTGCCAAAATAGTTAACATAAACACATTTTTTAGCCACTATCATTAAAGAAATGCTTGAAGATCGTTAAAAGCAATGCATCAAGAGTTTGCGATAGTACCAGTACTACTGAAGTTATCCCATAGAAGGGGATTCTGGTTCAGAACCACTAATGGATGTAAATGTCGATAGTGAATCATCGCCGAAATTCAATTGTGATACTGATAGTCGCCTTGAATCACCAAAGTATCTATTATAGCGACTGGAATATGATCTGGGTGTTGAAAGCTCAGGGGTAGCAGTGCCAAGGGATGATCGCCGAGGCGTTGGAGTCATTAGTCCATTACTGCTTCCATTTGAACGGTACCCGTTTGTCTTTCTGGTCATGCTGCTTGTTCTCTTTGGGCTTGGTTTAGAGCCAAACATCGCTTCTTTCTCTGCAAGTAGGATGCTCTCCAATTTCTTCTGGTCCTGCAACAATTAGGAAAAGTCATGTTAATGTGAGAAAATGCAATATTATTTTTCAGTTGTGAGGGGGATTTGGCAAACAATTGCTACCCGGTATCGCCGTTTTTCTTCTTCCTTTTGAAATCTGTTAAGTCTGTACTCTTCTAGAACAGATACAAGCCGTCCCTGTCAAAAGCGTATATAAGTCAATAAATATATATGAAAATAAATCAACGCAGCAAAATATAAATCTCTACACTGCTGATTGGACTTTGTATTCATACCCCATCATAGAGGAAGGGCTTATTTCTTGCATTTTCCCAAGCAAAGGTCCGGTTTATCAGGTTGTCCACCATAGCTGAAAAAGATACGTCATGCATTGAACTAACTGAAATCTATGAATAGTTCTCTAGCACTGGAAATAAAACATACCTGGAATTTTGGTGACAAGAATACGTGCCTTTTCAGCCCTTTTAAGGTTAACATGAGCACCCCTTCCAGAACTGTACCTCTTCGAGTCCTGCAAAAAGACTTTTGTTGTCACTTTTTTGTGTTTTAGATAACCATATCGTTATAAAAAAATAATTAATGTGTGTGGTATTACCACCCATACTGTTGTGCTTTCAGCTGTACTACAAAATCAGGTACTTTGTGCGATAGTGCAGATGCATGCTCAAAATTTGAGCACTGTAAATTCAAAGAAAATATACTTGAAATTACCTGGTTATATTCTTCAAGCCAAGCCTCTTCATCACAAGCAGCAATCCATTTATTTATCCTGTCCATAATATCTTTTCGACTTAGTGACTCTTCTTTTGCTTTCAGTATTTGTGATTCAATGTTTGCCAGAAGCTCGGAAGGGTCAATATTGCCTGTATGGTACATGGGCAACAGAGTTACAATTTGTAAGAAACTAACCACAGGTGATGATTATACTTGAACAAGATACATAAAAATTTACAAGAATCAATCAGAGCGTTGGTTTGCTCAGGGGCTGTGCTGAGATCAGGCTCTATGTGTGCATTCTTGCATATATCTTCTAACTCTGTCCTTCTCTTCAGAACAATTTCTTTCAGTCTGCTGGTTTTAAGTTCAGTTAATCTCTCAACCTCAGCTTCCATCTGGATAAGAAATTACCATCCCAAATTTTACTTTGTAAAAAGAATGATTAAGCAACATACAATGTACTCTGTTAAAGAAAAAAACAAAGGCGAGCTGGGAAACCTTCTCAATTGTTTCTTGAGAGAGAACACCAGAGGATGTGATTCCTTCTTCTGGTGTTATGAGAATGCTGATTACTTTGCTGAATTGTCTCTTCTCCTCTTCAGAAGAGTCCATTATCTTCCAGAGCTGACATAATGATTCCATTGTGTCTCTCATCTATAGAGTATTAATTGTTTGAGAATCTATTATGTGGACCTAATGATAACAAAAAACCAAGAATAAAACCTTGAAAGTACCTTATCGATTCTAGATTTTCTCTCTGCTTTTAAGTTTGATACTGTGCTAGCAAGGCCTTCCAGTGTGCTATTGCTGATGTTTCTGGACTGCTCAACACCATTCTGATGTAAACTGGGGTGAATTCCATTTACGGTCTTTCCAAAATCAATCCCAAGGACTCCACATAAAGAATGCACTTCATTTACATACTCAAGAACTCTGTGAAGTCGATCAGACTGAAAATATTTCATACAATAATCAGTAATGTACATAAATATATTACTGAATATATGTTGCCAGCCAACACTCAATCTAAAACAACTTGGACAGTTACTAGTACTACACATTCTGCCATGTAATGTGTAGTAACTGTCCAAGTTGTTTTAGGATTGAGTGTTGGCTGCTTTACAGAAAGAAAACTGCAAAATCTTGGGAGGCATAGTTTTTCTGAGTGAACAAGAATTAATAACATGCATTCTTTAGCAGCTGTCCTAATTGTATATATTCAAAAGTACTGCAACAACAAATATTCTGAAAAGCAACCAAAGAGTTCAGATTAGCTAGCATATCCAGGATGTATTGTTTACCTTGTCATTTTGAAGTGCACGAAGTTGTGCTTGGTAGATATTAAGCTTCCTTGTGGACAAATCATGTTCATCATCAGCAGGACTGTTTGCACTATCACCCTGATCATTGTGGTCACTCAACTCAGATCGTATCTTCTCAATCTGTGACTGAATATTGTAATACTGCTTCATCCTTTCTTCTTTCTTGCTTTTCAGGTTGTCCAGTACAGGGGTGACAGCAGCAAGTTGTTCCCTGAGAGATACGTAGCTCTTGTCTTTCTGTACAGAAATTAACAAAAGCATTGTAGGCAAAAGATTAAATTAAAAACATTCTTAGGCACAAGCCCATGTCTCTCACAGCAAAATTAGTACTTTTTTTTTACTTGAATGAATGAGAGCAGTTCATCTATTAATTAGGACTTTAGATTTGACTGAAATCGACTGCATAAAAACAAGTTAAAAATGCATATATGATAACAGACAGCCATGAAATTATAGAGAAAGTGTATTTGTTTTCAAGTTTTACTCAAGTTGAGAAGGGTTTGACTAAAGCTGACTAGTTGCCTGCATTAAGTGGTGTTGCGTAGAGGGTTTCTATAAGTCCATAGCTACCTCAACAAGAAGCGGCAAGCATCTCCCAATCCTATTTAATAGATCAACAATTTGAACCATGTATCAACAACAACACTCCAAATTCCATCATTCCAAGGGAACTTAACAACCACACAGAAAACCAACAGACAACCAACCCAATTAGTGCATCATCATCATGATGACTATGCATACCTTGAGATACAGCTTGTGCTCCCCTAGAGTAGCCATTAACAATGCAACTTCAGCTTCTTTGGTGGCAACAGACTGGTGCAGCTGGACCCTGGTCCGATTGGCGTTGTCCACCTTCCTGCGGTACACCTCCAAGCATTCTCTTTCTATCTCTGACAAGACCTTGCTCTTCTCACCCTCACTCTCCCCTACCTCTGTCCAGATTTGCTGAGTGCCAGAAACAACAGGGCATGAGTTTTTTTTTAACAGGGCAGGGAAGGAGTTATGACTTGCAAGTAATGATCATGCTTCAACCCTTAGTTTGCCAGAAACAACAGGGCATGATTGGTCAAATAAATGGAAACCTAACATGTTATAGTTAATGCATTAGAGCAAATTTAAGATCAAGTTTTTTCCATTAGAAGATGATCATGTGCTCCCTGATCATCTTACTTTGCAAAAAAAAATGCAATGGAGTCATAACCAACTAGTGACATTACAGGTGAAAACAGAGTGTTATTTGACAAAGCAATAAATTTGTCCCATCTTAACTACCTAGCGCACTATGCCGAATAGAATCAAGGAATTGCTTTTTGAGGTGCTGAAGAACCAGAAAGGTGAAAAAAGAGGGAAGCTTCCACAATAAAAGCCACTGCTGAGGCAAGCAGTTCACCTGCCAAGCAGCTCACCACCAAGAAAAAAAGAAGACAGCAACCAAACAAGGTATACTCCCTTACGCATAACTCAAATAAAAAGTTCTGACTTTTCCGCAACTTGTCTAACCGCAAGAACACTCAACTCTCTACAAAGGAACCTCGTGCACAGGGAGACTAATCAAAACCAGTTCCTACTGTAATTTTCACATGGTAGGAGAAAGGGAAGCTGAACTATTCTATTTTGCAACGAAGGAGAAGAAGAATTAAGCGCGGACAAAGAGCAAGCGCGAAGGGAAACTCGAAGCAGGAGGACAGCAGAGGCATTCGAGGAGACCGCTGCAAAAATTGCACACAAAATGCTACGATGCGAAATTTGTATCCAGAAAACAGAATTCCAGTTCACTCAGTGACACAAGCAAGGCCAGCATGTACCTGAAGCTCTCTGAGCAAAGCGCCACAGCCGGTTCCCTCCATGCCCACCATGGAACCAAGCAGCAGAGGAAGCACCACCAGAGGAGCAAGCTCAAAGAAGAGAGGAGACAAGACGGTGAAAGGACGAGCCAAGAAAAGGTAGCGAAGTCTCAGCCTTCTCCACCGCTATGCCATTGCCAAAGCAGCGTCTGTGCTTTTAGCCCCCTCTCCTTGGGATTAGAAAAAAAGAAGAGAAAAAGCACGCACCAAATGCAGCCAACCTATGGATCAAAGGAGCTCTTTCCCTGGTGATATTTTGGAAGCTCTAAGCTGCTATCTTTGTTGTTTTCTGCTGTTGGAAGGGATGGGATGGATAGAAGGAAGGACCGCAATGGCGAGAGTGCGTGAGACTTTGGGAGCTTGGCTTGGCCTGGCTGGGTTTTTGCTGGTGTCTATTCAAGGAGGTTCTTTGCTGCTTTTGTTTGGAGAGGTTGGGATGGTGGAGGGCAGAGGCAACGGAGGGTGGCCTTTGTCTTTCCTTTTATTTAATCGTGTGGTAAGGTGTGTGGCTGTGCACGGAAGATTCCCTTGGAATTTTGTTACTGAACCTGAATGATTTGGTCTAGCTAGTGCTCAAAGTACGATTGAACATATCTAAAAAAATTGGTACTCTTAAACAAAGAAAAAAAAAGGCATGTTGCTGCACTGTGTACCCCGTCAATTGCTACAGGTAAGTTAACTGCAGGACGTTTTTCAACAGGGTGAAAGCTCGCTGCCCTGGGACCTAGGCCATGCTATCACTGTTATTACCTCGGTGCATGCTCTGTTTCTAGTGAAAACAGAAATGACCAGCAGGGTTTTTACTTGTTACAGAAAACCAGGAGAACTACGAGCAGTCGAGCAATGGTACTGCAGCTTTCACCTACGCTTGTCCTGAACTGGGAAGGAGAGAGGACATGAAGTTGCAAAGGAAGTTCACCGAATCCACCTGAGGCGCCCTAGGCACAGGGTACCTGAACTGAACCCCTCCCTGATATACACCCTCTCGCGCCATTAACTACAGTGCCGCTTTTATGTTGCAGCGGGCGATACCCATGGGATCATGTGATGCCGTTCTTCGTCCGGTTGCCATCTTTGGGGCGTGCAAAGTGGCGAGTCCGAAAGCTCTTCATGATCAACCGAATTAGCAAAGGTACGTAGATCCAACCAGGCAACCATCACTCCACTCCACATGTCTACTCCCACATTCTCGCGAAAATTGTCGAGACGGTCGTTGTGGAACGTGGTGTGCCTATACCGTTTCCCGAAATGTTGTTGGGTGAAATTCTTGCAGCCGTTCTCAGAGCCTGGCTAACTAGCATTTTTAACTGAACCTCGCTAGTACTCCCTCCAATCGGAAATAAGTGCCCGCAATTTTGTACTAGCTTTATATAAAGTTTGTACTAAGTCCCCGACACTTATTTCTGATCTGAGGGAGTAATTAACATTGCGCTTGCGCCTCGATCTTACAATGCAGCTTAACTAGAAGTTCAGAATTTACAGCCGGTTGCGCAGGAAAAAGGGTCACTATCCAACGGATTGATGAACCCTCGGTACACTGGAGTCAGAGAATTTCCCGATTGCAGCAAACTGAGTCAACACCTGCGCTGGACCTTCTCAACGCATGGGCGCCCGCCTGATTAGTATAGCAGGTAGGAGCAGTGTTTGTTTAGCTGGGCATTTGCAGCTCCCGGTGGACGCTTGTGCTTGATAATTAGGTCTGATTAATCAATCATGCGGTCCGCGTCGGCGTAAATGATTGGGCCCGCCCGCCGAAATGAATCTGACTAGACATTCCCGAGCGACGAGAGAGCGAGCTAGGGCGTTGAGGTCGACGCCCGACCGAACTCAGCAGTGACCCGAGAGCTTAGGCGATCGCGCTGTGTCATGGCCTCGTCCTCTACTGCATGACGTGCATTATCTATACTTTCAGACGAGCCCTGTCGTCCATCAGATTCTCGAGTTTCTTTGAAGTAATCAAGTGCGTTTTGTGTACTGAAGCAGTGATATAGTACATAGATAGGAGTCCATCGGCCATCGCTGATTTGTTATCTCAAATTTTCTGAAACCATCAGGAGGGTGAAGCTAGCACATAAAGCTAGGCAGTTCTTTTTTCCTCAACTTAAAGTGAAAGGCTTCACTAAAAAACCCAAATACTAGTCCATTAGGACGGCATAACTAAAGGTCAGTCAGATAGGTCCTAATTTGGGACCAACAAGATGCCCTACGTACGTTTACATAAAGCTCGCGCAAATTCAGGGGGAGCCGACCTTGATCCGAACAAAAGAAGGGTGTCCCTTCCCCAGCGAGAGATGGCATGTCCGTACTAGGTGACATGTCGCTGCATATGCACTTTACAAGCCGTGGCTCTGTCTGCCTGCGATCGAGCTTATCTGCAAATTTGATCATTGCCTGGTGATACCTACCGTCCGTGGATGGATCAAATTTGCACACGAGTGAGGGCCAAATGATTGCCTTATCGTTCGTGCCACTGAATGGACCACGTCCAAGAGTTATCGGCATGTACATATCTCAGGGGAGATACGTACGTACGTACATGCATGTGATTCTCCGTGCTACAGCGCTACGTAAGTACTCCCTCTGTTTATAAATATAAAATACACACTAAAATTTATCTAGATATATATTTTTTTATAAATTTAAAACATCTTATATTTATAAACGAAGGGAGTACGTACCGGCTGGTCAGCTTCCGGGCAGGACACAGGAAGAAGATGACCATGACATGGCGGTGAGCCACGCGGCGGAGGACTGAACCATTATTTTTATTCTGGTTCCAGCGAATGGTTGATTGAGACGGTAGTCCGCTGGCAGCTAGCTGAGGTGGAACGCAATTAGCTGAGTGTATGGTTCCGCTCACTTATATAAGTTAATTACTTTTCGGTTCTTCACGATTAAAAAAATTAGGCATTGTATTGTCTTTTTAACTGACGGTAGCTCTGAGATGTGGAAACAAAATCGGGACACAAAGTGATGCTTCCATGACTATCCATTATTTTAGATTTTTTATTAAGTTGGCTAGTGCATTAATTTTATAATACTCCCATCCTATGTGCAGCGGCCCGATGTTTGTGCGCCAAGACAACATCTTTGGTTAAGTTGGCTAGTGCATCAATTCTATAATATTCCATTCTATATGCAGCGGCTCCGAGTGGGGCACCTGCTTGTCTTAGGTTGGGTAACAATCTCGTGTTAATAGGGTGGAGAAATTGTCGGCTTAGTCGACGCGTCTCAACGGAGGTGGTTTTGACTTTTAGATCGGGGAGGCAGCCCAGAACATTGGTGCGGCAACCATGGTCTACAAGCGGGTTTTCCATGTCCATCTTGGTTTACGGGTGGTTGTGTGGTGTGGTGTTATGACTCAAATGCCAGCTATGGTAAGTTGGGATGGCTGTCCCAGAAGTGGTGTTGGCTGTCTGCTTGGCGTGGCATAGCAGCTGAATGTCGGGACATCTGGCCCTAAACTTTGCCGGTATTGAGAGCATCGACCTTGTGTCATGCGGTCGATGAGGTTGCCCTCGATGGTGGTCGTCCACGTTGCTTTGATGCAGCTCCTTAGAGGGTTGGCTTCATCATTCTACGTTTCGAGTGCCCTGTGTCTGCTTATCCCATAGCGTTGACGTCATGTTCTTGCTGACGGTGATGAAAGGCCGCGTGATTTTGACGGAGTGTTGTCTACGTGGTATGGGCTAGGTCCTGTGGCGAGTGTGGACGTTGCCTCGTAGTGCTATTTTTTAATGGTTTTCATGTGGTTTTCCGCAAAGTCGATGGGAGAAGGCAAAGCTTTTGCCCTAGATTCGGAAGAAAAATACTCCCGTCGTACTGTACCGGCCTATAAGAATATAGGAATACAGTACAATACTTTGAGTTGGTGCATCTTATTCAGTGTTATCGATCAGTTGCAATCATGTGCGAAGGAGAGGGTCCGGCGGCTCCCGGTGACGCAACTGTACAACGGGGCCCGCCTCAACGCCAGAGGAGATAGCTTAGCTGTTGCACACTTGCGCGTCGACGTCCGCCGCCGATGCGAAAGCAAAACCAGCAGGTCGGCGAGCCAAACGGCCGGTGAAGTTGCCCGACGGCGCGACCCAAGCTAACCTTACCGACGCCTCCTGTTAACCGTGACACTTCCACGAGCGCGGCGGGGCGCAGCCCCTCAGGACAGGCAAGGCCAGCTCGCCGTGCGGCAGCCGGCACGGGGAAGCCGGATCTTGCACGCCCTCCGCCGGGCCCTCCCCTCCTCGCGGCCTACAGCTGCTTCCCACCGCCGCCGCACGGGCGCACGGCGAATAATCCTCGGCGTGCCGCAGCTGGTACTGTGTAGGAAAGCAGTGGGGGCTGCCCCGCTACGTACTTTCTCGGGTCCCAGCCGCAGTGCTCGCCTCCATCCACCTGATGGGACGGCCCAACCGTACGTGCGGTTTGTTCGCATGTGCCACGTACAGTACTTACGTAGTACTCCATGCCGTAGACGCCAACTTGGGGCTTGATTCGTTGATTGGCTAATCATCAGCGTGGTCTCAGCTCTTATCCGCTGAAATTTCCGTTTCTCCTTTCATTTTGAACTTTTGGAGAATTTAGAGTCAATGGTCTCTTCAGCATTTGGGACTGAAGAGTTGAGAGTACCTACCAAATACTCTAAAATCCAAAGGAGCAGGTTATAAGTTGGCGGGACCTCGACTAGGCTAGGCCTGAGTACTGATCTACTTCGTACCTACCGGCTGGCGCCTGTTACATCTTTATCCACGCGAATAAACGGCTAGATTATAAAATTCCTAATTCGTAAGCCATTCCACCATTTGGGCCAATAGCTTCTATGCGACGTATTTCAATTTAATAGGACGAAAAGTGATATCGTTGGATGAAATAGCTCCTATGCAACCAATCTTATGGCCCGAATAGCCTACATGTGAAATAGGCCATAAGCGCAAGAGCTAGAGTTATCTACTTGGATTATGTGAGCTGAGCAGGACCCACATACAGTAGGTCAACTGATGGCGGGACCCACAACTCATCCACCTCACCACCGGACCTTCACCGTAGCTACCTAGGTGGGACCCTATCAAAGTAGGACACAATCAACACGGGTCCCCCAAAAAGTGGGACCCAAAAAGAGCGGGACCCACATCATGGCAGGGCCCACACTATAGGGGCCCTCTAAAATGTGGGACCCATGTTGGGTTCCACAATTCGTGGGTCCCTTCTTTTTTAACCTTGAAGTGGGATCCACTATAAGAGGGCCCGTGCCAACTCAAAACTGGATCCACGATGCGACCACCTCAAAGCGGGACCCACTACTTATCCAACTCAGCTTTGGATAAGGCGGGAGGCCGAGCAACCCCCCCTCCCCACACACACACCCACCCCCCACCACACACACACATTCCATTACCTCCCCTTCCGTACCTATTTCTTCTTCTTCTCTGGCAACAAATCGCGGGTGATGTGAAGATTTCCCAGATCCCCTGAGTTCGTATGTCACGACGGAGGAGAGAAGAATGGCAGCTATGGGGTGCGAATGTTAGATCTGATTTCTCTCTCACCCTCTTTCTCTAATTTCATCCAATTTTGTGTTCTCCTAATCTGAGGAAATGCATCTCAAAAATAAAGAATCTGAGGAAATGCTGAATGTGGGGGTGCGTTGGAGAAATTATGGGCGATTTCATTCAAATTTTGTTATAGATTACAAACTTTAACGAAATAAATTTAAAGATGAATTCCAAATAACTTAAAACTACTCAAGAGTAACGCTAAGAGCGATTCTGTCCAAATATTGTTATATATTACAAATTTAAACAAAATAAAACTAAACTTGAATTCAAGATAACTTAAAACTACGCGGCAGCCTCGCCGTCATCGTTGTCGTCATTGCTAGCACCGGACGGGCCAGCATCGACGTTGTGAGCCATCTTCGTCCCGTCCTCCCGTTCCCGATGCGCGACCCTTTTAGCATGGTGCCGCTCCATCCTATCGCGGACCATCTGCCTATGGACCAACGCAAGCGTTGTGGGCGGCGCCTCCCTGCGTCACTTAGCCATCAGCACAGCACGCCTACAGCGGCCATCCTCAAGATCGGCGTCCTCTACGCCATAGACCACCTAGGAGTCGTTCGGCTCCTGGCGCGCCCTCTCGAAGGAGCGGAGCAATGCTGCCTTCACCTCCTCCGACGGCGGCTGCCCCTTATTTTTTTGTCGAGCTTGTTGAGGAACTCCTAGAAGGAGTCGTCGTCTGAATGCTTCTCCTCCGGTGGCGGCGGCGGTGGGGATGGTGGTGGCGTAGATGGCGGTGGTGGTGGCGGTGGTGGTGGCGGTGGTGTACCATTTGGAAAGGCCCTGGAAGAGTGGCCCAGCATTGCGTAGATCGTGATGAGATGGCGAGGCATTGCGGTGGTGGTGCAGGCGATAGAGGTTGGGGCTCCGTGAGGAACGACGGTGAGCCAATGAGATTTATAGCCGGAGTCGATGCAGGAAATGTAGCGGAGTGGGGGAAGAAGATGGATTGCGGCTACGTAATGAAGGCGCAGCGTCAGCAACAAGACGTCTCGCCTACCCCCGGCTAGGGAACCTATGCGTAGTTAAAGCTGACTAGTCAAACTTAATGTTGTTGGGTTTTCACCTTCAGGCGATGCAGTGGCACTAGGCGCACGCGCATTCCAAAGAAAATTTTGACCGAATAAATAGAACAACTAAAACTTGATTATATTGTGTAAAATTGGAATCGTTGGATTTGTATTGAAACATACTTTTCAATGATGCTATTTTTATACCAACATTCTTTATATATTTAGAGTGAATTTTGGTCAAAGAAAAAACATGTAAAACGAGGGCGCCTTATTCCTTGAAAAGGAGGTAGTATATTACTAGGAAACACAAATATTACTTAGCTTGATCTGCATATATGTAGAGTACATCACGGTAGACTCAACTCGACATGGATATATTAACGATACCCTAACACTACACAGGCCAGCAAAGAACACTGGGCCCGGCCAACACCATCTTAACACGGGCCACCCCCTTCACGCCTGCTGACCGCCACTGGCCGCCCCTGGCCACTGCCTGCCCCTCGTCGATGAAGTAGGAGAGAGTGTGCATGCGTAGGGGGTAGGGAAGATGCAGCCAAAGTTGGAGAATCTGTTGTACGTGGTGAAGGCGATGAACTCGCAGTCGCACCAGAACGCTCGGCCGAGGAGGTGGAAGGCATCGAACGGGTTGGTGAAGTGAGCAAGGACCGCCCTGACTCCTACGTTGTGGGGGCCACGAACTTCTTCCATGCGGAACATGAGCGGCGCTCCCGGCAGGGGGCTCGGGAGGTGTCCATAGCCGCACCCAAGGAACACTTAGGTGATCTCCGTTGCACTCCTCCACCTCGAGCTCGCCCACACCCGAAGGGTGTTCTCGACAATGACGCCGGCGGGGTACAACCTCTCCGGTCACGTCGGCGGCGGACGAAAGGTTGGCCTATTGTACTGCAGCTTGCTTGGTGTTGAAGTGTATAAGTGGATTGTACTAGTCCTTTCCATCAGTTCGTACTTTTGGTTGCGTTGGCTAGTGCATGAAGCTTAACATGGTATCAGAGCCTAAGGTCTCGAGTTCGAGTCCTGGCTTTTACAATTTATTGTAAAATTCTTGTTACCCCTCGGTGTTAGTGTATATGATTACCTATGACATCGGACCACGTACAAGGCATGTTGTGCCTACCTCTGAGTCTCTACACGTGTTGACATGTCCTCTCCGTCACACGTGAGTGGGGGTGTTGAAGTGCATAAGTGGATTGTACTAGCCCTTTTCATCAGTTCGGACTTTTGGTTGCATTGGCTACTGCATGAAGCTTAACACTTGGATCGGGTTGGGATTTTGCTCTAGGATCTGGTGGCTTTTGTGTGGAGTTGGAGGTGTTTAAATAGGTGGAGTGCACTGCGTTTCACCCTCTCATCGAAGGCCCGTTTTAATTGCCTTAGTGCGCCTTTCACCTTTTTCACACTCGTGCTAATCGGTAAAGCTGTCTGTGGTCTCTGAATAGGCGGATCACTTTGCAATGTTGATTCACCTCCAGAAACATGATGAATTATCTGTTCCAAGGCTTATACAAACGGGGTTCAAATTCGGAGCTGCTTGGCTTAGAGCACCGGATTACAGAGATACTCTAGAATGGGCTTGGAGCGACACAAGTACTAGTCCCAAATCTCTCCACTCAACTTGGGACAACCTGAATTTAGTGGCAGTGTCTCTGAAGGAGTGGAGTCAAGCTAGCTTTGGGGCCGTGCGGAAGGAGATCAGGCAGCTCGAGCGTCAGCTGAAGATGATCCGCTTGGCAAAATGGAGCCCTGACGTGCTTGACAAGGCAAACAAGTTAGAACGCAGCTGTGAACTTTTCGAAAGGGAAGAGGTAATGGCGTGGAAACGTTCTTGGGTGGACTGGTTAAAAGTGGGAGACTGCAATACTGCTTTTTTCCACGTCCGTACCTCTGCCCGTCATCGTACCAATAAAATCTGTGCTCTAATTCACGAGGATGGGTCTAGGTGCAAGGAGATTCAGGAGATCAAGGCAATGACAGAAACATTTTATGGCCATTTTTTCAGATTCCTGTACCTCTGATGAAGTGCTGGAAGTAATCTTGACCAAGGTAATTGAGGATATGAATGAAGAACTTTCCGAACTTTATACAGACTCAGAGATTAAATCAACATTGTTCCAAATGGGACCGACTAAGGCTCCCAGGCCAGATGGCTTTCCTGCACTTTTTTACCAAACACATTGGGAGTTTCTCAAGGAGGATATCTGCTTGTGGTCCGGGGTTTCTTATTACGTGATGAAATTCCAGAAGGTTTCTGTGACTCGGTTGTGGTCCTTATCCCTAAGGTAACTTGTCCATAGCATCTAATTTTTTTAGGCCCATTAGTTTGTGTAATGTATTATACAAAATAGAACCCAAGCTTTCAACGAATAGGTGATCTTACCAGTAATAGACTTAAAGTGATCTTAACAGTGGTGATCTCTGATATGTCCAAAACGTATCTACTTTCCCGAACACTTTTGCTATTGTTTCTCCTCTAATTTGTGTGTTTTGAATACAACTAACACGCACTGACGCTGTTTTCAGCAGAATTGCTCTGGTGTCTCGTTTTTGTGCAGAAATTCAACTTCCAGTAAAAATTCGGGAAAAATCATGAAAAATCCTATTTCACCAGAAGACCCACGGAGCCAGAAGACAGGAGGCAGAAGGGGCTCGAGGGGCCGTCACACAGTGGTGGCGCGACCCAGCCCTGGCCGCGCCACCCCTGCGTGAGGGGGCCCCAGACCCCCTCTCGACCTCCCCTCTCGCGTACATATACCCCCTGACGACATAATATCAGAGAGACGGCGTTTTTCCCAGATAGACTTCCGCTGCGCCGCCGCCATCAGAAACCGCGATTCGGAACCAGAAACTCCGTTCTGGCACCCTGCCGGGACGGGGATTCGGAGGAGATCTTCATCACCATCACCACCGACGCTCCTCCATCGACCATCCATGACCCCCCCATCCATGTGTGAGTAATTCCCCCGCTGTAGGTGAGGGGATGGTAGGGATTGGATGAGATTGTTCATGTAATTTGATATGAGATTGATAGGGCATAGTGCCTAGTATCTTTATTTAGTGCCTATGACATTGTTGCAACTTGTTGTGCTTAATGCTTGTCACTTTGGGCCCGAGTGCCATGATTTCAGATCTGAACATGTTATTATTTCTATGATGATACTTGTTGTTTATGGTCTTACCTACAAGTTGTATACACATATTGTTGTCCGGAACCCGAGGCCCCAAAGTGACAGAAATTGGGATAACCGGAGGGGATGGCTATGATGTGAGGATCACATGTGTTCACCGAGTGCTAATGCTTTGCTTCGGTACTCTATTAAAAGGAGTACCTTAATTACCAGTAGTTTCCCTTGAGGCCCTGCTGCAACAGGCTGGTAGGACAAAAGATGTCGTGCAAGTTTCTCCTTGCGAGCACGTACGACTATATACGGAACGCATGCCTATGATTGTTTGTACTAGGATGCTTTATCATTATTTATCTGCATTGCCCATATCTCATTGATTTCATGAATTATCTTATCCATGCAACGCCCGTAATCCATCCCTATGCCTACAGTATTCGTTCCTACTGTTTACAACTGCTATTATTACCGCTGCTATTTTACTACTGTTGTTACTGTTTCATTACTGTCACTACTATAAAACTGTTGCTACTGATAAACCACTGCGAGCAAGACTGTTTCCAGGTGTAGCTGAATTGACAACTCATCTGTTAAGGCTTACATATATTCTTGGGATTTCTATTTTCGTGCCCTCGGGTCCTTAGTTGTACTCAGTTTTCCCCAGCTCCTTAGTTTTTCCTCAGTTTTGTCCAAGCCCTTGGCTGAAACCGTCACCGGTGCTGGAACGGCCGGTTGCCCGACGGTTGAACACCTTTGACCGTTAACTGCTGACTAGTGGGGCCACGTAGAGCCCGCAAAGACACGTCAGAGCATCCATCTTTGTTTGACCGTAAGCATCGCCGTATCCCTGACCAAAACGCGGACGAGTGGGGCTTCGGTATATCGAATGACAAGTGGGGCCATGACGCTGATACAAGGTGCAATACACGGGTAGGATTAGATTTTTAAACGGAGCTCTACAGCGATGGCACGGAGGAGGTGGCCTGCGGGGTGCCGAGATGAGATCGACGTCCACAAAGAACTGCATGAGGCGAGACCAGACGCATTAGATAGATATGAACTAGACGCGTTTAACCATGCAAAGAAGAGAAGAAATGGTCGAGGACATCGACGACGACCTCAACACTTTGACTGACGGTGTCGGACACGAACGCGAGCAATGTAGAGAAAACTAGTGTCTCTCCTTTCTGGCGTGTATAGATAGGTGCTAGGGGAGTGTGGTGGCGAAGGGAAAGAACTCGCGGTGGTCTGTGGCGTCCAGCATAGCGGGGCGACGTGGCCGTGCCCACAGCGGCGTGCATGTTCAGCATTGGCATCAGCATGTACGTTCGTCATTGGCCTCGGCGGTATCTCTGGTGTGTCAGTGATCGGATGAGGGGACGGGATTGAGGGTTGATACGTCTCAAACGTATCTATAATTTTTGATGCTCCATGCTTGTTTTTACACCATTTGCCTATTGTTTCGTTACACTTAGTGGTACTTTTATACATTTTCCAGAACTAACCTATTAACGAAGTGCCACAGTGCCAGTTTCCTGTTTTCTGCTGTTTTTGTGTTTCAGAAGTGATACACAGGAAATATTCTCGGAATTGGACGAAACAAGTTCCTGAAGTCATATTTCACGGGGAAGCTCCCAAACATCCGAAGACCTGATGGAGGGGGGCCATGTGGCCCGCACACACAGGGGCGGCGCGGCCACCCCCCTGGCCGCACCGGGCCCGCGTGAGGGGCCATGGTCCCTCCTCTGACATCGTACTTTCGCCTATATATACCCCGTGACGAGAAAAACCTAAGACCCGATCAGTTTTCCAGAATACATCGCGATCCGCCGCCGCCGTCGACCCGAAGATCGGGAGGGTCCAGAAGCTCTTCCCGGCACCCTGCCGGAGAGGGGAATCGCCACCGGAGGTCTTCTTCATCGCCATGCTTGCCTCCGGAGCGATGAGTGAGTAGTCTACCTTGGACTATGGGTCCATAGCAGTAGCTAGATGGTTGTCTTCTCCACCATGTGCTTCATGTTTAGATCTCATGAGCTGCCCTACATGATTGAGATCACTGTTATGTAATTCTATGATGTTGGTTTGTTGGGATCCGATGAATATTGGTGTTTATGATTAAGTTGCTGTATTGAATATTATCTTTTGTTATCTCTATGTTGTTTATGATCTTGCATGCTCTCCGTTGTTAGTAGCTATCTTGGCCGAGTAGTTGCTAGTGACTCCAAGAGGGGGTATTTATGCTCGATAGTGGGTTCATGCCTCTATTTCACCTGGGGGAGTGACAGAAACCTCTAAGGTGGTAGATGTGCTGTTGCTACTAGGGAGAAAACAACATTCATATGCTCAAGGGCATATGCTTTGTTTACATTACACACTTTGCTTAATGCAATTATCTGTTGTTCGCAACTTAATACTTTTGGGGTGTTCGGATGATATCCCCGAGGGTGGATTATTAGTCATAGATGCAGTTGGATGGCGGTCTATGTATTTTGTTGTAATGCCCAGAGTAAATCTCATAGTGATCTTCTTGACATATCACGTTATCTTTATTCTATCAATTGCCCAACTGTAATTTGTTTACCCAGCATGTTATTTATCTATGGAGAGACACCACTAGTGAACTATGGACCCCGGTCCTATTTTAATCATATTGCAATCACCTGTTTACTTTTCCCGCACTGTTTATTTTACTCGCATATTACTACTGTTTTCCACTCGATACACTCATAACCTTTGTTTCAAGCAAACCGGTGAGATTGACAACCTCATCGCAAGTTGGGGACAAAGTACTTGTTTGTGTATGTGCAGGTTCCGCGTTGCTGCTGGCCGAAGACGAGTCAACAAGTATCGTTAACGGCGCCCTTGTTGGAAGTTACTAAGCCAGTCCGCATCACCTTCAGTCGTCATCGTCTCTCTTCTTCAAGATCGACATTAAACCTTGGTTTCTTAACTGAGGGAAAACTAGCCGCTGCACTCATCATACCTTCCTCTTGGGGTTCCCAACGGGCTGGTCATTCACCACGCACAAGGACTGTCTGTTGCCACATTCACCTGAAGCATCAGCTACTTTTCTGGCGCCGTTGTCGGGGAAGAGAGAAGACTTCTGCGAGGGGAGTTCTTCGCACACACATTCTTTACTTTGTTATTTGTTTTGCTTTACTTTATTTTATTTTACCTGCATTGCTTTTTATCAAAAATCCAAAAAAATTAGAATCCTTGGTAGTTGTTTTTACTTTACTTTAGTTTATCATGCTGTTTCCTAAGTTTGTTCTGGAGGACCTCTCAGTAGGTAGTGGTTCAATTATTGGAAATAGAAACATTGAGGAGTTCTTTAATCACATTAGTATGCATGAGGAAGTTGAGGAAAAGTCTTGGATTGAGCTTGCTCCTAGTATTGAAGTTGCTTCTGTTTGTTTAATTGATATGTTGGAAACTAGGTTTGCTAGTCTTAATCCCTATATGCAATACATGTTCCTCAAGCTTCATGAAATTGAGGATCCCGAAAAGAAAGCTTTTATCTTGGAAACTCTGCGCCTAGAATTTAAGGATGTCGTTGTTGAAGCTAGGAAGGTTCTTAAACGTTTTAATAAACTCGGTTCTCCTATAAATGTTATTAGTACAGATGATAAAGAGCCCGAAATACCTATTCCTTGCAAGCTTTTGGGATTGAGTGAAGCTTTTGAAAATAATTTTGACTGGATTTGTCCTGAAAATCTTTTTGATGAGAATAGTGTGCCAAAGAATGATCACAAAGAGTCTTCTAAAACTTATGTGGATGAAATACAATGTCTTATTGATAAGACCTCTGCTGTTGATCTTGATGCTTCTTCTGAAAATACTTGATTCGCAATTTTCTGCGCCTAGCTCAAAGGCGTTAAAGAAAAGCAATCTTGGGAGATAACCCATTGTTTACTTTTCAGTACTTTTTCTTTTATTTGAGTCTTGGAAGTCATTATTACTGTAATGACCGCTCCTTATCTTGTTTATTTCGTTTTTGTGCCAAGAGAAGCCTCTAATTTGAGTGAGGTAAAGATTTGGGGTTATTGCTGTCCTGAAACTGTTTTCGGTGCTGCACCGTAAAAATTCGTGAAAATTCTCTGTTTATCTTTTGGACCTGCGATTTCTTGTGCATATGCCCCAGGTTATATCCAAACTTTTCTTAGTTGAACACTTTTTGATTTGAGCAACATAAAATCCCTCAAAAATTCGTCCATTATCAGCTGTTCAGTTTTGACAGATTTCTGCCAATATTTGTTTTTGCCACTTTATCGCTTTCTTTTGAGTTCTTTTTAATCATGAAACTCTTGTGGAAGTTGCTACAGTAGTACATACTTTATATGTGGTGGTTTTGGGTTGAAACCTGAAGCTAAAAGAGGTTGAATATATTTTATGCTTACACTAATGTTGCTAATAGAATTGTGTTTAGTTTTGTATGAAGGAAGTTTTCAAGTGTAGGGATTGGAGAATGATGAGATGAGTTGAAGAATGGACAAAAGCTCAAGCTTGGGGATGCCCATGCATCACCCCAAGAAATATCCAAGAAGTACAAGCGTCAAAGCTTGGGGATGCCCCCGAGGCACCTCTTCTTCATCGGCAAAAATCAGGTCACCTTTCAAAACACTATATTTTTATTGCTTCATGCACTATGTGTTTTTCTTGGAGCGTCAGTTGTTTTAGTTTTCTTAGTTGGTTTAGTTTGTTTGTTTGCTGCAATAAATGGTTGGACCCCAACAAATTTCCTTTGGAGGAGATGTACTCGTTTTCATTTGCAAAGAATGCTCTAGTTTTCACTCTTATTAAAAATCGAGCGTTCTACTTTTTCTGCTACTGCTTTTGGTTTTCGTTTTCGCCTTGATATGCGTTCAGATCTTGTCATATCTTTTCATCAAGGTGCATTTTTGCCTCTGATCTTCATTGGTTTTCATCAAAAGAGGTATTTATAAAAATTTCAAATGGTGTTGGAAAAGAGAAAAAGCTTTGTGCAAAATAGTGGTACAAGAAGGAGCTTGTGTAGACTGCGGCTTAGGCTTTTTCATGTCATGCTTGATGTATTTTTGATAGTATGCTTAGTAGTTTTTCTGTAGCATGACTTGTCTCAAATAACTGAGATTGCTTGATGAGCCTTTGAAAAATCATGCGTTGTTTTTATTGTATGGAAGCATTATTTTGGTTTTCTCCTTGATGCTTTATTTGGGTTGACTTGGCGCATGCTCACACATGTTAGACTCTTACAAAGTCGCCATTAGCCTTCATGATCATTTAGTTTTTGACTTTTGATGCCATCGTATGCTTCTTTTAATGTCGCTTTGTCGCTTTGCATGATTATGGCCATTATTGCTCTCTTAGTTGGTCGCTCCCAGTCTTTTGCTAGCCCTCGCCTTGTACTGAGTATGAGCTCTACTCGTGCATCCAACTCCTAAAAGCCAAGTTTGCCATTGTGTCCACTATAAATTCCTATGCATGGTATTTGTAAGCCATTCCAAAGTAAAATTTTCGTGTGCTACCTTTCAAAAACCTTCAAAATACTTCTCGTTTTGTGACACTGTTTTCAGCTCATGGGGACGTAGTGGTCGGATTTGCTATCTTCCATATTGCTTATTCCAAAAAGAAAAAAAAAGGAAAAAAAAAGAAAAAAAGGCACTCCTCCAAAGAATGTGAATGTTGGTGGGCACCCGATGGAATCGGTTAGCCATGGTATGTGAAAGGAAAAGGTGGGGAGGAGTGCCAAGTTTTATAAAAAGAGCACGAAGTGCCAATCTCTCTCTCAAAAACTTGCTTTATTTTTGTATGGAAGATAGTAAGAACCCCATTGCCAGTCGTTGACAAAGACAACCACCTCTCAAAATCAAGTTTTATCTCTGTTTTACAAATGAAAAGCTCTAGCACATGTTTAAATCACTGCTTCCCTCTGCGAAGGGCCTTTCTTTTACTTTTATGTTGAGTCACCACCTTCTTTCTTTATGCACCATTAAGAGAGCATAGTTGTCGTTCTTAGTGTGATATGCATTGTCCCAAAGTTCATTGATTGACTCATATTGTTGGTTTCACTTGTTCTTAAATTATTTGTATCTAGTCGCCCTCTTAAACTTTGAGGTGTCCTATGCATTTATGTTTTGCTCTCTTTGAAGGATAAGCTGAAAACCATTTGTATGTTTTTCCTTATGATTTGAACACACGTTTGACTTTCATTGTTTCATTATCATGATCTTTTGTTTGTGTTCATTTGCATGTTTACAACATGGTTGCTAAGTTCTTATTGTCATGATTATATCTTTCATGCCCATGTTTTAAATTCTATTGATCCCAGCTCATCAATGCTTACATATATGATCAAGATTGTGTAGGTGCATGTCACCTCAAAAATTATTCTTTTGTTATCACTTACCTACTCGAGGACGAGCAGGAGTTAAGCTTGGGGATGCTTGATACGTCTCAAACGTATCTATAATTTTTGATGCTCCATGCTTGTTTTTACACCATTTGCCTATTGTTTCGTTACACTTAGTGGTACTTTTATACATTTTCCGGAACTAACCTATTAACGAAGTGCCACAGTGCCAGTTTCCTGTTTTCTGCTGTTTTTGTGTTTCAGAAGTGATACACAGGAAATATTCTCGGAATTGGACGAAACAAGTTCCTGAAGTCATATTTCACGGGGAAGCTCCCAAACATCCGAAGACCTGACGGAGGGGGGCCACGTGGCCCCCACACACAGGGGCGGCGCGGCCACCCCCCTGGCCACGCCGGGCCCGCGTGAGGGGCCGTGGTCCCTCCTCTGACATCGTACTTTCGCCTATATATACCCCCTGACGAGAAAAACCTAAGGCCCGATCAGTTTTCCAGAATACATCGCGATCCGCCGCCGCCATCGACCCGAAGATCGGGAGGGTCCAGAAGCTCTTCCCGGCACCCTGCCGGAGAGGGGAATCGCCACCGGAGGTCTTCTTCATCGCCATGCTTGCCTCCGGAGCGATGAGTGAGTAGTCTACCTTGGACTATGGGTCCATAGCAGTAGCTAGATGGTTGTCTTCTCCACCATGTGCTTCATGTTTAGATCTCATGAGCTGCCCTACATGATTGAGATCACTGTTATGTAATTCTATGATGTTGGTTTGTTGGGATCCGATGAATATTGGTGTTTATGATTAAGTTGCTGTACTGAATATTATCTTTTGTTATCTCTATGTTGTTTATGATCTTGCATGCTCTCCGTTGTTAGTAGCTATCTTGGCCGAGTAGTTGCTAGTGACTCCAAGAGGGGGTATTTATGCTCGATAGTGGGTTCATGCCTCTATTTCACCTGGGGGAGTGACAGAAACCTCTAAGGTGGTAGATGTGCTGTTGCTACTAGGGAGAAAACAACATTCATATGCTCAAGGGCATATGCTTTGTTTACATTACACACTTTGCTTAATGCAATTATCTGTTGTTCGCAACTTAATACTTTTGGGGTGTTCGGATGATATCCCCGAGGGTGGATTATTAGTCATAGATGCAGTTGGATGGCGGTCTATGTATTTTGTTGTAATGCCCAGAGTAAATCTCATAGTGATCTTCTTGACATATCACGTTATCTGTATTCTATCAATTGCCCAACTGTAATTTGTTTACCCAGCATGTTATTTATCTATGGAGAGACACCACTAGTGAACCGTGACCCCGGTCCTATTTTAATCATATTGCAATCACCTGTTTACTTTTCCCGCACTATTTATTTTACTCGCATATTACTACTGTTTTCCACTCGATACACTCATAACCTTTGTTTCAAGCAAACCGGTGAGATTGAAAACCTCATCGCAAGTTGGGGACAAAGTACTTGTTTGTGTGTGTGCAGGTTCCGCGTTGCTGCTGGCCGAAGACGAGTCAACAAGTATCGTTAACGGCGCCCTTGTTGGAAGTTACTAAGCCAGTCCGCATCACCTTCAGTCGTCACCGTCTCTCTTCTTCAAGATCGACATTAAACCTTGGTTTCTTAACTGAGGGAAAACTAGCCGCTGCACTCATCATACCTTCCTCTTGGGGTTCCCAACGGGCTGGTCATTCACCACGCACAAGGACTGTCTGTTGCCACATTCACCTGAAGCATCAAGGGTGCATCCCGACGGTGACCTAGCAGTGGCGGCGAGCATGCATAGCCGTTCTGACCATGCTGATATCGGCATCGGCATCGTTTGGAGGCTGTGGTGCTCGAATCATGGTGGAAATTGCGATTCCCTATTATTTTTACATGCATAATATATAGAAAATAGCTAGATCTCTAAATCGATGCATACGAAGCTACATATATATTCTTGGTCATAATCCCCTTATCTAAAGGGGATGGATGCATGGCTTCACGTCGTCGTCGCTTTCATCGTCAGTATCTTCGTCGTTCGTGTAGTAGTACTTCCTGCACAATGTTACGTCGAACACCTTCACCGTGAGCACATCACCGCCTTCATATTTGAAGTGTAGGATGTAGCCGAAATCCACACCGTGCGCGATGGCGAAATTCTCCCAGCCCTTGTCGAGGTACATCCGGCCTTGTCCGTCAAATAGGACCTCCACGGTCCAGAGACGAGGACCGCAGTCAGCTGCTCGCAGATACACCTTTGCGGGCTCCTGGCCGTCAAGATAGTCCGCAAACTTTTGTGGGAGTGCCTGCAAAGAGATCGAGCGCCGATCGTTTGAAATTAAAGGCTTTTTGGAACATGCACATAATTAATCACATGCATCATATATGTGGGAACGCGTACGTACCTTCTTGGCCAAAGGGTCTTCATAGATGACGATTAAGAACTCCTATATGATCAATGGCAGTGTTGACGGTGGTGGTGGCAATGATGATGATCCACCACCCAGGCCGCCCCTTCCCCTTCCCCTTCCCCTTCCCCTTCCCCTTCCGGTCGGCGTCCGAGACGTGGAAGCCATGGCAATGGATCAAGTGTATGTGAACGAAGAAGAGAGAGGCAGAAACGAAGAAGAGAGAGGCAGAACCTATTGACATGAGGGATGGCCGTTGTGGGGGTTTATAAGGGCGAGATGACCGTTGTGGGGTTTGCATAATAAATTAAGGAGGAGATGACCGTTGTGGGTGTTTATATCTCAACAAAAAAGTAATGCCTAAAAGAAATGGAAATTCGTGATAGTTTATTATTTTACCGTGAAAAGTAATGCCTAAAGGAAATTCGTGATAGTTTATCATTTCACCGTGAAAAGTAATGCCTAAAGGAAATTCGTGAAAAGTAATGCCTAAATGGAAATTCGTGATAGTTTATTATTTTACCGTGAAAAGTAATGCCTAAAGGAAATTCGTGATAGTTTATCATTTCACCGTGAAAAGTAATGCCTAAAGGAAATTCGTGATAGTTTATTATTTTACCGTGAAAAGTAATGCCTAAATGGAAATTCGTGATAGTTTATCATTTTATCGTGAAAAGTAATGCCTACAAGAAGTGGAAATTCGTGATTACCAAACTTGTTGAATCCGGTGGCCAACTCGTTATTTAGCATACATAGAGGGGTAGTAGTTTGCCACCGACAGATAGAGAGAGGGTGGCACGATCCTGCCCGTTAGATCATATGATCGACGGTAGGTGGACACGATCCGTGTGACAACAGCTCGACCAATCAGGCCAAGTTTGGGCTTCTGTGAGAAGGGAGAGGGTAAAACTGAGTAGTATCAAGGATACAAGGGCAAGTAAATAGTAAACAGGCTAAGGAATTCAAATAACACCTTGTTTGGATGTATGGAATTGGGTTAGGAATCAGGAATTCCAGAATTCAGGTCCGAATTCTGGCGTTTGGAAGGGTATGGAAATTGCGTCTAGAATTCGGCTCCAATTCCGTTAGTAGCTCCCGAATTCTATAGCTAGGTATGCCTTGTTTCCGACCCCATAGGGTCTGAATTAGCCTGGAAACCATGACGTACCGTTTCGTCCTCTTCGTCTCGCGCGAGAGCTCCGCGGCGGCAGCCGGGACAGGTGAGGCCGCCCTCTCCTCCCTCCTCTCTCGTCTCAGCCAGGTGCTAGCCGACCGTCCTTCCTCTCCGTGCCCATCCCCTTACTCTCACGTCCTCTCTCGCAGCCCTAACCCTAGGTATTTGGGTGTGCAACGGCGGGTGGTCGGTACAGCGCCTGCAGTCGGGGGACAATTTCCATGTCGCGTGCCGCATCCCTCGTCGCGTGCCGCCAGTGCAGCGACCGGCGCTACGTCCTGTGCAGCAGCTTCAACAGCGACCACAAGCAGTACAGCCTCAAGGGCAGCGGCAGCTTCCGCACATGCGCCAGATGCATGTGAAGACCTCGTATGGTGCCCAGACTGCTCACCGTCGCCAGCCTGATTCAGATCCCAAAAAATTCAGTCTATCTATTAAATGACCTCTAGTAGATTTTTCATTTTTCTAGCAGTATCAAAATCCAGATAAGAAATAAATTCTTCGTTTAGCTGTTACTACCGTACTTGATTCAGTATAACTGGTGTTTGATACTACAGCAGTACTGTTTGACAGTGATTAACTGGGAGTTGCAAGTTTTTAGCACTTCGATGCCTATGTACTTTCTCTTGGTGAAGCTATATACTTCGTTGATTATGAACTATGCAGTTGTGCTATTTGCGGCGTGTGCTATGTGCAAAGATAAACTATCCACTCGTGTTATTTGCTAGAAATTAAACTATTTTGTGTCATTTTTATTCTTGTCATCTTATTCTAATTATTTTAAAGTTATTATGTGTGAAAAATAATATATATACCTTTTTATATACAAATGTGACTACTTATATTTGTACACAACTTTATATTGTTCAAACTTCATAAAAACATCCAATTCCATGGTTTCTACGTCCAAACAGGAATTGGAAATGGGTACTACTCTATGATTCCAACAACAAATTTCAAGCCACCCAAACAACCGAATTCGAATTTGTAAGCCATTTCCTTTCTATCCCGAATTTGGAATTTCCACTCAATTCAATTCCAGAAATCATTTCTGTGCATCCAAACGAAGCGTAAGAGATTTAGAAAAAGAAAAACACATGTTTTGTACAATGAAACCCAGGTTGGCCTACCTCAAAGTATTAGCAATTGAAATATACATGAGTGTAAAAATTATGGCCTCATTCAGACAAACTATGTTTTGGGTATAGATGTTTTGAGAAGGGGTTTAAGTGGAAAGCCATGAACCTTCATAGCTACTAGTGATTTCAGAAGTGGCCATTTGTGTGAAAACTTGATTTATATATGATTGTTATGATTTTATTTTGCGCATGAGTAGGAGGCACAATGATTTTATCTTTTTGAATTTTTTTGCGCATGAAATGACTCAATTAGATAGCTTAATCCCATCTGTTGACTCTCTGTTGACCAGCCACTTGAGGGTAGAACTGAGTATATTGCACTAGCCAGTATTAGTACTCGAGGGGAAAACTGAGTACAGATATTTTTCCAGTGTAAGACTCGAGGGTAGAACTGAGTACACGTAACGGTGCTGACGTGCAGTCCCACGGACGCGTGTCGCGGTGAGCAGCGGTTAGCCGCGCAGTGCGCGTGTTGAGACCAAAACGTCAACTACTGAGACGAACCGTCACTTTGCCAGTACAGAGCCCCTCTCTCCCTCCCTCTGACACACACGCAACCACGCCTCTCACGTCCCATCACCTTCTCCAAAAAACCCCAGCCGCCCTACGCGCGCTCCCCTGCCGGCGATGGAGAAGAAGAATGCACCGGCGGCCTACGCCCCCGAGCCCGTCACCTCTGAGCCTGTCGCATCCGAGCCCGTCGCCGCTGAGCCCGTCGCCTCCGAGGGCGGCGCATCCAGACGCGACGCCTCCGTGAACTGGGCCTCTCTCAGGGCTGACGGACCACTTCACAAGATCGGCACCTGCTTACTGGCGAACGAGGAGTACGTGGACACCTACGCTGCTTTGAGGCAAGTTTGTACAAATTGGCGCTCAGATCTACCTGAGCCCGATGTGCACCTGCACGAATGGATCATGGTAGAACACGCCCTTCCACGCGCCGCTGAGTTCTCCTTCCTCAACCTTCGCACATACCGCTACGTCACCATCGATCTAACGGAAGTTCATGCAAGGTTCAAATTCCTCCATATCTATAGAGTTAATCTATTTTTATTTTCAATCGTAAACATCTTAGTGCTGAATGTTATCTTCATCAACTCCCTTTTAGATACTACTTCATCGGCTTTTACCGTGGCGTTATCGTGCTTGGCCAGAGGAACCAGCCGCACAAGATACGGCTTCTGAACCCACTCACAAAGACATTGAACGCTACGTTTGAGGCGCAGATGCCATCTATGATTGTGCAGTCAATCGCTGTAATGAAGTCCCCGGCTATGCTCTTCGTTTCCACATATTACCCGGCGGAAATTGCTTGGGTCGATGAGAGCACTCCAACTAAGGGTATAGATGAAGATTGGGGAGAAGGAAGATTTACGATCGAGCACCATTCTATGCGTTGCATTACCACGTTCAATGGTGAATTCTATGCACTAGCTCTACCTTGTCTTTACCACAATTTGGAGTTCGGAACATTAGTGTGCACCAACAATGTCCAGTTGGAGCAGGGCGCGAGCAATGTCAACATGGAGACACTTTTTTCATTTCCAGAACTTGGAAATGACAAGTTCTACCTTGTGGAGTCGGATGGTGATCTGCTGCTTGTGTTGTTGGGCGGTCGTTTGGATGAAGGTCAAACATTGGTGTACCGTGTGGACACTGAGAGCCGCTCTCTCCATGCCGTCAATAACATTGGCAGTCGTGCCTTCTTCGTCCATCATGTCCGATGTATCTCCGTCGACACCAGAGTGCACCCGACACTTCGACCTGGCTGCATCTACTACGCGGATATGGGTTATATCAGAGAGTACTTTGATGATATGAACGCCTGGGATGAGTGGCCACTACGTGTGGATAGATTAGGAAGGTGCGGTCTGAAAGATGAACAAAGGCCATACCGTTTGGAGGATGTATTGGCTGCACACTGCAGACGGAAGGAGTTCAATGAATATTTCTTTCAGACCAGAATAGGGAGCGACGAAGATATATATGATGAATGAAGAACAGATTCATTCATCCTGGGGTATCCTAATCTTCATGTTGGGCATACATTGCGTCTTGTATTATTTTCAGCTTAGTTTGTCGTGAACATTAACATCGTTATTGGCTGCTTTTGGCTGCTGTATGCAGTTTATGTATTATACTTAGTTTTCTAGATTTATTATGCTGCTGTGAATTTATCCTATACTTGCTTCTAGATTTGCTACTAGATTTGTTACCATATTGGGCAAAAAACGAGGGCCAAAAGGCAACAATCATTGAAGAAAGATAGAAATAGAAGCTTCTCTAGATTTGATACTAATTTGGTGAAAAGAGAGAGAACTGTTACAGAGAGAGAGAGGGGAAAAAGGCGCTCTGAAAAATACCAATTTGGGCCGAGAGAGACAAAACCGAGCTCTCACGTACAACCAAACGCGGTCTCGTCCTGTCCCATGCGGTCCCGTTCTACCAGCCCCACGCGACGCGGCCCCACACGACGCGGCCCCACACGTCAGCACGGAACGGTCAACTAAATGGCAACCCTCCCGTCCGAGCGTCTGCGAGGGGTTTCAAACTAGAGCGAGGGGAAAACTGAGGAAAAGTTAAGCGGCTGGGGAAAACTGAGTACAACTAACGACCCAGGGGCACGAAAATAGAAATCCCTATATTCTTTGGCTCCCCTGGTGTCGAATCAATAAATTTGGGTAATACTTCCCTCAAAGACTGTTGCGATCCCCTATACTTGTGGGTCATCAAGACTATTTTCTGGAGCCGTTGCCGGGGAGCATAGCTTTATTTGTAAGTTCACTTGGTATTCATATTGTTCGCTGCAATCCTTTCATCATGGGTAAACCTCGTGATGGAAAAGTTCCTATATTGCCATCCACTACAAGAAGAGGTACGACTCTCAACACCTCTGTTGCTCTTGATTCGCCATCTGTTATGAGTAAGTTGCTTACACCACCACACCCACACGCTACTGCTACTACTTCTGCTGAGATTGAAAGTGCCACTGATAATTTAGATGATGCTTCTACTGTGCTTGATGAGAGAGGTTCACTAGGTTCCTTTTTAGATGCTACTATTGCTAGAGCTAAGTTGGGAAACACCACTATTACACCTGTTAGTTCACCTGAGTCTAGGGAATGTTCTAGTGATGATTATGATGATGATGCTTACATTGAGCTTAATGATGATTTTATTGCAGAAGCACGTGCAGCTCGTAATGCAGGTAATGTTAAAGAACTTCTTGCCAGACGTTCTGTTAGATATAATTTGTCTCCTGATCCTAAGTTTGCTGCTTCTCCCATAAATATTAGAGACAAGGATTATGATTTCTCTTTGGATTTATCTTACATATCTATTGTTGAGAAAACTCCTTTTTGTGGTACTAAAGATGAGAGTGCTATGGAGCACATGAATGAGCTTTCTACTTTGAGTAATTTGTTTTCTGATGATATTAAGCTCCGCACTTACTTTGTTGCTAAGATTTTTCCTTTCTCATTGAAAGATGCTGCTAAAACTTGGTTTAATAGCTTGTATCCTGGATCTCTTACTAGTCCTATTGCTTTGGTTAATGCTTTCTTTCAGAAATATTTTCCCGCTAGTGCTCAACATGCTGCTGTGCAGAAAATCTTTGATTTTGAACAGGGAAAAGGAGAGATACTGCCTGAATCTTGGACAAGGTTTTGTTCTTTAATTAGAGCTTTGCCTAAGGAACCATTGCCTAAAAATGAACTCCTTGACATATTTTATAATGGACTAACAGATGAATCTAAGTCATATTTGGATAGTTGTGCTGGTTGTGTTTTCAGGGAAAGAACTCCGGCTGAAGCTGAAGAATTAATGGCTAAAATAAGCCGGAATCATGATGATTGGACTTTAGTTGAGCCAACACCAGCACCAACTCCTGCGCCATCTATAGAGCCTACGCCGAAGAAGAGAGGGATGATTGAATTAAATGATGAAGTTATGAAGGAGGCTAAGAAATCTCTTAAGGAGAAAGGTATTAAGGCCGAAGATGTGAAGAATTTACCTCCTATAGAAGAATTATGTAAGCCAATCCCTCGCTCATCTACTATTGAGGTACACTCTCTCCAACGCTTTGATGAAAGAGATATTCCTTATACTAAACCTCCTGATCAATGTTTAGATGAATTTGATAATTTTATTGTTAAGCAAGAAAATTTTAATAGAATGGTGCATAATCATCTGTTGGAGAATTCTAGAGTTATTAACAAGTTGCAGGATATTATGGAGAGAACCGCCAATGATGTGAAGATACTTGCTAAACATTTTCAAATGGTTCAAACACAAATTGATCAGCTTACCAAGGTGCAAAAAGACTTGCTAGTTAATGCTGCAAGAGAGAAGCAAGCATGTGAAATACGCACAAGAAGTGGTGCTGCTACTCAAGACCCATTATATCCTGAAGGACATCCTAAGAGGGTTGAGCAAGATTCTCAACGCACTTCAAGTGATGATACTCCTTCCAAGAAGAAGAAGAAGAAGCATAAAACAAATGCAGAATCCTCTGATGCAGGTAAAGATCCTAACAGTGTTTCTATTTCTGATGCTGAAACTGAACTAGGAGATGCTTCCGACAAAGAAGAAGACAAAGAAGAAGTTGAAGAAGAACCGGAAAAGATTGATAAGAATGCAAAGTACACCAAAGAAGACTTCATTGCCAACAAGCATGGTAAGGAGAGGGAGCCTTGGGTACAGAAGCCAATGCCTTTTCCTAGTAAGAAACACAAGTCCAAGGAAGAAGAACACTACAACAGGTTTTGTGAATGGATGAGACCTTTATTTTTGCAAATTCCTTTGACTGATGCTATTAGAATGCCACCTTATGCAAAATATATGAAAGATATTGTCACTAACAAAAGGAAAATTCCTAGTGAGGAAATTTCCACTCTACTTGCTAACTATTCTTTTGATGGTAAAGTTCCAGAGAAGCTTGGAGATCCAGGTATACCAACTATTCCTTGCTCCATTAAAAATAACTATGTTAGAACTGCTTTATGTGATTTGGGAGCTGGAGTTAGTGTCATGCCTTTTTCTCTTTATAAGAGACTTGATCTAGAAAAATTGGTTTCAACTGATATATCCTTGCAGATGGCTGATAAGTCTACCACTATTCCTATTGGTATATGTGAAAATGTTCCTGTTCAAGTTGCTAACAGCTGTTTAATATTAACTGATTTTGTTGTGTTGGAAATGCCTGAAGATGATAATATGTCTATTATTCTTGGGAGACCTTTTCTAAACACTGCAGGTGCTGTTATTAATTGCAATCAAGGAAAAGTCACTTTTAATGTTAATGACAAAGAATATACAGTTTATTTTCCCAAGAAGATTGATAGGAGGAATACTCTAAGTTCAATCAAGCGTGTTGAGACCATCAAAGTTGGTCAAATTATTTATTCAGAGCAAAAGCCCAAGGAAGAATATCAAATTGTTATGGTTGGGGCTATACCTATCAAAGTTGAGGTAACATAAGCATTAAGTGAAGTGCAAAGTTTTGCCTCATATGAAGTTAGTTTGGTAACAAGACTTGATCAACCTTGTTAGCAAAGTGAATTTATATGAACGAAACTTCGTTTTCACCGCATCCACTCCACCTCACTTGTATTTACTTTCATCAAATTTTATTCCTTCAGTTTAGTTGCATGATTAAGAGTATCTCAGAGCCGCTCCTGTTCAGTTTTGATTTGCTTGAAATCTTTTCATCCTCGATTTTTTGAGTTTTATCGATATGCCAATTTCTGAAAAATCCTCAAAAATAAAGCTTCTCGAAAAATTCCAGAAAAATCTTTATAAATTTTTATGTCAAAAATGGGGCAGAGAGACACCTGGGAGGCACCAGGTGGGGCAGCCACGCCACCTAACACACAGGTGGCGCGGCCCAGCCCTGGCCGCGCCACCCATATGTGAGGGGGCCCCACCAGGCCCCTCACTCATCTCTTCTTCCCCTGCTCTTTCTCTCTCCCGAAAAACACCGCCCCATTTGCTCAAGCTCGAGTTCTTGCTGTCCTTCACCTGGATTTTTCGATCTCCTTGTTCAGCCCAACATTTCTGCTGAAACTTGGATCATTTGCTCTCCGGTATGTGACTCCTCCACTTGTCCAAGTAGATTTTCTTTTGGTAAAGTATTTCGTGAGTATTTTAGCACTGTAGGTGACAGTATAAATGAGTATGCATGCTTGTTCTATTGTTTAGAAAGGTTATTTTGATGCATGACAGCTCTCTAGTAATTCACTATAGTAGTTTCCTACATTTGCTTGTCTTTAAATCACTTTTTATGAGTTTGTTGAAAAATTTCAGAAAAGGGAGATGGCTAATTTCACATATGGAGAAGTATTTGAAAGGGATGCACCAAGGTCATCAAGGCCCTCAAGATCCACTGCTCAATATAGGATATCTTATAATGAGGATCTCATGTCACCGAACCCTGAAGGGGACGATGGAGATGCACATCCATCCTCCTTCCCTTGTTTTAACTTTTTGAGTGATGCAGGGATTCTTGATGATTTCTTGCTCCTTATTAACAGGGTTGGGTTGACTGATTACGTGGCAGATGAAAGAGATCAATATGCTTTGCTTACAAAGATTTTCGTTGAAAGTTTTAAATTTATTAATTCTCATTACAATCCTTCTATTGCATTTAAGATTTATGATAAGTCTATCACCATGTCTTTGGGGAGGTTTTGTTCTATTTTAGGTATTCCCATGTTTGGAACAGCCAAGAAGATACAAAATCATCCCGCTGATTTGTTGTAGCTTTATCGAGGGGTGACCGATGATGATGACCGCAACGCACAGCGTGGCAAGATAAGAAATATTCAGCTCCCAGCTATTAGATATTTTACTTACTATCTTGCAACTAGTGTACTTGGTAGAGAAAACACCAGCAATATCTCCAACTTTCATTTAGCTTTTCTAGCCACCGCTCTTGATGTTGGTAGAAAGTATAACCTTGGTGCTGTTATTGCTCGTCGCCTAGCCGCTAGGGGGCCTATTTATGGAGGTATTATTGCTGCGCGCATTGTTGCTGAGCTAGGACTTTCTATTGCTCCTAATGATGTATTGTTGGCTCCACAGAGGCTTGATCTTGCTGCTATGAAACTCCATCACTTTGTTACTGCTAACTCATGTGCAGGGAAATTAGTTTACAGGATGTTATTCATTGATGGAGAGGAAAGGGAAATTCCCTTGCCTCAGCCTAACTTGTTCAGCATTCATATGAGGCCATGGTCGCGCACGAAGGTGGAGTTGGACAATCAGCTTAGGCTGCTTGGTTTCAATATCCAACATGGCGTGGTGGTCCAGGAGGAAGAGGAGGAGCCTCCCTATCACTTCACCACGTACCACTCCGGGGCATCCTCGAACTCTTATCAGGACGATGGTGCTTCTTCGTCACACCACGAAGGTGCCACCTCATGGCCGAGTTGGCCGAGTTGGGATTGATCTCCACTTAGGCCAAAAGCCTAAGCTTGGGGGGAGGTACGCCGATGATTCACTCGTCTACATATCATATTCTGTCGGTCCTTTGTATATTCATGTTTTGCTTTCTTTATTGTTCTCGTTCTTGTTTCATTTCTTTCCAAAACACAAAAAGACCAAAATTATTTCCGTTGTTTCTCTCTATTTGGTTCTTTGGTTTCCTACCTTTGGTTTGCTTTACTTGCTATTTTCGGTTTGCTATTTGAAAAATCCAAAAATATTTTGCTTTGTTTGCTATTTCCTTCCGCTTTGCTTCAAAAATCGAAAACCCCAAAAATATTTGTTGTTCTTCTTCGGTTTTGCAAAGTTTGTTGCAGAGTTCAGTCTCCCGTTACTCCATTGGAGCTTGGTATTCACTTTATATTATTCAAGCCACACAAGTGAAGAGCAATAATGACGATATATGACAATCCGAGATGTGGTAAGAGGCTGGTATGAACTCTGTTTGTTTTCATTTTTGTACATATACTTATCTATGTGGACATGCTTAGTCGGTTCATGTAAGGTATATGTCATCTAATGGATACTTTGTAGTTCTTGCTTTCATATGATTAGTTTCAATTTACTATTAGCCTGTAGCATGTCATGTAGACGCTTGCATGCATTGTTTTATTCATAGTATGATATGATATTATGGTATCCGCCTCTGAAAGCTTCATTTGAATCGACTTGGCACATGCTCAAGCATGCATATGACTGAACAAAAAGTCAATTAAGCCTCGATGATCTAAATTGCCTCAGAGTTCTTGTATCATCTTTATGCCTATATTAAGTTTGTTTTGTCGCAAGCATGATTATGACAGTTTTTGCTCTCTCGATTGTTGCTTCCCAGTCTTTTGCTAGCCTTCACTTGTACTGAGTATGAGCTCTACTCGTGCATCCAATTACCAAAAACCAAGTCTTCCAAAGAGTCCACTATAAATTCCTATGCATGGTATTTGTAAGCCATTCCAAGTAAATTTTCATGTGCTACCTTTCAAAACTTTCAACTACTTCTCATTTTGTGCCACTGTTTTTAGCTCATGGGGACGTAGTGGTCGGAATTGCTATCTTCCATATTAAATTAAGTACCCCTCGACTAGGCAGCTTCATCTGCTTGTCATTAATTTTGCATGAGAGCTGGTCAGACCATTATAATCTTAATTCAAAAAGAAAGAAAAAGGCACTCCTCCAAAGGAATGTGAAAGTTGGTGGGCACCCAATGGAATCTGTTAGCCATGGTTTGAGAAAGGAAAAAGGTGGGGAGGAGTGCCAAAGCTTTATAAAAGAGCACCAATGTGCCAAATTTCAAAGAACTCGGAACCGCTCTCACTTGTTTATTATGGAAGATAGTAAGTCCCCATTGCTAGTCGTTGACATAGAACAATCACCTCTCAAAAGAAACTTTTATATCTGTTTTACAAATGAAAAGCTCTAGCACATGTTAAATCACTGCTTCCCTCTACGAAGGGCCATTCGTTTACTTTTATGTTGAGTCACCATCTTCTAATTTTAAGCACTTCTTGAGAGCATAGCTGTTATTCTTAGTGTAATGTGCTTGTCCCAAAACACGGTTAATTGTGGTATAACTTTGATGCTTGTATCTTTGATATTTCTACTTCTAGTCTTCCCTTGGACTTCAGAGGTGCCTCAGCATTTATGTTTTGCTCTACAAATAAAGGCAAGTGGGATACCATTCTTTCATATCATTTATGCATATTACAATCTTGTAGCTTCTCATGCACATGTTACTTGTTATTAGTGCATTGGCACTCTTTCATAGCTTGCTTGACTATGAGGTGACATTAGTTGAGTATTTCTTATTATGAATTGCCTGAGTACTTGATCACATAGTTAGTATATATACATCATATGAGCAAATGTGTTCGTGAAAGTTTCTTTTATCGCTCTCAGTTGTTAACTGAATTGCTTGAGGACAAGCAAATAGCTAAGCTTGGGGGGAGTTGATACGTCCAAAACGTATCTACTTTCCCGAACACTTTTGCTATTGTTTCTCCTCTAATTTGTGTGCTTTGAATACAACTAACACAGACTGACGCTATTTTCAGCAGAATTGCTCTGGTGTCTCGTTTTTGTGCAGAAATTCAACTTCCAGTAAAAATTCGGGAAAAATCATGAAAAATCCTATTTCACCAGAAGACCCACGGAGCCAGAAGACAGGAGGCAGAAGGGGCTCGAGGGGCCGTCACACAGTGGTGGCGCGGCCCAGCCCTGGCCGCGCCACCCCTGCGTGAGGGGGCCCCAGACCCCCTCTCGACCTCCCCTCTCGCGTACATATACCCCCTGACGACATAATATCAGAGAGACGGCGTTTTTCCCAGATAGACTTCCGCTGCGCCACCGCCATTAGAAACCGCGATTCGGAACCAGAAACTCCGTTCTGGCACCCTGCCGGGACGGGGATTCGGAGGAGATCTTCATCACCATCACCACCGACGCTCCTCCATCGACCATCCATGACTCCCCCATCCATGTGTGAGTAATTCCCCCGCTGTAGGTGAGGGAATGGTAGGGATTGGATGAGATTGTTCATGTAATTTGATATGAGATTGATAGGGCATAGTGCCTAGTATCTTTATTTAGTGCCTATGATATTGTTGCAACTTGTTGTGCTTAATGCTTGTCACTTTGGGCCCGAGTGCCATGATTTCAGATCTGAACATGTTATTATTTCTATGATGATACTTGTTGTTTATGGTCTTACCTACAAGTTGTATACACATATTGTTGTCCGGAACCCGAGGCCCCAAAGTGACAGAAATTGGGATAACCGGAGGGGATGGCTATGATGTGAGGATCATATGTGTTCACCGAGTGCTAATGCTTTGCTCCGGTACTCTATTAAAAGGAGTACCTTAATTACCAGTAGTTTCCCTTGAGGCCCTGCTGCAACAGGCTGGTAGGACAAAAGATGTCGTGCAAGTTTCTCCTTGCGAGCACGTACGACTATATACGGAACGCATGCCTATGATTGTTTGTACTAGGATGCTTTATCATTATTTATCTGCATTGCCCATATCTCATTGATTTCATGAATTATCTTATCCATGCAACGCCCGTAATCCATCCCTATGCCTACAGTATTCGTTCCTACTGTTTACAACTGCTATTATTACCGCTGCTATTTTACTACTGTTGTTACTGTTTCATTACTGTCACTACTATAAAACTGTTGCTACTGATAAACCGCTGCGAGCAAGACTGTTTCCAGGTGCAGCTGAATTGACAACTCATCTGTTAAGGCTTACATATATTCTTTGGCTCCCCTTGTGTCGAATCAATAAATTTGGGTAATACTTCCCTCGAAGACTGTTGCGATCCCCTATACTTGTGGGTCATCAATCTCTGAACACCAAAGTACTTTTGTTCCCGGTAGGTTGATCACAGATAATTCCTTGATTACTTATGAGTGCCTATATGCGATAAGAAACAAATGGCAAAGAGACCCTTCTTTGCCCTAAAGATCGATATGATGAAGGCGTAGGATCATGTTGAGTGGGCCTATTTGCATGGATGTTTATGCAAGTTGGGTTTTGCACAACCATGGATCACGGCAGTGATGAGATGTGTTACTCACATCCGGCATGCAGTCTGCATGAATGGAGAGCTCACCTCACCGGATACTCCATCCCGGGGAATTCGTCAAGGGGATCTGATCAGTCCCTATCTTTTCTTACTTTGCACATAAGGATTGTCAAGTTTGCTACTTATGAAGGAGAATGCGGGGGTTCTACAAGGAGTTCGCAATGGTCATTTACGCCCGCCTATTTCCGACCACCTCTTCCTAGATGATAGCATTTTCTTCTTAAGAATTGATATGGTAAGTGTAGATGCTCTCAAAGAAACCCTCGATCAGTATTGTCAAGGTTCCTGTCAGAAGATCAACATGGAAAAATCTTCGATATTCTTTGGCCGTCATTGTGGCAATCAAGTTAAAACCGATGTAATGAATCGGTTAGGGGTGCCCAACGAGGGGCACTGTAGGAAAGCTATCTTGGGATTCCTACGTGTGTTGGCCGATCACCTACAGGCCGGAACCGATTACATCTCTTGGCCCTATACGAAGTTCAACGACTACACTGTCCGCTCGGCCTATCATCTTGCAAGAACATAGAAATTTTTTGTTGATCGAAGCAAGACGGGCGGCAGTGCTGCTTCCAATGCTCACGACGAGGGCCGACTTTGGAAGAAAGTATGGGCGATTATAGCTCCAGGTAAAATGAAGATCAATCTTTGGAGGCTTGCCCATGATTGCCTCCCAACCGGCGTGCAACTCACTCGATGACACATTCCTGCATCATCGGCATCCGTGTACTACCATCGGGAGGAGACAGCTGCCCACATTCCTGTTATGTCCCTTTACTAAATAAGTTTGGCAGGAGATAAAGCTGGCTTATGGTTTCCATCTACGTCGCAATAACTATACGAAGCCCAAATTTGGGGTCTTTGATTTCTTGGCAAGATCAACGGAGAGAGAATGCACGGTGTTGGCTATAGTAAGATAGCACTTGTGGTTAGTTCAAAATTCAGTTAAGAATGGTGAGAACATGAGACATCCACATAGTGTTTCTGAACAATGTAAAGCCTATGTCGAAATGATTGAGCTACATCTCTTCAAGCTGGCTCTTATTCCGACCGTTTGGTTCTAGAGGGAGCGGCGCGAAGCTCTGTCCTTTGTTGCCATCAGACGACTTTTGGTCCATGGTGAAGTCAGAGGCAGAGAATATCATGAAGGTTGGATTGGAGGACTAGCTATTGAAGGTTCGAGTATCTGCACTGTTGAGGGACTTTCTTGGTGTTCTGGGTTTCGCAGCAGTAGTATGCAAGTGGTTTCGCATCAGTAGTATACAACACAGGTGAAGTTCAAAGTTCAGAGTCTTACCTTTCAAGATGAAAATCCAAGATCTGGCCTGAATTGGTTGTACCTGGCAATGTCCTTGTTGAAGGCATTGTTTTGAGAGCAAGGACTATCTTCAGGGTGAAAACCAAGATCTTTGATCGGGCGACGACGGCGCTTGTACACTGTTCCCTTCTTGGAGACGTCGCTTTTGGAGAGCCTGGAGTTCAGGTGTTATCTTGGTGGTGGTTGTATTGTTGCTGCTAGGGCTGGAATACCATAGCGGGTCTTTTCTTTTCTTAGTTTCTTTTTCATTTTTTGGCTAGGTGCATCCGTACTGCCATTAGGGTATTGCGTAGTTGCAGTGGCTGGGTGTAATTGGTATCTCTCGATATTAATATATTCCCTTTATCAAAAAAAATTAGACATCCACACATGTAAGGGTCAATTGCCCCTAAGTGTGTTTTTGGTAATTAATGACAATCCCTATGGACTAATATTCTCATTGAGCTTTTTTATGAAGGAATTGTTCATAGGAATTGCTTGAAGTCCATGTGTTGGATTCAAGGCTTGGATGCCATGAAGATAACAATATATCTTAAGTATTGGCATCAAGATCATTGAACAAGAAGAGATGAATCCAATATGATCAAGAAGAAGAAATAAAGATGTTGTTCTTGTGTAGAACTCAAGTAATCCATGCTCTAGCTTATGTGCTAAGCCAAGGAGTCTCAAGATCTTGAGAGTTTGGTTACATGAGAAGAATTCAAGTTATGGCTCTATGTCGAGGTCACGATGGTCTCATGAGTTGAGCCATGGTTGACCAAGACTTAGAGCATGCAATCAAATGAAGAATTCCCTATGCATCTTAAGAGAGATTCGATAGAGCATGAGTAGATACAAGGTTGACCAAGATGAAGAGAGAATAGTGGAATCAAGTATCTTCCCATGGGCTTACATCAAAAGAAGGATTCAATATGGCCCATGGGAGAATGAAATCAAATGATGTTCTTTATCAAGGTTGAGTTGTGAAAGTCCAAGATAAGCATCTCAAGAAGATCATATGTTTGAAGCTTGTCGTCCATTTGGTGATAATGGAGTTGTGAAGATGAGTTTTAACAAAGCTATCTCATAATGGTTTATGGGGGAGCAAATTAAAGTCTTCACAAAGCAACAATGATCAAGTGAAGCATTCCGGCTTGATGAGAGCATGAAGCATCATCATCAAGATCAAGCGGGATGCTCAAGGCAAAGGTATGTCCTTGCTAGGTTTTCCTTTTACCGGTCTCAAGGTGTTTGTTGGGAGACCGGGTTATAGGATAGATAGCCGCACTATCAAGAGGGGCTTTCGGTTGGGTAACTTGATCACATCGTCATAGGGAGCTCAATACTTTGCATACTTTGCTTCTCCCTATCTTGTTGCTTCTTGTTATTTCTTTGTATGAAGTTCATCGAAAACGGAATCCAAATGCATCATCTATTGCGTTTTCGAGTTGAAGAGTTTTACCGGTTCTTCACTTTGGGAGGTTTCACACCTCTACATATTTGGTATTTTTCCTCTTGACATTTCTTGGTGTTTTTCTTCAATAAGTTGTAGTACTTTTCCTAAGCTTTTCAAAAAGCCCAAGTTTGCTAAAAACGGAGTTCGGATGCAAAAGATATCGCGTTTTTCGTATGAGTGTTTTTGCAGTTTCCCAAATCCGGAGTCACTCCGGGCTCTGCTCCGGGCTGAGCAGTGCCAATATACTTACTCTGGAGTACAATCCGGAGCCACTCCGGGCTCTGCTCCGGAGCGCCCCGAAAACTCTGTAACGGGCAGTTTTCTTGCCCTATAAAAGGGGGCTTCTTCCCCAACGGTTCCCTAGAGTTCTTGAGCACGAAATACACCTCCATTGTTGACCCTCTTGAGCTTGATCCCTCTCTCTTCCCTCCAATGATTCTTGCATATTTTTGAGGGATTTGGAAGAGGAGATCTAGATCTACAATCTCCACCAATCAATTTCTCCTCTAAGTGAGGGGAACCCATTGGATCTAGGTCTTGGAGTCCTTGGTTGACCTCCACCCTTGTTCTTCCTCTCTAACTCCTCCATAGCATTTGTTGCCTTGGTGGGATTTGAGAGAGAAGGATTTAAGCACTTCCCCTTGTGCTCTTGCTTTGCATCCTTGCATAGTGTTGAGCTCTCCATTATGATTTATTCGAGTGAGAGACCGTGAGCTTGTTACTCTTGGAGGGTGACCTCCTAGTTGGCTTGGCGGTTGGTGCCTCAGTGACCTCTTTGTGGAAGATTGTGAAGAGGCCCGGGCTTCCCCTTCGTGGGAGTTGTGAAGTGGTTGTGGAGCTTGCCATCTCCGGAGTGGAGGAAAAGCTAACCATAAGAAGGGGTCCCTAGCTTCGTGGGGGACTCAGAGAAGAAGGTGAGCCTTCATGGCGTTCGGGGGCCTTCGTGGTTACCCGCATCTCTCCAACGGTGATTAGCTTACTTTATGTAAGTGAACATCGGGATACATCTTCGTCTCCGCGTGCCTCGGTTATCTCTATACCCGAGTTTATTTCCTTGTGATAGCCATCATGCTTGAAGTACTTATATCTTGTTTATCACTTGTGAATTATATCTTGTGCTATCTTGCTTATATCTAGTTGTTGTTGTTGCACTTAGTTGAGCCTAGCATATTTAGGTCTTGTGCTTGAAGAAAATAAACGTTAGTTTAATTCCGCATTCCTTCAAGCCAATTCCATAATTGTTTTTAAAACGCCTATTCACCCCCCCTCTAGGCGACATCTCGTCCTTTCAATTGGTATCAGAGCAAGGTCTCTCCTTGTTTAGGCTTCACCGCCTTGAGAGTAAAGATGTCGGCTAGTTATTTAGTGCACAATGACACAATTATTTCTGATGGCACAAATTATATGCTATGGAGAAATCGCATGCTTTCTAATCTTCGGAATTTGTGTCTAAATATAGAGCGATTTCTAGATGTACGTTTTTCTCCTCCGATGGATCTTCAATATCTATCTATTGAGGATGAGAAAAATTTACATCTTGAAGCTCAAGTATCTAATGAAATTTTATTGTCTGTGAGCTCCATAGTTTATGTTTGCTTGATGGGTTTAAAGTGCAAGACGTCTCATGAGATATGGACCAAGCTAGAAGAGTCATTTGGTGGGTCCATTTCTCTTGAGGTTGAAAGTGAACCCAAGGAGCTCTCTTCATCTTCACATCATGAAGAGCTCCAAGTTGCTTCCACATCCGGTCGTGATGAGTGTTCAAGTTCTTCCACTTCACCAACATGTGACTTGTCACAAGGTAATGATATGGTGAGTGAAGAAATCATATGTGATGATGGTAGTCTTGCTCTTTGCACCAATGATTCTATTTCTATAAATCCTAAGGGTGTAGAGAGTTTGGACCTAAACTCTTCTTGCAAGAAATTCTTTACTCATTCTTGTGTTAAAGGTCCTTGCATATCTCCTAGAATTTGCTTGATTAAATTTTGTGATGATATGCTTGTTTCTAGTTGTGACCATACTCAAAATAATTCTATTTCCTCTAGTTGTTGTTTGACTAACCATGTAGAGGAAATTAAAGAAAAATTGGGTCACAAAATTAAAGAAGAAATCAATAGAAGAACCAAGAAGGTTTCTATCAAGAGAAGGTAATGCTATGAATGCCACGAGTATGGACATCTCGCAAGAGCTTGTCCTACACTCGAAAATGAAGAATGTGCTTCTATTGAAGTTCCATCATCATCTACGCAAGTTCACATGTGCCTTATGGCAAGCGGTTCAAAGGTAACTCCTACTTTGAATCCCGACACATCTCCTTATGATGAGAGTGATGATGATGATGATGATGATGTTGAAGCTTTCTTGCATGAGATGGGAATTGTGTATGCCTCTCTTCGTGGTAATAATGATGCTCGTGCTAAAGTCGAACACTTAATGGAAACCTTGTTTGAACACAAGGAGACCATTAAGGAATTGAACTCCCTTGTTAATGAGGGGAAACGGAGATTCAATCTCCTTAAGCAAGAGCTATCCGAAGAGAAGCATACTAATTCTTCCCTATCTCAATCTATTAAATCTTGTGAGCTTGCTAATGCCAAATCTATTAATGATGCTTGTGCTACTAACTCTACTTCTTGTGAAGCATCTATATTAAAGGAGAATGTTGAGCTAAGGGCTCAACTTGAGTTGCTAACAAGCAATTATAAGAAATTGGAGGAAAGCCATGAAAAGCTCTCGGGCTCTCATGGGGATCTCCTAATCTCTTATAATGGACTAAAGTTAGCTCATGAGGCAAGTATCACTAAGGAAACATCTTGTGAGCCTCATTTGGACATTAGCACTACTTTAAACCAAAATGCTATATTACCATGTGCTAGTCCTAGTAATTTGTCTAGGCAAAATATTTCTACATCTTGTGATGAATTACTTGCTATGCATTGTTGCTCTAACAATGAAGCTTCTACTTCCTCTAGTTCTTGTGTTACTACTAACCTTGTAGAGGAAATCAAAGAGCTCAAGGCCCAAGTCACTAGTTTGGAGAAAGACTTGGAGAAGCGTCATGAAGGGAAATCCACACTCGATAATATTTTGAGTGTGCAAAAATCCCCTAATGACAAGTGTGGACTTGGATTCAACTCCAATAACAAGAACAAGTCCAAGAGCAACAAGAAGAAGAAGGGCCAATACCAAGTCAAGAATTTGGCCAAGATTGTTTGCTTCAAGTGCAAGATTGAAGGGCATCATGTGAGATCTTGCCCATTGAAGAAGAAGCACTTGAGTGATAAGCAACAAAGGAAGCGGCCACAAGGTCAAGCTCAAGCACGACCTCAAGTTGAAGATAGGCCACTTCCCAACAAGAAACAACATGAAGCTTCCCAAATCAAGAAATCAATGAAGAAGAGAAAGGGAAGCACTTGTTGCTATATTTGCCGTGAGAAGGGGTACTTTGCTTCTTCATGCTTAAGTGGTACCTTATCTAATCCTATCATTGTTGATGTTGATTATTCTCTTAGGAAAGATAAGGATGGCAATGTGTTTGCCAAGTTTGTTAGAACTCAAAGTGGTGTCAAGAAAAGAACCATTTGGGTTGCCAAGCCTATTGTTACTAACCTCTTTGGACCCAACTTGGTTGGGGACCAACAAGCTAAAACTTGATCAATAGGTGTTTGTGGAGGGCATTGGAGACTTGGCTACTGTAACATCCCAAGATTTTGTCAATTTTGGGGGAAATTTTTTTCACTTTTGTATTGCTCGAGATGATTGGAATTTCACAGGGATTTTAAAAACTTTTGAGACTATTTGAAAGTTTTATTAGAAAATATTTTAAACCATCTTCTATGTTCTTGAAGACCCCTTTTTGAGAAAAGAATCTATTATCAAAACACTTCTCTTTCCATCCTTTATTCAAACCTATGCAAGTTTACTTGCAAAGGAGTGAATTCCAAGGGTATTCTACTTAGTGAGGATTTTACTTCGAGAGACTAAGTTTGAAAGATAATTTCAAACATTATTTTATAAAGGATTATTTCTTATTTTCAAAGGATTTAATTTCAAATCCCAATTAGCTTTATGCAAGCAAAACCTATGACCACAATCCATAATTCTGTTAAAAATCTTGTTTGATTTTGAAAACTTGTTTTCCTACTGACTTAAAACCTTGCAGTGATTTCTGTAAAATCTCTGAAAGTGGTTTAAATTGATTTGGAGCATTTTTTTGCAAAATCTGTGAAAGAATTAAGAAAACAGAAAAGAAAAAGAAGTATAGAAGAGAAAAATATGAAAATGGACCCTGGGAAGCCTTTCGGCCCAACTCCAGAAGCCAGCCACGGCCCATCATCGCCCCGCCCTGAACCGGTACCCTCTGCCCTCTCTCCCCTCGCTGCCATGTGGGCCCCGCATGTCATCTCCCTCCTCCCGCAATCTTCTCCCTCTCTCTCCGTTTCTAGAAACAGTCGCCGGAGTAACACCCCCGTTGATTTCTCCCGAGTAATGGCCATCAAGACCGCACCTATAAGTACCCCGCACCCTCCTCTCACTCCCCTCCCCTCCTCTCAACGAACCGGGCCGCCAGGCTGCTCAAATCCCTCGTCGGAGGTCCGCACCTCTGCAGGTATCTCCGGTCGAATTCAACCATTGCCAGTGAGCCCCGCCCTCTCTCTTCTCTCCCATCGTCTTCCCCTACTCTGGCGCACCTCTTGACGCCCACGGACTGAACCATTTCGCAGGAAAACGAGCTCTGCAGTGCAGCCTGAAGCTCATCGCCGCCCCGCGCACCTCCAGTCGTCCTCTGCTTCCTCCCCTGGAAAAGATCGAGGCCGCCGTGGTCGCCATCGGGTTCCCCTCGTCGCAGGAAACGTCGTCATCAACTTCATCTCCTCCGGGAACACCTGCAACGTCGCCGGCGTCCGCCTCTGGCCGCATCTCCGGTAACCTCGCCGGAAACCCTAGCCCACGGTGAGCTCTCCCTCTCTCCCTCTGTGATCCGTTAGATCCAGATCCTGTGGCTAGGGTAGATTAACTTAAACCGAATCGGTATTAGATCTGAGCCACTCAAACTAGTTAGATCCAACGTCCCACAACCTTGATCCACCCGAATCGGTACCGGCCAATCAGATCACGCCGCATGTCGGCCTCTGGTTCAAACAGAATTACGAATTAGAATTTCAAACCAGTTTTGACCCCAACCTTGAAAAATTCATATCTTTTGATCTGTAGGTCCAAAAATAGCAAATGATATACCGTTGGAATCCTTGAAACCTGTAGAACCCAGGAGTACAATAAAATCTCATATTTCATGGGTTCAATTTGAAACTATTTTCAAATTGGGACTGAACCTCCTGCTAGTTTATTTAATTCATATCCTTTGAACCAAGTGTCCAAAAATTACAAATTTGTAGTATCTGGATTCCTTGGAACTTGCAGAACACCATAGGATCAAGAAAATCCAAATTTGATACGTGCACACACCTTGTGCATTCAAATCTTCTCAAATCACTATTTCGGCCATATCTTGAGTTCTAAAATTTATTTTAGAATGAATCCACTCGCAGTGGCTTTACCTTACTGCAAGTTATTCAGTAATGTCACATATTATTTTATTGAGCCACTTCACAATTATTTGAATCTAAATATGAGGATTTGAGTAAATTCTACTATAGGGACAAAACTATTTCCCATAGCCCTATCCCTATCTACTTTAGTAAATCCTATATTTCATGCCTGGTCATCGATGTTATCTAAACAGCATCTTGATCAAGATCATATCTACTTAGACCTATCTTGCTAAGTACCCACTTATTCAAATCACAAAAGTGTTAATTGAGTAAGGTGTGAATACATTCAATCTTAGTTTCTACCTTGCTACTATGGTATTGACCAAATCAACATCATAGTACTTAACCAAACCCTATTTACTCATCAGGAGCCTTAAGCCATATTTCACACATCACCTATACCTATCCTTTACCTATAATCATTTATTCATGTCTACTCAATCTTAACCTTGCTTAGAATTATTCAATTAACGAATGAGTTAATTGAGTAACTCAATGCCTCATATTTCCTAGCCCAATGTCTAAGTGTAATACATATACTATTTAAGGATAATTGTTGTTACACTTATTCCATAGTATTGCTATTGCACTATTTTGTCTCTTATGTGAGTTACCCACATAAGATAATCCAAGATCCAATATGCTTTGATAAAGCATAAAGATTTTCACTCAATATACCTTATCTAATTCATACATATTCAAACAACAAATGAGCTACTTGAGTAGAATATGAATTCATCTCAAACCAAGATTTTATTAATGTGGAGCTGTTATAACCCGTACCATAGTATGTGTTATACGCCATGTTGATCAATGAACCATTTGAGCCATGTCCCCAAATATCAACCTTTCATACCAAATCCAAAGCCCACTTAGTATTGTTTACATGTATTGAACTATTCAACTTGCAAATGTGCCATTTGATCAGTTCAAGCATTCTTAAATTTTTCCCAGACCCTTCCCCCCTCAAATCATACTGATCCTCCCCAACTAAGCCCTCAAACTCATAAACCATGATCCCTTACCATGCCCTCCAAATCACAACATCTCAATAAAACTAAATGGTCAAACAAATACCTTGTTTGCTTAAATTGCTTGTTTGTGGTTGTTTGGAGTGTTTATGTTGTGATCCTTTTATACTATAGTTGGTGCGGAGGACTACATGCTTAGTAGAGGGAAGGGAAGCGTCTTGTTCTTCAGAAAGGCAAGTGACACACATATCCCTTACCTATTTTACTTATGCATTAGTATATTCACCTCTTGTAGTATGCATGATAGGTGTTTTACTCAACATGTTTTATCAAATGCTTAGATCCTAGTAGTGTGTAGCTATCCCCCAAACCTCACCTGTTAGGATGCTAAATACTTTGTTAATATTGATGCCATGCTAAGATCACTGGAAAAGTGTTTTGTGAACAAGTTAAGAACTTCAACTAAAATGAAACACCTGGGTGGATTGGTTTGATAAGATGAGGCGAGGTAGGTGGGTTCTGGGACGCATGCCTTGTAAGAGGATGTGGGAACAGAATACCGCTCGGGATGGCCACCCAGGAACAAAGAGATGGCTATGTCTTCCATGCTTAGTGTACTTCCAGTGCAGCCTTATGACATTATGGGCTCTGTCTTGACTGATTAGATGTGGGAGTGCAACTTGTGTGCAAGAAGATGGTGGTAGATGAATTATAGGTTGGGAGCGGATCTTGCCAGTTAGTTGCCCTCTCCTCTAAAAGGTCTCGTTTCATTTTATGTATGGGCATAAAATGAATCATAAGGTGAAAGTGCACAACCCTTGCAAGGTGTATAAAACTAATCGATTAGCCGTGTCCTCGGTTATGGACAATTGAGTCTCTAGACATGGAATGTACGGAAGAATCTCATCACCTCTTCTGAATGACTAAAATCTGTCTAGAAACCTCTAGGTAAGAACTAAGGACCATACACTCCGAGGGGTGGTGGTGCCTGAGGTTCCGACTTTGTTGAATTTCGCCCAGTGCTACATGCCTAGCTAGTATGTGGCATTTGGGGGTTATCTCGACCCTTGAAAATATAAAACTTGAAAGAAAAGCTTTGAGAAAGAACTGTAGGACAAAACTGGCTTTATGCACATCAGCCTATGAGATCCACCAGCCAAATATTCATTTAGATAGACTCCTCACAACATCCACCAAATATGTGTCATTTGCCAGTACATCATTGTACTGACCCCTTTTGGGGCTACATATTCAACATGCAGGCTTCATTTCGAGTAAGGAACCAGGAGTAGGATCTCGAGCTTACATTCCAACATGGTTGCCTGTGGCACGTGATGAAGATGGAGGCTCCTTGCCACCTTGTTATTTCCGCTGTGTAAATTGTAAGATTTAAATGCTCTGTATCTGGATCCGCGATGTAATCTTGATACTATGCAATGAATATTTCATTTTGTTCTGTGGTGCTATCATTGATCCAGGGAATAGCACTTAACACAGATGTTCCACCTTGATCTCAAGGTTGGGGCGCTACAGCTACCTCATGAAGAATTAAGGGATCTTCATTAATTTTATTTCATCAAGCCAAGTTATTAACACTATCATTTTATATCCAATATGCCTCTTTGCGGTAACTTGTACTTAACCTCTTTACATTGTAAGTTACTTGCCCCTTTGCATGTTTTTGGTTTTGTACCAAGTATGTGTTTGTATATGTTGTTCCTTATACCTACTTATCTTGTGTATTCAAGTAGGTGTTGGTTGTTTGGCACAACATATACTTGTGTGTTTGCTTCGAGCCTCTAATGCATCTTGATGGTATCTTATTTGGCTCTTATTGAGTGATTAATGGAACATCCCATTTTGAGAGAGTGATTTTCCTTTAGCACCTCACAATCCTATAAATGTGTGCACATGAGTAATACCACTTAGTATTGATATTGTAAGATTATCTAGTCACTATGTGGTATGCCATGCTCATGAGAAATTCAAATTCTATATCTCCATTAATTATCTCTAGTTGGATTTTGTTTGCCTTTTGTTGAAAAGAATTTAATATCACATTATGGGGGAGTAATATGTCTTATGCATATCACAAGCCTAGGAAATGTGAACATTTGATGTATTGCCACTTAGAGTTGATATTGTTAATTATCTTGTTCCTAGGTGGCATGTTTGCTCAAACAAGCTCCGTTATTTCTTAAATGATTTTATTGCTCATTTCTTTGGTCTTGGTTTGAGTAAGAATTCTTGGTGCGGTTTCACTCAAATATATTTATATATATATATCATAAGTAGGAAGCCGTTTGCTTCTAGTTACTCTAATCATTGCTTTGCATGATTGTTTGACTATTTTTGGAGCTACCAAGAATCCTTTTTCGTGCATGGTGCTTAATTTGAATATTTAACCATATGCCTTTTATTGTGAAGTTGATCTTGAATATCTTTGCAATACACCACCGGAAAATAATTCCAATATGAACTTCTTGTCTTTGACAATTGGTATTCGTATATATGTGTGGTAATTCTTCGAGATCATCTTCACCTTGGAATTTGCCTCTTATTGCCCATATTTCTTGCCAAGAAATTATTTTGACTCCCGTTGTCTTATTGCCTTCTTGAAGATCTTTTTGCTTGACTTTGTCTCATCTCTTGATCCCCATCAAGTGTGTGTTGTTGTAAGACAAACCTTTTCTTTTCGGTACTTGTGCCATTGTGAAAAGTGTAGAGGGTTTGGTTTATTTGTTGGAACCTTGCTCTTTTGGGAGTTAGTTATCTCATTTCTTCTTCTATGATTTATTTGCTTGAATGAGATAAATCTTTGAGCATGTTTTTTCTTCTTTCTTGCTCAATGAGTTGTTAGGTTCATTTGTTGAATTTGTTGAATAAATCATTTGTTGATTTGTTCCATTGATACTATTTGGACAACTAATGTGTTTTACCACACATTTTATACCTCCTTGTACTCTTGGTATTTTTTTTCTAAATTGTATCTTCTTTGGATCTTGAAAGCTAGGTGCATGCATATTCTCTTTATGCTTAATTTTGTGTCTTAGTTCTTTCTTTGATCCAATATATATGTTATACTCCATCAAATCCTAAATGGCTAAGATGTGCATGAAATTCAAATTTCATCTCTAACTATGCACATATTTATATGGAGTCTATCATATGTATTGTGGTTAGTCTAACCACTTTGGACCCAATAAGTTTGGGGACCAAGATGTACTTGAATGATGTCTTAGGTACATTGGAGATGCAATGGATGCTTGTCTCGTTTATAAGGAAGGTGTTATCACCATATGATTATTGGAGCCAAGCTAGGATGACCGGCGAACTCTTATCTACTACATCACACCATTGCTATCTCGGTAACAAGTATAACATTCATGCATACTTTTCTAGCATCCCAACTCTTGTAGGTTGGTTCTTGGCATGATAATATTTATTTGCAAATATTGCGGTTCTTGCAAAGGTCTTATAAAGAAATATCTTTATTTCATATGTGAGCAAGTTGAGATGATTGCATATGATGGGAAGTATATAAAATCATGTTTATGATTCACCAATCCCAAATATGCCATTTTAGCAATTTATTGCATATTAATTCCTCAACGCTCTTTCATGTGCAATATAGATAATGTTGCGAGTTGTACCCTTCTTTATTATGCCTGTTGCCTTTCAAAGCATCCCGACTATCTTTTGATCCCTTATTGCTAGTTGTGATGGCTTTGATGATTTTGCGTGGGGAGTTTATTAATATACCATAATGGAAAATGGAGCCTTGAGCTATATATGCTTTCTAGCAAAGCTATTTGGTATATTCTAGGACTCTCTCTTGGATATCATGTCTTCCTTAATTTCAACTAACCTCTTGTGTATACATGTTCCTTTGTGGATTGTTCATCATGATTTTTTTGTCCACTTAGAAATATATATGCATAAGAGTGTTAATTTCTTCCCTTGATATCCTTGTTCTTTGCCGACCATCTTTCTTATCCATTTTGTTCTTGATGGTGTTGGTAAGAACTTGATTTATGAGTGCTTGTTTACTCTTTATTGCTTCTTCTCGCACTCATATCTCGTGAATCTTTTTGGACTAAAGTTCACTTTGATAAGCGTATTGATCCTTTTGTATTCTTTTGTGCTCATGTTTTGTTTTAAATGATATATAGGGAGTGAGGATACCATGTTTATGCATATTGTATTCAAATGCAACAAAAATTCAAATTTATGCATGAACCTTGGGGAGCTTCCTTATTTCATTTAAAGCATCTTGTAGCTCTTATCATCACATCTTCTTGTGTCCAATTGGTTCTTTGGGTCTCTTGATTGCTTGCTTGCTTCATTCGTTGAAGTTTCCTTCACTATGTCATCTTTTTGCAATCTTTGATCCTCAATATGGTTTGACTTCCTCCAAATATTGTTAATTTGATAAGTGCATATGATTTCACTCATTTTTATGAGAAATGCACATCTTGGGGAGGAACTCATACTATATTGGCCTTCTAAATTCCTTCATCCATTTTGGCAATCGTTGCCAATGGGGGAGAAGTTTAGAGGGTTTAAGGGAAATAGTTTTTATACTTAAGTTTGGTTTGTGCTTAAGTGTTTTACCTTTCATGCATCTCTTCTTTGTTAGATGTTTTGCATGGTTAAATATATAGTGTAAACTCCATCAAAGGTTTATCTTGACAATGTATGCAATGAAATTCAAGTTCATCACACGTGCATATATTGTGGGGGAGTTTGCTCTATATATTTTGGTTGCACTCACATCAACCATATTTGTTGTAGTTTATGTGAGTACAATTGATTTTGATATGCGATAGTAGCTTTGTGTTACTTGACCATATCAAATACAACCTCTTGTATGCAATTTATTCCCGGATAAGTTGCATATTAGTTTCTATCATTCATTATATAAACCCTCTTGTTGAGATTGTCATCAATTACCAAAATGGGGGAGATTGTAAGGGTCAATTGCCCCTAAGTGTGTTTTTGGTAATTAATGACAATCCCTATGGACTAATATTCTCATTGAGCTTTTTTATGAAGGAATTGTTCATAGGAATTGCTTGAAGTCCATGTGTTGGATTCAAGGCTTGGATGCCATGAAGATAACAATATATCTTAAGTATTGGCATCAAGATCATTGAACAAGAAGAGATGAATCCAATATGATCAAGAAGAAGAAATAAAGATGTTGTTCTTGTGTAGAACTCAAGTAATCCATGCTCTAGCTTATGTGCTAAGCCAAGGTGACAAGGGTATAGTTAATAGAGCCCGTTAGTTGAGTACCCCTGAGGCCCGTATAGCTAGGCCCAATTGTAATAATAGTCAAATACGAGTCTTTACCGTATGTCGATATTGTAATATGTATCAGACCCTACCCGATCCTCGAGACTTGGCCACCTATATATGGGGGCCAGGAGGGGACGGTGTAGGGCAGATTGAAAGCAAGCCAGGTTGAACACCCAAGTTTACTTTCGATACACACCTATTTTCGACTAACTTTACCTTCGAGTTCATCCGACGCCCTATCTCCCCGATCCTAAGTCCTTCATCTAGGACATTTGTCGAGTTAACCCCTCGTCAATTGGCGCCGACCGTGGGGAGCTTGGGTGTTGGAATCATGAATTCGACGGCTTTTTTGCTTTTAGCCAATAGCAGTACAGAAGTCGATGAAAATCAAGAGATGGAGTTGACAATCGGAAGTTTAAACATCCTCATCGGACCGTCGGGCTCATCTCGCCTTTCAGATCCGACGAAACAAGATCCGTCGGCAAGTGAGCCCGAAGCAACAGCAATGATGGAATATTCTGAAGGCTCTTCCAGCGAGGTAAACTCGCCGGTCAGCCCAGAGGAAGTGCAAAAAGAAAAGATTGCAGAAGACAGCGAAGAAAAGGAAAATTTTGACGTGGAAGTCCAACTCGAAGATCTCACAACCTGCCTCGACGATACGGCAGACAAGTCAACAGATACATGGAAGACAGGATTAGACCTTTCTGAGGATAGTAACTCGATCTTCGCAAGCTTTAAGGGTAACATCGGCAAACAATGCCAGGTGCTCGCCATTATAGGGGATAATTCAGAAGAATTCGACGAAAACGACAATCCAGTATTAAACCCAGCAAATATCGACAGAGGAGCAAATCACCTAGCAGAAGGGCAAACACCAGAATCCCTCGCAAGCAGGGAAAAAATTCGACTATCAGTCGACGAATGGAGGATAATAAGAGAAGCCATAGAACACTGCATGCCAATACCATCAAATTCTAGCAAAGACATGCTTTTGGGGTATCACTACGCCCTAAGGCAGCAGGCCAAGCAATTAGCAAAGGAGAAAACAGAGATACAAAGAAGAAAAGATTCAGCCATTGCAGCTAGCGAGGCTGCTCGAAAAGCACGGAGCAACGTATCATACAGCAACGCAAGGAAAAATCGTCGACACGGTTCAAGGTACGATAACCTCGAGTATTCTGACAGGCAAAGTATTTCCAAAAACCTCGACTCGTCCTTCCTATCGGTCGACGAGCAGGGAAACATCCTACCAAAAACTTTTGAAGCAGCACTAGTGGCAGCACAAGCATATCTACTTACAACTCGACCAAGTCCAGGAGATCCTAGAGAACATATGCATAGAGCAGCACTGAACGGACTCAACATGGTGGGCCACAAGCTATCAGCAAAAGGAGAAGAAGCATACCACCACAAGGAAGTGCACAAAGCAAGGTCACCTCACCGTCACAATAGTCCTCGGCGCAGAAGCAGCAAACACCGATCTCGATCGCCATCACCAAAGCAGCACGGTGGAACCCGAAGATCACGATCCCCAAATGAAAAGCGCGACTATGAAGACGACGAAAAAGAGATGGGGGCATCATGCTTTACCCGCAGGGTTCGCACCACTCCAGTTCCCAAGGGATTCAAGCTACCTCATGATCAGCAAAAATACGATGGATCACAGGAACCACAATCATGGCTTGCAGATTACTTGCAAGCAGTTCAAATATTAGGAGGAACCAAGGAAACAGCAATGCAAAATTTGCAACTACACCTCACCAGTGCAGCAAGGTCATGGTTGAGCAAACTAGAGAAAGAATCTGTTGGAAGCTGGGAAGACCTCACAAAGCAATTTACAAGCAACTTCAGGTCGACATACAAACGACCAGCATCAATAGAAGAAGTCAAAGCGTGTGTACAGCAACGCGACGAAACACTACGGGCGTACATCCAAAGATGGAGCCTCATCAAAAACTCAGCAGTAGAAGTTTCAGACGAAAGAGCAATAGACGCGTTCATCATCGGATTAAGGCGAAGAGACCTAGTCGAAGAGATGGGTAGAATCAAGCCGAAAACAGTGTCAGACCTCATGGACACAGCAAACAGGTTCGCAGACGGAGAAGATGCGTGCAACAACAAGCGGACGCGATCTCCAGAGGACGACAGAAGAAACAGGTATGGAAGTCAAAGGAGACGATCCCGAAACTACGACACCTACGGCTCGCATAGCCAAGTCGCCGCAGGATATAAAGACAACAGCTATCAAGGAAATGATCGCAGAAGTTCGGGGTATAGAAGCTACGGAAAGGAGGACTATAAGAAGTTCCCTATGAGGGAATCCAGAGAGTACAACCCATCACCAGAAGATATGCTCAACGGGCCTTGTCATATACACTCAGCGTTTGTCGACGGGAAACGAGTATCAAGGCATGCAATGAAAGACTGCACAACATTCTTAAAACTGCAAGAAGCAGCAATAAATAAGCAAACCGAAGCAAGGCGACAAGGATTCGAAGGAAGTAACAATCCTCCGACAAAGCAGCAAGGAAACAATGGAGCGCCTCAAGGACAAGACCAGCAAAAACAGGGACAGGACGACGACGAAGGGTATGTACCATCAAAAGGACACATCATATCAATGATACAACCTGTACCCAAGTCGAACAAAGAATAGAAGAGCATAACTCGACAAGTCAACTTAGCAGTCATATCACCTCCAGCTGCAACGGAGTATCTGCACTGGTCAGAGCAACCAATAGAGTTCAACAGAGAAGATCACCCTATAACAGTACCTCGGCCGGGAAACGCGCCTTTGGTACTCAAAGCTCAAATCGGCGCGTATGATGTCGACAGAATATTCATGGATGCAGGGAGTGGAATCAACTTGATATACACGAAAACACTCCGAGCAATGCATATATCACTAGAGTTCCTGAAGCCGACAGATTGTTCCTTCCATGGAATCGTACCAGGAAGTGCCAATTACCCGCTGGGTCGAATAGCACTCAATGTTTGCTTCGGCAACCGACAAAACAATAGAAGAGAAAAGCTAGACTTCGAAGTCATGGACTGGCCATCGCAATATCACGCGATCCTCGGACGACCCGCGTTTTCGCGATTCATGGCAGTGCCTCACTACACGTATTTGGTACTTAAAATGCCAGGACCAAGAGGAATAATTACAGTAAAAGGAAGTTTCGAATTTTCAGATCTCTGCGACAGGGAATTCCACAAGATGGCGCAAAATTTTGGCGTAATAGCCAACCATGCAGAAAAGGCAAAAAGCGCGACTACAGAAAGCGTCAAGCTACTCGAAGGATGCGTCGCGGAGCCCGAAACGAAGAAACCACGAGTAGGAGCATCAGGAGAAGACACAGGCGCAGAGGAAAAAGGGAAAGCCACGACGACATAAGCATCATAAGACAATAGAGTAGAACAATAAAGGCTGTAAAAGCCACGAGTTATACCAGGGGCAATGCCCTCTAGATCCAGAACACAGGTCACAGGCCGGATCTCTTGGGTCACCCCATGTATCTTACATTACAAGTATAAATAAAGACAAAGCGTTCCTCATATTCGAGTTTATGAGTCTTTCAAAGAGAAGATGCGGCAAACGCACGAACCATACAAATACGCCTTGAGAATAAATTTCAGACATATAGTCGCGAAATAAATAAACTCTCGCGTTCCACATACACCTTACAACATCGGGTTGTCAGAATCATCTACGCCTAAAGGATCTAGATAATGATACTCGCGGAAAAACGCAGCATCCGCCTCTAGAAGCCTAGCTACGAGCCTTCGAGCAGGTTGCAGCGTGTTCTCCATATGAACCCGAAGGCTAGCTCCACCTGGAGCTAAACTCAGAGACATCATGCTATAATTTAATCTGGGGTGCCACTTGCGTATCCACCCGAGAGCAAAATTGGCACCAGCCACTAAGTTCAGTTCTATCAACCTGTGAATACGATGGCTGGATCTGAAAGTATCAAGAAGAAGTGGGAAAGTTGTAGGCAAAGGATTACAGGGAAGCATAATGGAGTGCATAGTTGTGAGAGCTCGCCGACAACCATCAACTGATTCGCCAATATGCTGGGCACGGTCTTGAAGCAATACAATGGCGCTTCGGCGTCGAGGATCAGACCACAAAGTCTCACAGCCAGTCGACATTTTCTCCAAAGCCGCATTTCGCTCAGCAACTCGACGTTCTTCAGCAGCAAAATCTAAACAAGTACCTGCGAATGGCAAGAGATGTCACAAAAACAGCAGTACGCAAGCAAGAAAAGTAAGAGTTGAAAGAAAACTCACATCGCAACATCTCGCAGGCAGACTCGACAATGCCAAGGATGAAAGATTCGCACTCTTCATTATGAATAACCTTCGCCATCAGACTGGAGACCTTTTCATCAAGGGAAGAGATTTTCTTCATATAGCTACCGGTTTGGCTAGCCTTTTTAATAGCCATCTGTGCCTGACATTTGGCCAAAGTTAAGCGAGCCTCAAGGTCAGATATGCTGGAAAAGTACTCTGCGCATTGACAGCATCGACTAGGAGTCGACGAAATCTGAGGATCGAATCCACGGGCAAAGGAAGGAGCAGTAGCATGAGTCAAAGGATCATTGACGCGCGTCGACTGCAAGCCAAAAGGAAAAGAAAGGAGAAACAATTTCAGAGAGGCAGCATAAAACTTCATACGAAGAGGATATATTTACATAAGAGCACAACCCTATGGCTAAGGTTCTCGGGTTGCACTTAATTGAAGTCTTTACATTCAAAAGGAGAAAGCTAAAAAAGCTACAAAAAAGCTGAGTCTACGTCACCTCAGCATTGTGCTCCGTGGAAGGAGGAGGCGCGGCCGGTTCCTCGCTAGAAGTCGACGGTGGCATTGGATCTTTCGCCGCTGGAGGAGGCGCAGCAGGCACAGCGGAGGCTGCCGAAGGAGAAATCGTTGTCAACAATGCAGGTGCCAACTTCTTCGCCTTCTCGAAAAACACCTTCATCTCGTCACGGGTGTGACCATGGGGGTAGCTAACCCTCTCCCAGTCGAAGTCTGTACCGTGCGCAAGAGAAAGTGCAATAGCACCCTCGGCGCCGTGCTTAATGGACAGACCTTTCAGCTGAAGAGTGGGGTCTTCAGTGGTATCGAAGGACTTGGCAAGTTTATTCAGATTGCCCTTCGGGATTGCCGCCCTTCTCTTCGGCCACAAGCCGGCAAACAGCCGTGATAAAACGCGGCTAACCAACTCAAAAGTCTCCTGGATAGATATCCAGTTTTCTTCGAGTAGGTTAACTGCATCCATAAGAGGATCATCGTCCGTTTGTAAGGACGACGGAGATACCTCGGTGAATTTTGAGCAATAGAAAAGAAAAGAAGATACAGGTGTCAACAAATACATCAGTACAACAGAAGACGAAAACAGAAGACAAGGCGAAGCACTTACTTTCAGCGGCAGTAGACATGGTGTGAAGACGCTCTGCCACGGCTTGCTCTCGTTGAGCATGCTCCTTGTTGGCTTCAGCTAGAGCTTTTTCAGCTTTCTTCGCCTTACCAAGCGCAGCTTTCTGCGACTTCTCAGCATCCGCTTTAGCAGCGGCCGCCATGTCATAAGCTTTTCGCGAAGCATCAAGCTCCGCTTCAAGCGACGCAATTCGAGCATTGGCTGTTGCTAAGGCAGCTGCAAAAGAAGACGAAAGGGAGTCAGATAATGGGGAAAAGGATAAAGCATACAAGAAAAGCAAGGACTCGACGTCAAAGTTGTACCTTCGAAAGCTTTCGCAACCTTTAGGTACTCAACACATTCAGTGCCCAAGGCGACGAATCTGCTTAACAAAGCCTAAGAGAACAGAAACTATAAGAGCGCAAGTGTATGCAAGGAGAATGGGTAAAAGAAAAGTTACTCACACCATGGGGGGAAGATGCGGATTCATGTGCTTCCAGAGAAACTTTAGTTTCTTTAGCCTTCTTCGAGCGTTTGGGATTTCGGGAAACAGGAACCTTCTTTACAGAGGCCCTCGTAACCCGAGGCGCAATTTTTTGGGCCGGGGGCTCATCATCAACAGCTGTAGGAATTGGAGGAGAACCTATAGCAGGTTCTGACGGCTCTTCATCATCTCTACAAGAAGCAAGAAACTTATGAGTAACACGATGGAAACAAGGCGAGAGAAATACAATTGAGGAACTCGAATAAAAAATACTTACGATGCCAGGAGGTCGAAGTACTCTTCATCTTCTGCAGGAGGAAAGGGCTTATCAGCCGCTGCAGCCGCTGCAGAACTCGAAGAAGCAAATTCTTCGACTCACTTCCTCTTCTTGTCAACACCAGTATCTTCAGCAGGCGTGGAGGGAGACGATGTCGATGAGCTCGTTTCTTTTTCCGACTCTTCGGCATCATCCCCATCTAGATTATCGTCAGCCTCGGGGGCTTCAGATACAGATGAGGCCAGTTCAGCTGGGAGAGGCCCTGCCTCTGGAAGAGGAGGGTGTGAAACAAGGAATTGGTGACCCTACATATAAATAAACAAGTTAGCAGAGTGCAAAGGCAAATGTAAGTCGAAAAAAGAAAAAATCGGCAACAAGTGAATATAAAGATGCATACCTCGGGTAAAGGGTGCACGGAGTCGAAGTAATCAGCGGTTAAGTCAGCAACCGCAAGATCCTTGGTGAGCTTGGTAAGGCTCCTAACTCGCTTGTCGACATCTTTTTTCTCTATTAAATCTTCAGAGACGCGAGTAGGATCTTCCAAGCCAGAGTAATTCCAGAACTTGGTGAGGCGGTGTTGCAAGGGTTGAACTCGATGTTGTATGAAGAACGCCATGAGTTGGATACCCGATAAAGCTCCTCCTTGGCCTCCTTTCAAAGCTTGAATGCAAGATAGAAGGGGAAGAACGTGTGCTACCTCGTCATCTGAGGGAAGTGCATCCCACGAAGCCAATTTCTTCACCTCCTTGGAGGCTTCGAAAGGTGCTAGACCATATTGATCTTCAGGAGCGGCCTTGCGGTCTTTGATGTAGAACCACTTGGTTCTCCACCCTTGGATAGACGCGGCCATGGAAAATTCAAGATATTGTGCCTCAGGACGCACCGACACAACAGCTCCGCCCAGTTCGGGTTTTCTGCGTAAAGCAACATTGGGGCGGAGGCGAAAAATCGACCTCCAGAGGAGAAAATGGGGCTCAATGCCCAGGAACGACGCGCAAAGAGTCACGAAACACGCAATGTGTAGAAGAGAGTTAGGTGTGAGCTGGTGAAGCTGCACACCATAAACAAAAAGAAGACCACGAAGGAACTCGTGGGCGGGAAGAGAAAGACCACGGAGGAGGAAAGCGAGGAACATTACCCGATAACCGCTCGGGGGCTCCGGGATCCGTTCAGTACTTGGAAATCGGATGGAATCTTGGGCGGCGATGAGGCCGTCCGTCCTGGCTTTTTCTACATCCTTCTTCGTGATGGTGGAGCGCACCCAGCTGGTGGAGGAAAAGGTCTTGGCCATGTTGTTCTTGGTGGCTAGATGTTTCACGCGCATCTAATACACGAAGTGCGCTCGGGGGCTATGAATGAGAGAAGGAAGCAGAGGAGATCAGCAATGGAGGCGGCGGAGGAAACGAGCTGGTAAACAGTAAAAATCCCCCACTACGCCCTTTATATATCTTCTGGGAGAAGGATCGTGGGCCGAGACGTGGCGCAAAGAGCGGAAACGGCAGCCCACTAACGGTCAAAAATTGCGGAATTTACAGTACTGCCCATGCAACGGTTCACAATGATACAGAGTGGCGTAGTCATTAATGTCATAAAGGATATATTATCGAATAGAAAATGGCGCCGACAAATGCAAACTTCTTAGAGAAGATTATGTGTGAAAGATTTTTGGATAATAGCCTTGGGGGCTACTACTCTTAAAAGATGGTAACTGGAAATCTTTAATTGAGTTGAGGAAGCATATTCGACGACAAGGCGTTCTTAGAGTATTTCGAAGATGAAGTATCTCAAAGTTGAAAGTATCTCGAAGTTGAAGTATCTCGAAGTTGAAGTATTTCGAGTTGGAGTATGGTGGATTGCACTCTATTTCGAGCCTATACTCGAAAAAATCTCTTTCGAGTATAGCCTCGGGGGCTACTCCCATCGGGAGCGCTGAAGCGCGCACCCGACGATATTTCTTGGCAAAGCATTATAATTGGCGAAGTGAAGGAGTGTTACTCCCATCGGGAGCGAGTTTTATGGTTGAAGAAACCCGAATATTTTCAGTCGAAATTTGACTGCGACATGAGATTCTCGAGTTGCGTTATTGCAACGCAACTCGAATGCCGTGACTTGTCACGTAGGTAAGACCCCGGGATCCGTCCTATGTGGCCTGGTATACGCACATGGATGCGCTCTGCTGGTATGTATCCGTGTCTACGACGCGAAGAAAATCCTGGTGGACGCACTGGGTACCCTGAGAACCACTGGGATTCATTCTTTGTAAGTCCTATATGCGGCAAAAGAATGGGTTTGACCGGTATCCTGAATTCAAGTCCAAGGGGATTGAATTTGAAGTAGGTGACAAGTATCTGTTCCGGCAGTTAACTGACCTCTTGATCCGTCAGAGTTATCAGGCTTGTTCATCAAGACCCCTTGCGAACAAATTATCATAAGTCGAAAGACCAAGTCAAAGATTTGAAGAGAAAGTCGAAGAATTGATCAAGTCGAAGATTTGAAGATTAGAGATTCAACCTGAATCTGCAATTCTGATAGAATCTCAGGGGCTACTGACAAGGGTATAGTTAATAGAGCCCGTTAGTTGAGTACCCCTGAGGCCCGTATAGCTAGGCCCAATTGTAATAATAGTCGAATACGAGTCTTTACCGTATGTCGATATTGTAATCTGTATCGGACCCTACCCGATCCTTGAGACTTGGCCACCTATATATGGGGGGCAGGAGGGGACGGTGTAGGGCAGATTGAAAGCAAGCCAGGTTGAACACCCAAGTTTACTTTCGATACACACCTATTTTTGACTAACTTTACCTTCGAGTTCATCCGACGCCCTATCTCCCCGATCCTAAGTCCTTCATCTAGGACATTTGTCGAGTTAACCCCTCGTCACAAGGAGTCTCAAGATCTTAAGAGTTTGGTTACATGAGAAGAATTCAAGTTATGGCTCTATGTCGAGGTCACGATGGTCTCATGAGTTGAGCCATGGTTGACCAAGACTTAGAGCATGCAATCAAATGAAGAATTCCCTATGCATCTTAAGAGAGATTCGATAGAGCATGAGTAGATACAAGGTTGACCAAGATGAAGAGAGAATAGTGGAATCAAGTATCTTCCCATGGGCTTACATCAAAAGAAGGATTCAATATGGCCCATGGGAGAATGAAATCAAATGATGTTCTTTATCAAGGTTGAGTTGTGAAAGTTCAAGATAAGCATCTCAAGAAGATCATATGTTTGAAGCTTGTCGTCCATTTGGTGATAATGGACTTGTGAAGATGAGTGTTAACAAAGCTATCCCATAATGGTTTATGGGGGAGCAAATTAAAGTCTTCACGAAGCAACAATGATCAAGTGAAGCATTCCAGCTTGATGAGAGCATGAAGCATCATCATCAAGATCAAGTGGGATGCTCAAGGCAAAGGTATGTCCTTGCTAGGTTTTCCTTTTGCCGGTCTCAAGGTGTTTGTTGGGAGACCGGGTTATAGGATAGATAGCCGCACTATCAAGAGGGGCTTTCGGTTGGGTAACTTGATCACATCGTCATAGGGAGCTCAATACTTTGCATGCTTTGCTTCTCCCTATCTTGTTGCTTCTTGTTATTTCTTTGTATGAGGTTCTTGTGCTTGTTGCTAGCTTTCCCACAAGTCTAAGTTCATCGAAAACGGAATCCAAATGCATCTTCTATTGTGTTTTCGAGTTGAAGAGTTTTACCGGTTCTTCACTTTGGGAGGTTTCACACCTCTACATATTTGGTATTTTTCCTCTTGACATTTCTTGGTGTTTTTCTGCATAAAGTTATAGTACTTTTTCTAAGCTTTTCAGAAAGCCCAAGTTTGCTAAAAACGGAGTTCGGATGCAAAAGATATCGCGTTTTTTGTATGAGTGTTTTTGCAGTTTCCCAAATCCGGAGTCACTCCGGGCTCTGCTCCGGGCTGAGCAGTGCCAATATACTTACTCCGGAGTACAATCCGGAGCCACTCCGGGCTCTGCTCCGGAGCGCCCCGAAAACTCTGTAACGGACAGTTTTCTTGCCCTATAAAAGGGGCTTCTTCCCCAACTGACAAGGGTATAGCTAATAGAGCCCGTTAGTTGAGTACCCCTCAGGCCCGTTGTGTTAGGCCCAATTGTAATGATAGTCGAATACGAGTTATTACCGTATGTCGATATTTGTAATCTGTATCGGACCCTACCCGATCCTCGAGACCTGGCCACCTATATATAGGGGCCAGGAGGGGACGGTGTAGGGCAGATTGAAAGCAAGCCAGGTTGAATACCCAAGTTTACTTTCGATACACACATATTTCGACTAACTTTACCTTCGAGTTCATCCGACGCCCTATCTCCCCGATCCTAAGTCCTTCATCTAGGACATTTGTCGAGTTAACCCTCGTCAATTGGCGCCGACCGTGGGGACCTTGGGCGTTGGGATCATGAATTCGACGGCTTTTCCGCTTTTAGCCAACAGCAGTTCAGAAGTCGACGGAAGTCAAGAGGTGGAACTAACCATCGGAAGTCTGAGCATTCTCATCAGGCCGTCGGGTTCATCTCGTCTTTCGGACCCGACGAAACAAGATCCATCAGCAAGAGAGCCTGAAGCAACAGAAATAATGGAGTATTCCGACGGCTCCTCCAGCAAGGTAAACTCGCCGGTCAGCCTAGAAGAAGTGCAAAAAGAAGAGATCGCAGAAGACAACGAAGAAAAGGAAAATTTTGTCGTGGAAGTCCAACTCGAAGATCTCACGATCTGCCTCGACGATACCACAGACAAGTCAACAGACACATGGAAGACAGGATTAGAGCTTTCTGAAGATGGCGACTCGATCTTCTCAAGCTTCAACAACAACATCGGCAAGCAATGCCAGGTACTCGCCATTGTGGGCGACAACTCAAAAGAATTCGATGAAAATAACAACCCAGTGATAAACCCAGCAAATATCGACAGAGGAGCAAATCACCTAGCAGAAGGTCAAACAGTGGAATCCCTCACTGCCAGGGAAAAAATTCGACTATCAGTCGACGAGTGGAAAATAATAAAAGGAGCTGTAGAACACGGCACGCCAATACCATCAAATTCTAGCAAAGACATGCTTTTAGGGTATCACTACGCCCTAAGGCAGCAGGCTAAGCAATTAGCAAAGGAAAAGTCAGAGATACAAAGAAGGAAAAATTCAGCCATTGCAGCTAGCGAAGCCGCTCGAAAAGCACGAAGCGACGCATCATACAGCAACGCAAGGAAAAATCGTCGACATGGCTCGAGGTATGATAACCTCGAGTACTCCGACAGGCAAAGTATCTCGAAAAACCTCGACTCGTCCTTCCTATCGGTCGACGAACAGGGGAATATCCTACCAAAAACACCTGAAGCAGCATTAGTAGCAGCGCAGGCATATCTGCTCACAACTCGACCAAATCCAGGAGATCCTAGGGAGCATATGCATAGAGCAGCTTTGAACGGACTCAACATGGTAGGCCACAAGCTATCAGCAAAAGGAGAAGAAGCACACCATCACAAGGAAGCACACAAAGCAAGGTCACCTCGCCGTCACAATAGTCCTCGGCATAGAAGCAGTAAACATCGATCTCGATCTCCATCACCAAAACAACACGGTGGAACTCGAAGATCGCGATCCCCAAATGAAAGGCGCGACTATGAAGACGACGAAAAAGAGATGGGGGCATCGTGCTTTACCCGTAGGGTTCGCACCACTCCAGTTCCTAAGGGATTCAAGCTACCTCATGATCAGCAAAAATATGACGGATCACAGGAACCAGAATCATGGCTCGCAGATTATTTACAAGGAGTTCAAATACTAGGAGGAACCAAAGAAACAGCAATGCAAAGTTTGCAACTACACCTCACCGGCGCAGCGAGGTCATGGTTGAGCAAACTAGAAAAAGAATCCATTGGAAGCTGGGAAGATCTCACAAAGCAATTTACAAGTAACTTCAGGTCGACATACAAACGGCCAGCATCAATAGAAGAAGTCAAAGCGTGCGTACAACAACGCGACGAAACGCTGCGGGCGTACATCCAAAGATGGAGCCTCATCAAAAATTCAGCAGTCGAAGTTTCAGACGAAAGAGCAATAGATGCGTTCATCATTGGATTAAGGCGAAGAGACCTAGTCGAAGAGATGGGTAGAATCAAGCCAAAAACAGTGTCAGACCTCATGGACACAGCAAACAGATTTGCAGATGGAGAAGATGCGTGTAACAACAAACGGACACGATCTCCAGAGGACGACAGAAGAAACAGATATGGAAGTCAAAGGAGACGATCGCGAAACTACGATACCTACGGCTCTCATAGCCAAGTCGCCGCAGGATACAAAGACACCAGTTATCAAGGAAACGATCGCAGAAGCTCGGGATATCGAAGCTATGGAAAAGAGGACTATAAGAAGTTCCCACCAAGAGAATCCAGAGAGTACAACCCATCACCAGAAGAGATGCTCAATGGGCCTTGTCATATACACTCAGCGTTCGTCGACGGGAAGCGAGTGTCAAGGCATGCAATGAAAGACTGCACGACATTCCTAAAACTACAAGAAGCAGCAATAAACAAACAAACCGAAGCAAGGCGACAAGGATTCGAAGGAAGTAACAATCCCCCGACAAGCCAGCAAGGAAACAACGGAGCTCCTCAGGGACAAGACCAGCAAAACAAGGGACACGACGACGACGATGAAGGGTACGTCCCATCAAAAGGACACATCACAGCAATGATACAACCTGTGCCCAAGTCGAACAAAGAAGAAAAGAGTATAACTCGACAAGTCAATCTAGCAGTCCTGTCGCCTCCAGCTACAACAGAATATCTGCATTGGTCAGAGCAACCAATAGAGTTCAACAGAGAAGATCACCCTATAACAGTACCTCGGCCGGGAAACGCGCCTTTGGTACTCAAAGCTCAAATCGGCGCGTACGATGTCGACAGAATATTCATGGATGCAGGGAGTGGAATTAACTTGATATACGTGAAAACACTCCGAGCAATGCATATATCACTAGAGTTCCTGAAGCCAACAGATTGCTCCTTCCATGGAATCGTACCAGGAAGTGCCAATTACCCGCTGGGTCGAATAGCACTCAATGTTTGCTTCGGCAACCGACAAAACCATAGAAGAGAAAAGCTAGACTTCGAAGTCATGGATTGGCCATCACAGTATCACGCGATCCTCGGACGACCCACGTTTTCGCGATTCATGGCAGTACCTCACTATACATATTTGGTACTTAAAATGCCAGGACCAAGAGGGATAATTACAGTCAAAGGAAGTTTTGAAGTCTCAGATCTTTGCGACAGGGAGTTCCACAAGATGGCGCAAAACTTTGTCATGATAGCCAACTATGCGGAAAGGGTGAAGAACACGACTACAGAAGGCATCAAGCTACTCGAAGGACGCGTCGCGGAGCCCGAGGCAAAGAAATTACGAGTAGAAACACAAGGAGAAGGCAAAGGAGCAGGAGAAGAAGAGAAAACTATGACGTTGTAAACATAAAGAAGAGCAGGACACGAAGGCTACAAAAGCCACGAGTTATACCAGGGGCAATGCCCTCTAGATCCAGAACACAGGTCATAGGCCGGATCTCTTGGGTCACCCCATGTATCTTATATTACAAGTATAAATAAAGATAAATCGTTCCTCATATTCGAGCTTACGAATCTCTCCAAAGGGAAAATGCGGCAAATGCACGACTTACATAATAACGCTTTGAGAATAAATTTTTCGACATAACAGTCGCAAAATAAGATACTCTCGCGTTCCATATACACAAAACATCACAACAGCGGGTTGTCAGAATCATCTACGCCTAAAGGGTCCAAATAATGGTACTCGCGAAAAAACGCAGCATCCGCTTCCAAAAGCCTAGCCACGAGTCTCCGAGCAGGCTGCAATGTGTTCTCCATATGTACTCGAAGGTTAGCTCCACCTGGAGCCAAACTCAGGGACATAGTACTGTAATTCAACCTCGGGTGCCACTTGCGTATCCACCCAAGAGCAAAATTGGCACCTGCCACTAAGTTCAGCTCTATCAACCTATGAATACGATGACTTGATCTGAAAGTATCAAGAAGAAGGGGGAAAGTTGCAGGCAAAGGATTACGAGGAAGCATGATGGAGTGCATAGTTGTAAGAGCTCGTCGGCAACCATCAACTGACTCACCAATGTGCTGGGCACGGTCTTGGAGCAGTACAATAGCGCTTCGGCGCCGAGGATCAGACCACAAAGTCTCGTAACCAGTCGACATCTTCTCCAAAGCAGCGTTTCGCTCAGCAACTCGACGTTCTTCAGCAGCAAAATCCAAACAAGTACCTGCAACAGCAAATATATCACAAAAGCAGCAATGTACAAGCAGCCAAAGAAGGAGTCGAAAGAAAACTCACATCGCAACAGCTCGCAAGCAGACTCGACAATGCCAAGAATGAAAGACTCGCACTCTTCATTATGAACAACTTTCGCCGTCAAGCTGGAGACCTTTTTGATGCTTCAGGTGAATGTGGCAACAGACAGTCCTTGTGCGTGGTGAATGACCAGCCCGTTGGGAACCCCAAGAGGAAGGTATGATGAGTGCAGCGGCTACTTTTCCCTCAGTTAAGAAACCAAGGTTTAATGTCGATCTTGAAGAAGAGAGATGGTGACGACTGAAGGTGATGCGGACTGGCTTAGTAACTTTCAACAAGGGCACCGTTAACGATACTTGTTGACTCGTCTTCGGCAAGCAGCAGTGCGGAACCTGCACACACACAAACAAATACTTTGTCCCCAACTTGCGATGAGGTTGTCAATCTCACCGGTTTGCTTGAAACAAAGGTTATGAGTGTATCGAGTGGAAAACAGTAGTAATATGCGAGTAAAGTAAACAGTGCGGGAAAAGTAAACAGGTGATTGCAATATGATTAAAATAGGACCGGGGTCCACAGTTCACTAGTGGTGTCTCTCCATAGATAAATAACATGCTGGGTAAACAAATTACAGTTGGGCAATTGATAGAATAAAGATAACGTGATATGTCAAGAAGATCACTATGATATTTACTCTGGGCATTACAACAAAATACATAGACCGCCATCCAACTGCATCTATGACTAATAATCCACCCTCGGGGATATCATCCGAACACCCCAAAAGTATTAAGTTGCGAACAACAGATAATTGCATTAAGCAAAGTGTGTAATGTAAACAAAGCATATGCCCTTGAGCATATGAATGTTGTTTTCTCCCTAGTAGCAACAGCACATCTACCACCTGAGAGGTTTCTGTCACTCCCCCAGGTGAAATAGAGGCATGAACCCACTATCGAGCATAAACACCCCCTCTTGGAGTCACTAGCAACTACTCGGCCAAGATAGCTACTAACAACGGAGAGCATGCAAGATCATAAACAACATAGAGATAACAAAAGATATAATTCAGTACAGCAACTTAATCATAAACACCAATATTCATCGGATCCCAACAAACCAACATCATAGAATTACATAACGGTGATCTCAATCATGTAGGGCAGCTCATGAGATCTAAACATGAAGCACATGGTGGAGAAGACAACCATCTAGCTACTGCTATGGACCCATAGTCCAAGGTAGACTACTCACTCATCGCTCCGGAGGCAAGCATGGCGATGAAGAAGACCTCCGGTGGCGATTCCCCTCTCCAGCAGGGTGCCGGGAAGAGCTTCTGGACCCTCCCGATCTTCGGGTCGACGGCGGCGGCGGATCGCGATGTATTCTGGAAAACTGATCGGGGCCTTAGGTTTTTCTCGTTAGGGGGTATATATAGGCGAAAGTACGATGTCAGAGGAGGGACCACGGCCCCTCACGCGGGCCCGGCGCGGCCAGGGGGTGGCCGCGCCGCCCCTGTGTGTGGGGGCCACGTGGCCCCCCTCCGTCAGGTCTTCGGATGTTTGGGAGCTTCCCCGTGAAATATGACTTCAGGAACTTGTTTCGTCCAATTCCGAGAATATTTCCTGTGTATCACTTCTGAAACACAAAAACAGCAGAAAACAGGAAACTGGCACTGTGGCACTTCGTTAATAGGTTAGTTCCGGAAAATGTATAAAAGTACCACTAAGTGTAACGAAACAATATACAAATGGTGTAAAAACAAGCATGGAGCATCAAAAATTATAGATACGTTTGAGACGTATCAAGCATCCCCAAGCTTAACTCCTGCTCGTCCTCGAGTAGGTAAGTGATAACAAAAGAATAATTTTTGAGGTGACATGCACCTACACAATCTTGATCATATATGTAAGCATTGATGAGCTGGGATCAATAGAACTTAAAACATGGGCATGAAAGATATAATCATGACAATAAGAACTTAGCAACCATGTTGTAAACATGCAAATGAACACAAACAAAAGATCATGATAATGAAACAATGAAAGTCAAACGTGTGTTCAAATCATAAGGAAAAACATACAAATGGTTTTCAGCTTGTCCTTCAAAGAGAGCAAAACATAAATGCATAGGACACCTCAAAGTTTAAGAGGGCGACTAGATACAAATAATTTAAGAACAAGTGAAACCAACAATATGAGTCAATCAATGAACTTTGGGACAATGTATATCACACTAAGAATGACAACTATGCTCTCTTAATGGTGCATAAAGAAAGAAGGTGGTGACTCAACATAAAAGTAAAAGAAAGGCCCTTCGCAGAGGGAAGCAGTGATTGCAAGTTTTATAACCTTCAAAAATTATGGTACTTACCGGCTTTGAGCTCTCATTGCCCCCATCATAAGCATCTTGAATGGTTAAAGTTAATGCGAGAACAGTTATGATGCATATGCTTGACAAATCATAAGTTGAAAACCTCGTGTCCCGTGAATACGAGTACCCAAACCATGCTAATTTACTTAGAGTCCCAAGCAAGGCTCTTGTCATTGTAAGTATATGCATATCATTGAGAACCGCCAATGGGGTACCTCCGTGCCCGATGACATGGAACAAGCCCACACCAAAATGATAGGACAAGCAGACAATGAACACCTCGACATCTCTTTTATTTGCTATATTGTTTAGCTTTTTATTGTGAGATGCGTCGTCGAATGTTCACCATGGGTATGCTGCAAATTTCCACCATGAATTATGCATGGCTTAGATTGGCGGCCCGGCGTTTCCCTAACACATATAAAAACTCCATGATCCTCACAAGATTCCCAATTCATTTCACACAGCGGGCATCCATAAACAAAAGATCACGATATCAACTCAAATAAGAGGTGCAATGTTGAAAGCTTGCCCCATGACAGCATGGCTGGGCTAGAATCCAACTTACAACTTGCAAGCATAACAACTCAGCATAAAAGACCACAATGTCAAATTTTTAAGAACAGGAAAAAGTAAAGTGTGCCTTCCGGTTCGTGAGAGCTTTACTGACCGAATTTCGCATAACACTGGTAAGAGTTTAATTTGAAGAGAAAATAAAAGCAAGTCAAATTTACTTGGAATAGCAAATTGCTAATAGGTATGTATGGTGGACACAATGGAAAACTTTGGCTTTTAGGAGTTGGATGCACGAGTAGAGCTCATACTCAGTACAAGGCGAGGGCTAGCAAAAGACTGGGAGCGACCAACTACGAGAGCAATAATGGCCATAATCATGCAAAGCGACAAAGCGACATTAAAAGACGCATACGATGGCATCAAAAGTCAAAAACTAAATGATCATGAAGGCTAATGGCGACTTTGGAAGAGTCTAACATGTGTGAGCATGCGCCAAGTCAACCCAAATAAAGCATCAAGGAGAAAACCAAAATAATGCTTCCATACAATAAAAACAACGCATGATTTTTTCAAAGGCTCATTAAGCAATCTCAGTTATTTGAGACAAGTCATGCTACAGCAAAACCACTAAGCATACTATCAAAAAGACATCAAGCATGACATGAAAAATCCTAAGCCGCAGTCTACACAAGCTCCTTCTTGTACCACTATTTTGCACAAAGCTTTTTCTCTTTTCCAACACCATTTGAAATTTTTATAAATACCTCTTTTGATGAAAACCAATGAATATCAGAGGCAAAAATGCACCTTGATGAAAAGATATGACAAGATCTGAACGCATATCAAGGCGAAAACGAAAACCAAAAGCAGTAGCAGAAAAAGTAGAACGCTCGATTTTTAATAAGAGTGAAAACTAGAGCATTCTTTGCAAATGAAAACGAGTACATCTCCTCCAAAGGAAATTTGTTGGGGTCCAACCATTTATTGCAGCAAACAAACAAACTAAACCAACTAAGAAAACTAAAACAACTGACGCTCCAAGAAAAACACATAGTGCATGAAGCAATAAAAATATAGTGTTTTGAAAGGTGACCTGATTTTTGCCGATGAAGAAGGGGTGCCTCGGGGGCATCCCCAAGCTTTGACGCTTGTACTTCTTGGATATTTCTTGGGGTGATGCATGGGCATCCCCAAGCTTGAGCTTTTGTCCATTCTTCAACTCATCTCATCATTCTCCAATCCCTACACTTGAAAACTTCCTTCATACAAAACTAAACACAATTCTATTAGCAACATTAGTGTAAGCATAAAATATATTCAACCTCTTTTAGCTTCAGGTTTCAACTCAAAACCACCACATATAAAGTATATACTACTGTAGCAACTTCCACAAGAGTTCCATGATAAAAAATAACTCAAAAGAAAGCGATAAAGTGGCAAAAACAAATATCGGCAGAAATCTGTCAAAACTGAACAGCTGATAATGGACGAATTTTTGAGGGATTTTCTGTTGCTCAAATCAAAAAGTGTTCAACTAAGAAAAGTTTGGATATAACCTGGGGCATATGCACAAGAAATCGCAGGTCCAAAAGATATACAGAGAATTTTCACGAATTTTTACGGTGCAGCACTGAAAACAGTTTCAGGACAGCAATAACCCCAAATCTTTACCTCACTCAAATTAGAGGCTTCTCTTGGCACAAAAACGAAATAAACAAGATAAGGAGCGGTCATTACAGTAGTAATGACTTCCAAGACTCAAATAAAAGAAAAAGTACTGAAAAGTAAACAATGGGTTATCTCCCAAGAGTGCTTTTCTTTAACGCCTTTGAGCTAGGCGCAGAAAATTGCGAATCAAGTAATATCAAGTGATGAAGCATTAAACTCATAATTTGCTCTAAGAATAGAGTCAAAAAGTAATTTCTTTATTTTCCTAGGGAAGTGTTCCATACCTTTCTTTAGTGGGAATTGATACTTGATAGTGCCTTCCCTCATATCAATGATAGCACCTACAGTTCGAAGAAAGGGTCTTCCCAAAATAATAGGACATGAAGCATGGCATTCAACGTCCATAACAAGAAAATCAACGGGAACAAGGTTATTGTTAACCACAATAAGAACATCATTAATCCTTCCCAAAGGTTTCTTCTTAGCAACATCAGCAATAGGAACATCAAAATAACATTTTTCAAGCGGTGGTAAATCAAGCATGTCATAAATCTTTCTAGGCATGATGGAAATACTAGCACCTAGATCACATAAAGCATGGCAATCATAACCATTAACATGCATATCAATGATGGGTTCCCAACCATCTTCTAACTTCTTGGGAACAGAGGCTTTTTGCTCCAACTTTTCATCCCTAATCTTTATAAGAGCATTGGTAATATGCTTAGTAAAAGCAATATTTAAAGAACTAGCATTGGGAGTCAAAGCAAGCTTTTGCAAGAACAAAATAACTTCAGATATATTGCAGCCATCAACATCAAAATCACTAAAGGAAATAGAGCTATCATCTCCCACACTCCGAAAAATTTCAGCACTCTTTTGAGAAAAAGTTTTGGCAGTTTTAGGCTTTTTAACACAAGGAGTGGGAGTTTTCTCTACACCAATCAAAGTAAGAGGGTTGCTATCAGTAGGAACAACATCATTAGAGGTAGTAATAGTACATACCTTCATCTCTCTAGCCATCTCATCTTCTCTTTCCCACCTGGCATGCAATTCCGCTAACAATCTAATATTTTCATCAATTCTAACTTGGGTAGTATTAGCGGCAGCAACAATATTGCTCACATTCACATCATTAGGGAACACTTTTAATTTCAGAAGTTCAACATCATGAGCAAGGCTATCAACTTTAGAAGCAAGAATATCAATTTTATCTAACTTTTCCTCAACAGTCTTGTTAAAAGCAGTTTGTTTACCGATAAAGTCCTTGAGCATTACCTCAAGCTCGGAGGGCGCGGCCCTAGTGTTGTTGTAGGAATTACCATAAGAATTACCATATCCATTACCATTGGTAGAAGGATACGGCCTATAATTGTTACTAGCAAAATTGTTCCTATAAGCATTGTTATTAAAATTGTTATTTCTAATGAAATTCACATCAACTTGCTCTTCTTGAGAAACCAGAGAGGCTAGAGGAACATTATTAGGATCAACATGAGTCCTATCATTAGCAAGCATAGCCATAATTGTATCAATCTTATCACTCAAGGAAGAGGTTTCCTCAACAGAATTTACCTTCTTACCTTGTGGAGCTCTCTCGGTGTGCCATTCGGAATAATTTACCATCATGTTGTCGAGTAGCTTTGATGCGGCGCCCAAGGTAAGGGACATAAAGGTGCCTCCAGCAGCTGAATCAAGTAGGTTCCTTGAAGAAAAATTCAGTCCTGCATAAAAAGTTTGGATAATCATCCAAGTAGTCAGTCCATGAGTGGGGCAATTCTTTACCATAGATTTCATTCTTTCCCAAGCTTGAGCAGCATGTTCATTATCAAACTGAGTAAACTTCATAATATTGTTGCGCAAAGCTATAATCTTAGCAGGAGGATAATATCTACCAATAAAAGCATCCTTACACTTAGCCCATGAATCAATACTATTCTTAGTCAAAGACAGCAACCAATCTTTAGCCTTTCCTCTCAAAGAAAAAGGAAACAGCTTGAGCTTAATAATATCACTATCAACATCTTTATATTTCTGCATCTCACATAGCTCAACAAAATTGTTGAGATGAGCTGCAGCATCTTCAGTACTAGCACCAGAAAATTGCTCTTTCATAACAAGGTTCAATAAAGCAGGCTTGATCTCATAAAAGGTGGTAGCAGGAACAGTTGGTGCAATAGGAGTGCAGATAAAATCACTATTGTTCGTGCTAGCAAAGTCACACAACTTGGTGTTTTCAGGAGTACCCATTTCAGCAAAACGAAAGTAAACAAGTAAAAACAGCTACCAAGGATTCTAATTTTTTTGGATTTTTGATAAAAAGCAATGCAGGTAAAATAAAATAAAGTAAAGCAAAACAAATAACAAAGTAAAGAATGTGTGTGCGAAGAACTCCCCTCGCAGAAGTCTTCTCTCTTCCCTGGCAACGGCGCCAGAAAAGTAGCTGATGCTTCAGGTGAATGTGGCAACAAACAGTCCTTGTGCGTGGTGAATGACCAGCCCGTTGGGAACCCCAAGAGGAAGGTATGATGAGTGTAGCGGCTAGTTTTCCCTCAGTTAAGAAACCAAGGTTTAATGTCGATCTTGAAGAAGAGAGACGGTGACGACTGAAGGTGATGCGGACTGGCTTAGTAACTTTCAACAAGGGCGCCGTTAACGATACTTGTTGACTCGTCTTCGGCCAGCAGCAGCGCGGAACCTGCACACACACAAACAAATACTTTGTCCCCAACTTGCGATGAGGTTGTCAATCTCACCGGTTTGCTTGAAACAAAGGTTATGAGTGTATCGAGTGGAAAATAGTAGTAATATGCGAGTAAAGTAAACAGTGCGGGAAAAGTAAACAGGTGATTGCAATATGATTAAAATAGGACCGGGTGAAAGGATCGTATGAGCGACTAGAGGGGGGGGGGGTGAATAGGAGCTACCCAATAATTTTAATTCTTTTCAAGTTAGGGCTAGACAAGAAGGTAAATTCTCTAGATGTGATACTAAGTGAATTTACCTAGAGTGACAAGCAAGCTAGCAATAACAATATAAGTAAAGGCACAAGTAAAGGATAGAGGTCACCGCAATGAAGACACGAAGACACGAGGATGTATTCCCGTAGTTCCTTCCTTGTTACGGGAAGTACGTCTACGTTGGAGAGGTGTGGGGCCACAAAGGCCACCAACGCCACAAAGGCTCACCCTATTCTCCGGTGAACAAGCCACAAAGGCGAGTTCACGCTCCACTAAGCGATGCCCTTGAAGGCGGCACGACACCTTTACACAAAGTATTGGGGCAAGCTCCACAACTCAATTGGAGGCTCCCAATAGGCCCACCAAGCTCTTACACACAAAGTCAAGCTTGGGGGACGGCTTCTTCCGGCTATAAATCCGATGAATCACACAAGTAACAAGCCCCTCAACAAAGAGAGGGGGGAAATCAAATCGCCTTGGTGGAAGTGTAGATCTAGGTCTTCTCCCTCAAATCCCAAAAGGGCTTTGAGTTCTATTGGCTAGGGAGAGAGATCTTGAGCTTTGAAGCTTTGGAACAATGGTGGAGAGAGAGTGGAAGCCGCAGCCTTCTCTTGAGGAAGAAGAAGGCTTTATATACTCCTCCTCGAAATGTAGCCGTTGCTGGTCGACTAGGGCCGGAGTCTCCGGCCAGGAGGGCCGGAGTCTCCGCCCTAAGTGACTCCAGGGCCGGAGTCTCCGGCCAGAGACAGAAGTCTCCGGCCCAACTCCGGCCTGGTCACTGCATAGACCAGCTCCTTAGCAAACCCTAACCCAGCCAGAGAGACCGGAGTCTCCGGCCACTGGGACCGGAGTCTCCGCCCCACCCGGAGTCTCCGGCCAGAGACAAAAGTCTCCGGCCCAACTCCGGGCAGGTCTCTGCTTAGACCAACTGGGAGGATTGCTAGGGCGATACTCCTAGGCCGGAGTCTCCGGCCACCAGGGCCGGAGTCTCCGCCCTAGAAGTAGCAATAGCAGTACTTCGAGGATCCCCTCTCCACCAATTCCACCTTCGCGAAGCACCCTATAAGACCACTAAGCCCTAACTCCACTACAGGACTACGGGCTTCGATCTTTTCTTCCCTTTTTGGGTGAACCTCCGCGAGATCCTGAATTAACCTAGAAAATCTGCATAACTTAAATAGAATGGTTAATTCACCAAATGTTGTTAACAAACACCAAAATACATTTATTAGGGAAATGCCCTTTCAATCTCCCCCTTTTTGGTGTTTGATGACAACATAAGGATTTGCAAGATATAAACACAATAAAATGAAATATATAGGAAAAGCTCCCCCTACTTGTGTGCACAACACCATTTGCATTTGAACATGAGCCACATAAGTAAGAATCATCACTCCCCCTATATATTTCACAATTATACCAATTGCAAGAAATAATATATGAGACTAACCAATAAGCATATAAGTAAGACTAACAATATAGCTCACATTTTAATAGTCTTACTAAGCAACATAAGAACTTAAGTCTCACACACATAACATACCACACACATTTAAACAGTTCAACACTAAGATAGATGAGACACAACATGAAAGTCCACGAAGTTGTGTCTCGACCAAAGCAAAGCAAACGAAGTGCAAATCCAAATAACCACCCCATGCAAATCCCAACGAAGACATCCTAGTAGAGCTACTTCTCCCCCTTTGGCATCGAGACACCAAAAAGGGAAAAGAGCGATGCTACACGCCCATGAGATCACTCGTCGTCTTCATCCTCGGGCTCGTCCTCGGAACCGGCATTGAAGTCCTCATCTCCTTCTTCAATATCATCAGAAGCCATGGGCTTCTTGCCATGACGCACATTGGAGGTGCCAGAGGTGACCTCCTCAAATGCCTGCCAGTCAGTCAGACCCTTGCTCCACTTGCCATAGCTGTGAGTACCGGATGAAGAGGAAGAAGGAGGTGATTCCACATAGCCCGGTTGAGATTTCCGAAAGGCCTTGTGAAGAACAGCTTGATTGTCATTGATGTGCTTCTGAGAGATGTAGCTCTCATATTGCTTATGACGGATGTCCACATTCATGCAAAGCACATTTCTTTGGAACCAATTGAGCTTCTTGTATTCTTGAGAAAACTCATTGGTGGAGCTAGAGCCGGCATTGCTAGCATGCTTCATCCTTGGGCCCCTTCTAGTGGACACACCCTCGGCAAAGGCAACATCATCTTCACCTCTCATTGGAGCAAAAGGTTCCTTGGAGTGACCGGTGGGTTCTTTGCGTTGAAGCTTCACAACCTTGTGATCCACAAGGTTTGCATCGAGAAGAGGAAGGTTGAGTCCTTGAGCACGAATGAGCCTCATGATGAACGGGGCATAGAGAGGAGTCTTCTTGCTGAGAATGCAATCGTTGATTTCCTTGTGAATGAAATCCATCACATCAAGCGGCTCAATACGTGCGGTCTCTCCTTGGCAATAGACTTCATGAGAGTAGGCCAAGAGATTCACCAAGGCCTTGCGAATAGCATCAAAGTTGCCGGCTTGAGGGGCAATGGAGGCCCGGAATATGCGGAGCAAGATGTTGGACCGTTTGGACAGCCCAAGAGTGCCCCCAATGACAATCTTCTTGTCATCCCCGGTGTAGAGAGGAGCAAGCTTCTTCTTCTCATAGTACTCCCCATCAACATGCATCCTCATGCCACTAGGAGTAGTAGCACCACGGAACTCATACCCAAGGAGAGCAGCAAAGTCCATGAAATTGGAATGACAAACCTCTTCTCCGGTCATCCAAGTCATGGGGATCTCCTCACCCTCTCCAAACACTAAGGTAGCAAAGAACTGTTGGACCAATGTGATGTTGTAGGACTCTTGTATCTTCATGAGTGGATGGAGCCCAAGCTTGCGAGTGATCCACACAGCCTCTCCGAAGTATGCACTGTACTTGGCGAAGTGAGAGAAATCCATCACCGTCTGAGGGCAAACCGGATACTTCTTGAGGGAAGCATAAAATTCCTTCATGATCAGCTCTTGCTCTTTGCGGAAAAAGCAACGGTCACGGGAGTTCCGCGCGAGAGTGTACATATCCCTCTTCCTCATTTCAACAAACTCAGATGCTGATAGCCCTTCCAGAGTCACAAGACTATCAAATTTGACCTTCTTAGCTGCCTCAGCTCGTTCCTCTTCGGCTATCCTTGTCTTGAGCCTCTTAGCATCTCTAGCTTGTTGAGCAATGACCGATCTCTGAGAAAGCTCCCTTGTGGCGGGATTCACAACCAACTTGTCCTTGCTATGGGCTGCCGGCTTCCGAGAACCACCTGCACCTGTGAAAGAGTGAGGAAGATAGCAAGGTTGAGGTGACATGTCCTAGAATCCAAATATAAGCAACTATGCTGTGAAAGAGTGCACATTGGTCTGATCTAGCCGGAGTCTCCGGGGACTCGGGCCGGAGTCTCCGGCCAAAACCGGAGACTTTGCGTCCAGGCCGGAGTCTCCGGCCACAGGGGCCGGAGTCTCCGGCCGGATGCAGGAGCCCGAGCCTAGGAGACCACTTAGACCAAATCGAGTGCAATAACCACAATAAAGTTGCTAAGAAGATGATTGATAGCCACTAGAATGTAGTACACCAATTCAAACTATGGGAAACATGCACATCTCATAGATCTAGATGGAACTAGATGGAGAAGATGAAGAGCACATTTACCGGAGTCCATTGGCGCAAATCGGTCGGTGGGGAGGTTCCCACACCCTCAAGGGACAGATTGGCCGGTGGCACGGCGGATCCCGGGGCTTGGGAGAGCTCCGGGCAGCGATCTTCGAAGAGGGGGCGGCAGGGGGCGAGTGTAGGGCACGGGGGCGAGTGGGGAAGAATGAACCGTTCTTCCCCACCCCGTGCCCTAAGTGATTTTTGAAACTGCCCGGGCCGGAGTCTCCGGTACTTACCCCGGAGTCTCCGGCCCACCGGAGTCTCCGGGCTGTAAGCCCCGGAGTCTCCGGCCCCCCTCGACCAGATCAATATTTATGGTGTGAAGGACATGTCATTTAGAGATAGGTTTGTTTTAGGATGAGATGGGCTTGGGATGGACACATTGTCACTGTGTGGTACAACATGCTCATGCTTGCAAACATGCAAACAAAATCAAATAAGACCAAACATGAGCATCTTCCCATAAAATTAAGGCAATAAAGTCAAATGGGAAACTCCTCCACTAGGGAGGTTGGTGACCAAAGGGCCACCATGTATGAGTACAAAGGTATGGCACCGCGAAGATATATCTTGGGCCCAAAACCTAGACTCATCAATTAAGCTCAAAAGTGTCACCACTGACACGATAGAACAATACGCTTACTATCGGCATTATGGGGGGAGGGATAGCCCAATCAATTAGGACCGCACTCCCCCTATATTCATGCCCACATCTAGAACAACACACACATTAGAGTATGGGAGTAAATGCACCTAGCTCAAGCCACATTGCTTGAATCAATGATATTTAGTTCATGCCTCAATTCCCGGAATCTCGCTTCATCAAGAGGCTTTGTGAATATATCGGCAAGTTGCTCATGAGTGCCAACATAAGATAGATCAATTTCTCCTCGGTTGACATGATCCCGAATGAAATGATGACGAATCTCAATATGCTTCGTCTTATTGTGTTGCACCGGGTTGTGAGCGATCTTGATTGCACTTTCATTATCACACAAAAGAGGCACTTTGTCAAAAATGACACCGTAATCCTTCAAAGTTTGCCTCATCCATAAGAGTTGTGCACAACAACTAGCCGCGGCTACATATTCGGCTTCGGTGGTAGAGAGAGACACACAATTTTGTTTCTTAGATGACCAACACACCAAAGACCTTCCAAGAAATTGGCAAGCCCCGGAGGTTGATTTCCGTTCCACTTTGTCTCCCGCCCAATCCGAATCCGAGTAACCTATAAGATCAAAACTTGCTCCTTTTGGATACCAAAGACCAAAGTTAGGGGTATTTACCAAATATCGAAAGATTCTCTTGACCGCCACTAAGTGGCTTTCCTTTGGTGCGGCTTGAAAACGTGCACAAACTCCCACACTTAACATAATGTCCGGTCTAGATGCACAAAGGTAAAGCAAGGAACCAATCATAGATCTATAGAGTTTTTGATCCACTTCTTTACCATTAGGATCGAGATCAAGATTAACCTTTGTTGGCATGGGAGTCTTTGCACCTTTGACTCCAATCATCTCGAACCTCTTGAGCATGTCTTGGGTATATTTGGCTTGGTTCACAAAAGTCCCTCCCTTCAATTGTTTAACTTCAAATCCAAGGAATAACTCCAACTCCCCCATCATAGACATCTCAAACTTGTCGGTCATGAGCTTGGCAAACTCATTATTGAAAGCTTTGTTAGTAGAACCAAATATAATATCATCAACATATATTTGGCAAATGAAAAGCTCCCCATTGACCTTCTTAGTAAAAAGAGTGGGATCGATCACCCCAATTTCAAAACCACGATCAACCAACAACTCTTTAAGGTGCTCATACCACGCACGTGGGGCTTGTTTGAGGCCATAGAGTGCCTTATCAAGTTTGTAAACGTGGTTAGGAAACTTAGGGTTTTCGAAGCCCGGGGGTTGCTTCACAAAAACCAATTCATTTAAGGGACCGTTGAGAAATGCACTTTTAACATCCATTTGTTGAAGTTTAAAGTTATGATGTGATGCATATGCAAGTAAGATGCGAATGGATTCAAGACGGGCAACGGGAGCGAAAGTTTCACCAAAGTCAATACCCTCGACTTGGGAGAAACCTTGAGCCACCAATCTTGCCTTATTACGAATGACTATGCCATTTGCATCTTGCTTGTTCTTGAAGATCCACTTGGTCCCAATGACATTACGGCAATCTTTAGGCCTTTCTACTAGAGTCCACACATTGTTGCGCTCGAAGTTGTTGAGTTCATCATGCATGGCATCAAGCCAATCCGGATCCTCAAGCGCCTCATAAACTTTCTTGGGTTCTATACAAGAGACAAAAGCATGATGAGAGCAAAAGTTAGAAAGTTGCCTCCTAGTGGAGACACCTTTACGAACACTTCCAACCACATTTTCCAAGGATATGCTTCTTCGTCGTAGAATGGACTCAAGCTTCTTCTCACGGCGAGTGCGAGCCTCAAGAGGAGATTCTTGAGAGACTACTTGATCATCTTCATGATCACTGTTCTGGTCCTCGCCTTGACCAGTAAGTGGATTGCCTTGATCATCAAGTGGACCATAGCCACGGAATTCCGAAGGATCTTCATCAAAGGCTTGATCACCTCCGGAGACTCCGGTATCCATACCCGGAGACTCCGGTATAGGCCGGAGAGTCCGGACCACAGGGGCCGGAGACTCCGGGCAAGATTGCTCGGTGGGATGATCTTGAGGTTGAGGGTGTGCAGCTTGTCTTTGGTCAATGTCCTGTGTGTGTTCAGCAGGTGAAGGCTCCACATGTGTAGAGCATTGTCCTTCTCCTTCGGCCAAAAGGTGTCCCTCAATGGGCCGGAAGAATCCGACACCCATTCTTCTTATGGCTTGGGGAGGAATTTCGTCACCTACATCACGAACACAACTTTGTCCTACAAAGGAACCATTATCCTCATCGAACCTCACATTACAAGTTTCTATAACATGCCCGGTGGACTTGCTATAGATCCTATAGGAATGTGAGTCCGTGGAGTAACCAACAAAGATACCCTCTAATGCTTTAGAATCAAATTTTGACAAACGAACACCTTTCTTGAGGTAGAAACACTTACAACCAAATACCCGGAAGTACATGATGTTAGGCTTTTGCCCGGTAAGAATTTCATATGGAGTCTTGTTCAAGTTCTTGCGGAGATAAAGCCGGTTGGTGGCATGGCATGCGGTATTAATAGCTTCGGCCCAAAAGTTGTATGGAGACTTGAACTCCGCCAACATAGTTCTTGCCGCATCCATGAGAGTACGGTTCTTCCTCTCGGCAACTCCATTTTGTTGCGGGGTGTATGCAGCGGAATATTGATGTTTGATACCCGCATCACTAAGAAACTCATTTAGGGAGTAGTTCTTGAACTCGGTGCCATTGTCACTTCTTATAGTCAATATGGTGGAATTGAATTGACGCTCAACTTCGGTGGCAAAGTCTTTGACGGTTTGTTGGGTCTCACTCTTGAATTCAAAGAAATAAACCCAAGTGTATCTTGAATAGTCATCGACAATTACCAAGCAATATTTCTTGCCACCAAGACTTGCATAAGTGGGAGGTCCAAAGAGATCCATGTGAAGGAGCTCCAAGCACCTCTTGGAAGAGATAATAGTCTTGCTCGGATGACTTGTTTCATGCATCTTTCCTTCAATACATGCCCTACAAACACGATCTTTGGCAAAAGAAACATCCTTTAGTCCGAGTATGTGGCCATTGGTGTAGAGATTTTGCAAAGCTCTCATATTGACGTGGGCTAACCGGCGATGCCAAAGCCATCCCACGTCGGCCTTAGCAATTAGGCATATCGCGGCCGTAGTGGGTTTCTCCGAAAAGTCCACCACATACAAGCCATTTTCGACATACCCAACAAAGGCAACCTTGAGAGACTTACTCCACATGACGACCACAATATCAACATCAAAATATGTGGCATAGCCCATAGTAGCAAGTTGATGAACGGAAAGTAGGTTATAACCAATGGTTTCGACAAGCATGACATTCACTAAGGACACGTCCGGAGTGATCACCACCTTACCGAAACCAAGTACCTGAGAGGATGAATTATCACCATATGAGACCGTGACATTTGAAGTATTGGGCTTTAGATCTTCCACAATATTTTTGCTTCCGGTCATGTGGCTTGTGGCACCACTATCAATAATCCATTTTACTCCTCCGGAAGCAATGTCCTACAAGAGATTAATTCTTGGTTTTAGGTCCCCATCTTTGAATGGGTCCTCGTTTGTTAGTCACAAGAATCTTAGGTACCCAAATAGCATATTCAATGAAACCATTATAGGGACCAACATATTTAGCATAGACATCACCATAATAGTCCCTAAGAAGAACATAATGAGGGTTATATTTTCCTGCAAAATTATTGTGAGAAAGGCCGGAGACTCCGGTCTTTGGGGGCGGAGACTCCGGGGTAGACGAACTAACCGGAGACTCCGGAGACCTTGACCCGGAGACTCCGGTCTCCTCGATTTTCTTCTTTCCATTCAACTCCTCCCACTCCTCCTCGGTGTAACAAATGTCAAAGGGGACATGAGGAGTAGGAGCAGCAGCAGGCTTTGTCTTCTTCTTGTTCTTCTTGTTCTTCTTCTTCTTTGAGGACTCGGCCACCAAACAGAGATCCCCTTTCTTTGAGGACTCGGCAACAAAACCGAGGCCCTCCTTTCCCTTGTACAATCTTTGATTGTTCAAGAGATCATTGAGATTCTTCTCTCCTTGAATGCAAGTGGCAAGGCCCTTAGCAAGATCGGCCTTCAACCTATTGTTCTCCTCAATGATATCACTATGATCACAAATAGAGTTAGAAGAACAAGGAACTTCAATAACTTGCATTGGGGGGACTTTAGATTGTTCAATAGTTAGTTGAATTTGAAGTTGTTCACGAATCTTGGTGAGATGAGAGAATTTGCCCTCCAAAGCCTTGTGAGCTTCTTCAAGCTTCTCAAACTTCTCACGAAGATTATTATGACCAACGTCAAATTCAACTTTCTCCTTTTTAAGCAACTTGACCATAGCGAGAGCATGGTCACGTTCTTTAGTGAGTTTTGACAAGATTAGATTATGAGACTCTTCTAGTCCCAACAATTTCTCCTCTAAAGATACTCTCAAGTTTTGCTCTTCTTCGAGCTCAATTGATAGAGAGCCAATATCATCGGCGGCTAATCTTTCCAACTCCTCCTTCTCCTTGATGGTGTCATGGGCATCACCAAGTTCACACATTAGTGCCTCAACATATATCTTGGTTGGCCCCTTCATGTTAGCAAGAAAATCATCACAAGAAACTAGTTCTTTCTTAATCTTAAGACTACTCACATCATCCAAAGAGGTAGTATTGGAATGTGATGATGAAGGAGTAGGTGATGAGGTTACCTCCGAGGCCTTAGCCATAAGACACTTGTGAGTGGTGATGATGGCGTTCTCATTTAGTGAGTTGAAGAGGGATGTAGGTGGTGTGGAGACAATGGCAATTGCGGCCACTTCTCCATTCTCTTCATCAACGGAGTCATCATCCTCGGACTCGGAGTCATACTCCTCATGAACCACCAATACCCTTTCTCCTTTCTTCTTGTTGTCCTTGTTCCCATGTTTCTTGGATGGGTAGAACTTTGATGACCGGCGCTTGGGGACGAGCCGGCCCTCATTGTCCTCCTTGTTCTCATAAGGACATTCGGCGATGAAGTGCTTGATTCCTCCACAATTGTAGCAATGCCTCACTTTAGAGTCACCACCTTTTCTTGGAAAGGATTTGAACTTGGATCCCTTCGTCTTGTGCTTGTTGGCATCCCAAAAGGCATTTGCATTGAGAGCCAAGTGTTCATGGAGTGCAAACTTGAGATCTTCCGAAGACCAACACTCTTCTTCATATATTTCTTCCTCTCCTTCTCCTTGCTTGGACACCACCTTGGCCTTGAGTGCAAGATTGTGAATTCCTTGTCCGGCAAGAACACGGGCTCTTGTTTCTTCCGCGTTCTTCTTCAAGATAGACAAGGCGGTGAACTCGCAAAGAACTTCATTTGAGGTCATACTCCCAAAATCCGGTCTTGAACGGATTATCTCGGATCGCATGGGTTCTCTTGGGTTGATGGAGGTGATGAACATACGCTTGATATAGTCATCACCATTGTCTTTGCACCCAAACCCGGTCAAGGCCGTTGCAAGAGCCAAGATCCTTTGGTACATCTCATCGGGAGTCTCATTATCACGCATAATGAAATCCCTTTCTTCACTTTTGAGCTCATCAAACTTGGAGGACCGAATACTTTCATTCCCAATGAAGAGCATAGTGAGATAGTCCCATACTTCCTTGGCGGTGTTCAAGTTGTTGATGTGTACCGCATGAGTATCCGGTACGGCTTGTTGAAGGAGATGCTTGGCGGTGGCATTGAGTTGCTCATCAACTTCTTCCCTTCCGGTCAAGTTGAGAGGATCATGAGGAGCAAAACCATTTTGTATGACCCTCCACAAATGAGTAGAAGAGCTAGAAATATGAGATTTCATTAGTCCTTGCCATTTAATAAAATTGCGAGAATCAAGCTTGGGAGGAGATCCCATATTATTAATGTGTGGCATAGGATAATGAACCGGCAAAGGTGAGTAAGTGTTAGGGGGTGGAATGTTAGCACCCATTGCCGGACCAACATTTTCCTTAGGAAGGTCACCTTTATTCTCGGCAGAGGTGGAGCCATTGTTAGGTGGCTTCACCTTAGCCAAGGAGAGTTCCACACTAGGAGTGGTGTTTGGGTCGGTGGGCCCGGAAGGTTTTCTTCCAAAATATTCCTCAAACATAGCCTTCATTTCCAATCTCATAGTGGTTTGCATTGTGTCCAAGGACGCCAAATGCTCCTCACGTGAGATTGAAGAGGAAGAGATAGATGGAGGAGTATCTTCGGGAGGAGGTTCTTTACTCTTATCCCCATCCATGGTCGCTCAAACTCTTAGGCGGTTAAGCCCGAATAAGAGACCACGCTCTGATACCAATTGAAAGGATCGTATGAGCGACTAGAGGGGGGGGGGGTGAATAGGAGCTACCCAATAATTTTAATTCTTTTCAAGTTAGGGCTAGACAAGAAGGTAAATTCTCTAGATGTGATACTAAGTGAATTTACCTAGAGTGACAAGCAAGCTAGCAATAACAATATAAGTAAAGGCACAAGTAAAGGATAGAGGTCACCGCAATGAAGACACGAAGACACGAGGATGTATTCCCGTAGTTCCTTCCTTGTTACGGGAAGTACGTCTACGTTGGAGAGGTGTGGGGCCACAAAGGCCACCAACGCCACAAAGGCTCACCCTATTCTCCGGTGAACAAGCCACAAAGGCGAGTTCACGCTCCACTAAGCGATGCCCTTGAAGGCGGCACGACACCTTTACACAAAGTATTGGGGCAAGCTCCACAACTCAATTGGAGGCTCCCAATAGGCCCACCAAGCTCTTACACACAAAGTCAAGCTTGGGGGACGGCTTCTTCCGGCTATAAATCCGATGAATCACACAAGTAACAAGCCCCTCAACAAAGAGAGGGGGGAAATCAAATCGCCTTGGTGGAAGTGTAGATCTAGGTCTTCTCCCTCAAATCCCAAAAGGGCTTTGAGTTCTATTGGCTAGGGAGAGAGATCTTGAGCTTTGAAGCTTTGGAACAATGGTGGAGAGAGAGTGGAAGCCGCAGCCTTCTCTTGAGGAAGAAGAAGGCTTTATATACTCCTCCTCGAAATGTAGCCGTTGCTGGTCGACTAGGGCCGGAGTCTCCGGCCAGGAGGGCCGGAGTCTCCGCCCTAAGTGACTCCAGGGCCGGAGTCTCCGGCCAGAGACAGAAGTCTCCGGCCCAACTCCGGCCTGGTCACTGCATAGACCAGCTCCTTAGCAAACCCTAACCCAGCCAGAGAGACCGGAGTCTCCGGCCACTGGGACCGGAGTCTCCGCCCCACCCGGAGTCTCCGGCCAGAGACAAAAGTCTCCGGCCCAACTCCGGGCAGGTCTCTGCTTAGACCAACTGGGAGGATTGCTAGGGCGATACTCCTAGGCCGGAGTCTCCGGCCACCAGGGCCGGAGTCTCCGCCCTAGAAGTAGCAATAGCAGTACTTCGAGGATCCCCTCTCCACCAATTCCACCTTCGCGAAGCACCCTATAAGACCACTAAGCCCTAACTCCACTACAGGACTACGGGCTTCGATCTTTTCTTCCCTTTTTGGGTGAACCTCCGCGAGATCCTGAATTAACCTAGAAAATCTGCATAACTTAAATAGAATGGTTAATTCACCAAATGTTGTTAACAAACACCAAAATACATTTATTAGGGAAATGCCCTTTCACCGGGGTCCACAGTTCACTAGTGGTGTCTCTCCATAGATAAATAACATGCTGGGTAAACAAATTACAGTTGGGCAATTGATAGAATAAAGATAACGTGATATGTCAAGAAGATCACTATGAGATTTACTCTGGGCATTACAACAAAATACATAGACCGCCATCCAACTGCATCTATGACTAATAATCCACCCTCAGGGATATCATCCGAACACCCCAAAAGTATTAAGTTGCGAACAACAGATAATTGCATTAAGCAAAGTGTGTAATGTAAACAAAGCATATGCCCTTGAGCATATGAATGTTGTTTTCTCCCTAGTAGCAACAGCACATCTACCACCTGAGAGGTTTCTGTCACTCCCCCAGGTGAAATAGAGGCATGAACCCACTATCGAGCATAAACACCCCCTCTTGGAGTCACTAGCAACTACTCGGCCAAGATAGCTACTAACAACGGAGAGCATGCAAGATCATAAACAACATAGAGATAACAAAAGATATAATTCAGTACAGCAACTTAATCATAAACACCAATATTCATCGGATCCCAACAAACCAACATCATAGAATTACATAACGGTGATCTCAATCATGTAGGGCAGCTCATGAGATCTAAACATGAAGCACATGGTGGAGAAGACAACCATCTAGCTACTGCTATGGACCCATAGTCCAAGGTAGACTACTCACTCATCGCTCCGGAGGCAAGCATGGCGATGAAGAAGACCTCCGGTGGCGATTCCCCTCTCCAGCAGGGTGCCGGGAAGAGCTTCTGGACCCTCCCGATCTTCGGGTCGACGGCGGCGGCGGATCGCGATGTATTCTGGAAAACTGATCGGGGCCTTAGGTTTTTCTCGTCAGGGGGTATATATAGGCGAAAGTACGATGTCAGAGGAGGGACCACGGCCCCTCACGTGGGCCCGGCGCGGCCAGGGGGGTGACCGCGCCGCCCCTGTGTGTGGGGGCCACGTGGCCCCCCTCCGTCAGGTCTTCGGATGTTTGGGAGCTTCCCCGTGAAATATGACTTCAGGAACTTGTTTCGTCCAATTCCGAGAATATTTCCTGTGTATCACTTCTGAAACACAAAAACAGCAAAAAACAGGAAACTGGCACTGTGGCACTTCGTTAATAGGTTAGTTCCGGAAAATGTATAAAAGTACCACTAAGTGTAACGAAACAATATACAAATGGTGTAAAAACAAGCATGGAGCATCAAAAATTATAGATACGTTTGAGACGTATCACTTTTCTTCAAGGGAAGAGATTTTCTTCATATAGCCACCGGCTAGGCTAGCCTTTTTAATAGCCATCTGTGCTTGGCATTTGGCCAAGGATAGGTGAGTTTCAAGGTCGGATATCCTGGAAGAGTATTCCGAGCATTGGCTACATCGACTAGGAGTCGACGAAATATGAGGACCGAACCCACGAGCAGAGGAAGGAGCGGAATCATGAGTCAAAGGATCATTGACGCGCGTCGACTGCAGGCCAAAAGGAAAAGAAAGGAGAAACAATTTCAGAGAGGCAGCATAAAACTTCTTAACGAAGAGGATATATTTACATAAGAGTACAACCCTATGGCTAAGGTTCTCGGGTTGTACTTAATTGAACTCTTTACATTCAAAAGGAGAAAACTAAAAAGCTACAAGAAAGCTGAGTCTACGCCACCTCAGCATTATGCTCCGTGGAAGAAGGGGGCGCGGCAGCTTCCTCGCTGGAAGTCGACGGAGGCACTGGAGCCTTCAGCGCTGGAGGTGGTGCAGCAGGCACAGCAGAGGCTGCCGAAGGAGAAATTGTTGTCAGCAATGCAGGCGCCAACTTCTTTGCCTTCTCGAAAAACACCTTCATCTCGTCACGGGTGTGGCCATGAGGGGAGTTAACTTTCTCCTAGTCAAAGTCTGCACCATGCGCAAGAGAAAGGGCAATGGCACCTTCGGCGCCGCGCTTAATGGACAGCCCCTTCAGATGGAGAGTAGGGTCTTCATCGCTGTCAAAAGTCTTGGCGAGTTCAGTCAGGTTGTCCTTCGGAATTGCCATCTTTTTCTTCGGCCACAACCCGGCAAACAGCCGTGACAGAACGCGGCCAACCAACTCAAAAGTTTCCTGGATAGATATCCAGTTTTCTTCGAGTAGGTTAACCGCATCCATAAGAGGATCATCGTCCGTTTGCAGGGACGACGGAGATACCCCTGTGAATTCTAAGCAATAGAAAAGAAAAGAAGAGACAAGTGTCAACAAATACACCAGTGCAACAGGAGACGAAAACAGAAGACAAGTCGAAGAACTTACTTTCAGCGGCAGAAGACATGGTGTGAAGACGCTCCGCCACGGCTTGCTCTCGTTGAGCATGCTCTTTGTTGGCATCAGCTAACGCCTTCTCAGCTTTCTTCGCCTTGGCAATCGCAGATTTCTGTGACTTCTCAGCAATTGCCTTAGCAGCGGTCGCAGCGTCATAAGCTTTTTGCGAAGCTTTGAGCTCCGCCTCCAGCGACGCAATGCGAGCATTGGCTGTTGCTAAGGTAGCTACAAAAGAAGGCAAAAGGGAGTCAGACAAACAGCATAAGACAGAGCACAAAGGAAAAGTAATGACGGAACATCAAAATTGCACCTTCGGAAGCTTTTGCAACCTTTAGGTACCCCGCACATTCAGTGCCCAAGTCAATGAATCTCTTTACCAACGCCTGAAGAAACGAGCGTGTTAGAGAAGGAGTATATAAAAGGACAGCAGGCAAAGACGAGTCACTCACATCATCAGAAGAAACCGTCGATACATGAGCCTCCAGAGAAACGTCGGCTTCTTTGGCCTTCTTCGCACGTTTCTGGTTTCGGGCTTGAGTTTGAGAAATCTTCTTTATAGAGGACCTGGTAGTCCTCACCGCAACAGCTGGTTCAGCAGGCTCGTCAGTGGCCGCAGGAGAAATTGATGGAGCAGCTGTAGCATACACCGGCGGCTCTTCATCATCACTGCATGACAAAAGCAAGTTATGAAAATAAGACAAGGAAGATACAATTGAAAAACATGACTACAATACTTACGATGCTAGCATGTCGAAGTATTCGAGATCTTCCACAATAGCGGGGGCTTTACCAGCCGCCGCAGAACTCGAGGAAGCAATGTCGTCGACACGCTTCCTTTTCTTATCGACACCAACCTCGTCAGCAAGTACGGGAGGAAGCGACGTCGACGAGCTAGTCTCATCTTCCGATTCCTCGACATCATCTTCGTCCTGACTTTCGTCAGCCTCGGGGGCTTCAGATGCAGGAGAGGCGAGATCAGCTGGTAGGGGCCCTGCCTCCGGAAGAGGAGGACGAGAAACAATAAATTCGTGACCCTGCATATTAATAAATCAGCAGAGTGCAGAGCCAAAGAATAATGTAAGTCGAAACTAAAGGAAAGTTTGACAAAAAGTGGATGCAGCGATGTATACCTCAGGAATAGGGTGCACGGAGTCGAAGAAATCTGCCTTCAAGTCAGCAACTGAATGTTCCTTGGTGAGCTTGGTGAGATTCCTGACTCGCTTGTCGACATCTTCTTTCGACATCAGATCCTCAGATATGCGAGTAGGGTCTTCTAAGCCAGAGTAAGTCCAAAGCTTGGTGGGGCGGTGCTGTAGGGGTTGAACTCGACGTTGTATGAAAAATGCCATGAGTTGGATACCCGACAAAGCACCTCCTAGGCCTGTTTTCAGAGTTTGAATGCGGGATAGAAGAGGAAGAATTTGTGCAACTTCTGCATCTGAGGGAAGCGAGTCCCATGACTTCAATTTCTTCACCTCCTGAGAAGCGTCAAAGGGAGGAAGGCTGAATTCATCTTCAGGAGAGGATTTGCGGTCCTTGATATAGAACCACTTTGTCCTCCACCCTTGGACAGATGCGGCCATAGAAAATTCAAGATATTGCGCCTCAGGGCGCACAGAAACGACGGCTCCGCCCAGTTCGGGTTTCCTTGCCAGAGAAACATTGGGGCGGAGTCGAAAGATTGATCTCCAGAGAATGAAGTGGGGCTCAATGCCCAAAAATGACTCGCAAAGAGTCACGAAACAAGCAATGTGGAGAAGGGAATTTGGTGTGAGCTGATGGAGCTGCACACCGTAAACAAATAGAAGCCCACGGAGAAACTCATGGGCAGGAAGAGAGAGGCCGCAGAGAAGGAAAGCAAGGAACATTACCCGATAACCGCTCGGGGGCTTCGAGATCCGTTCAGTACTGGGGAATTTGATGGAGTCCTGGGCGGCGATGAGGCCGTCCGCCGTGGCCTTCTCCACCTCCTTCTTGGTGATGGTGGAGCGAACCCAGTTGGTGGCAGAGGACTTGGCCATATCGCTGAATTTATGAAAAGGATCATCTATGAAGGATTTTTGGTTATAGCCTTGGGGGCTGTTACTTTCAAAAAAGTCGAATACAACTCTTCATTAAAGTAGTGGACTGATACTCGATGACAAAGTGTTCTTGAAAGTATCTCGAGCTTGAAGAACTTCGAAGTTGAAGTGTTTCGAGTTGAAGTATGACGAGCTACATTATGTCTTGAGCCTATACTCGAAAAACCCTTTTTCGACTATAGCCTCGGGGGCTACTCCCATCGGGAGCGCTGAGCGCGCACCCGACGATATTCATTGGTAAAGCATTGGAGATTGGAGAAGTGTTACTCCCATCGGGAGCGAGTTTTATGGTTGAAGAAACCCGAATATTTTCAGTCAAAATTTGACTGCGACATAAGATTCTCGAGTTGCGTTATCGCAACGAAACTCGAATGCCGTGACTTGTCACGAAGGTAAGACCCCGGGATCCGTCCTGTGTGGCCTGGTATACGCACATGGATGCGCTCTGCTGGTATGTATCCGTGTCTACGACGCGAAGAAAATCCTGGTGGACGCACTAGGTACCCTGAGAACCACTGGGATTCATTCTTTGTAAGTCCTAAATGCGGCAAAAGAATGGATTTGACCGGTATCCCGAATTCAAGTCCAAGGGGATTGAATTTGAAGTAGGTGACAAGTATCTGTTCCGGCAGTTAACTGACCTCTTGATCCGTCAGAGTTGTCAGGCTTGCTCATCAAAACCCCTTGCGAAAGAATATCATAAAATATAAGTCGAAAGACCAAGTCGAAGATTTGAAGATATGAAGAATTGATCAAGTCGAAGATTTGAAGATTAGAGATTCAACCTGAATCTACAATTCTGGTAGAATCTCAGGGGCTACTGACAAGGGTATAGCTAATAGAGCCCGTTAGTTGAGTACCCCTGAGGCCCGTTGTGTTAGGCCCAATTGTAATGATAGTCGAATACGAGTTATTACCGTATGTCGATATTTGTAATCTGTATCGGACCCTACCCGATCCTCGAGACCTGGCCACCTATATATAGGGGCCAGGAGGGGACGGTGTAGGGCAGATTGAAAGCAAGCCAGGTTGAATACCCAAGTTTACTTTCGATACACACATATTTCGACTAACTTTGCCTTCGAGTTCATCCGACGCCCTATCTCCCCGATCCTAAGTCCTTCATCTAGGACATTTGTCGAGTTAACCCTCGTCACCAACAGTTCCCTAGAGTTCTTGAGCACGAAATACACCTCCATTGTTGACCCTCTTGAGCTTGCTCCCTCTCTCTTCCCTCCAATGATTCCTGCATATTTTTGAGAGATTTGGAAGAGGAGATCTAGATCTACAATCTCCACCAATCAATTTCTCCTCTAAGTGAGGGGAACCCATTGGATCTAGGTCTTGGAGTCATTGGTTGACCTCCACCCTTGTTCTTCCTCTCTAACTCCTCCATAGCATTTGTTGCCTTGGTGGGATTTGAGAGAGAAGGATTTGAGCACTTCCCCTTGTGTTCTTGCTTTGCATCCTTGCATAGTGTTGAGCTCTCCATTACGATTTATTCGAGTGAGAGACCGTGAGCTTGTTACTCTTGGAGGGTGACCTCCTAGTTGGCTTGACGGTTGGTGCCTCGGTGACCTCTTCGTGGAAGATTGTAAAGAGGCCCGGGCTTCCCCTTCGTGGGAGTTGTGAAGTGGTTGTGGAGCTTGCCATCTCCGGAGTGGAGGAAAAGCTAACCATAAGAAGGGGTCCCTAGCTTCGTGGGGGACTCGGAGAAGAAGGTGAGCCTTCGTGGCGTTCGGGGGCCTTCGTGGTTACCCGCATCTCTCCAATGGTGATTAGCTTACTTTATGTAAGTTAACATCGGGATAAATCTTCGTCTCTGCGTGCCTCGGTTATCTCTATACCCGAGTTTATTTCCTTGTGATAGCCATCGTGCTTGAAGTACTTATATCTTGTTTATCACTTATGAATTATATCTTGTGCTATCTTGCTTATATCTAGTTGTTGTTGTTGCACTTAGTTGAGCCTAGCATATTTAGGTCTTGTGCTTGAAGAAAATAAACGTTAGTTTAATTCCGCATTCCTTCAAGCCAATTCCGTAATTATTTTTAAAACGCCTATTCACCCCCCCCCCCCTCTAGGCGACATCTCGTCCTTTCAACACAGTGTTTCCGAACAATGTAAAGTCTATGTCAAAATTATTGAGCTGCATCTCTTCAAGCCGGCTCCTTCTACTAGGCATGTGTCCATCATATGTATGCCCCGCTAGTCTCCGCCGCCTGAAGGTACGGTCCATATAAATGTTGATGATGCTCTTTTCTCCCCTTCTTGACAGATGTGAATAGGCATCGTAATCCGGAACCACATTGGAGACTGTTCGATTGCTTGCAGCGAACTAGTTAAGGAGGTTACGACGCTGGAGGTCGCTAAAGCGTTGGCTCTTCGCCGCGCTCTTTCCCTTGCTGAAGATGAAGGTTTTGACAAAATAGCGATTGCTTCTGATTGCTTATCGTTGGTGCAACGGATCAACTCCTCGGAGCTGGATCGAAGTCAAGTTGGGGTGATGGTACTGCAAGTTTTGCTTCGGTGTCTTTTACCATGTCTATCGTCAAAGTAATGTTTCGGCACATGATTTAGCTCGCTCTGCGGAGCGTTTTGTTTATGTTATTTTTAGAAATACTATTCCGGAGTGTATTTGGCAGATATTTTGTACTTAATATTTTATCATGATCAATACAGTCCGTATTTAAAAAAAAACAGTTCTCTGAGCCAAGCTTGTCTGAATGCGAAGCCTCTTTGGGCCAGGCCTGGACAAACGAGGAACCTACCGAGCCAGGCACGCTCTACTGCACAGAACTATAAAAATCCATTTTTCATTAGATACCAGGACTACAGAAGTAACAGAACTGTTACACCGAAAAAACTGAACTGTTAAATACTACGGAGTATTGCAGACGAACTGCAATTTCCAGGCTCGGGTGTCTGTGTCTGTGGCCGGCTGTCCCTGTAGAAAAAGAACTATAGCCAGCACCTTGCGTCCATGGAAAGGCGCATCACGTGCAACTTCATCGTGTTCCCGGGCCCGAGAGGCGAGAGGGAGGCAGCCACGCAATGCGATTCGAGCCCGGTTGATCTGGTCTGGCCATGGTCCGACCCAGCAGCCTTGGACGCCACGTCCAAGCTAAGCACCCAATGCTATCTCCCTTGCTTGCAGCAGCGGCTGCTGCGACGGTATAAACAGAGATCTCCTTGAACTGAATCCTCTATCACAAGCCTTCAGGTGGTTGTAGTAACCAGGATTGTGGTGAGCTCCTCCTGGCCGAGATGGGCAAGACATGGGCTCTCATCACGCACCTCCACGCCATTGCAGGGTACCTACATGCATCATGAACCTCGGGTCTCGTTGATCCTTCCGTTTAGATCATTTGTTGATGCTTCTGTTTTCCTTTGCAGGCCCAGCCTGACCCTGATATACCCGCTGTGAGTGCACACCTGCAATCACTTCTCTGCAAATCGATGCACCTCATTTTGGAACTGTCGAGTTGTAACATATCAATTGTGCATTTCTGAGCTGTTGATTTGGGCCAGGTACGCGTCGATCTGCACGATGGAGAGCGCGTCCAAGCTGGACGACGGGCAATGGCTGGCCTACTGGATAATCTACTCCTTCATCGCCCTCTTTGAAATGGCAGCCGAGCGAGTACTGTATTGGTAATTCAGACTACTACGATCTGTGATCTGTCTGGTTCTCGAAATTGATCCATATTTTCCATGCGTGTCAGGATCATGCGCTTTATGATGTTGATCACGAGCTTTTCTGTAATAAACTGATCATGATATTCACCATGAGTGATTGTGTCTTGTTGCAGGATACCGATATGGTACGAGGTGAAGCTGCTGTTCGTGGCGTGGCTGGTGCTGCCGCAGTTCAGGGGCGCATCCCTCATCTACGAGAAGTTCGTCAGGGAGCAGATCAGGAAGCACGGGGTGAAGCTGCACCAGCACCACGCCCACGCCCAAGGCCATGACGCCGGCCACGGAGTAGTGCACGTCCTGAAGGTAATAACTTCGATACTGTACCGCGAGGTTCCTAAGCCGCTTGCATTCTCTAACTGTTTTGCAAATTGTGCAGGCAGAGCATGGCGTACACTGAAGAACAAAGGAAGAATGTTATCGGCTCGCCGGCCCGTGAAGCTAACAGAAGCGGCGAGTGTTCATTCCCTTCCGCTCTCGAGCAGCAAAGACAACGCATGGTTTGCTAGTTTGTGTAAGTTGCGCAAGATTGGCGCGAGTCGTAGTTTGCGTGTTGCTTATGTCGCTGGGTTGGGATATGGGTCCAGAATCCAGAGAATGTACATGGTAATTCCACACGGTCCATTGTTGTCAAAAACCAAGAGGATTCATATGTTCGTCGTAATCGATTTGTTTTCGAGTAAAGGATCGTAGCTGCTGATTTCATTCACGAAACCATCAGGGTAAAGGGATCGGCTGATTTCAAATCAGCAAAGTCTAGGGGAACAACACAAACGAACTCGCTGTAGTTGCACTAAGACTGCAGCAACGCAGGGCTCTGCAGCTTAACGTTCTCCAAACTGAAAAGAACCCCGCAAGCTCGAGAAAATCAAACACCGTCACCAATCTCTCAGTCTACTAGTCATCGAGCGAGATCAAAGACCCAATTCACCACCTTCAGGCTTCACTCCTTCACGAGAGAATATGCTAAACTTCATCAACCCGCCTACCCTCCATAATGACGCTACGAAAGAAACATCCCGGGAGAGCAGAAAATCAATTCGACTCACGGGTGCATATGTATCTATTGTTGAAAACACATTTTAAAATGTTAAAAAATATCACGCACGCGTCCAGATATTTTATCTTTACACACAAGTTTGTGGGACGAACTGAAACTGTATGTGTCCCGTGTAAAAAAGACGAATTTCGATGTTTCAATGTCATTCTATGTATGGAACCTTTTAAATCTTTTTTACATAGGCCACATAAAATGTTCCCTTTTCGCAAAAACTTGTGAGCGAAAATAGCATATCTGGCTGGACATGAAAAAATTGTTTCATATAGTATTTACATTTCGATTTTTTTATGCATTTATTATAATTGATTCATATGCACCTAGGAGCCAAAACACCACCTCTAGGAGCGCTTATTTCACGGCTCTTTGCAGATAAAAGTGTTGCCCTGCATACCCCTCATGTATCAACAATGCTACACCTATGGCCTGGGACTTACAGATTAAATATTTCCACTACTAATTAGGAATTATTATACATTTATTTACATTTCTTTAAAGGTAATGTATGGATTTTCAAAAAATCAGAAAAATATTTATTTTAAAAATGCATAAACATCATTTTTATAAGTTGAACATTTATTATGAGAGATATGAGTGTTTAATGTATGGTCTAGAATATCTTGTTGCATCGGTAAAAGACTTTAGACACATAGAGTGATCATTTTCTTTGGTATGCATGAACTAACATTTCAAGTTGTACTGTCACAAAACAAAAATATATTTCAAGTTGTGTGAACAAAATTTCAAACCAAGTTTCTGCCTATTCTAGTAAAATGTTTTCAATAAGACATTTATGCTATTTGAACGAGTTGTCAACAAGATCATTTATCTTATTTGAATGATTTTTTAGTCAATTTTTATCTTATTTGAATAAAAGAACATTTATCTTACTTAAAAGTATCTTAGTAACAGCATTTATCTTATTTTAACAATCAATATTTATCTTATTTGAAAGTGAAAATTTTCTATGAAGGAATATGAAAAATTATGTTATTTTTAAAAAATCAATAAGAATATTTTAAAAAATTATCAGTGTAGTAAGAACACTTATCTTGTAGTAATGGTTTTTCCAATTGAATAATTATCTCACTTGAACAATTTTTCAATATAATCATTTATGTTTTTTGCAAAGGAATGCGAGCCTTTATGTTATTTGAACAATTTTTCAATAAGAGCATTTATCATTTTTGAACAAGAAGTAAACTACTTACACAAACATTTTTCAAAAACTATTTTATATAAAAATAAAGTACAAAAGAAATACAACATAGAAATAATAACAAAACTGAAAGGAATAAGAAATAAAAAATGAAAACGGAAACAAGAAAAATAAATATGGAGAAAAGAAAGCAGGAAAAACAAAAGGAAAACATAAAGGAAAAATAAATAAAACAAAAATCTACAAACCCAATGGAAAAACGGACATGGCTAGAGAAGGGAGCAACGAGTAAACGAGCCAGGCCCATATAGACAAGGGGGCACTGATTGGAATCACTTCCACGTTGGTCAGCATACAGGAATTGGCTCTACTTGGGCCAAATTTACAGAAGAACATCTAGTCTGGGCCTGCATTTTTAGCACTTGATATTTTCATAGCCCAGCCCGAGGTAATTTCAGGCATAGCTTCACCCCTCGTTTCACATGTTTATAAGATTTTCAATATTTCTTACTTTTTTTGTAAAAAAGAATCATCTTGTTTTGGAAAAAACCTGTAAGTTTCAAATTGGTTTGTGCAAACGAGCAAAATTATGGAAGGGCCCCAACACACAACTCAAAGTTCGTAGCTCTCGCGCTTGAATCGTGCCCTTCATGCATCTCATCGTTGTACAATAGGCTGAGCGGAGAGCCAAGAGGTAATCCCCACAAGTAAGATCTAGAGGAACTCATGCATATGTCCTCCCATAAAACTCTAATTCTAGGTTCCTCCAATTTTTTCCTATAATCAAAATGTTTTTTTTAATTCTAGACCATTATCAATGTGAAGCTTCTTTACCTTCCTTTCAGTTTTCCTTTCAACCATTGTCTTCTATTCTGAAAATGTATCTGATTTATGCTTCAATAAATAAGTCCAAACTCTTCAGGAGTAATCTTAAACTCGATTAGTATGAGTGGGCCAAAAAATGAACATGTTGGGTTTGTATTGAACCCTTGTGGACCAATCGAAATTACAAAAATATTTTAGGCCACCCTAGTGTCAAGTGCATCTTTGGACAATACCTGATCCCAATTGGAAAATTGCAAATTTATTTGGTCTAAATAGCAATGTTATTCGATATATATATGTGATTCGTGTGGATTAGTTTCTCCTATCCAGATTTGGAAATAGTTTTGGTTATGAGTACATGACATAGGGTTCAAGATGAGTATTTATAAACAAATATGTCATCTCTCCTGAAGACAACTGATCATTATAAAATACATTTTGGTAATAAATCCAATAATATGAGTTTGGTGTTATGTATGCTATTAATTTTGTTGCTACAGATGGTCGTTTGAGTGATAAATTCAAAATGATTCCGATTTGGGTCAAACTAAGTACTACTATTTTTAATGGTTTCGTCGAGTTCTCATTCCAATAAAAATTACCTTAATTCTTTTTGAATGACATCACTCACATTCGAGAAGAGAAAAGGGCTGCACCACCCAATGATAGACGGGGAAAGAAGCAAGAAATGGGGTTGTTTGGACTAGTAATGGGTCGGTCCAGGCTAGGCCACGTAGGTATAAGAGCTTTTGTCCAAGTACATTCGAATTTTCTCTCAACTTTCTAGGTTCAGATTATGATACAACCCTCCTATCATAGGTCCTCGGCCCACCCCTGGTTGCAACCACAATGTGCCTATTGCAACCATGCTTCCACTAGTGTGTTAGTTTTAAATGAATTTTCGTTGCGACAAGTATGCGAGTGAAGAAAATTTAGTTGAATCCAAATTGAAATTTAAAAATTGGTTATAACCATGGTGCAAATGGAAGCTTTTCTGTTAATCTTTGCGTCAACTTCCAATGACAAAGAACTTGATTAAGCTCTATGCTACGGCTAAAACCACTTTTAATAGCTTATTATGGTATACTTGTTTTGAAATAGGGAATATATTAATATTGAATCAATACCAATTACACGCATTTGCAACAACATGATATCACCAGGGTCACATCAATGATGCACACAACCATAAAAGTGCATTAAAAAGAGCAATCTATGAATGAGAAAACACCATTATTTCAAAAAAAGCTCCGCAAAAGAGACGCCTTCTTTAAGGAAGCAATGAGTGCATGCTGTCACCATCGAATCCAACAACGTCGGATCGTTAGCTTTCACCATGAATAGAAAGTCCGTGGAATCTCCACACAATACCTTCAAAAAGGAAGCTGCGCAAAAACACCGCCATTGCAAGGTATAATAAATAAAGGCCATATCTCGGGTTTTCACTCGGAGCCCTAGACCCGGTACTCAAAAATACCACCAAACTGTAGTTACCATGTGTTGTCGCCCCTTATACCAATACAATCCACCATACCTCTAGCTTTGAATCTGGTGACAATAGTTCTAGTGCATTGCCTTGAGATGGATGTCACCTTATGCCACAGACGTGATGTCAAGAAGCACCAATGATCGCTTGCTGCCATCACGTACACAACTAGTTAGGTCATGGTCGCCGCCAAGAGCTCACAAAGGGCCAATGTAGCAGCTTTGCATCGACCTCCTCAGATCTTGATGCGCAGCTTGTGGCAACGCTTTGGTTGGCTTTCCTCCCATCGAACACCAAAGAGAACATTCGATGCTAGGATGCCTTGAAACTTCAGCTCCTCACTTGGCCCTAGATGAAATCGACCAGAACGACTGTGGATAACCAATACGGTCAACCACATCCAATTCCCGAATCAAGATTGCTAAATCTCCCCCCAACAACATTGCCATGATGCCTCCAAGAGAACTGCACTGTCCGGACGCACACCCAATTGGCCAATGTGCCACCAATTTTTTTTATCCTAGATCCACTAAAAGCTCATGACCCAAAGGTTGCTTCTATATCGCAAGGGAGCTCCTGTTCCCGAGGGGCTGAAGCGGTTGGAGACGAGAGGCCGTGGCATAGTCTCGAAAACGATAGCGGCCAGAAGAAACCTTGGACAAGGTTTTAGCGGTTTGATCTAATCACCTCCGAAGTCGCCTTCCCTGTGACCTAGAGGCAGTTTTTCCTATCCGCCCTTGGACCAATCACTTATATCTAAATGTACATGGTAGTACATCGAAATTAACACATCAATTACCTAGTAAAACACACACACACACACACACACACACACACACACACACACACACACACACACACACACACACACAAAGAAGAGAGATCGTGACAAACCAATGACCGTACGAACTACACACCCCATGCCAACTAGCTAGCAATCCAATAGTCCATCCTGACACGACACAACTAAGCTTTATTCCAATCGAGAAGAGCAGGCCATGCATAGAGTACATGCTTAGGTGTATTATAAGTATATCACAATTCTCTCCTATATTTTTTTTTTGTCTTTCGAATGTGTCCTTTACACAATAGCGATAAAGTTAGAGCTTTGTTTCTCCATGGAATTGAAGTCTCGAACATGAGTTCCATGTCCATAGAATTGTGCCGCACATATGTAGTCCCCAAATAAAAACCTGGATACGTCTAGCGGCTTTGATTTCCTTCCTTGGGTCCAAGCTGTAAGATAACAGTGTCATTGGCTAGGTTTTAAAATGAGCTAACAGACTTCCTGTTCCTATCGGTCTACGCGACCACGTCATCAAGCAGGCTCTTGTACCCGTCATTGGTGATCACCTGCAGCTGGTTACCGAGATTGATAGAGATTGAGTGGTCTGTGGATGGCATGTCATCTGCTTGCCGTCCTTAAGCAGCTAGAGGCCGCCACCACGGCTGTCCTGGAAAAGCTCGATGATTCCCCATGAGTTGGTGTGGGCGCGGAGGCCCATCACGAGATCAAGGTGTGGGCATGTCCTTTGAGCCACTAGGACCGGTCCAATCAAAATTTGGATCTGGGGCAATAAAAATAAATATGTTTTATACTAAACTGCGATACTTATTTGAAATTATGTTTTTTGTAATAGCTTTAATGAGTATAATTGTTCGGTGGCATAATTAACCACATAACATTGTTTCTACAAATTAATTACATTCTCTTTTGTTATTCACTTATATTATTTATCAATAAATAGTTTGTTTCTGCTAAATTGAAATTGTATATGCTGTTATAAAAAATTCCTTGAAGTAATTTTCCATTGTTACATAAATATGCAATGAATTCATATGTGGTTGTCTATGTGTATGTGTGAACTCCTTACAGGGATCATAGGGGCAATGCCCTCCCCTCTCCATCTCAATCCCTGTTGGTGTATATATGTTTTAATATAATTAAATATCATGATATAAACCTCTAAAATGTATGCTTGAAGAAATATACCATAATTAGCTATGGTTCTAGTATATTATTAATAGGTATATATAATCAAGGAAACTACTAGAGTATAAATTGAAGTGTTGGGAAAGCCGTCTCACACGTAGAATTTGTTAATAAGTTGACATCATGTGCATTCTCTATGTGTTATAATCATGATAGGAAATAAAACAATATAGATCAAACCAAAATGCAGGGCCACAAGGATTTATGAGAAGGTTAAAACCAGAGGCACCATCTAACAAATCTTCACTACATGTGGGAGTGTTTATACAATGCCGGAAATTTCACAGATGTAACTTATACCATGGGGCGGCTTACAATAGGTATATATAACGCCAAAAACCTAGGTTGATACTGATCCATACATCCCAGCGACGGGGCTCGCTCCGGTAGTCAAAAGTTGACCTTTACTTTGTAGAAGAATTTGAATCACACTATGCTTAGTACTTAAATAACATCGCTTTTAAACACAACCCAAAAACATAAAATTGAGGCATACGCTATTTTTTCCCAAATACCATTTGAGAGTATCTTTATATGCTCGTACTGACGCATGGTTTCATCTGGTGCATACAATCATTTTAGTCGGCTTTGTAAATAAAAGTTTGTGCACGCAACCAAACATAAACATGTAGGACGTCAGACAAAGAGAGGCTAGAAATTAAGTGATTTATCCCTAATATCTAACTATTAACAATAACAATTTAAAACTTCTGAAAAATTTATTAACATTAATATCTGGCACTAGAAATTGCTGCAAACATAAGACAGTAAACACTAAATTATCCCTAACTAATAAACCACAACTAAATTTACCTAATTATTCATCCTACCTAACTTATCCCTAATTAATTAGCATAATTGTACTAATCCTAAAAAAGTTCTTAAAACCTAAGAAATAGAGGAAAATTCTAACTAAATCCTTGTTGCCATGTTATATGATGTCAACCTTTTGACCTGATAGAATTCTCAACAGTAGTTTCCAGTCTTAGAGGTTTATCGATATAAATTGTGCAAGGAATCTACCTAGTAAACTGATTCAGGTTCCTTTTAAACCTACCCACGGCCACCTGTATAATCCTCGGGGAGGATCGCTCGATTGGTATGATATCTAACCTTAACATTACACAAAAACTTTAGCATACGCGATAAAAGCCATAAATTCGTTGCAAACAGTAGTAGGGTTTTTCTTCCATGCCTCGGGGGACCTAAACCTCTCTCTCTATATATGTGTCTCACCACCCCTTATGAAAAGAATATTATAAGGTTCAAGGCGCGAACAAATAGGAGAGTTTGTACAAGGGCGGATAGGAAAAACTGGACATGACGTGTCCGAAAGTGTCTGAACAGACAGAGGTATCTGCCCAGCGGCATTGTTCCAGGAGTATTTCCATGCACATCATGATATTTAAGATCGGACAGCCCACCATGTCCTATATGAAACTTTGGTTAATCATATTTGGATTCACGCGGGAACTAATCCCGTAACCAACCCCGGAACCAACCCCGTGTGATTTGAACTTTTTACAATTTAGTGACCTTTGAAGTATTCCATTTTATCATGTTGTAAACTATTTGTAATTGTACTTCCCATTATTTAAAAAATTTATTGTGATATATTTTAGGTTAAAAACTAGAACCAATATGACCAATATGGCTCAAATATAGCCACAACCGTCTAAAAATGGGTCGTGCCGTTGGACACACCCCCAAACCCATTCGGCCAGCATGCATCCGTGCATGATTTCGTGTTTGCGGGCTGACCTAAACTGTCCGAATCGAACCATTTTAGATACCAAAATGTGCCGGTCCGTTGGAAATGCCCTAACTCTCTCGCCTGCTGTGGTCACTCTCGGTATAGACTAGCTAGAGGTCTACGTGACTGTTGCTTGGGGTGCAATTTATACCCTTCTTGCGTGTGCTTGCGTTCCAGAGGATGAGATGAGTGCAGTGAATGGAAGAAGGCTAGCTTCCGGGTGCAATTTACCTGCGGATCGAGTCTCGTTGCTGAAGCTCACACTTGCGGTTTGCCATTGCGGACGGAATTCATCGTCCCCAACCATGTTTCCTCTGGTCGCATCGATCCCTCTTATCCTCTGTCCGCGCCGCGTTCCAGCGACGTCGCTTCGGGCGAGGGCGGCATGTGTCCAGCCCGTCGGCGATGGCGACGCCGTGATTGAATCGGGCATATGGGGCATGCCGTCTGCCGCCGACGCAAAAGGTTGGACGGCCCATGCCCGTCCAGCTGGCCGGCTATCCCGCTCGATCGGGACCGCGGCATGGCGTCGTACGTCTATCCTGCACAGGAACCTCATTCTTCTGGTTGGTCGGGACGGGACGGCGCGGCGCACAGCGCAGAGAATGTATCTCCAACTTGCCGGAGAAAAATGGGCGACAAAGACAGAGCCTCGAGGAATTCTGTTGGTTGGACAGGATAAGCTGGGCGACACAGTGGACCGCTTACGCTAGAGCATATACAGATCGGTAGAAAAAGGTTAATGAAAGTATCGCGAATAACGGGACTACAGGATCCCATGTTCGAATTTCAAAATCTCAAAATTTGGGGAATAATAAATAACGAGATCGATCTCTTGATTGTCAGCATAATGCAGCTTGTTCAGCTAGCACTTTGAGTCTTTGATCCAAGGGATGTAGTGGGGTTACATTTACTCACGTCACATTTACCAGTAAATCTCTTGTCAGCAGGTTTAGTGGTGGACAAATTAATTCAAGTCCTTTTGAAAGTTAATTAACACAAGAGTCTGACCTTGTGTTCTAGCTAATCAACTTCTTATATGGTTTCTTTCCGACATCCAAGCTTCATCTTTTGCAAAAGGTAACAGGAAAAGGTCAAAGAAAAACATTAAGCTTGTGTGGTAAGGCATGACAGAATGATGCATCGGGATGATAGCGAGACCTTGTGGATATGTCGGCAAGTTGCTTTCTTTTGTGCTGAATGCTGAGTTTGAGCATTTAGCTCATCCTCACAACCCCAAGGCAAATCCGTGGCTCGTAATCAATGTCGTAAAAGATGGAATGTTGAGTGGCCGCATTTAGCTAGCAATAGCATAGTGCTCCATATGGGAATTGTCCTTGTTTTAGTATGGTACTTTCAGTGATCGTTTCTGTCGGGCTTTGCCTACGAAACCATACGGTTTTCAGGTAATGGTAGCTGGTACTATATATATTCAGTTTAGTTTAACGAGGTCTAGAACGGTAGTTCTTCACAGACCGAGAGACAGTGATTAACGTTGTGGATAGACGACTGATTATAATGCAGTTTGAAGCCTATGAAACCAACAAAAAAACTACTACTATCATGAGTGATAGAATGAGCTAACGTTGCAGCCTGCAAGAGGATCGCACAACAGAGAAGCGTATAACTTTGCAAGGATGCTTAAGCCTTTCTTGTCTGCAAAGCATGTTCCTTTTATGCAATACATGTTCCTTAAACTTCATGAAATTGAAGATCCTAAAAAGAAAGCTTTTATTTTGGAAACTTTGCCCATAGAATTTAGAGATGTTGCAATTGAGGCTAGGAAAGTTTTTAAGAAGTTTAATAAGCTTGGCTCGCCTGTTGAAATTGTTGGTACACCCAACGAAGATTCTAGATTGCCAATACCTTATGAACTTATAGAAATTCATGATGCTTGGGAAAAGAATTCCAGTTGGATTTGCCCTGAAAATCCTTTCGATGAAAGTAGTGTGCCAAAGCGTGATCATAAAGGATTTTCAAAAACTCAGTTGAACACATTTTCCTTCATTGTTGAAAAGATCTCTGCAATTGATCTTAATGCTTCATCACTTGATATTACTTGATTCGCAATTTTCTGCGCCTAGCTCAAAGGCGTTAAAGAAAAGCACTCTTGGGAGATAACCCAATGTTTCTTTTCAGTACTTTTTCTTTTATTTGAGTCTTTGAATTCATTACTACTGTAATGACCGCTCCTTATCTTGTTTATTTCGTTTTTGTGCCAAGAGAAGCCTCTAATTCGAGTGAGGTAAAGATTTGGGGATGTTGCTGTCCTGAAACTGTTTTCGGTGCTGCACCGTAAAAATTTGTATAAATTCTCTGTATATCTTTTGGACCTGCGATTTCTTGTGCATATGCCCCAGGTTATATCCAAACTTTCGTTAGTTGAACACTTTTTGATTTGAGCAACAGAAAACCTCTAAAAAATTCGTCATTTGTCAGCTGTTCTGTTTTGACAGATTTCTGCCAATATTTGTGTTTGCCGCTTTATCGCTTTCTTTTGAGTTCTTTTGATCATGGAACTTTTTGGGAAGTTGCTACAGTAGTATTTGCTATATATGTGGTGGTTTTAGGTTGAAACCTGAAGCAAAAAGAGGTTGATTATATGTTATGCTTACACTAATGTTGCTAATAGATTTGTGTTTAGTTTTGATGAAGGAAGTTTTCAAGTGTAGGGATTGGAGAATGATGAGATGAGTTGAAGAATGGACAAAAGCTCAAGCTTGGGGATGCCCATGCATCACCCCAAGAAATATCCAAGAAGTACAAGCGTCGAAGCTTGGGGATGCCCCCGAGGCACCCCTTCTTCATCGGCAAAAATCAGGTCACCTTTCAAAACACTATATTTTTATTGCTTCATGCACTATGTGTTTTTCTTGGAGCGTCAGTTATTTTAGTTTTCTTAGTTAGTTTAGTTTGTTTGCTGCAATAAATGGTTGGACCCCAACAAATTTCCTTTGGAGAAGTTGCCTTGTTTTCATTTGCCAAGAACACTCCGTTTTCATTCTTACAATTTCACCGGGTGTTCTTCTTTTTCTGCTACTGCATTTGGTTTTCGTTTTTGCCTTGATTTGCGTTCAGACCTTGTCATATCTTTTCATCAAGGTGTATTTTTGCCTCTGATCTTTATTGGTTTTCATCAAAAGAGGTGTCTTTAAAAATTTCAAATGGTGTTGGAAAAGAGAAAAAGCTTTGTGCAAAAAAGTGGTACAAGAAGGAGCTTGTGTAGACTACGGCTTAGGCTTTTTAATGTCATGCTTGATGTCTTTTTGATATTATGCTTAGTGGTTTTGCTGTAGCATGAATTGTCTCAAATAACTGAGATTGCTTAATGAGCCTTTAACAAAATCATGCGTTGTTTTTATTGTATGGAAGCATTATTTTGGTTTTCTCCTTGATGCTTTATTTGGGTTGACTTGGCACATACTCACACATGTTAGACTCTTACAAAGTTGCCAATAGCCTCTATGATGATTTATTTTTTGACTTTTGATGCCATCTTATGCTTCTTTTAATGTCACTTTGTCGCTTTGCATGATTATGGCCATTACTGCTCTCTTAGTTGGTCGCTCCCAGTCTTTTGCTAGCCATCGTCTTGTACTGAGTATGAGCTCTACTCGTGCATCCAACTCCTAAAAGCCAAAGTTTTCCAAAGTGTCCACCATACATACCTACTAGCAATTTGCTATTCCAAGTAAATTTGACTTGCTTTTATTTTCTCTTCAAATTAAACTCTTACCAGTGTTATGCGAAATTCGGTCAGTAAAGCTCTCACGAACCGGAAGGCACACTTTACTTTTTCCTGTTCTTAAAAATTTGACATTGTGGTCTCTTATGTTGAGTTGTTATGCTTGCAAGTTGTAAGTTGGAGACTAGCCCAGCCATGCAGTCATGGGCAAGCTTTCAATATTGCACTTCTTATTTGAGTTGATATCGTGATCTTTTGTTTATGGATGCCCGCGATGTGAAATGAATTGGGAATCTTGTGGGGATCATGGAGTTTGTATAAGTGTTAGGGAAACGCCGGGCCGCTAATCTAAGCCATGCATAATTCATGGTGGAAATTTGTAGCATACCCATGGTGAACATTCGACGACGCATCTCACAATAAAAAGCTAAACAAATGGCAAATAAAAGAGATGTCGAGGTGTTCATTGTTTGCTTGTCCTGTCATTTTGATGTGGGCTTGTTCCATGTCATCGGGCACGGAGGTACCCCATTGGCGGTTCTCAATGATATGCATATATTTACAATGACAAGGGCCTTGCTTGGGACTCTAAGTAAAGTAGCATGAGGTTTGGGTACTCGTATTCACGGGACACGAGGTTTTCAACTTATGATTTGTCAAGCATATGCATCATAATTGTTCTTGCATTAACTTTAACCATTCAAGATGCTTATGATGGGGGCAATGAGAGCTCAAAGCCGGTAAGTACCATAATTTTTGAAGGTTATAAAACTTGCAATCACTGCTTCCCTCTGCGAAGGGCCTTTCTTTTACCTTTATGTTGAGTCACCACCTTCTATCTTTATGCACCATTAAGAGAGCATAGTTGTCATTCTTAGTATAATGTGCATTGTCCCAAAGTTTTCATTGATTGATTCATATTGTTGGTTTCACTTGTTCTTAAATTATTTGTATCTAGTCGCCCTCTTAAACTTGAAGGTGTCCTGTGCATTTATGTTTTGCTCTCTTTGAAGGACAAGCTGAAAACCATTTGTATGTTTTTCCTTATGATTTGAACACACGTTTGACTTTCATTGTTTCATTTTCATGATCTTTTGTTTGTGTTCATTTGCATGTTTACAACATGGTTGCTAAGTTCTTATTGTCAAGATTATATCTTCATGCCCATGTTTTAAGTTCTTATGATCCCAGCTCACAAATGCTTACATATATGATCAAGATTGTATAGGTGCATGTCACCTCAAAAATTATTTTTTTGTTATCACTTACCTACTCGAGGACGAGCAGGAGTTAAGCTTGGGGATGCTTGATACGTCTCCAACGTATCTATAATTTTTTATGCTCCATGCTTGTTTTTACACCATTTGCCCAATGTTTCGTTACACTTCGTGGCACTTTTATGCATTTTCCGGAACTAACCTATTAACAAGTTGCCACAGTGCCAGTTCCCTGTTTTCTGCTGTTTTTGTGTTTCAGAAGTGATACACAGGAAATATTCTCGGAATTGGACGAAACAAGTTCCTGAAGTCTTATTTTATCCGGGAGCTTCCAGAGATCCGAAGGAGAGTAGGAGGGGAGCCACAGGGGCCCCACATGCCAGGCCGGCGCGGCCAGGGCCTGGCCCGCGCCGCCCTGGTGTGAGGCCACCTGGCTCCACCTCTGACATCGCCCCTTTGCCTATAAAGACCCCCCGACGGGAAAAACCTAAGTACCCGATCAATTTTCCAGAAACACATCGCGATCCGCCGCCGTCGTCGACCCAAGATCGGGAGGGTCCAGAAGCTCTTCCCGGCACCCTGCCGGAGAGGGGAATCGCCACCAGAGGTCTTCTTCATCGCCATGCTTGCCTCCGGAGCGATGAGTGAGTAGTCTACCTTGGACTATGGGTCCATAGCAGTAGCTAGATGGTTGTCTTCTCCACCATGTGCTTCATGTTTAGATCTCATGAGCTGCCCTACATGATTGAGATCACCGTTATGTAATTCTACATGTTTGGTTTGTTGGGATCTGATGAATATTGGTGTTATGATTGAGTTGCTATACTGAAATATATCTTATGTTATCTCTATGTTGTTTATGATCTTGCATGCTCTCCGTTGTTAGTAGCTATCTTGGCCGAGTAGTTGCTAGTGACTCCAAGAGGGGGTATTTATGCTCGATAGTGGGTTCATGCCTCTATTTAACCTGGGGGAGTGACAGAAACCTCTAAGGTTGTAGATGTGCTGTTGCTACTAGGGAGAAAACAACATTCATATGCTCAAGGGCATATGCTTTGTTTACATTACACACTTTGCTTAATGCAATTATCTGTTGTTCGCAACTTAATACTCATGGGGTGTTCGGATGATATCCCCATGAGTGGATTATTAGTCATAGATGCAGTTGGATGGCGGTCTATGTATTTTGTTGTAATGCCCAGAGTAAATCTCATAGTGATCTTCTTGACATACCACGTTTATCTTTATTCTATCAATTGCCCAACTGTAATTTGTTTACCTAGCATGTGTTATTTATCTTATGGAGAGACACCACTAGTGAACTGTGGACCTCGGCCCTATTTCCATCATATTGCTATCACCTATTTACTTTACTCGCACTGTTTACTTTACTCGCATACTTCTACTGTTTTCCACTCGATACGCTCATAACCTTTGTTTCAAGCAAACCGGTGAGATTGACAACCTCATCGCAAGTTGGGAGCAAAGTACTTGGTTGTGTTGTGTGCAGGTTCCGCATTGCAGCTAGCAAGCAAAGCTTGGACGAGGCGCCATATATAAATTGTCCGAAGCTGTCGCAAACTAGCAAGCATCACCTTCAGTCGTTATTGCCCGCTTTTCTCCTGAACGATAAAACCTTGGTTTCTTAACTGAGGGAAAACTAGCTGCTATACTCATCATACCTCCTCTTGGGGTTCCCAACGGGCTGGTCATTCACCACGCATCAGAGAGCCCTTATGAGAGTCACTGATTAGGATGCATGAATTGCAAACCTTGCAGTGTAAATGTTGGAACAAGTCAATCCAGAAAAAAAAGGAAGGCATGATACTTTCACCTCATTCCTAAAAGATGCAATGTTTCCCTCGATATAGTTGGAGTGAACATTAGGGATCATGAGGCCATTAGCGTTCTTCGGCTCCAAAGGCCTCATGTGTAGTAGCAGATGAGAAGCACCGAAAAAAGAAAATCTTCCAATTAGAACAGGATGAGGATCTAATGATCTATTATAGGTGAGGTTAATTTATATCATTTACTAGGAATAAGATCCTCTGACGTATAGTAGCTAGGGTAACATAGGGCAATTGACACATGGGGCTGCTGGATGTGGGGTCCATATGTCAGTGACCCCCAAGTTATCCTAACGCACATTAGAGGATCCCCCTCCCCAATTACTATATGTTTATGCGCCACCTATCCAAAGAAATTTATCTATGGTGGAAGAGGATACTTGAAATTTACCGCAGTTATCTCCAAAGGAAAATAAATTTTGATTACATTTTATAAAGAAGGGCATAAGATATTATTTTCACGATGGAGCATCATAAATCCTTGGGACTAGATGGGTATGGTACAGAGTTTTACCACAAGTTTTGGTTCATTACAAAGTGGACTTGATTTATTTGTTAGTCCTGGTACAATAAAAGAGTTGTCCCTATTAAACCAAACATTGGCGCCATTACTCTTTTAACCAAGAAGGATGATGTGGTTCAAACATAGTGTTATCATCATGTTTCATCAAAGTGAGATTTTAGATTTTTTACCAGAGTGGGTACTAATCACATCACCAGGATTTCTCATAAGGTGATTAGGCCGACACAAAAGGCTTCTATTTCTAGGCAATACATCCTAGAGTGGGTGACAAGGGTATAGATAATAGAGCCCGTTAGTTGAGTACCCCTGAGGCCCGTTAAGTTAGGCCCAAGTGTAATCCTAGTTGAGATACGAGTTCATGTCGTATATCGATATTGTAATATGTGTCGGACCCCTCCCGTACCTTGAGACCTGGCCACCTATATATAGGGGCCAGAAGAGGACGGTGGGGGACAGATTGAGAGTAAGCCAAAGTTTATCACCACGTTTACTTTCGATACACACCTTGTTTGACCGAGTTTACCTTCGAGTTCATCCGACGCCCTACTTCCCCGATCCTAAGTCCTTCATCTAGGACATTTGTCGAGTTAACCCTCATCAATTGGCGCCGACCGTGGGGACTCTGGGCGTTGGAATCATGAATTCGACGGCTTTTTCGCTTTTAGCCAACAGCAATTCAGAAGTCGACAAAAATCATATATCGTTCAGAACAGTCGATTTTCAGCCTCACCTGCCAAATTTTACTCCAATATCCGAGAGCATGGATCAAGACATGGACTTTACAATCGGAAGCCTAAACTTTCGTGTCGGATCTTTAGGTTTGATTTGCCTTTCAGATCCGGTCTTGTCGGATCCGTCGGCAAGCGAAGTCAAGACAGTTGCAATGTCAGAATCATCAGTGGGCTCTTCCAGTGAAGAAAATTCGCCGGTCAGCTTCGTAGCAACAGAAGTCGCAGAAGGGAAAATCGCAGAAGTCGACGAAAACATGGAAAATTTTGACTTAGGAGATCAACTCGAAGACCTCATGATCTACCATGGTGATACTTCAGACAAGTCAACAGACACCTGGGAAACAGGACTAGAGCTTCATGAGGATGACGATCTAATCTTCTCAAGCTTCAACAGCAAGTTCGACAATCGGTATCAAGTACTCACCATTGTAGGAGATAACTCAGAAGAACTCGACGAAAACAACAACCCAGTGCTCAACCCAGCAAATATAAATAGAGGAGCAAATCACTTAGCAGAAGGAGAAACTGCAGACTCCCTGGCAAGCAGAGAGAAAATTCGACTATCAGTCCAAGAGTGGGGGATAATCAAAACAGCCGTGGAACATGGCACGCCAATACCAGGAGATGCAAGCAAAAATATGTTGTTAGGGTATCACTATGTCTTAAGATAGCAGTCAAAGCAATTAGCAAAGGAGAGAATTGAAATACAGAAGAGGAAAGAGTCAGCCATCGCAGCAAGCATAGCTTACCATAAAGCGCGCAGTGATGCATCATATACAAATAGCAAAAAGCATCGTCGACATGGATCAAGGTTTGAAAACCTCGAACACTCCGAAAGGCAAAGCCTTTCCAAAAATCTTGACTCATCCTTGCTATCGGTCGACGAGCAAGGTAACATAATACCAAAGACACCAGAAGCAGCACTCGTGGCAGCACAAACATATCTATACACAACGCAGCCAAGTCTAGGAGACCCATATGCACCGAGCAGCACTACAAGGCCTAAGGATGGTAGGCAATAAACTGACAGCAAAAGAAGAGGAGGCACATCGCAACAAAGGAACGCATCAACCAAGATCACCACGCCGTCACGGCAGTCCTCGGCACAGAAGTGACAACCGACGATCTAGGACACCATCACCAAGGCGACACAAAAGCCCAAAGCATGGAGGAACCCGAAGATCCAGGACCCCCACCAAAGCATACGACTATGAAGACGACGAAAAAGAGATGGGGGCATCGTGCTTTACCCACAGGGTTCGCACCACGCCAGTACCCAAAGGTTTCAAACTACCTCATGATCAACAAAACTACGATCAATCTCAGGAACCCCAATCATGCCTCTCGGATTACCTACAAGCAGTGAAAATACTGAGAGGACCAAAGGAAACAGCAATGCAAAGCTTGCAACTACACCTTATCGGCGCAGCAAGGTCATGGTTGAGCAAGTTAGAAAAAGGAACAATTGGAAGCTGGGAGGAACTCACAAAACAGTTCACGAGTAACTTCAAGTCGACATACAAGCGGCCAGCATCGATAGAGGAAGTCAAAGCCTGCGTACAGTAGCGTAACGAGACACTAAGATCGTATATCCAAAGGTGGAGTGTTATCAAAAATTCCGCAGTCGAAGTTTCGGACAAAAGAGCAATAGACGCTTTCACGCTCGGGTTACAGCGAGGAGACCTACTCGAAGAAATGGGCAGAATCAAGCCAAAGACAGTATCCGATCTAATGGACATAGCAAATAGATTTACAGATGGCAAAGATGCGTGCAACAACAAACGAACATGATCACCAGAAGACGACAGAGGAAACAGATACGATGGCCAAAGGAGGAGATCCCGCAATTACGACAACTACGGCTCCCACAGCCAAGTAGCCGCGGGGTACAAAGACAATGGTTATCAAGGAAACGACCACAGAAGCTCGGGATACCGTAGCTATGGAAAAGAAGACTACGGGAACAGCAAAAAATTTCAGACCAAAGAACCCAGAGAGTACAACCCATCACCAGAGGATATGCTAAACGGACCGTGCCACATACACTCCGCGTTCATTGATGGAAAACGAGTGTCCAGACACGCGATGAAAGATTGCACGACGTTCTTGAAACTCCAAGAGGCAGCAATGATTAAACAAGCCAAAGCGAAGAGACAAGGATACGAAGGGAACACAAACAACGCGCCTACAAATCAACAAGGAAACAGTGGAGCCTCCCAAGGTCAAGAGCAGCCAAATCAGGGACACGACAATGATGGAGGATGTCCCATCCAAAGGACACATCACAGCAATGATACAACCATTGCCAAAGTCGAAAAAAAGAAGAAAAGAGCATAACTCGACAAGTCAACCTAGCAGTAACATCACCTCCAGCAATAACGGAATATCTGCACTGGTCGGAACAACCCATAAAATTCAACAGGGACGATCACCCCATAACAGTACCTCGGCCGGGAAACGCGCCTCTGGTACTCAAAGCTCAAATTGGGACATATGACGTCGACAGAGTATTTATGGATGCAGGAAGTGGAATAAATCTCATATATGCAAAAACTCTCCGAGCAATGCACATATCACTAGAGTTCCTGAAATCAATAGACTGTTCCTTCCATGGAATCGTCCCAGTAAGTGTTAACTATCCACTAGGTCGAATAGCACTCAACGTTTGCTTCGGGAATCGCCAAAACTACAGAAGAGAGAAACTCGACTTCAAAGTCATGGACTGGCCATCACAATATCACGCGATCCTCGAGCGACCCGGGTTTTTGCGATTCATGGCAGTTCCTCACTACACATACCTGGTACTCAAAATGCCAGGACCCAACGGAATCATCACAGTCAAAGGAAGCTTCGAATTATCGGACCTATGCGACAAGGAATTCCACAAGATGGCCAAAATTTTGGCATGATGGCCAACTATGGAGAACCCAAAGACAAGGCAAAAAATGCGACTACAGGAGCCGCACAACAACTCGAAGGACATCCAACAGAGCCAGAAGTGAAGAAACTGCGGGTGTAGCTATCAGATCCAAGAGAAGCAGCAGAAGACAAGGAAAAAACTTCAGCAACATAGGCGACAAGTGCACAAAAGTAGAGTAGAAAAACAAGGCTATTAAAAGCCATAAGCTATCCTAGGGCAATGCCATCTAGATCCAGAACACAGGTCACTGGCCAGATCTCTTGGGACACCCCATGTATCTTACATTACAAGTATAAATAAAGACAAAGTTCCTCCTATTCGAGTTTACGTGTCTTCAAATAAAATTGCGGTAAACGCACCAAACACAGAACATAAATGCCTTGAGAACAAAACAAAATTTCTGGCAAAAGAACCCAGAAACAGAAACTCTCGCGTTCTACATTCAAAGCATATACACAATTCGAGCATCACAACATTGGCTGATCCGAATCATCTACTCCTAGGGGATTTAATTAATGGTGCTCGCGGAAAAACGCGGCATCCTCTCGAAGCAATCTAGCTATGATCCTCCTCGCTGGTTGAAGTGTAGCATCCATATGAACTTGTAGCCTAACTCCCCCATGAGGAAAACCTAGTGACATGGAACTATAATTGAGCCTTGGATGCCACTTACGTATCCATCCAAGAGCAAAATTGGCACCAGCCACCAGGTTGAGCTCTATCAACTGATGAATTTGCTGACTAGATCTGAAAACATCGAGTAGCTGCTTAAAGCTTCCTGGCAGAGGATTGCGGGGAAGCAGACAGAGTACATGGTTGTCAAGGATTTTCGGCAACCATCCACAGCCTCACCTATGTGCTGAGCACGATCCTGTAGAAGAACAACAGCACTGTGGCGCCTCGGGGCAGCCCACAAAGAAGACGCATCTTTTGATACCTTCTCCAAAGCTGCGATTCGCTCAGCAACTCAACGATTCTCATCAGCTGGATATAAGCACGTACCTGGAAGATGCAAACTCATCAAAATACAAAGACAGGAGCAACAGCAAGAATTTCGAGAAGGTCTACAGGAAACTCACACTTCAACTGTTCACAAGCTGATTCAATGAAATTAACAAGGAAAGAGTCGCACTCCTTCAGATGTATAACTTGGGCAACCAAACCCGACACTTTATCTTCAAGAACAGATACCTGCTTCATCAGGCCGTAAGATTTACTGGCCTGACTCATAGCAGTACTCGCCTGACGCTTCATCAAAGACGAACGACCTTTGAGGTTCAAATTCCTTGACAAGTACTCCAAGCATCAGCAAGAAGAACCAGGAGCAGAAGGAGTCGCAGTACAAAACGCATCAGCGGAAGGCGACTCACAACCACGATCCATCGATCCACCAGAATACTCACGCTGGAAGGAAAAGAAAAGACAGGAGGAAACAACTCAGAATCACAATCAAGCATGATATTTCATAAAGGCAAAATATTTACAAAGAGTACAAGGTTCCCAGATCGATTCTCGGGCAAAATATGAAGAAGTTCACTACATAAAAAGGGAAAAAAATACTACAGAGGAAGTCTAAGTCTACGCCACCTCAGCAGCAGGCTCCGTGGCGGAAGAAGGTGTGGGAGAGGTAGCACCAGCGCTCGGCGGAGGCATCGACGCGCTTGTCGCAGGAGTCGAAGAGGCCAGAGTAGAAGTCAAAGAAGCCGCCGAAGGAGTGATAATCGACACGATGCCTGGCGCATACTTCTTTGCCTTCTCAAAGAAGCCTAGCAGCTCTGAAAGAGGTCGACCACGGGAAGAGCTAACCTTCTCCCAGTCAACCTCCTCGCCATGCGAATAAGCATGGGCAATGGCTCCTTCGGTGCCTCGCTTCACCGAGCGGCTCTTCATCAGCAGGATAGGGTCTTCGACGGTGTCGAAGGCTGTGGCAAGCTTCTTAAGATCATCAGTGGGCATATCGGCTCTCTTCTTTGGCCACAACCTGACAAAAATCCGCGTTAGCACGCGGCGAGTCAGCTCGAGGACTTCCTGGACAGATATCTAGTTTAGCTCAAGCAAATTCACTGCTGCCATGAGAGGATCTTCATCATCTGCCTGCAACGGCGCCAAGGGTGCCCCTATTTTCTCTAAAAAAACACAAAAATTAGAAACAAAAGGGAAAAGAAAAAAAGTCGAACATCAGCAAGTCGAAAGATGAGCAAGTAGACAAGGAAAACAGCAGAAAGATACTTACCACCAGCAAGAGCCGAAACTTGGTTGAGGCGCTTAGTTATGGCTTGCTCTCTCTGAATGCGCCCCTGATCAGCATCAGCAAGTGCCTTTTCCGCTTTCTTTGCCTTGGTTGCTGATACGTCTCCAACGTATCTATAATTTTTGATGCTCCATGCTTGTTTTTACACCATTTGCCTAATGTTTCGTTACACTTAGTGGCACTTTTATGCATTTTTTGGAACTAACCTATTAACAAGTTGCCACAGTGCCAGTTTCCTGTTTTCTGCTGTTTTTGTGTTTCAGAAGTGATACATAGGAAATATTCTCGGAATTGGACGAAACAAGTTCCTGAAGTCTTATTTTACCCGGAAGCTTCCAGAGATCCGAAGAAGAGTAGGAGGGGGGCCACCAGGGCCCCACACGCTAGGCTGGCGCGGCCAGGGGCCTGGCCGCGCCGCCATAGGGTGAGGGGGCCTGGCCACGCCGCCATAGGGTGAGGGGGCCTGGCCCCTCCTCTGACATCGCCCCTTAGCCTATAAATACCCCCCGACGGAAAAAACCTAAGTACCCGATCACTTTTCCAGAACACATCGCGATCCGCCGCCGCCGTCGACCCGAAGATCAGGAGGGTCCAGAAGCTCTTCCCGGCACCCTGCCGGAGAGGGGAATCGCCACCGGAGGTCTTCTTCATCGCCATGCTTGCCTCCGGAGCGATGAGTGAGTAGTCTACCCTGGACTATGGGTCCATAGCAGTAGCTAGATGGTTGTCTCCTCCACCATGTGCTTCATGTTTAGATCTCATGAGCTGCCCTACATGATTGAGATCACCGTTATGTAATTCTACATGTTTGGTTTGTTGGGATCCGATGAATTTTGGTGTTTATGATTAAGTTGCTGTACTGAATATTATCTTTTGTTATCTCTATGTTGTTTATGATCTTGCATGCTCTCCGTTGTTAGTAGCTATCTTGGCCGAGTAGTTGCTAGTGACTCCAAGAGGGGGTATTTATGCTCGATAGTGGGTTCATGCCTCTATTTAACCTGGGGGAGTGACAGAAACCTCTAAGGTTGTAGATGTGCTGTTGCTACTAGGGAGAAAACAACATTCATATGCTCAAGGGCATATGCTTTGTTTACATTACACACTTTGCTTAATGCAATTATCTGTTGTTCGCAACTTAATACTTGTGGAGTTCTCGGATTGATTCACCACAAGTGGATTATTAGTCATAGATGCAGTTGGATGGCGGTCTATGTATTTTGTTGTAATGCCCAGAGTAAATCTCATAGTGATCTTCTTGGCATATCATGTTTATCTTTATTCTATCAATTGCCCAACTGTAATTTGTTTACCCAGCATGTGTTATTTATCTTATGGAGAGACACCACTAGTGAACTGTGGACCCCGGTCCTATTTCCATCATATTGCTATCACCTGTTTACTTTACTCGTACTGTTTACTTTACTCGCATACTATATTGTTTTCCACTCGATACGCTCATAACCTTTGTTTCAAGCAAACCGGTGAGATTGACAACCTCATCGCAAGTTGGGAACGAAGTACTTGGTTGTGTTGTGTGCAGGTTCCGCGTTGCAGTTAGCAAGCAAAGCTTGGACGAGGCGCCATATATAAATTGTCCGGAGCTGTCGCAAGCTAGCAAGCATCACCTTCAGTCGTTTGTCTCTCCTCTCCAAGAACGATAAACCTTGGTTTCTTAACTGAGGGAAAACTAGCTGATGTACTCATCACACCTTCCTCTTGGGGTTCCCAACAGGCTGGTTATTCACCACGCACAAGGACCGTCTGCTACACGCCAGCAGTTGCTGCTGCCTTAGCAGACTTCTCAGCAGCGGCTTTGGCGGCAGTGGCAACATCCCAGGCTTTTCGGGAGGCCTCAAGTTCGGCTTCTAGGGACGCTATGCGAGCATTGGCCGTCGACAAAGCATCTGTAGCACGGAAAAGGGAAAAGAAAGTCAAATAAAGAATCCAAGAAAGACAAATGAGACAGGCAGAAGGCACAAAAAAGCTTACCCTGAGAAGCTCGAGCAGCCTTCAAGAATTCGACACATTCAGTGCCCAAAGAGACGAATTTCTTCATCAAAGTATGTAAAAAGGAAAACATGAGAAGAAAAATTCAAATAGTAAACGAACAAGCCGTAAGAAGCAGTACTTACATCATCAACAGAAATGATCGGTCGATGGGTGTCAAGGAAAGTGCTAGCCACAGCTGCCTTCTTCAGACGTTTAGAGGCACGAGGGTTACCCTTCTTAATAGGGGCTTCCGGCGACTGCACCATCACACCAGCCTCCTGAGAAGGTGGTTCATCGGAAGCAGGAATATCGACGGCGGAAGCAGAGGCAGTATCCCTTTTTGGGTTCTCGTTGTCACTGCAAAGGAAACAAAAAGCAAACACTTTGCATATGTCGAAAGAAAGAAAGCGAATAAAAAAAGTCAGCAAGGACTCACAAGTCTAAGAGGTCAAAAATTTCAATCTCATCATTGGGAGCAGAGGGCTCCCCGACCGCCGCCTTGGAAGCAGAGGTACTCGAAGAAAGGAGCTCCTTGGCACGCTTCCTCTTCCTATCAAGACTCAGATCTTCTGAATGCGCAGGAGGAGGCGACGTAGTCGAGCTAGTTCCCTCCAGTGAATCTTTGACATCATCTCCATCCTGGCTTTCCTCAGCCTCGGGGGCTTCGAACGCAGCAGAAACAGGATCAGCCTGAATAGGTCCTCCCTCGGGAAGAGGAGGACGAGAAAGAAAGGATTGGTGGCCCTGCACAAAAGCAAGTCGCAAAATCGTCAGACAAGCAGTAACAAAGGAAAAGAAGGCAAATAAATGAGAAGGTGGCAGATGAAAAAGCACATACCGCAGGCAAGGGATGCTCGAAATTGAAGAAATCAACGGTTAAAGCTGGAATGTCATGATCCTTTGTGAGAGTAGTCAGAGCTCTCACTCGCTTGTCGAGATCCTTCTTATCTATGTCCCCTTCAGACACTCGTGAAGAATCCTCCAAACCAGAATATGACCAAAACTTGGAGACACGATGTTGAAGATGCTGGACTCGCCGCTGCAGAAAGAACGACATCAGCTGAGTCCCTGACAGCGACCTCCACTCCCACTCTTAAGAGCCTGGATGCGGGCTAGCAGTGGTTTGATATCTTCCATCTCAGCTTCCGTGGGAGGAGAATCCCACGATGACAACTTCTTCAGATCTTTATTGGCATCAAAAGGAGCAATGCCGTATTGGTCAGAGGAGGAGTTTTTTATCTTTGATGTAAAACCACTTTTTTCTCCAACCTTGCACTGAGGCAGCCATATTAAATTCCAAGTAATGTACCTCAGAGCGGACGGAAACAACAGCCGCGCCCAGCTCAGGTTTCTTCGACAAAGCGACACTAGGGCAGAGGCGGAAGAGAAATTTCCAGAGAATCCAATGGGGTTCGATCCCCAGGAAAGACTCGCAAAGAGTGACAAAGCAAGCAATGTGTAAAATCGAGTTTGGCGTGAGCTTGTGAAGCTGCACGTCGTAAACAAAGAGAAGCCCGCAGAGAAACTCGTGGGTAGGAAAGGATAAGCCGCACAAGAGGAAGGCGAGGAACATCACCCGATAGCCGCTCGGGGGCTTGGGGATGCGCTCGATGCTGGGGAAGATGACCTGGTCCCCTTCGGCGATGAGACCATCCTTTTGGGCCTTGGTCAGATCGGTTTGCGCAAACTCCGACGGCACCCAGCTGGTCGACGCGTTGGTGATCTTCTTCTTTCCCATCTGGTTCTTGTGGGCGAGGCTCTTTATGCGCATCTACAAAAGCTACGCCAAGGGGGCTATGAAGGAGATAGGAAGTGCAAAGAAGATGCAGCAATGGTGGTGGCGGAAGGGCAATGAACTGGTAAACAGTAACAGCCCCACTATCCCCTTTATAAAGCATCCTGGTGAAGGAACATGGGCTGCGACGTGGCACAAGAAGCGGAAGCGGTAGCCCACTAACGGGCAGGAAAAATTGTGAAATTACCATGCTGCCCACGAGTAACGGTCAGCGCCCAGTCAAATCACATACCGAGTGATTCTACTAATGACGTCATAAAGCGTTTGAGTAATGGGAAAATAAAAGCATCAAGATACAATGTGATAAGTTATGGATACTTGTAAAAATTTAGCAAAAATCTAGCATGCTATTTTGCCTATTGGTGCAGATGAAGGAACCCGATGAGAATCTGGTACATAAGATACAGAGCCATCAGAGAAGGCAACTCATCTTTTGAGTCTATACCCGAAATTATTCGACTATAGCCTCGGGGGCTACTACCATCGGGAGCGCTGGGCGCGCACCCGACGATATTATCAAAATAAGCTATTATATGATGATTCAAGAAAGGACAATTTATTTGAGCCTATCCTCGAAAACGTGTTTTCGACTATAGCCTCGAGGGCTACTCCCATCGGGACCGCTGGCCGCGCACCTGACGAAATTGTTAAAATACATAAAGAAAGTAGAGAAGGCGAAAGAAGACTTGGATAGCGCAATCACTCCCATTGGGAGGGAGTTTATATTAGTTAAAGTTGGACAACCCGAAGATTTTCAGAGCTGAAATAGTCAAACAAGGCTGCGATATATGATTCTCGAGTTGCGTCATCGCGACAAAACTTGAATGCCATGATTGAAAGATATCATGAAGGTAAGACCCCAGGATCCGTCCTGTGTGGCCTGGTATAAGCACATGGATGCGCTCTGCTAGTAGTTATCCGTGTCTACGACGCGAAGAAAATCCTGGTGGACGCACTGGGTACCCTGAGAACCACTGGGACTCGTTCTTTGTAAGACCTAAATGCGGCAAAAGAATGGGTTTGACCAGTTTCCCAGATTCAAGTCCAAGGGGATTGAATTTGAAGTAGGTGACAAGTATCTGTTCCGACAGTTAACTGACCTCTTGATCCATTAGAGTTGTCAGGCTTGTTCATCAAAACCCCTTGCGAGATAATATAATGAAAGTTGTTTATTTTTTAGTACAGGAAGAATAAGAAGTCAAAAGATTAATCAAGTCAAAGATTTGAAGACTTGAGATTCAACCGGAATCTGCAATTCTGGTAGAACCTCGGGGGCTACTGACAAGGGTATAGATAATAGAGTCCGTTAGTTGAGTACCCCTGAGGCCCGTTAAGTTAGGACCAAGTGTAATCCTAGTCAAGATACGAGTTCATGTCGTATATCGATATTGTAATCTGTGTCGGACCCCTCCCGTACCTTGAGACCTGGCCACCTATATATAGGGGCCAGGAGAGGACGGTGGGGGACAGACTGAGAGTAAGCCAAAGTTCATCGCCACGTTTACTTTCGATAGACACCTTGTTTGACTGAGTTTACCTTTGAGTTCATCCGACGCCCTACTTCCCCGATCCTAAGTCCTTCATCTAGGACATTTGTCGAGTTAACCCTCGTCAGTGGGTGGCCGTCCCGCATGAATCTGTTCATGAACTTCTTAGTAAGAAGCTCGATGGTATTATCTTTAAAATTTATTTTCAAAGAGCTTGTGATAAGGAAAATGATGTTTCTTGTAACAAACATTGCAGATGAATAGGTTTTCCCAACTGTGGTTTGAATGGATCGCGCAGTTCGTGCAGCGAGAGAATATCACAATTAAAGTAAAATATGGCATTGATCATTATTTTCCAACAATGAAAGGCTTGAGGTATGGTGATCCTATGTCACCAATTATTTTTAGTATGGTAGCAGATATGTTGGGTACCATCACTGTTATGGCGAAATGGGATGGAAAAGAGGGTGCTCTCATTCCACACCTAGTAGACAGTGGAGTGTCTATCCTTCAATATATGGATGCTATTACTTTCTTCGTGGAACATACCTTAGAATAGTTGTCTGATTTCAAGGTTAATTTTTGTAAATTAAGAGCTTTATTTTGAAATATCTATGAAAGAGGGGGTAGTACAAACAACTATTTTGTTGTGAATATGGTTATGTACCTTTTTGTTTTCTAGGCATCCATCTCCATCACGAATACTAAGAAACATTGAATTGAAGGGGGTGGAGGACCATTTTTGAGAAAAAAAAGTAACTAATTGGGTGGCAAATCTACTCTTGTATGGATATTTTCTTTTTCAAAATGATGTTCTCATTATCTTGCCACTATTTATATTTCCTTTCATCGTAACATATGATTTTGTAATATCCCAAGGGTTGCCAAAACAATTAGTCTACTGCAGATCTAGATTTCTTTAACCAAGTGATTACCATAAATGGAAATATTGATTAACAAAGTAGAGCAATATATATATCACCCAAAGGATCAAGTGGATACTTGTAGATATACTTGACATATAGAATATATGTCTACTAAAAATTGATTGATTAAACTCTTGAATGTGGAAGGCATATGGCAATACTTGTCACATAAAATGATCTTGCTTACTATTACTGATAATTACATAGACGAGAAAGATGGAATGGGTGCAAGAAATTCTATTTTTGTGATTGAGCAATCAACACTTATTTATTTCATCTACTTTTTCTCATCTTATATGGTGGATAGTTTATAGTACCTTTATCTACCTCGACAAATAAACATCTATAGTGTGTTCAGAAATTTGTTGAATGAGATTAGCAAAAAAAATAAAGAGGCTCAAATTCATGTGGTGTTTTGCACTGTCGTTTGAGCTATATGTAACTATCGAATTGACATTGTTTTTAACCAATATTAGAGTTGCTTATTTCCTAAATGTTATCGACAAGGCTACTAGTTAGATCCATTTTCTTCCTTCTCCCGGTGCACGGCGGGAGCCTACTGTCAGTCACATTGGACATCTTTAACCAAAGTGGCTGGCGACTACTGGTAAAATCCATTTGCATAGGAGTTTTGTGTCATTTGTATTTATCAGTTGGTCGATTCCTGTTTCCACTTTCTGTGATCCGTGCACTATAAACTGTGGACGACTAAAAATCTACAAATAAAATAACCGTGCGACGCTATAATAAACTCCTTCCCATTTAAAAAAAGAAAAAACCCGTACGTCAAGCAGCACCGTCGGCCGGAGGGGCACCACTCATGCAAACACTATCTTTTAGAGTCTGTATGGTTCTTCTCAACCACAATTTGCCAAGCCAAAGTTTAGTACTCCCTCCGATCGGAAATAAGTGCCGGTGATTTAGTATGAATTTTATACTAAATTAGTATAAAATCCCCGACAGTTATTTCCGATCGGAGGGAGTAGAATAATATGGTAGCCACAAATTGTTGCAAAGAAATTGAAAGCCAACATTTGGCAAAAAAATAACTCTATGACAAATATGCCATATAATTAATGAAGTGGCAAACTATAGGTGTGGCAAAACTAAACGCAAGTCAAACAACTTATTACAGCCATAGTTTAGCTTGGCAAACTATGGATGAAAACCAAGGCCTTAGCCGTTGAAGGGAAGTTCCTGAGCTAGGACCGTCTATGAACTCCGAACTGAAACTCTGCTGATGGGGAGTAGAGCGGATACTTTTCTTTCTGAAAAGGGCCTAGACAGCAGATAAAAAGCGTTTTCGCGAGACACGTTGCGTTGAAAGTAACCACACAGCCAGCTAGCTGATGGCGAGGGCCGTGAGCAGTACGCATCCAAAACATCTCCCGGAGTTTGGGAATCTGAGGCCAATCTGATTAGTTAGCTGCCAGTGAAGTCTGATGGCGAGTGTAACATGCATCCCCGATCCGAATTTTTGACGAATCAGACCACCTGCGCCACTGAAATGCTAAAAAAGACCACCTCTGAAAACTTTTGTCAAAAAAGACCCCCTATGGGTAGCGGCACGTTTGGCCAGGCGACACGTGGGACGTGCCGCCTGGGCCGACGCCGGCATGGGGCTGCCGCCAGCAGCGTCGCCGGCATGTTGAGTAGCAGGTGAGGGAGTGGGCCCTGCCGCCTACCTGCCGCCTCCCTCATCGCCGGCAAGGTGAGGTGGCGCCTGCCGCCACCACGGATGGCGGCACCCTGGTAGCCAGGGTGCACTGATTTTTAGGCACTGATTTTTCGGTTGTTGCCCGACAGCATCTCCCGCCCTCGCATGCGCTGATAAAATCGCACTGATTTTTAGGTTGTTGCCCGACAGCATCTCCCGCCCTCGCATGCGCTGATAAAATCGATGCTTTAGAATACTGTTTGATACAGAAAAAGACCACCGTTAACTGTGTCGTAGCAGTAACTAGACCACCGACGGCACTAATCGCAGGCTATATAAGCAAGGTATTCGTCATTCATTCCTCTCACCCATGGGTTTGTTGCATCAGTATAGCCTCCAACCATGTCGGATGTTCTTCCTTTCTTTGATCCCGCTAACCGTGAATTCCACCCAGAGATGACCCATTGTATCCTGTGTCGTACCGGAACATTTTGTGAGATTAGAGGTATGTCTTTCCAGGAGGTAATCATTGAAGATAGCCACGTAGCTAAGATAGGTATATGGTTACCGAGGATGCAGCTCCCACAGAGGAGCATAGAAGAGGTACGCCAAGAACTATTAAGGCAGCAAGCAAGGTAGAATAGAGTGGTTGAGCTCAAAAATATTGAGGCTGGTCTTGGTTTTCAACGTTGGATCAATACTGATTCAACTGAAATCACGATGCTGCCAAAAACATACGCATTGCACATGCAGGTAATATTTATAATTTTGCGCACTTTATATTCCTTAAGATTTATTTGTAGTACTACTGACATTATTTGTAGTACTACTGACCCAGAAGAATGATCGTCATCGTCATCATCTAGGGCCTCCGATAATCCCTCCATACGTTCACTTATGTCAACGACCGCAGACCAATAGCCTGGGTCGGGCACAAGCTCAAGTTCCATCGGCTCCGATCGACCGCTGCTGGGGCCGCCTGTGATGGCTAGCTGCGCCTCTGGAGCGCCGCTACTGCATCCAGGCTCATCACTAGGAGAGACAAACTGCACATACACCATCGGCCTTTGAAACATAGCGGCGCCAGGCGTGGTTGCAAACCTCATGTATGTCCTCCATGAGTTATTTCCTTTCACCTCCCGCAGACCCCAACGGGGAGCTGTCCCATCATCCCCTCTCACACATATGACGGCCTCAACGGTCATCTTCTTCCCCCGGATCTCAGGACCAAACTGCACCCGGATGCATTTCCTCACTTCCGCAAAATCTAGGTTCTCCATGTCTCTTACTACAACATTCATGGACTCGCACTGAGACACATCTAGCCCAGAAATTCCCTCCCGTACCACGTCTCCATAGAACACTAATGAATTTTCCATCATACCTACCCCACAAATGTATAATGGACATTAGTAACACGGAAGCTACATTTTATATTTATGTACAAATTTAAATATTATACTATTTGAGCTGACGTACTTAATATTTTGCTTATAATTAATTATTCTTTCTGCATGCAATCATGAACGGAATTATATTTACTGTTCTACCAACTTAACTACATGGGATACAGTATAAAAAAATAAATACTTAACACTTTTTACTACATAAATTTTATACCTTCACGTTAAGTATGCGATTGAATATTATTCATAGAATTAATTATTCTTTCATGCATACAATCACTAACAGAATTATCTTACTTCACTTTATTGTTCTACCAATGTAAGTACATGACATACACTACAACAAAATAAATAGTTAACATTTCTTAAGAGATCAATTTTATACCTCAACTTCAAGAACGCGGTCCGCAACTATTTATGCCACCGAATATTTCCAATAACCAATATTTAACTAACGTTCGTACAAAATTTCACCTGAAATATATATGCAACCAAATTATTAACAAATCTTACTTATACTACAAGACTGAAAAAATATATCACATGAGATTTTTACCGTTACTTCAATGACTATTGGTACACTTCAAATTCTGCGGCAGACAATTTCCAAGTATTACCAGCGATATCGTATTCATACTACAATCCACCTACCACATAAAATCATTGGTTTCGTTAGAATGAATGCAAAAATAATCGATGCTTCATTAGAAAGTTCGAAATCATGCAACTATAATATTCTCATTATCACTCTCCATGCTAATAATATGTTAAATGACTAAATCTTTAACTACCATGCTATAATATAAGTAATCATTTCAAGATATTACCTTCATACAAGAAGCTCCTCTACTTCTTCATGTCTGGATCTTCCTTTAATATCCAATTTTGCCACCTTAATACCACTTACTTGTGCTAAACTTGAACAAAGCACGGCTCATTACAGAGGAGATAGCAGGAGATGCTCAGCTCATTAGACAGGAGAGAGCAGGTGATGAACTACGAGAGATAGCAGGAGATGGAGAGAAGCTCAGCTCATTAGAGAGGAGAGAGCAGGTGAGTGAATAAGTGAAGGAGCAGGCGTGCTGCATGTGTGAGGGTGCTACCCTTTAAAAGGAGAGCTCATTAGCTCACATCGTATCCTGTCTCGTGATAATTTGAGTCTATTTACTATACGAAACAGTGTTTCAAAGCATCAAATATACAGGTAAAAACAGCACAGATTGCATATCACATGCAAAAAGCTTCACAGGCGGGAATCAGCTCCTTTCCTTTTGCATAGAAGTGAGTGCTGGTCGCTTTTGCGGCTGTCGGCGGCTGTCGGTGCAGGCGGCAGGGGACCACCTGGGCGGAGGCAGGCAGGGTGCCGGCGATGGGTGAGGCGGCAGGGTGCCACGTCACCCTGCCGGCGATGGGTGAGGCGGCAGGGGGCGGCAGGGGACCACCTGGGCGGAGGCAGGCCACATGCCGGCGACGCCGGTGGCGGCACCCCCCTGCCGGCACTGGCCCAGGCGGCACGTGCCACGTGTCGCCTGCCCAGGGGTCACTAGTGGGGACAGCACCTTCGGTCCCGGCCCGTAATGGCCTTTAGTCCCGGTTTGCCAACCGGGACCCCAGCCGCGGGACTAAAGGCTAACCCTTTAGTCCCGGCCTGGTTACCAGCCGAGACCGGAGGCTGTCCACGTGGGCGTCTCCGAGGGATCCAGGGCCAGGACCTTTAGTCCCGGTTTGTAACACAGACCGGGACTAAAGGCATCTACAGATTTTGCTTTTTTACTTTAGGGTTTTTAGGGTTTAGGGGTTCTAGGGTTTTAGGTGTTCGGGGGATTAACGTGATGCCTCGTTTGGTGCGTGTTCGGGAATTAGTTTATGCATATATATAAGATTAACTTATCTTACAAGCGAGCATATATATACAATTATATGGAGATCAGAATTATCGGGACTAGAGCCCGTCTATTCGATTACATGGACCAACATCAGTAATGGCCCCTAGCTACACTAAATCGTCCTTTGTCGTCTATAGCTTCTATTCTCAGAAAGGTCGCCAGCTCCTCTGCAACAGCAATCGCGCGTTGCTCTGGTAGGTGCTTCTCCCGCATGGCCGTGTACTATATAAGAAGAGGAGATGAATATGAATATCAATCATGATAACAAAGAATGACGAGTAAAAATAGAGGTGTGAATGTTTATTGCTTACATCGTATCTGTAATCCTTGTGCTCAGAGGTAAACGTGCGAATGGTCTCGCAAACATAGTATCCACATAGATGCGTCCCCCGTGGCTGCTGGTCGCACTTTACGAGAATAGAATATATATAATCAAAATAATAATCTAGCATTACAAAAGTATTGAAAATAGAAGTATATCATACTACTACTTACCTGAGCCTCTCTAAAGGTCAGCTTCTCATGCCGGATACCGGGAGTCACGCACTTGAACCGCTTCCAAACCCTGCCCAACAAGGAAAATGATTTGCTAAGTTTTTCATTAATTGATATATCAGAAAATCATCGAAAGAGACCGATAGAGCGCAAGAATGATTGAAATTACCCTTGGAGCATGTCCTGCAGGCTTTGGAACTGTTCCAAGGGTCTCGATAATGGGTCGAAGGCATCAACTCTTCCCTTATCAATTTGAATGTCCAACAGAATCCAGTGGTAGCTGCACATGTATATATATATGTGTCAGTAACTTATCAATTACACTCATAAGTGAATGGACACAACAGAGTAAGACCCTCACTTGAAGTTGTATGGAAACAGTATGTGGTCACAGTAATTTTGATCTGTTAGAAACCTTAGAAGGTTTTCCTCCGTCTCCTTGGGGTTATCAGTTAGCGTCTTTATATGTATTTTATCTGGGTCAATAAACCCAATATTTAGGATGTTCCTACTTTTACATTCCAGAATCTTCATTCTGCATAATAGAGTACAAGTCAGAACGGAACAAGTTATATGTAGAAAATGAATTGAAATAACTGAACAAGTTATATGTAGACAATGAATTGAAATAATTGAACAAGTTATATGTAGACAACGAATTGAAAAACTTACAGACAATAGCAACTCATAAGCGATTTGTCGAGGGCGTCGGCATTGTACATCTGGAAGAGTTCATCAAAGTCGATATGGATGTCTTCGGGACGGCCGTAGTACTCCCGTGGGATAAGCGCCACGATCATCGTTCTCCCTTTCTTTGATTCACTTAAGTACCATGTATGCAAGTAACGCATATTTGTTGGGAGATCATCAAACTTATCTTTGCTGACCAAAGGCGCTCCCATGACAAACTGTGGCTTAGGGGCTACCACAGCCTTGGGTACCACGTCGTCTTGGGAAGCCAGAATGACTTCAACCGGGATACCCCATTCATCCGCCCACTTCTTTGCTAATCCCAAATCTTGCCCCTGCACCAGAGAGGGAACATTCTCGGGTAACACCCTGAGGGGTGGGATCGACTGTTTGGCCTGTTGTCCAAGCTGAGGAACGTCTGATCTTATTTTGCTTGTAGTTGAACTTGATTTGCTCCCACTTGCACTTGCACTTGCACGTGACTTGCTCTTTTGCCCTTCCTTCTGCAATGTGCGTGTATAGTCGTCAGGCTTATGGTGTAAGTCATACTGTGATGGAAGGGTCATGAAGTATTTTGCATATGCTATTTGCTTCTCGGTGTATTCCGGGCGGGGCTCGGGTTCCTTCTTTTTCATCTGCGCCTCATAATGTTCCTTTGCTATCCTGGCGTTTTCCTCGTCGGTACGATCATAAGGTCTGATAGGAAGATTAGCATGAGGTACCTTTGGGAGGGGCGACAGTTTGCGCTTTGGGGAGCTCCGTCGCTTAGAACTCATGGACGGAGCGTTCTTGCTGGCACGCTTCCGCTTAGTATCCTTAGCGGGCGGCGGCGGAGACGGCCGACCCAAGTTCGGCGGCGGTGATCGAGATGGACTCGTGTTGTGGTGGCCGTCATCATGTGGAGGGCTTGGAGGTGATGGAGGTGTAGGTGACCTGCGACGACTCGGAGGCGGTGTTGTCCTTGGGGCCGAGCCTGGAAGCTTGATGTAGTTCTTGTCCCATAGGATGACTCCACCCAGTACTTCTCCGAGTGTCCTCTCATCTTCGGGTCCAGCCATGTCGAGCTCCATATCATGAAACCCCGCCATGATTTCATCCACCCCGACTTTAGCAAAGCCAGCTGGAATCTCACGGCCATGCCAGCGTGCATCAGGGCCAGAAGGTAAAGCTTGTCCGACGGCCACCTTCATGGATATGTTCTTGAATTTCTGATGGAGTTCACATGATGTTGACTCCTTGATTCCCTCCACGGGGTAGCCGGGACCGCCCTCTATCATTCTTCGTGCATCGTCGGGCGGGGCCTCAGATTCAGCCACGCTGCTTTTCCGCTTAGATGGGGCGCCGGTAATATCGAGTGCAGGATCTTCCTGGCGCGCTACTCCTCTAAGCTCGTCAATCTGCTTCTGTTGCTCGTTAAGCCTGGCAAGCAACTGGTTGAACTTGTCATTCTCCTCATCGTGCTGTCGCTTCTTTGCTCTCGCTCGGCTTCTGTAAGTGTCTTGGTCTCTGGCAAACCCAAGCCACCACGGGTAAGAAGGACCGAAGCCTCGCGTTCGTCCTCCATGTTCGTCATTGCCGAGGACCAGTGTGAGCAAATCTTTCTCTCTATCTGCAGTGAACTGTCTTTTTCCCTCTTTAATTTCTTTCACTATCTTTTTCCAATTCTCCCTGGGTATCCTAAGACCGTCACTGCAGATGAGGTCCCCTGTTTCTTCGTCGTACGAACCACCATGCGCAAGGAACCAATTCCTTGCTCTCAATTCCCACTCATCACGGATGGGTTCAGGTACGATGCCTTTAGCTAGCAGATCTTGCTCTTTCTTATCCCACTTTGGGATGGCAGTCTCATAGCCCCCTGGCCCCAGCGTGTGGTGATATTTCTTCTTGTCGGCATTTTTCTTGTTCTTTTCTGATAATGCCTTGGCATCTTCTGACTGCTTGTACTCCTGAAATGCCTTCCAGTGATTCGCCTGCTTGGCTAGATACCCCTCGAATACTGGCACTTTTTTTGTCTTCAGATAGTCTTGCCATAGCTTCTTCTTCCAGCTACGGAACAGTTCGGCCATCTTCTTTAGAGTCCACTGCTTGACTTTGGCCCTCAGTTTATTTGCGGCGTCTTGATTCTCACATTCTGGCAGGTTGAAATGTGACATGATATCATTCCAAAGATTATCTTTGTACCTTTCAGCGACATAGTCACTATCGGCTGCCCCTTTGCGCTTGTTCCACTCCCGAACACTGATCGGGACGTGATCCCTAACAAGAACTCCGCATTGCTTCTTGAATGTGTCAGCAGCATTCTTAGGAAGCTTTGGTTCGCCCGTAGGCAATATCACCTCAAAGGTGTAATGCGTCCGTGCATCCAACTTTTTAGTCGGGCCTCGTTTCGTAGCTTTGCTCGATGTGGAGGCCTAAGAGGGAGAAACATTCGTCAAATTAATGTATATGTATACAATATAGAGCTATCTCCAATATTTTTCACATATTACAAGTGATTGCCGAACTTCATATGAATACCTCGCCCGACTTTGTTATTTCTCCACCGGCTTCTCCACCGGCTTCTCCATCAGTGGAGCTATCCCCTTCTCCGTTATTGGAGCTATCTCCTGCCCCGTCGGCTTCATCTTCGTTTCGGTCGACCTCCATTCCATCTCCGGAGGGGTTCAGAAACGACGACGGAGATTCAGCTGGTTCAACGTCGGGGGCGTCTTTGATTATATCTTCGAGAAGTTCTTCCTCTTCGAGGTTCCTGCTATGTGGATCCATAGTTTCTGCAAAAAACAGACATTTATATTTCAATTATCAACGCTATATGGAATAATAACTAACAAAATAATCTTACTTATTATCTAACTACTAACCCTAACTAATAACAAAACAAATATTTGCTAACAATTATTACTACTTAACAAATATTTGCTAATAATTATTACTACTTAACAAATCTTACTTATATCTAATAATTATTTTGCTAACAATTATTACTACTTAACAAATATTTGCTAACAATTATTACTACTTAACAAATATTTGCTAACAACTATTACTACTTAACAAATATTTGCTAATAATTATTACTACTTAACAAATATTTTGCTAACAATTATTACTACTTAACAAATATTTTGCTAACAATTATTACTACTTAACAAATATTTGCTAACAACTATTACTACTTAACAAATATTTGCTAACAATTATTACTACTTAACAAATATTTGCTAACAATTATTTTGCTAACCTATTTACTAACAATTATTTTGCTAAGCATTTCTATTCTATCTAACAATTTCTATTTCTATTATTCTATCTAACAATTTCTATCTAACATAAAGTTTTAACATAAAATTTCTATTTCTATTTCTATTATTTTTCTATTTCTATTCTATCTAACCCTAACACAATTAAATTTCTATTTCTATTTCTATTATTTTTCTATTTCTATTCTATCTAACCCTAACACAATTAAATTTCTATTTCTATTTCTATTATTTTTCTATTTCTATTCTATCTAACCCTAACACAATTTCTATTTCTATTTCTATTTCTATTATTTTTCTATTTCTATTCTATCTAACCCTAACACAATTTCTATTTATATTCTATGTAACCGTAACACAATTATTTTTCTATTTCTATTTCTATTATTTTCTATTTATATTCTATCTAACCCTAACCAAAAAAAAAGGGAGGGACGGTGGTTGGCGGTCTCACCGCGAGCGTCGGCTGGGGAGGGTCGGGGCCGGACGGCGCGGCGCGGCGGGAGGGCGGTGGCGCGGCGCGGCGCTCGCTGGCGGCGGGCGGCGCAGGAGAGGGCGGCGGCGCACGGGAGAGGGCGGCGGGCGGCGGGGGGAGGGCGGCGCGGCGGGTCTCGGCGGCGGCGTCAAAAATCCGGCCGACCGCAACGTTCCTCTCGGGAAGCTCCTCGCGCTCGGCGTCATCGATGGTTTTCGCGCTAAGTGTGCAGTGGGGAAGAAGAGAAGTGGGGCGCAGGCTTTATACCCCCCCCCCTTTAGTCCCGGCTGGGGGCTCAAACCGGGACTAAAGGGGGTCTTTAGTCCCGGTTTGAACCCCCAGCCGGGACTAAAGGGTGGTGGGGCCGGTAACCGCCCGAGCCCCCCCCCCCCCTTTAGTCCCGGTTGGTGGATCCAACCGGGACTAAAGGTGCAATAAATGCGCGCCAATGCTGAATTTTTTTCAGTTTTTCATTTCAAATATGAATTTGTAATTTTGAATTGAATAACTTATGTATATTTTAGAATCTGATAAAACTTTCAATATGAAAAGTGTTTGAAATTGATTAACTAATTCAAAACCATTTTCTATTTTCAAAATTAATTATTTTAACTATCCAAACTATTAACTATTTTGCCATTTTTAATTAAAACTATATTGAATAATATTCTTTTTGTATAATTTTGAATTTGACAAAACTTTCAATATGAAAAGTGTTTGAAATTGATTAACTAATTCAAAACCATTTTCTATTTTCAAAATTAATTATTTTAACTATCCAAACTATTAACTATTTTGCCATTTTTAATTAAAACTATATTGATTAATATTCTTTTTGTATAATTTAGAATCTGACAAAACTATTAATATGAAAAGTGTTTGAAATTGATTAACTAATTCAAAACCATTTTCTATTTTCAAAATTAATTATTTTAACTATCCAAACTATTAACTATTTTGCCATTTTTAATTAAAACTATATTGATTAATATTCTTTTTGTATAATTTAGAATTTGACAAAACTTTCAATATGAAAAGTGTTTGAAATTGATTAACTAATTCAAAACCATTTTCTATTTTCAAAATTAATTATTTTAACTATCCAAACTATTAACTATTTTGCCATTTTTAATTAAAACTATATTGATTAATATTCTTTTTGTATAATTTAGAATTTGACAAAACTTTCAATATGAAAAGTGTTTGAAATTGATTAACTAATTCAAAACCATTTTCTATTTTCAAAATTAATTATTTTAACTATCCAAACTATTAACTATTTTGCCATTTTTAATTAAAACTATATTGATTAATATTCTTTTTGTATATTTTAGAATTTGACAAAACTATTAAAGTGAGCCGGCTTTTTTTCTAAAGAGCGGTGATGACCGATCCATACCATTCTTCACATCCAGCCATCCATGTAACCGTGTCTGTCGTAGCCATGGAGAATCTTCATCATGCATTACATAAAAGGTTTAATACATTATTACATTATTGCACCAACATTCCTATCTATTATTTCTGTTTTCTTCTGGGTCGTAGCCATGGAGAATCTTCATCATTCAGTAGGATGCTTGGGTCAGTTTTCACTTTGAAGGGCGGAGTTTTATGAAACTTATTATAATCTACTGACATGTCTGTCTTGTCATCTACTCCCACGATGTTTCTTTTCCCTGAAAGAACTATGTGGCGCTTTGGCTCATCGGACGATGTCTTCTTTTGCTGATTTCTTTTTCTCGTTTTTGTAGACATGTCCTTCACATAGAAAACCTGAGCGACATCGTTGGCTAGGACGAATGGTTCGTCCATGTATGCAAGATTGTTGAGATCCACTGTTGTCATGCCATACTTTTGGTCTACAACTACCCCGCCTCATGTCAGCTTCACCCATTTGCACCGAAACAAAGGGATCTTAAAAGTAGGTCCATAGTCAAGTTCCCATATCTCCTCTATGTACCCGTAATATGTTTCCAAACAGTGCCCATTCTCGTCTGTTGCATCAAAGCGGACACCACTGTTTTGGTTGGTGCTCTTTTTATCTTGGGCAACCGTGTAAAATGTATTCCCATTTATCTCGTACCCTTGGAAAGTACATATAGTAGAAGATGGTGGCCTGGCCAAACAGTACAGCTGATCTCCAACGGTGTCATCATTCATGAGATGTGTCTGCAACCAACTGCCGAAAGTCTTCTCGTGTTCCCCTTTAATCCAAGAGTCAGTCTTCCCCGGGTTTTCGGAGCGTAGAATATTCTTGTGTCTCACGATATACGGAGCCACCACGGTGGAATTGTGTAGAACTGTGTAGTGTGCTTGAGAGAAAGAATGTCCGTCCATACATACTTTTGCTTTCCTTCCTAGTGTGCCTTTTCCTGTCAGCCTACCCTCATACCGAGATTCAGGAACACCAATCGGCTTAAGGTCAGGAAGAAAGTCCACACAAAACTCAATGACCTCCTCTGTTCCATAGCCCTTGGAGATGCTTCCTTCTGGCCTAGCACGGTTACGAACATATTTTTTTAAGACTCCCATGAACCTCTCGAAGGGGAACATATTGTGTAGAAATACAGGACCGAGAATTCTAATCTCTTCGACTAGGTGAACTAGGAGGTGTGTCATTATATTGAAGAAGGATGGCGGGAACAACAACTCAAAGCTGACCAGACATTGGACCACATCAATCTGTAACCCTGATAGACTTTCTCGATCGATTACCTTCTGAGAAATTGCATTGAGGAATGCACATACCTTCACAATTGCCAGGCGAACATTTTCCGGTAGAATTCCCCTCAATGCAACCGGAAGCAATTGCGTCATAAGCACGTGGCAGTCATGAGACTTTAGGTTTTGGAATTTTTTGTCTTTCATATTTACGATTCCCTTTATATTCGACGAGAAGCCAGTCGGGACCTTGATACTGAAAAGGACTTCAAAGAAGATTTCCTTCTCTTCCTTAGTAAGAGCGTAGCTGGCACGCCCTTGAAACTGCCCTGGATGCATGCCATCTCTTCCTTTATGACGTTCCTGGTCCTCCCGTGCTTCCGGTGTATCTTTTGACTTCCCATACAAGCCCAGGAAGCCTAGAATATTCACGCAGAGATTCTTCGTCAGGTGCATCACGTCGATTGCGGAGCGGACCTCATGGACTTCCCAATAGGGTAGCTCCCAAAATATAGATTTCTTCTTCCACATGGGTACGCGCTTATCAGGGCCGTTAGGAACAGGTTGGCTGCCAGGACCCTTTCCAAAGATTACTTTTAAATCTTTGACCATATCAAATACTTCAGCACCAGTACGGATGACAGGCTTCCCCCGGGGTTCTGCCTTGCCATTGAAATGCTTGCCTTTTTTCTTTAAGGGATGCTTGGGCGGAAGAAAACGACGATTGAACGGGTACACATTCTTCCTACATTTGTCCAGATATATACTTTCTGTCTGATCTAAACAGTGCGTGCATGCATTGTATCCCTTGTTTGACTGTCCTGAAATGTTACTAAGAGCAGGCCAATCATTGATGGTTACGAAAAGCAAGGCTCGAAGGTCAAATTCCTCTTGTTTGTGCTCGTCCCACACACGTACACCTGGTTCGGCCCACAGCTGTAAAAGTTCGTCAACTAATGGCCTTAGGTACACATCAATGTCGTTGCCGGGTTGCTTTGGACCTTGGATAAGCACTGGCATCATAATGAACTTCCGCTTCATGCACAACCAAGGAGGAAGGTTGTAGATACATAGAGTAATGGGCCAGGTGTTGTGACTGCAACTCTGCTCCCCAAAAGGATTCATGCCATCTGTACTCAGACCAAACCATAAGTTCCTTGCGTCACCTGCAAATCTCGGGAACTCTCTCTCAATTTTTCTCCACTGCCGACCATCGGCGGGGTGCCTCAACTTATCGTCTTTCATACGATCTTCCATGTGCCATCGCAACAACTTCGCATGATCTTTATTTCTGAACAGACGTTTCAACCGTGGTATTATAGGAGCATACCACATCACCTTGGCAGGAACCCTCTTCCTGGGTGGCTCGCCCTCAATCTCACCAGGGTCATCTTTTCTGATCTTATACCGCAATGCAGTGCATACCGGGCATTTATCCATATTCTCATACTTCTCACCGCGGTAGAGGATGCAGTCATTAGGGCATGCATGTATCTTCTGCACGTCTAATCCTAGAGGGCAGACAAGCTTCTTTGCTTCGTACGTGCTGGCGGGCAATTCGTTCTTTCTTGGAAGCATCTTCTTCATCAGTACCAGCAACTTTTCGAATGACGAGTCAGTCACACCGGTCTCTGCCTTCCACTTCAGCAATTCCAGTGTGCTACCCAGCTTCTTCTGGCCATCTTCACAAGTTGGGTACAACAATTTGTTGTGGTCCTGTAACATCTGCTCGAACTGCAACCTCTCTTTTTCTGTGTCGCAGCCTCGCCGTGCTTCAGAAATGACCCGGCCAAGATCATCAGCGGGCTCATCTGGTTCCCGTTCTGCACCCTGATCTTCTTCTTCATTGTCTTCCATTGCGGTATCAGCATACTCAGGGAACATAGATCGGTAGTTGTCATCATCGTTCTCTTCTTCTTCATCGTCGTCTTCCATCATAACCCCTCTTTCTCCGTGCTTGGTCCAAACATTATAGCCCGACATAAAACCGGACCGAAGCAGGTGGCTCTGAATGACTCTTGAGGAAGTGTAGTCCTTCTCATTCCGACATTCAACACATGGACAAAACATATAGCCACCACCATGCTTGTTCGCATCGGCCGCATCTCGAAAAGAATGCACGCCTTCTCTGTAAGCGGCTGTGCGTCGATCACCGTACATCCATGGATGGCTCATCTGCGTCATGCAACAGTATATCAAACATAATCACGATCCTAAAAATTAGTACCGCACGGTCTAAACGAGAAAATATAGTTGCTAACCTTTTAGAATAAGTGGAAATAAAGAGGAAGAGACTTAAGCGTGGCTCGGGCACCTCATATCGTAGTTGTGTTCGGTGAACTGAAGCGGCATCGCTCTAACACACATTTCATCAAACACCTCTAGTGCATCCATGCAAAAAGGAGAGCTAGCACACACCCACTTAGATCCATCCAAGAAAAATGCAAGGAAGAGTGGAAAGAGGGGCTGCAGCCATATATATATAGGCAGAGGACTTTAGTCCCGGTTTGAGACACAAACCGGGACTAAAGGGTGCGCACAGGGGGACCTCTCAGCGCGTAGCCCTTTAGTCCCGGTTTGTGTCTCAAACCGGGACTAAAGGGTCGTTACGGGCCGGGACCAAAGCCTCCCGGGCGGCTGGCGAATTTCGGGCGATGTGGCCGGGCCTTTAGTCCCGGCCCAGATGGAGGCCGGGACTAAAGGGTCCTGGCCAAAGGCCCTTTTTCCACTAGTGGGTGCCGCCACTCCGTAGGGGTCTTTTTTGGCAAAAATTTTCAGAAGCGGTCCTTTCTGACATTACGTTGGCGCAGGTGGTCTTATGTGTCAAAAATTCCCCCGATCCATGGCAGATGGCAACAGTACGCTGATCATGACCCTGATCATGTCTAACTTGTCCCGGTCTGACTGTCCTAACCGTCTAGTGGTGATCCTTTCGGCTACGCATATATAGTGTTGACACTGTATAGCACGTCCGACATACATATATCTGTGTATATTTAATAAGGGCATATCTAGCGGCTCCGATATATTTGGATCGCTTTGCAGCTGTTCGAATTAGTCTGAATATATTCAAGTGTTCGAAAAATCCGGCTCAGCAACCTAACGCATTTTGATAGCCCTGTTCGTGGTGACGCAAACCGCGTCTAAATTTGGGACGCACATGCGACACTGTGGACAGGGCTAGGCATCCACGTGTGTCCTCCTTAATCGTCCTCGATCCCAATTGGCAGTCTCACAATACGTAGGTAAGTAGATTTCATTAGTATTAGAACTTAGTTAACCCGTTTTTACATCTAAAATTGCGGCGACCGCCGTATGTACTCGTCGTCACGCGTCCTACCACTACGGGGGCTACTCGTAGTCGCTCACCCTACTGGCCGCCGGACGGGCCAGTACCGCCTCCACCACTGCCTCTGTGGCCTGGCCCCTAGATCCTACGGCGCGTATGTTAGGTAACCTCCTCGGTGGCCGCCTCGCGCTCATTCTCGCGCGCCACCCAGGGCGCCTCCTACGTCGTGCGGCGCGCCTAGCCTTCCACCAGGGCGTTCGCCCAGTGCACGCGCCGCGCCGCATCCTCTGCCTCCTTCACCTCGGCCCACACATGGGCTGCTTTCGCCAGCGCCTGTCGCCGCCTCGTGTGCCTCCCGCCGGTGCTACTCGCGTACCACGGCCACCACAGCCCGCTGCATGAGGTCGTCATCATCCTCGTTGATGCCCCACGCCGCCGCCATCACCCGGTTGCCCTTGTGGGCTGTCTCGTGGGTAGTGCGTTGCGCCGTGGCCCTCCTCTCGGAGAGAGCTTGGCGCTTCGTGGCCATGAGATGTTGACCAGCTGGGTCGCGGCGGGCAGACTCGAACGAGGCGAGCAGGGCATGATGCTCGTCCGTGACGTCCGGGGCATTCTTATCGTCATCGAAGTCGTCTGAATCCTCGTTGTTGACCTCGTCGAGCATCTCGGTGATGGGCGCCCACCCGAGGGGCCTGTTTGCATGCACCATCTCCACAATCCTCGCCTAGGTAGCGTGGTGGTCTGCCATGGCCGGTTCTTTATGTAAGGTAGGCGGCGTCGTGTTTGTGCTATCCTAACGCCGCCGCCGCGTGCTGGGCAGGAAAGAAAAGGCCCGCGCGCGGGAACAGGAAAGGGCGTCTCCCTCAACTCGGCAAACTGCACTAACTTGTGTCGGGCCGCTGGAAGCGCTCCCGACACAAATGAACATAGCCTAGAAATCAGTCGATTTCCTGCCCACGATCCGACCCAAACGGTCTAAATCGGACACGATTTGGGCCGTAATGCGTTGGAGCGCTGAAGATGTCCTAACTCCTAACCGATCTATCTACACCACAAATATCGAAGAAAAATCTACAGTGGAGCACTGTACCCATGTTGCTGCATCTGCATGGAGGAACGAAGAATGTTTCTTCCTCTCCTCTCGCCAGAGCCAGATCTCGCCCGCGCGCGGCGTGGGCGGACCACGCGCCGGACGACTGACGGCATGACAATAATCGAGTTTGAACGGGTCAAAAAGCCGCGGCATCAATCGAGAAGCGACCAAGCACAAGCCGCCATGAATTCTCGTGACGGGCGGCGGTTGGTTGGTTGGATCGACGACCAATCATGGATGGATGCCAATGCCGCGGGCGTCGTCATCGGCCAGGCTCTCTCCGGTGCCGCGCGCGTACGCCCTGCGGCGACCACCACCACGGTCCACGGCCGATCACCGTTCACATGGGCATCATCAGGTCAGGTGCATGCATTCATGCGCGCGCTAGGTGGCGTGGCGCGGCACGGGCCAAGCGGCAGCCTAGCGAGAACGCATCGGACGCGCCAGCGCGCGCGGCCGCCAGCACCACGTTATTGGCATCAGCGGAGACACAGCGCCGCTCGATCGGCCGGACCACCGCGGCCAGTGCGTGCTACAGCCTACAGGAGCAGGTGCGTGCGGGCGGACGACGGGGACCGGAGAGGAGAGATGCGTGACATTCCTGCCTTGCCCTGTGTAACTCTGTTCGTGCCCGGCGCGCGCTCCCTCTATAGGCTCGAGTCTTTTCCTGTACACTGTACTAGATCGATCGCCTGGCTGATCAAGACATGAGGTTTTTCAATTTTTTATTTCATGTTCGAGGGCGTCGCTCGTGAACTTCTGTAGGGTGATTCGGGCGTCCGAACCGACACATTCCTGCATGCATGTTACGGCTACGCGCGGTGCAACCCCATCGATTATCCCGTGATGACAGCTTGGAGGATCTTTGTCATCAGGTGATCATGGGCGACGACGCAGATCTTAAGCTATCTATGGGCAGATCTTAAGAATCTTCAAAAAAAAAAAAAGCTGAAGAAAAAATCTGCTTCTAAGAAAAGCAATCAAGGGGTGTCCCTTAGTGGCACAAAAAACCCTTAAGGCACACAAAGATCATCCTCTGTGTAATACTGTGTCTGGCCAAAGAACTAGAAACCAAAATAAAAAGCTTAAATGATAGGTCTCATAATGAATTGTAGAGGGGTGGGAAAAAAAGGAATGGCTTTCAATCTGAAAGATTTGTTTGATGAGTATGATTTTGATTTCATTGGGTTACAAGAAACTATGAAAAAACAGGTTGATGTGCCTGTTTGTAGAAAATTTGATCCTAACAATAAGTATACATGGATTTGGTCCCCCTCGGTGGGAAAATCTGGAGGGATCTTATGTGGAATCAAATCCTCAAGATTTGATGTGAACTCTTTCAAGGTCAGTAGACATTTTGTTAACGCCAATGTGTTTGATAAAAAATTGATGCATAATTATTGGCGTGTGCTGGTTTATGGGGCAGCTCAATTGACTGACAGGGAGTCTTTCCTTGTTGAGTTGGCAGACATTTGTACAAATATGTTGATACCTACTGTTATTGGAGGTGATTTCAATATTCTAAGGTTTGGAAATGATAAAAATAAGCCTGGTGGCATAGATAGGTTCTCTGATATGTTTAATGTGATTATTAATACACATGCTTTGAGAGAAATCAGACTTTCTGGAGGACAATTTACTTGGTCTAATAATCAGGAAAATCCAACCCTTGAGAAACTTGACAGAATTCTGATTAACTATGAATGGGAATTGTTATTTCCTTTGACACAAGCAAGGAAAATTCCTAGAGTTATGTGTGACCATAATCCTCCGATTATAGATACAGGAGAGAAACCAGAGGTTAAATCTAAAGAGTTTAGATTTGAAAAAAGTTGGGTAAACCATCCTGATTTTATGGGTAAAGTTGAGAAAGCCTGGGTCTCCATAGAGATTGGCTTGGATAATATTAGCTCCTTGCAGAGCAAAATCAAAAAGGTCAAGAATAATCTAAAAGGGTGGGGTGCTAATCTAAAAGGAAATTTTAAAAAAGAAAAGGCAAATTTATTGGCTGAATTGGAAAATTTGGAGACTTTAGATGAATATTGTATGTTGACTGGTGATTAGTATGATAGAAAGGGTACAATCCAATTTCATTTGATGCAAATTTATGAGGGAGAGGAAAGATTTTGGAAGGAAAGGTCTAGTGAAAATTGGTTATTACATGGGGACAATAACTCGGCTTATTTCCATAGGATTGCCAATGGGAGAAGGAGGAAAAATGTAATGTATTCACTTAAACATAATGATATCTTGATAGAAGGGACAGATAATCTTTTAAAACATGCTACTGATTATTACAAAAATTTATTTGGGCCAGGAGAAGGCAATAAAATGAGTTTGGACCCTAATATTTGGTCTATTGATGAAAGGTTATCTGTGGAAGATAATTGTATTTTGGATGAACCATTTTCGGAAAGTGAAGTTAAGAATGATATAGATATTATGGCTCACAATAAGGCCCCAGGCCCTGATGGTATCCCTGTAGAGTTTTACCAAGTGTGTTGGCTAATTATTAAGCAAGATATAATGAAAAAAATTCATGATTTGTCCAATGGCGACCTTGATCTTTATAGGCTCAATTTTGGTATGATCATTTTACTACAAAAAGTTAAAGATGCAGAAGTTTTGGCCAAATATAGGCCTATTTGTTTGCTACAAGTCATTTATAAAATCATTACTAAGGTGGCTTGATACGTTGCAAACGTATCTATAATTTTTGATGCTTCATGCTTGTTTTACACCAATTGCTTTATGTTTTGTTTACACTTCATGGCATTTTTATGTATTTTCTGGAACTAACTTATTAACAAGATGCCATAGTGCCAGTTCCTGTTTTCTGCTGTTTTTGTGTTTCAGAAAAGTTACACAAGAAATATTCTCAGAATTGGACGAAACGAGAGCCAAACCTCCTATTTTTCCCAACACAAAGACGGAGTCCAAAGCAGAGACGGAGGAGGGCCAGGGGCTGGCCACACCATAGGGTGGCGCGGGTCACCCCCGGGCCGCACCACCAGGTGGGGCGGGCCCCCAGGTGTCCTCTGACATCGCCCTTCTGACTATAAATTCCCTTCGACGCGAAAACCCAAAAAAAACGAGTCTCCGTCCACGAAAAGTTCTGCAGCCCCGCCACCATCGAAGACCAATTTCGGGGGACAGAAGTCTCTGTTCTGGCGCCCTGCCGAGACGGGGAATTGCCCCCGGAGCCATCTCCATCGACTCTACCGCCATCTCCATCGATGTTGCTAATTCCCATGATGAGGAGGGAGTAGTTCTCCCCCGGGGCTGAGGGCTCTACCGGTAGCTATGTGTTCATCTCTCTCCCCCATGGTGTGATCTTTATGTGATCATGAGCTTTGTATCTAGTTGAATTTGTAGATGTTGCTCTTTGATGTCTACACACGCTTCTGTTCTTGTAGACAGTGTTGGGCCTCCAAGTGCAGAGGTTTGTAGAGCAGCAGCAAGTTTCCCTTAAGTGGATCACCCAAGGTTTATCGAACTCAGGGAGGAAGAGGTCAAAGCTATCCCTCTCAAACAACCCTGCAATTACGATACAGAAAGTCTCTTGTGTCCCCAACACACCCAATACACTTGTCAGATGTATAGGTGCACTAATTCGGCGAAGAGATAGTGAAATACAAGTGGTATAGATGATTATGAGTAGTAAATGCAATCTGGAATAAAAATGGCAGCAAGCAAACAAGTAACAAAACAGCAAGTAAACGGTGTGCAAAGCTTGGAAACAAGGCCTAGGGATCATACTTTCACTAGTGGACACACTCCCAACAAATATAACATAATTGAACCAATAGATAACTTCTCTTCACTATGGTACTCTGAATTACTCTCCTATTGAATAACACTAATCATTGCGTAGGGCTACGAAGCACTCCTCAAAGTTCATCAAGTACTTGACAAACACCACTCATAGAGATATCCAAATCAAATCACAACTCAAGATAAATATTATTGCAACTTAGACCAAGTACTAACACGGTGCACACACTGTCAACATTACACCACGAAAGGAGGAATAGATCACTTCAATACTATCATAGTGATAATTATTCTCATAATCCATAAGAGATCACAATCGTAGCCTAGACCAAGTACCACCATGATGCACGCACTGTCACCGTTACACCATGGCAGGAGGAATAGATTACTTTAATAACACACTAGAGTACAGATAATGAAGAAGAGTAACATCTACTTATTCAACATGATACAAAGCTCACGATCACATAAAGATCACATCATGGGAGAGAGAGGTGAACCACATAGCTACCGGTAGAGCCCTCAGCCCCGGGGGGGAACTACTCCCTCTGCATCATTGGAGACAGCAAGGTTGATGGAGATGGCGGTGAGGTCGATGGAGACGGCGGAGACGGCGATGGAGACCGATGGAGATGGCTCCGGGGGCACTTCCCTGTCCCGGCAGGGTGCCAGAACAGAGACTTCTGTCCCCCGAAATTTGGCTTCGATGGCGGCGCCGCTGCGGAACTGTTCTGGAAATTTCGCCGACTCCACCGGGGTTTTCCGTCCCGAGGCTTTATATAGGCGAAGGGGCGTCGTCAGGGGGCTGCCAGGGTCTCCTCACACATAGGGGGCGCAGCCAGGGCCTGGGCCGCGCCGCCCTAGTGTGTGGGCAGGCCCTGGCCCCCCTCCGACTCTCGTTTGGTCCTCGTCCTTCGTCCGGGAAAAATAAGACTTCTGGAACTTGTTTCGTTCAATTCCGAGAATATTTCCTGTGTAGCATTTCTGATACACAAAAACAGCAGAAAATAGGGAACTGGCACTGTGGCATCTTGTCAATAGGTTAGTTCCGGAAATCGCATAAAAACGCCACGAAGTGTAACGAAACACAAGGCAAATGGTGTAAAAACAAGCATGGAGCATCAAAAATTATAGATACGTTTGAGACGTATCAGCATCCCCAAGCTTAACTCCTGCTCGTCCTCGAGTAGGTAAGTGATAACAAAAGAAATAATTTTTGAGGTGACATGCACCATCACAATCTTGATCATATAGGTAAAGCATTGAGTGCTGAGATCAAAGAACTTGAAATATGGGCATGAAAGACATAATCTTGATAATAGAAACTTAGCAACCATGTTATAACATGAAAATGAACACAAACAAAAGATCATGAAAATGAAACAATGAAAGTCAAACGTGTGTTCAAATCATAAGGAAAAACATACAAATGGTTTTCAGCTTGTCCTTCATGGAGAGCAAAACATAAATGCATAGGACACCTTCAAGTTTAAAAGGGCGACTAGATACAAATAATTTGAGAACAAGTGAAACCAACAATATGAATCAATCAATGAAAACTTTGGGACAATGCACATTATACTAAGAATGACAACTATGCTCTCTTAATGGTGCATAAAGGTAGAAGGTGGTGACTCAACATAAAAGTAAAAAGAAAGGCCCTTCGTGGAGGGAAGCAGTGATTGCAAGTTTTATAAACCTTCAAAAATTATGGTACTTACCGGCTTTGAGCTCTCATTGCCCCCATCATTAGCATCTTGAATGGTTAGAGTTAATGCGAGAACAATTATGATGCATATGCTTGACAAATCATAAGTCGAAAACCTCGTGCCCTGTGAATACGAGTACCCAAACCTCATGCTACTCAACTTAGAGTCCCAAGCAAGGCTCTTGTCATTGTAAGTATATGTGTATCATCGAGAACCGCCAACGGGGTACCTCCGTGCCCGATGACATGGAACAAGCCCACATCAAAATGACAGGACAAGCAGACAATGGACACCTCGACATCTCTTTTATTTGCCATTTGTTTAGCTTTTTATTGTGAGATGCGTCGTCGAATGTCCACCATGGGTATGCTCCAAATTTCCACCATGAATTATGCATGGCTTAGATTGGCGGCCCAGGCGTTTCCCTAACACATATACAAACTCCATGATCCCCACAAGATTCCCAATTCATTTCACACCGCGGGCATCCATAAACAAAAGATCACGATATCAACTCAAATAAGAAGTGCAATGTTGAAAGCTTGCCCCATGACGGCATGGTTGGGCTAGTATCCAACTTACAACTTGCAAGCATAACAACTCAACATAAGAGACCACAATGTCAAATTTTTTAGAACAAGAAAAAGTAAAGTGTGCCATCCGGTTCGTGAGAGCTTTACTGACCAATTTTCACATAACACCGATAAGAGTTTAATTTGAAGAGTAAATAAAAGCAAGTCAAATTTACTTGGAATAGCAAATTGCTAGTAGGTATGTATGGTGGACACTTTGGCAAACTTGGTTTTTAGGAGTTGGATGCACGCGTAGAGCTCATACTCAGTACAAGGCGAGGGCTAGTAAAAGACTGGGAGCGACCAACTAAGAGCAATAATGGCCATAATCATGTAAAGCGACAAAGCGACATTAAAAGAAGCATAAGATGGCATCAAAAGTCAAAAACTAAATGATCATAGAGGCTATTGGCGACTTTGTAAGAGTCTAACATGTGTGAGCATGCGCCAAGTCAACCCAAATAAAACATCAAGGAGAAAACCAAAATAATGCTTCCAAATAATTAAAACAACGCATGATTTTTTCAAAGGCTCATTAAGCAATCTCAGTTATTTGAGACAAGTCATGCTACAGCAAAACCACTAAGCATACTATCAAAAAAGACATCGAGCATGACATGCAAAAGCCTAGGCCGCAGTCTACACAAGCTCCTTTTTGTACCACTTTTTTGCATAAAGCTTTTTCTCTTTTCGAACACCATTCAAACCATTTTGAGAAAACTCTTTTGAGGAAAACCAACATATACCAGAGGCCCAAATACACCTTGATGCAAAGATAAAACAAGATCTGAACAAAAATCAAGGCGAAAAACAAAGGCTAAACGTAGTAGCAGAAAAAGAGAACACTCATTGAACGATAAGAGTGAAAACTAGAGTGTTCTTGGCAAATGAAAAGCGAAATAAGTCTCTCTCCAAAACAACATGATGTGATCAAACTGTTTATTGCAGCAAACTAAACTAAACTAATACTGAAAACAAAAACAACTGACGCTCCAAGAAAAACGCATAGTGCATGAAGCAATAAAAATATAGTGTCTTGAAAGGTGACCTGATTTTTGCCAATGAAGAAGGGGGTGCCTCGGGGGCATACCCAAGCTTTGACGCTTGTACTTCTTGGATATTTCTTGGGGTGATGCATGGGCATCCCCAAGCTTGAGCTTTTGTCCATTCTTCATCTCATCTCATCATTCTCCAATCCCTACACTTGAAAACTTCCTTCATACAAAACTAAACACAATTCTATTAGCAACATTAGTGTAAGCATAGCAATGAATCAACCCTTTTTGCTTCAGGTTTCAACACAAAACCAGCACATATAAAGCATAAACTACTGTAGCAACTTCCCCAAAAGTTCCGTGATCAAAAGAACTCAAAAAGAAAGCGATAAAGCGGCAAACACAAATATTGGCAGAAATCTGTCAAAACAGAACAGCTGACAAAAGTCGAATTTTTGAGGGGTTTTCTGTTGCTCAAATAAAAAAGTGTTAAACTAATGAAAGTTTGAATATAACCTGGGGCATATGCACAAGAAATCGCAGGTCCAAAAGATATACAGAGAATTTTCACGAATTTTTACGGTGCAGCACTGAAAACTGTTTCAGGACAGCAACATCCTCAAATCTTACCTCACTCAAATTAGAGGCTTCCCTTGGCACAACAACGAAATAAAAAAGATAAGGAGCGGTTATTACAGTAGTAATAACTTCCAAGACTCAAATAAAAGAAAAAGTACTGAAATTAAAAACATTGGGTTATCTCCCAAGAGTGCTTTTCTTTAACGCCTTTGAGCTAGGCGCAGTAATTTGCAAAGATGCTCATATAGGCGCCATGGAAGAGCTTAAGGCAAAGGCGCTATATAGGAACTTAAAGCAATAGAGAGCATCAAAAAGCAGATATGAAACTCATTTAAATCTAAACCACTTCCTATGCATAGGAATCTTGTAAGAAAATAAATCAACGAGGCACATAGTAGCAAGCATGGATAGATAAAACAAGTGTCATTTCAAGATTTGCAACATAAAGAGGGGAAATTTAATATTGTTGAGATCCATCAAACCATGTTTCCCTCTCTCATAATAACTTTCAGTAGCATCATGAATAGAACTAACAATATAACTATCACATAAAACATCCCTATCATGAGCCACATGCATAAAAGAATTAATACTCCCCACATGAACAATAGTAGTAGGAGCAGATTCAACAGAATAATTATTCTCATCACCATAATCATCAAAAATAGGAGGCATATTGTAATCATACCTTGTTTCCTCCTCAATAGTAGGTGAACTGAAAATATTATACTCATCATCATAGCCATCATAAACTAGAGGTTTAGTATCATCACAAGCTAAAGAACAGCTATTTCGCAAAGCATATTCTTCAAACATATCATCATAAGAAGGAACATCACATATGGGAGATAAAATATTATCAGAACAAACTTTCTCCACTAAAGTTGGGGAACTAAAAATATCATGCTTAACAAAACCAGCTTCCCCAAGCTTAGACTTTTCTATAGCATTAGTAATAACAGTGTTCGAAACATTCATACTAACAACACTATTAGCATGCAAATTAAGCTCCAAAGGTTTTTCAACTTTCTCTTCAAACACTTCATATCTAAACTTAGGAAAAAGACTAAAGAACTCTTTATTTTCCATTAAGCCTAACTAGTGAAAATAAAAACAAGAAACAAAAAGATGTAATTGCAGAATCTAAAGGAAATAACTCCGAGTACTCACCAGCAACTAAAAGACTTAGTAGCCAAAGGATGTGAGTACCTTTTACCTTACCTCCCCGGCAACGGCGCCAGAAAAGAGCTTGATGTCTACACACGCTTTTGTTCTTGTAGACAGTGTTGGGCCTCCAAGTGCAGATGTTTGTAGAGCAGTAGCAAGTTTCCCTTAAGTGGATCACCCAAGGTTTATCGAACTCAGGGAGGAAGAGGTCAAAGCTATCCCTCTCAAACAACCCTGCAATTACGATACAGAAAGTCTCTTGTGTCCCCAACACACCCAATACACTTGTCAGATGTATAGGTGCACTAGTTCGGCGAAGAGATAGTGAAATACAAGTGGTATAGATGATTATGAGTAGTAAATGCAATCTGGAATAAAAATGGCAGCAAGCAAACAAGTAACAAAACAGCAAGTAAACGGTGTGCAAAGCTTGGAAACAAGGCCTAGGGATCATACTTTCACTAGTGGACACACTCCCAACAAATATAACATAATTGAACCAATAGATAACTTCTCTTAACTATGGTACTCTGAATTACTCTCCTATTGAATAACACTAATCATTGCGTAGGGCTACGAAGCACTCCTCAAAGTTCATCAAGTACTTGACAAACACCACTCATTGAGATATCCAAATCAAATCACAACTCAAGATAAATATCATTGCAACTTAGACCAAGTACTAACACGGTGCACACACTGTCAACATTACACCATGAAAGGAGGAATAGATCACTTCAATACTATCATAGTGATAATTATTCTCATAATCCATAAGAGATCACAATCGTAGCCTAGACCAAGTACCACCATGATGCACGCACTGTCACCGTTACACCATGGCAGGAGGAATAGATTACTTTAATAACACACTAGAGTACACATAATGAAGAAGAGTAACATCTACTTATTCAACATGATACAAAGCTCACGATCACATAAAGATCACATCATGGGAGAGAGAGGTGAACCACATAGCTACCGGTAGAGCCCTCAGCCCCGGGGGAGAACTACTCCCTCCGCATCATAGGAGACAGCAAGGTTGATGGAGATGGCGGTGAGGTCGATGGAGACGGCGGAGACGGCGATGGAGACCGATGGAGATGGCTCCGAGGGCACTTCCCTGTCCCGGCAGGGTGCTGGAACAGAGACTTCTGTTCCCCGAAATTTGGCTTCGACGGCGGCAGCGCTGCGGAACTGTTCTGGAAATTTCGCCGACTCCGCTGGGATTTTCCATCCCGAGGCTTTATATAGGCGAAGGGGCGTCGTCAGGGGGCTGCCAGGGTCTCCTCCCACATAGAGGGCGTGGCCAGGGCCAGGGCCGTGCCGCCCTGGTGTGTGGGCAGGCCCTGGCCCCCCTCGGCTCTCGTTTGGTCCTCGTCCTTCGTCCGGGAAAAATAAGACTTCTGGAACTTGTTTCGTTCAATTCCGAGAATATTTCCTGTGTAGCATTTCTGAAACACAAAAATAGCAGAAAACAGGGAACTGACACTGTGGCATCTTGTCAATAGGTTAGTTCCGGAAATCGCATAAAAACGCCACGAAGTGTAACGAAACACAAGGCAAATGGTGTAAAAACAAGCATGGAGCATCAAAAATTATAGATACGTTTGAGACGTATCACTCTTCATCTATTATGCTACTCAAGTGATTTTATTAATGTAATCTCTGGAGACACCTTGTCCCATGATGTGAAGTTGACTGTGTGCGCATCGTGTGTGGCTCTTAGGCTAAATTTTACAGTAATACTTATCATGAGTTATGATTTGAGTTGGATGTCTCTATGAAATAGTGGTGTTTGTCTGGAACCGTCTAGTGCACTCAAAGTGACAATGTGGGGTAATCTAGATTGGGGAATGCAAACTTTAAGGAGTGCTTTCTAGCCCTACACATGATTAGTGTTCGTTATCCAACCAGAGAGTAGTTCAGTGTAGCATAGTGAAGATTGATATTTACGTGTTCAGTTATGTTATCATTGTTGAGAGTGTCCACTAGTGAAAGTATGATCCCTAGGCCTTGTTTCTAAGCATTGAAACACCGTTTACAACCAGTTCTGCTACATGTTTGCTCGCAGCGATTTTTATTTCAGATTGCAATTACCACTCATAATCATCCATATTACTTGTATTTCACTATCTCTTCATCGAACTAGTGTACCTATACATCTGACAAGTGTATTGGGTGTGTTGGGGACAGAAGAGACTTCTTGTATCTTAATTGCAGGGTTGCTTGAGAGGGATAACTTTGACCTCTTCCTCCCTGAGTTCGATAAACCTTGGGTGATCCACTTAAGGGAAACTTGCTGCTGTTCTACAAACCTCTACACTTGGAGGCCCAACACTGTCTACAAGAATAGAAGCATTCGTAGACATCATGGCTATAATTAGATTAGAGCCTTTTATGCATAAGCTAATTTATGGTTGTCAAACAACTTTTATTAAAGGTAGGAATATTATGGATGTGATTGTTTCCTTGCATGAAATGATTCATGAAGCTAAGAGGAAAAAACAATAGGGGATAATCTTGAAATTAGATTTTGAAAAGGCTTACAACAAACTAGATTGGGAGTAATTGTCTAAATGTATTTCTCAGAAAGGTTTTAGTCCTCTTTGGTGCAATTTTTTTGACCTGATTGTTAAAAATGGAACTCTCTATTTGAAGAAAGGAAATGACTTTGGCAGTCATAGAGGGGTGAGACAAGGGGATCCTTTCTCACCTTTCCTCTTCAATATTGCTGTTGAAGGATTGGGAAAAAAGATTCATAAGGCACAGGAAGCTGGTTTGATAGTGGGTCTAGTTCCTCATTTGATTGAGAAATGGGTGGCCATTCTGCAATATGCAGATGACACCAATCTCCTTATCAAGAGGAGTTGGCACAGGTAACTCATCTTAAACTCATCTTGTATATGTTTGAAGCTATGTCAGGCCTGAAAATTAATTTTGATAAAGTGAAATCATGATGGTTTTAGAGGATCAAGAGAAAATTTTGTTTTATCCTGAAATGTTTGGATGTCAAGTTGGACACTGGCCAGCTAAATATCTTGGTGTACCTGTTAGTGGATCAAGAATCCTTGTTAAAGATGAGAAACCTCTTATTGATAAATTACAAAATAAGTTGGATGGATGGGTGGGCAACTCCTCTTCGATTGGAGGGAGATAGACTCTCATATAATCCTCTTTGAGTGGTTCCCTCATTTATCATATGTCTATTTACTTGTTATCTGACACATCTTTGGGGAATTGTACTTAAATAATTAGGAGATTCTTCTGGGCAGGCACTAGCCTTAAGAGAAAATACTATATGGTGAGATGGTCTTTTGTGTGCAAACCAAAAAGCAAAGGGGGTTTGGGTATTAAGAATCTGAAGATGTTCAATATTTGTCTCTTGTGCAAATGGTGGTGGAAATTAGAATCTGGAGTAGGATTGTGGTAGACCCTTATTAAAGCAAAATATAAAATCACTCATGGTATTTGGAGGGTTAACTTGGAAGCCAATGATTCTCCAGTTTGGAGAAACTTGTTACGGATAAAAGGAATTTACTTACAGGGAAGGAAAATGGTAATTGGTGATGGTAAATCAACAGACTTTTGGCATGATGCCTGGTGTGTAGTTAGACCTCTTTGTGAACAATTTCCTCCGCTGTTTTTAGTTAATAATCAACAAAATCTGTCTGTCATAGAAATGTGTGATAAGAATTCTAATTTGACCTTTAGATGGTGGCTTGAGCCTATGTTACAGAATCTACTTGGCATCCTGAGAAGTTAGTTGTTCTCTGTGGCCTTAAATGACACACCTCATAAGCCAATTTGGAAATACACTAAGTCTGGTCTTTGATACGTCTCGAACGTATCTATAATTTTTTATGCTCCATGCTTGTTTTTACACCATTTGCCTTGTGTTTCGTTACACTTCGTGGCGTTTTTATGCGATTTCTGGAACTAACCTATTGACAAGATGCCACAGTGCCAGTTCCCTATTTTCTGCTATTTTTGTGTTTCAGAAAAGCTACATATGAAATATTCTCAGAATTGGACGAAACAAGTTCCAGAAGTCTTATTTTTCCTGGAAGAGTACCGAAGACCGAAAGAGAGCCGAAGGGGGGCCAGAGGCCGCCCACTGATGACCCACAAGTATAGGGGTGTATCGTAGTACTTTCGATAAATAAGAGTGTCGAACCCAACGAGGAGCAGAAGGTGTTGATGAGCAGTTTTGATCAAGGAATCACTGTAAATACTAGCAAACAGGTTTTCAGGAGTATTTGGTAATACGAGTAAATAAAGTGCGAGTAAATAGAAGACAGTAGTAACAATTGCAGCAAGTGGCCCAATCCTTTATTCAGCAAAGGACAAGCCGGTTGTGTTCTTATAATAACCAAACGTTCTCGAGGACACACAGGAGGTTTCTGTCAAGAGCTTTCGCTTCATAGAGCCAATAGTATTTATTGATTTGGTAAGTGTTATGGGGGTGAACCTGTGCTAGCGCACTACCCTTACTAGGATAAATACACACTTGTGATTATACCCCTTGCAAGCATCCGCAAATACAAGAAAGTAATTAAGATAAATCTAACCACAGCCTTAAGATCTAGGATCCTACGCTCCCTGGTGCAATGGTTTCCCAACGGAGGTTTAGGTTTCTGTCACTCCAGCAACCCCACAGTCGGTGACCAAATACACAATGCATCTCACTAGGCCCATAAATGGTGAAGTATCATGTAGTTGACGTTCTCATGACACCACTAGTGAAATAGCACCACAACAATATCAAACCATTAAATATTTCTCAACAATAATTCACTACTAACATCTTGACTTCTCCCATGTCCTCAAGAACTAAACGAACTACTCACAAGACATCATATGGATCATGATCAGAGGTGAAATAATGGTAAATAACAATCTGGACATAAACCTTAATTCAATGGTTCCACTCAATAGCATCAACTACAAGAGTAATCAACACCGGGAAAGTCTCCCCTATGAATATAACAAGATCCAACTCAAGATGTTACAGCGGGATGGCGAGGTGATGGTGGAGATGAAGGTGCTGGTGATGTAGATGATGATGATGATGATCCCGATGAAGTCCAGTGCGATGGTGATGACGATGGCGACGATCTCCCCTCTCCGGGAAGGAATTTCCCCGGCAGATTTCTCCCTGCCGGAGAGCTTTTTCTCTCTGGTGTTCTCCGCCCCGCAGAGGCGGCTGTGTCTAACTCTGAACCCCCCCTGACTTAGGTTTTCGGGGACGATGATGTACGCGAAGGGAAGAGACCAGAGGTGGGCCAGGGCCCCCTCACACAGGGCTGGCGCGGCCAGGGGTCTGGCCGCGCCGCCCTAGCGTGTGGGCCAGCCCTAGCCCCTCTCGACTCCTCCTTCTGGCTCCGTAAGTCTTCTGGGAAATTATAATTTCTGGGTATTTTTCTGAAATTTTCCTGATCTTCAAAATATGGTCTCCTGATGGTCCTTTTTCCAGCAGATTCCTGACTCCGGCAGCAGCTCCTCCGATGATCATCAAACATGTGAAAGCAAAGGAAATAACATAAGTATCATGTCTAAATATGAAATATATCAATGAATAACAGTAAATTATGATACAAAATAGTGATGCAAATTGGACGTATCAACCCCCCCAAGCTTAGACCTCGCTTGTCCCCAAGCGAAAACTAAACTCGGTAAACATGACCACAGGTTTATGGAGTGAAGTGTCGATAATCAAAATACGGACAAGAAGCATCACATTCACTAAGGCACAAATTATAATAGACAGCAACTTCCCTTTATAAGATGTAAACTTGCAATAGGTACAAAGGAATCGCATATAAGGGTGCACAAGGTAAATTATAATTGGCAATGGCAAACCTTAGTTCTTGGTCAAAGAATGGAGAACAAGCTGTTCTCTCTTTTTAAACGGAGGCTTTTAAAACAGAGCTAATATAGCAAAGACTATATGCTCACAAAGTAAACTTTTACATTCTAAGAAAGCTTTCAAAGATATATTCCTTCAGACAAAAGCATTATACAAAACAAGGAAGATAATAAACATGATTAAACGGATCAACATATGGGTGAGTGAAACATAACAACTCAAATGCTTGCTTGAGATAGAGGGAAATAGGTTGACTCAACATAAAAGTAAAAGATAGGCCCTTCGCAGAGGGAAGCAGGGATTAAACATGTGCTAGAGCTTTTCATTTGTAAAACAGAGGTGAAAATTGTTTTGAGAGGTGGTTGCTTTTGTCAACGACTAGCAACGGAGTTCTTGATATCTTCCATACTAAACAAGTGAGAGCGGTTCCGAGATGTTTGATTAATTGGCACTTTAGTGCTCTTTTATAGCTTGGCACTCCTCCCCACCTTTTTCCTTTCTCAAACCATGGCTAACCGATTCCATCGGGTGCCGACCAACTTTCACAATCCATTGGAGGAGTGCATTTTTCTTTCTTTTTTCTTTTTAAGATTATAATGGTCTGACCAGCTCCCTTGCCAAATTATTGACGAGCAGATGAAGCTGCCTAGTCGAGGGGTACTTAATTTAGTATGGAAGATAACAAACCCATCCACTACGTCCTCATGAGCTAAAAACAGTGGCACAAAATGAGAAGTGTTTGAAAGTTTTTGAAAGGTAGCACATGAAAATTTACTTGGAATGGCTTAAAATACCATGCATAGGAATTTATAGTGGACTCTTTGGAAGTGACTTGGCTTTTGGGAATTGGATGCACGAGAAGTATTTCCTCTCAGTACAGGTTTTTGGCTAGCAAGGTTGGGTAGCAAGCATAAGAGTTGCATGAAACAAACAAACATACATATAATAAGAACAATCATGCAAACTCCCCTGAAAGTACAACGATTTTAACTTTAAGAATAACAATGCTTATAAGCCAAACATAAGGAAAACTAAAGTGATGTACTACAAGCACTTCTTTATTCTTTTCTACTCAAACTTCAAGGTAAAGTTGCTACTGACCAAGCTAGGTTTGCCAAAACCAACTGAATCTACTCATGCTCCCAATGTGATACCAATACCAATCAACAAGACTAGTCACATAAGAGAGATTGCAGACTAACATAAAGTGTGCGAAAAGTAAACGATAAAACTTCTCATTAATATTTCATTACCGCAACTCACACCAAGGGATACAAAGATAACTAACTAAGGAGGATACTTCCAACTGCAAACTATTCTATATGATAACTTCTCTATTCATGATAAGACTCTACTTGAAAAGTAAATGAACAGAAAGTAATGATGTGATACCGCGGCACTCCCCCAAGCTTGGAACAAGCCAAGGGGATGCCTATTCCGATGACGAATTACTCCTTTGGCGGTGGCGGTGGATAATCCCGAATAAGCTTCTCAATCAAGTCCTTCAGGTCATCAATCTTGTACTCGAGGTTACGAATCATCTCAGAATTGTGCTCAATACGGTTCATGAACCTGTCAGCAAGAGAATCCCAGCTCTTGGAATTATTTCCCCATCCTTCTTCACTCTTGGAGCTTCCTGTCCCTGCATTGTTAGAACGGTCTATATCCCAGCCAGAGGGTAATCGTGATTTGGGCACCTTTTGGAACTGATGTTCATGAATTAGAGTATGGAAGGGACTTTGGCTTGGCGGAGATGCCCGCGGAGCTAAGGTGTGATATGGCACACCTCCTCCGGTCCTTATGCGAGCGCTCTTCTTGAACTTGTCATGATCTGTCACCACCCCTATGCTGGCAATCACGGTGCTTGGCCTTGGACCTTGATCTTCCTCCTCATCTTCTCTTTCAACCTCTTCTTTCTGCCGGAAATCTTTGATGCCATCTTCTGGAGGTGTCTTCTCCTTGTCACCGCTTGAAGAGGCCATGACTCCCCAAAGCTTAAGATCAACTCCTGACAGAAACAGCTCGAAACAAAACACAACGAGAAAACGATATACAGACCTCGGGGACTCCGGGGGGTTAAATAGGCGAAAATTATACATCGAAACGAAGTCACAGGAGGAAACCGGGACGGAAAAGAGTTTCGAGGCGTTCTCACACGGGGGTGGCGCGGCCAGGGGTGGGCCCGCGCCACCCGTGTGTGAGACCCACACGGACTCCTTTTCCTCCCCGTTTTCATCTCGTGATTTTTCATATTTATTAAAAACAGCAAAAATATTAAAAGAAGAACTTTTCGCGAAACTTTTCTGACTAGAACTGTTACCTATTCGAAAACGAACTCTGCAGGTTCCTGCAGTTTGTCTTGGATGTAATCTTCCGGAGAAATTGTTTCAATAACATCAACATCTTCATTATAAGAATCTCCAAAAATATAATGTTTGAGTCTTTGCCCATTCACCACTTGTGTAGAATCATCTTTCAATGAAGCAATCTTAATAGCACCTGAGCGGTACACTTCCACAATAACAAATGGTCCTTCCCATTTAGAAAGTAATTTACCTGCAAAAAATCTGAGACGAGACCTATACAATAGGACTTTCTCACCAACATGGAACTCTCTCTTAAGAATTCTCTTATCATGCCATTGCTTGACTTTCTCTTTGAAAAGTCTGGCATTCTCATACGCTTCGTTTCTCCACTCATCTAGAGAACTCAAATCTAACAACCTCTTCTTACCGGCTAGTTTAAAATCTCTATTAAGCTCTCTCACTGCCCAAAAAGCTTTGTGTTCTAATTCTAAGGGCAAGTGACACGCTTTTCCGTAAACCATCTTATAAGGAGACATACCCATGGGATTCTTATAAGCTGTTCTATAAGCCCATAAAGCGTCATTTAACTTACTAGCCCAGTTTTTCCTAGATCTATTAACAGTCTTCTGCAAGATAGACTTAATCTCTCTATTTGAAAGCTCTACCTGCCCACTAGTTTGGGGATGATAAGCAGAAGCAATTCTATGATTGACATCATACTTAGCAAGAGTCTTTCTAAAACTACCATGAATAAAATGAGAACCTCCGTCAGTCATAAGATATCTAGGCACTCCGAACCTAGGAAAAATAACATCCTTAAGCATTTTTAACGAAGTCTCACCATCGGCACTCTTTGTAGGTATGGCTTCTACCCATTTAGTAACATAATCTACAGCAACAAGTATATGAGTATAGCCTCTTGAAGGAGGAAAAGGACCCATAAAGTCAAATCCCCAACAATCAAACGGTTCAATAACAAGAGTGTAATTCATAGGCATTTCATTGCGTCTAGAAATATTTCCAACTCTTTGACATTCATCGCAAGATAAAACGTACCTTCTGGCATCCTTAAAGAGGGTTGGCCAATAAAAACCTGATTGTAGAACCTTTTGTGCGGTTCTATCTCCAGCATGATGCCCTCCATAAGCACTGCTATGGCATTTTCTTAATATCTCTTGTTGCTCATATTCCGGTACGCATCTTCTCATAATACCATCAACTCCTTCTTTATATAAATGTGGGTCATCCCAAAAATAATGCCTCAAATCATAGAAGAATTTTCTTCTTTGCTGAGCTGTAAAGGTCGGAGGCAAATACTTGGAAACAATAAAGTTAGCATAATCAGCATACCAAGGAAGGTCCCGTGAAGTTGTATTAATTGCAGCCAACTGTTCATTTGGAAAACTATCATTAACAGGAATAGGATCAAAAGAAATGTTTTCCAATCTAGACAAGTTGTCAGCCACAGGATTTTTAGCACCTTTCCTATCTACAATATGCAAATCAAACTCTTGTAAAAGCAACACCCATCTAATAAGCCTAGGCTTAGCATCCTTCTTAGTCATAAGATATCTAATAGCAGCGTGATCAGTATGAATAGTAACTTTAGAATCAACAATATAAGATCTAAACTTATCACATGCAAAAACAACAGCAAGAAACTCTTTCTCAGTAGTAGCATAATTCTTCTGAGCAGCATCAAGAGTCTTACTAGCATAATGAATAACATTCAACTTATTATCTATGCGCTGTCCAAGAACAGCACCAACAGCAAAATCACTAGCATCACACATAATTTCAAAAGGTAAATTCCAATCAGGTGGTTGAACAATAGGAGCAGTAGTTAAAGCCTTCTTAAGAGTTTCAAAAGCTTCCTTACAATCATCATCAAAGACGAATGGTACATCCTTTTGAACAAGATTGGTAAGGGGCTTTGAAATCTTAGAGAAATCTTTAATAAACCTCCTATAGAAACCAGCATGACCAAGAACACTACGAATACCTTTAACATCTCTTGGACATGGCATTTTCTCAATTGCCTCCACTTTTGCTCTGTCAACTTCAATACCTCTTTCAGAGATTTTATGTCCAAGGACAATTCCTTCATTTACCATAAAGTGGCATTTCTCCCAATTAAGAACAAGGTTAGTTTCTTCGCACCTCTGCAAAACTTTATCAAGGTTGTGCAAACAATTATCAAAGGAAGTTCCATAGACGGAAAAATCGTCCATGAAGACCTCCACAATTTCTTCACAAAAGCCATGAAAAATAGCAGACATGCATCTTTGAAAAGTAGCAGGAGCATTGCATAAACCAAAAGGCATACGTCTATAAGCATAAGTTCCATAAGGACAAGTAAAAGTGGTTTTCTCTTGATCATCCTTCTTAACAGCAATTTGAGAAAAACCAGAATAACCATCAAGGAAACAAAAATGAGTCTTCTTAGACAACCTTTCTAGCATTTGATCTATAAACGGTAAAGGGTAATGATCTTTCTTAGTAACTTTGTTTACCTTCCTATAATCAATGCACATTCTATAACCAACAACTACCCTTTGAGGAATAAGCTCGTTATTCTCATTAGGTACAACAGTCATACCTCCTTTCTTAGGAACACAATGAACAGGACTAACCCATCTACTATCAGCAATAGGATAAATAATACCAGCATCAAGGAGTTTTAATACCTCATTCCTTACCACATCCTTCATCTTGGGAATTAAGCGGCGTTGATGCTCTACAACTGGCTTCGCGTCTTTCTCCATATTAATGGCATGCTGACATAAAGTAGGAGAAATCCCTTTTAAATCATCAAGAGTATATCCCATAGCTCCTCGGTGTTTCCTCAATATCTCCAATAATCTTTCTTCTTCCTTTCCTGAAAGTTTAGAACTAATAATAACAGGATATATTTTCTTATCATCAATATAAGCATATTTGAGGTCATCAGGCAAAGGTTTTAATTCAAACACAGGATCTTCTCTAGGCGGCAAAGTGGTACCAAGATCCTCCATAGGTAGATTATGCTTGAGTAATGGTGGTTGACGAAGAAGAATATCGTCAATCTCTTCTCTTTCCTTGCTAAAAACATCACTTTCGTGATCTTCCATGAATTGCTGCAAGGCATTATTAGGGGCAAGAGCAATAGAAGCAAGCTGCTCAACTCGAAAATTTTCATTAGGCGTGTCATTTTCATAAGAAGTCTTAGCAAACTTGGAAAAATTAAACTCATAAGACTCTCCATTAAACTTAGTAAAAAAATTCTCCTTCTTACAATCTATCACTGCGCCACAAGTATTCAAAAACGGTCTACCAAAAATAATAGGGCAAGTTGTACTAGCCTCCTTACCAAGTACTAGAAAATCAGTAGGGTATTTAGTCTTACCACATAGAACTTCGACATCTCGAACAATACCAAGAGGCCAAACAGTCTCTCGGTTAGCAAGCTGAACAACCACATCAATATCTTCAAGTTCACAAGCGCCAATCTCGTGCATAATTTCTTTATAAAGCTCTAAGGGAATAGCACTTGCACTAGCACCAATATCACATAAACCATAATAGCAATGATCTCCAATCCTGACAGAAATAACAGGAACACTTGCTTTCCTGTGCTTTTTAGGATGCGAGAGAATGTTAGAAGCATCTTCACAAAAAATAATATATTCATCTCCCACATCTTTAGTAACAAGATCTTTCAATATAGCAACAGGAGACTTAATAGTAATTTGCTCATCAGGCTCTGCAGCTTTCTTCGTACTTTTATTGGACACACTTACCAAAGTAGAGTACTTTTTTACCTTAGCAGGGAAGGGTGTCTTCTCAATATAAGGTTCAGGAATGATGCTATCAACCGTACAAACTTCTGTAGCTGCAGCAGGTATATGACTAATAGAGTCTTTATAAGGCGCATGATATTTGTTCCAATCTTTCTTTGGAACATCAATATAGGAAGCAAAGGCCTTAAGACAATTAGCAAGTATTTGGGAATCAAGACCATAAGCAGCGCTAACACTATGAAAGTCATCGGTTCCCATAAAAGATTTAATGCATTCATAATCATAGTTTATACCTGACTTCCTACCTTTGTCGTTTTCCCAACCTTCAGCATTCTCTTTTATACGGTCAAGAAGTTTCCACTTGGCATCTTCTTTCATATGAGTGAATGATCCAAAACAAGAAGCATCCAAATAATCCTTATCAGGAAGAGTAAGCCGCGCATAAAAATTATCAATAACAATATTATTGGGGAGCTCATGAATGGGACATTTGAGCATCAGTAACTTCAATCTCCCCCACGCTTGGGCAATACTCTCTCCATCATGAGGCCAAAAATTATATATCTTGTTACGGTCTTTATGAATTTCACTTGGAGGATAAAACTTGGAATAAAACAGAGGCACAATATCCTCCCATGCCATAGATGGACCATCTTGGAGTAGTCGATACCACTCTTCAGCTCTGCCTTTCAATGATATAGAGAATAATTTCTTCTTGACCGGGCTTGGTGAAATACCTGCACACCTGAACAACTCGCATAATTCATGTATAAATAATAAGTGATCACCCGGATGGACAGTTCCATCTCCTGAATAGCAGTTATCCATAATACGCCCAACAATTTTCATAGGTATTTTAAAAGGATCAATTTCAGCAGGCGGCGGCGGTGGTGGTTCCTCCGCATGTGCAGCAGCAGCAGTAGCAGTAGTAGATGTGTTTCCAAATAGGAAACCAAATGGAGAGTTCTCCATAGCAGAACAAAAATAAAAGACAAAATAAAACAATACTCACAGTGACGGTTACCTTTACTAATTCCACTCTTCAATAGCGCTACACTCCCCGGCAACGGCGCCAGAAAATAGTCTTGATGACCCACAAGTATAGGGGGTGTATCGTAGTACTTTCGATAAATAAGAGTGTCGAACCCAACGAGGAGCAGAAGGTGTTGATGAGCAGTTTTGATCAAGGAATCACTGTAAATACTAGCAAACAGGTTTTCAGGAGTATTTGGTAATACGAGTAAATAAAGTGCGAGTAAATAGAAGACAGTAGTAACAATTGCAGCAAGTGGCCCAATCCTTTATTCAGCAAAGGACAAGCCGGTTGTGTTCTTATAATAACCAAACGTTCTCGAGGACACACGGGAGGTTTCTGTCAAGAGCTTTCGCTTCATAGAGCCAATAGTATTTATTGATTTGGTAAGTGTTATGGGGGTGAACCTGTGCTAGCGCACTACCCTTACTAGGATAAATACACACTTGTGATTATACCCCTTGCAAGCATCCGCAAATACAAGAAAGTAATTAAGATAAATCTAACCACAGCCTTAAGATCTAGGATCCTACGCTCCCTGGTGCAATGGCTTCCCAACGGAGGTTTAGGTTTCTGTCACTCCAGCAACCCCACAGTCGGTGACCAAATACACAATGCATCTCACTAGGCCCATAAATGGTGAAGTATCATGTAGTCGACGTTCACATGACACCACTAGTGAAATAGCACCACAACAATATCAAACCATTAAATATTTCTCAACAATAATTCACTACTAACATCTTGACTTCTCCCATGTCCTCAAGAACTAAACGAACTACTCACAAGACATCATATGGATCATGATCAGAGGTGAAATAATGGTAAATAACAATCTGGACATAAACCTTAATTCAATGGTTCCACTCAATAGCATCAACTACAAGAGTAATCAACACCGGGAAAGTCTCCCCTATGAATATAACAAGATCCAACTCAAGATGTTACAGCGGGATGGCGAGGTGATGGTGGAGATGAAGGTGCTGGTGATGTAGATGATGATGATGATCCCGATGAAGTCCAGTGCGATGGTGATGACGATGGCGACGATCTCCCCTCTCCGGGAAGGAATTTCCCCGGCAGATTTCTCCCTGCCGGAGAGCTTTTTCTCTCTGGTGTTCTCCGCCCCGCAGAGGCGGCTGTGTCTAACTCTGAACCCCCCCCTGACTTAGGTTTTCGGGGATGATGATGTACGCGAAGGGAAGAGACCAGAGGTGGGCCAGGGCCCCCTCACACAGGGCTGGCGCGGCCAGGGGTCTGGCCGCGCCGCCCTAGCGTGTGGGCCAGCCCTAGCCCCTCTCGACTCCTCCTTCTGGCTCCGTAAGTCTTCTGGGAAATTATAATTTCTGGGTATTTTTCTGAAATTTTCCTGATCTTCAAAATATGGTCTCCTGATGGTCCTTTTTCCAGCAGATTCCTGACTCCGGCAGCAGCTCCTCCGATGATCATCAAACATGTGAAAGCAAAGGAAATAACATAAGTATCATGTCTAAATATGAAATATATCAATGAATAACAGTAAATTATGATACAAAATAGTGATGCAAATTGGACGTATCACCCACACAACAGGGGGGCGCGGCCCAGCCCCTGGCCGCGCCCACCCATTGTGAGGGCACCCTGGCAGCCCCCTGACGATGCCCCTTCGCCTATATAAAGCTTCAGGACGGAAAACCCTAAAGGAATCGGTGAAATTTCCAGAACAGTTCCGCAGCGCCGCCGCCGTCGAAGACAAATTTTGGGGGACAGAAGTCTCTGTTCCGGCACCCTACCAGGACGGGGAAGTGCCCCGGAGCCATCTCCATCGGTCTCCATTGCCATCTCCGCCGTCTCCATCGACCTCACCGCCATCTCCATCAACCTTGCTGTCTCCTATGATGAGGATAGAGTAGTTCTCCCCCGGGGCTGAGGGCTCTACCGGTAGCTATGTGGTTCACCTCTCTCTCCCATGATGTGATCTTTATGTGATCGTGAGCTTTGTATCTAGTTGAATTGGTAGATGTTATTATTTAGATATTATGCTACTCTTATGCTTTATTATTGTAGTCTCCGGAGATACCTCGTATCATGGTGTAAAGGTGACTAGTGTGTGCATCATGTGTATCTTTTTGGTTAATGTCTCTATGAAATGTTGGTGTTTGTTGGAACCATCTAGTGCGTTCAAGGTGATAGTGTGGGACAATCTAGTTTGGGTACATACGGACTTCGAGGAGTGCTTCGTAGCCCTACGCATGATTAGTGTATGTTTTCCATTGGAGAATTGTTTTGAGTTGCATATGGATGATAGTATCTATTGGTTCAATTATGTTATATTTGTTGAGAGTGTGTCCACTAGTGAAAGTATGATCCCTAGGCCTTGTTTCCAAGCATTGCACACCGTTTACTTACTGTTTTGTTACATGTTTGCTCGTAGTGATATTTATTTCAGATCACATTTGCTACTTATAATCATCACTACTACTTGTATTTCACTATCTCTTCGCCGAACTAGTGCACCTATACATCTGACAAGTGTATTGGGTGTGTTGGGGACACAAGAGACTTTCTGTATCGTAATTACAGGGTTGCTTGAGAGGGGTAGCTTTGACCTCTTCCTCCCTGAGTTCGATAAACCTTGGGTGATCCACTTAAGGGAAACTTGCTGCTGCTCTACAAACCTCTGCACTTGGAGGCCCAACACTTTCTACAAGAACAGACGCATGCATAGACATCAAGCTCTTTTCTGGCGCCGTTGCCGGGGAGGTAAAGTAAAAGGTACTCACATCCTCCTGTGTGAGTGCTCGGAGTTATTTCCTTTAGATTCTGCAATTATATCTTTTTGTTTCTTGTTTTTATTTTTACTAGTTAGGCTTAATGGAAAATAAAAAGTTCTTTAGTATTTTTTCTGAGTTTAGATTTGAAGAGAAAATTGAAAAACCTTTGGAGCTTGTTTCGCATAGCAATGTTATTAGTATGAATGCTTTGAATCCCGTTATTGCTAATGCTATGGAAAAGTCTAAGCTTGGGGAAGCTAGTTTTGTTAAGCATGATATTTTTAGTTCCCCAGCTTTAGTGGAGAAAGTTTGCTCTGATGATATTTTATCTCCCATATGTGATGTTTCTAATGATGCTTGTGGTCCTCATCCTTTTAAAATACCTATGAAAATTGTCGACCGTGCTATAAATAACTGCTATTTAGGAGATGGAACTGTCCATCCTGGTGATCATTTACTCTTTATACATGAATTATGTGAGTTGTTCCAGTGTGCAGGTATTTCAATGAACCAAGTTAAGAAGAAGCTATTCTCTTTATCACTGAAAGGCAGAGCTGAGGAATGGTATAAAACACTAAAGGATGGTCGATCTATTGACTGGGAGGAAATTGTACCTCTCTTTTATTCTAAATTCTATCCTTCTAGTGAGGTTTATAAAGATAGGAATTACATTTATAATTTTCATCCGCATGAGGGAGAAAGCATTGCCCAAGCGTGGGGAAGATTGAAGTTACTAATGCACAAATTTCCTATTCATGATCTTCCTCGTAATATTGTTATTAATAATTTTTATGCAAGGCTTTCAGGATATTACAAGGACTATCTAGATGCATGCTTTGATGGGTCTTTCACAAGCAAGGATGTTGACACCAAGTGGGATCTGCTTGAAACAATTCAAAACAATATTGAAGGTTGGGATAGCGACAAAGGTAAAGGATCAGGTATGAATTACGAGTTTGATTGCATTAAGTCTTTCGCTGAAACTGCTAATTTTCAAGAGCTTAGTGCTAAATATGGTCTTGATCCTCAAATTATGGTTGATTGCTTTAAAGCCTTTGCTTCCCATATGAATGCTCCTAAAGGAAATGGGGACGTGTATCATGAACCTTTTAAGGACACTTGCGTAGGAAATGATATTGTTGTTGATGATTGCAATAAACATGCTCGAACCTCTGAAAGTCCTATTTCCTATAAGCATGTTAATTTTTGTGGAGTACATAGACCTTGTGAACAGAGTCACAACAAGGAAGATTATTGCATCACCCACGGGAATGAAGAAACCAATACGTGGCTCAGGGATCTAGACGAGCTTGGTAAAAGGGTTTGTGAGCTTTATCCTTTTCTTTGTGAATTTTGCGGTAAAACGGGTCACTTTAATTTTCAATGCCCAATTAATCGAACGAGTACCGCAAATTTGTATTGTGATGATAAGATTACTCTCAATCAGCATGATGAGCTTACTTTGTTTTTGAATTGTGAAGAGATATCTAGAAAGATTTCTTTGGTTGATATGAGAGATGTTGATATTAATAGCACCCTTCGTGGTTGTCGTCTCTATTGTGCTAAAGATTGCCTCGCAAATACTTACTTACAAGATCTTATAAAACATGATGTTTTGCCAAGCTATGACAGAACTAATAGATGTTTCAATCTTATTAATAGAGAGGAGGAATCCTCCAAAGTTTCTTCTGTTGTTTCTGTCAGCAAACCAGATTATGTGGAGAAGATGCCTTTCCCTCCTAAAGGATATGTGGAGAAGATGCCCTTCAAGTCTCTCCCTCCTAAAGGAGAGAGTAAGAAGAGTATGAAGAAGAAGAAGAGGAGGAGTAAGAGGCGAGAGGACACGGTATCTTCCCCTAAGCGTTATGATCCTGCTATAGATTATGATAATTCTGATTGGGATGATGTTCTCATGCCTGTTATCTATGTTAGTGATCATGATTGGGAAAAGCACTCTACTTTTGATATTGAAAATCTTTTTGGTACAAATTCTAAGGTTAATAATTGTTGTACCATTAGTACTATCCATGTTCCTTCTTATGATGATATGTTTGATGAATATGCTTTGCGAAATAGCTGTTCTCTAGCTTGTGATGATACTAAACCTCTAGTTTATGATGGTTATGATGATGAGTATAATATTTTCAGTTCACCTACTTTTGAGGAGAAAATTAGTTATGATTACAATATGCCTCCTGTTTTTCATGATTATGGTGATGAGAATAATTATTCTGTTGAATCTGCTCCTACTACGATTGTTCATGTGGGGAGTATTAATCCTTTTATGCATGTGGCTCATGATAGGGATGCTTTATGTGATAGTTATATTGTTAGTTCTATTCATGATGCTACTGAAAGTTATTATGAGAGAGGGAAACATGGTTTGATGGATCTCAACAATATTGAGTTTCCCCTCTTTATGTTGCAACTCTTGAAGTTGTACTTGTTTTGCCTTCCTATGCTTTTTGCTTTGCGCTTTCAAGACTTGTCTCTTTACAAGACTATTTTTCATAGGAAGTGGTTTAGATTTAAATGTGTTTCATATTTGCTTTTTGATGCTCTCTATTGCTTTAAGTTCCTATATGGCGCCTTTGCCTCAAGCTCTTATATGGCGCCCACATGAGCATCTTTGCAAATTACTGCGCCTAGCTCAAAGGCGTTAAAAAAAAACACTCTTGGGAGATAACCCAATATTTTTACTTTCAGTACTTTTTCTTTTATTTGAGTCTTGGGAGTTATTACTACTGTAATAACCTCTCCTTATCCTTTTTATCTCGTTTTTGTGCCAAGAGAAGCCTCTAATTTGAGTGAGGTAAGATTTGGGGATGTTGCTGTCCTGAAACAGTTTTCGGTGCTGCACCGTAAAAATTTGTGAAAATTCTCTGTATATCTTTTGGACCTGTAATTTCTTTTGCATATGCCCCAGGTTATATCAAAACTTTCATTAGTTGAACACTTTTTGATTTGAGCAACATAAAACCCTCTAAAAAATCGACCTTTATCAGCTGTTCTGTTTTGACAGATTTCTGCCAATATTTGTGTTTGCCGCTTTATCGCTTTCTTTTTGAGTTCTTTTGATCATGGAACTTTTGGGGAAGTTGCTACAGTAGTATATGCTATATTTGTGGTGGTTTTGAGTTGAAACCTGAAGCAAAAAGGGTTGATTCATTATTATGTTTATGCTAACGTTGCTAATAGATTTGTGTTTAGTTTTGTATGAAGGAAGTTTTCAAGTGTAGGGATTGGAGAATGATGAGATGAGTTGAAGAATGGACAAAAGCTCAAGCTTGGGGATGCCCACGCACCCGAAGAAATATCCAAGAGGTACAAGCGTCAAAGCTTGGGGATGCCCCCGAGGCACCCCTTCTTCATCGGAAAAAATCAGGTCACCTTTCAACACACTATATTTTTATTGCTTCATGCATTATGCATTTTTCTTGGAGCGTCAGTTGTTTTCAGTTTTCAGTTTTCTTTTGTTTTGTTTGCTGCAATAAATGGTTGGACCCCAACAAATTTCTTTTGGAGAAGTTGCCTTGCTTTTCATTTGCCAAGAACACTCCGTTTTTCGCTCTTATCGTTTCAACGAGTGTTCTCTTTTTCTAGAACTGCGTTTAGCCTTCGTTTTTCGTCTTGATTTTTGTTCAGATCTTGTTTTATCTTTTCATCAAGGTGTATTTTGACCTCTGGTCCATGTTGGTTTTCATCAAAAGAGTTTTTTCTAAAAATTTCGAATGGTGTTGGAAAAGAGAAAAAGCTTTATGCAAAAAAAAGTGGTACAAAAAGGAGCTTGTGTAGACTGCGGCCTAGGCTTTTGCATGTTATGTTTGATGTCGTTTTGATAGTATGCTTAGTGGTTCTGCTGTAGCATGACTTGTCTCAAATGACTGAGATTACTTAATGAGCCTTTAAAAAAATCATGCGTTGTTTTAATTATTTGGAAGCATTATTTTGGTTTTCTCCTTTGATGCTTTATTTGGGTTGACTTGGCGCATGCTCACACATGTTAGACTCATACAAAGTCGCCATAAGCCTCTATGATCATTTAGTTTTTGACTTTTGATGCCATCTTATGCTTCTTTTAATGTCGCTTTGTCGCTTTGCATGATTATGGCCGTTATTGCTCTCTTAGTTGGTTGCTCCCAGTCTTTTGCTAGCCCTCATTTTGTACTGAGTATGAGCTCTACTCGTGCATCCAACTCCTAAAAACCAAGTTGTTCCAAAAGTGTCCACCATACATACCTATTAGCAATTTGCTATTCCAAAGTACATTTGACTTGCTTTTATCTACCCTTCAAATGAAACTCTTTTGGTGTTATGCGAAAATTGGTCAGTAAAGCTCTCACGAACCTGATGGCACACTTTACTTTTCTCACTTTAAAATTTTGACATTGTGGCTCTCTTATGTTGAGTTGTTATGCTTGCAAGTTGTAAGTTGGAAATTAGCCCAGTCATGCCGTCATGGGGCAAGCTTTCAACATTGCGGTATCTTTCATTTGAGTTGATATCGTGATCTTTTGTTTATGGATACTCGCGATGTGAAATAAGTTGGGAATCTTGAGGGATCATGGAGTTTTTATATGTGTTAGGGAAACGCCTGGGCCGCTAATCTAAGCCATGCATCATTCATGGTGGAAATTTATAGCATGCCCATAGTGAACATTCGACGACGCATCTCACAATAAAAAGCTATACCATTGGTAAATAAAAGAGATGTCGAGGTGTTCATTGTCTGTTTGTCCTATCATTTTGATGTGGGCTTGTTCCATGTCATCAGGCACGGAGGTACCCCGTTGGCGGTTCTCGATGATACACATATATTTACAATGACAAGAGCTTGCTTGGGACTCTAAGTCGAGTAGCATGAGGTTTGGGTATTCGTAATTCACGGGACACGAGGTTTTCAACTTATAATTTATCAAGCATATGCAGCATAAGTGTATTCGCATTAACTTTAACCATTCAAGATGCCTATGATGGGGGCAATGAGAGCTCAAAGCCGGTAGGTACCATAATTTTTGAAGGTTTATAAAACTTGCAATCACTGCTTCCCTCCGCGAAGGGCCTTTCTTTTACCTTTTATGTTGAGTCACCACCTTCTATCTTTATGCACCGTCTAAGAGAGCATAGTTGTCATTCTGAGTATAATGTGCATTGTCCCAAAGTTTTCATTGATTGATTCATATTGTTGGTTTCACTTGTTCTCAAATTACTTGTATCTAGTCACCCTCTTAAACTTGAAGGTGTCCTATGCATTTATGTTTTGCTCTCCATGAAGGACAAGCTAAAAACCATTTGTATGTTTTTTTCCATATGATTCATACACACGTTTGACTTTCATTGTTTCATTTTCATGATCTTTCATTTGTGTTCGTTTTCATGTTATAACATGGTTGCTAAGTTTCTTCTATCAAGATTATATCTTTCATGCCCATGTTTTAAGTTCTTTTGATCCCAGCGCACAACGCTTACATAGTTGATCAAGATTGTGTAGGTGCATGTCACCTCAAAAATTATTTCTTTTGTTACCACTTACCTACTAGAGGACGAGCAGGAGTTAAGCTTGGGGATGCTGATACGTCTCAAACGTATCTATAATTTTTTATGCTCCATGCTTGTTTTTACACCATTTGCTTAGTGTTTCGTTACACTTCGTGGCATTTTTATGCATTTTCCGGAACTAACCTATTAACGAGATGCCACAATGCCAGTTCCCTGTTTTCTGCTGTTTTTGTGTTTCAGAAAAGTTACACAAGAAATATTCTCGGAATTGGACGAAACAAAAGCCGAACATCCAAAAATTTACCGAAGCTTCCAGAGAACTGAAGAGGAGACAGAAAGGAGCCAGGAGGCGGCCTCACCACCAGGGGGCGCAGCCCAAGGCCTGGCTGTGCTGCCCTATGGTGAGGGCCACCTGGTCCACTTCTGACGCTGCCCCTTCGCCTATAAAGACCCCCCGACGGGAAAAACCTAAACACCCTATCACTTTTCTAGAATACATCGCAATCCGCCGCCGCCGTCGACCCGAGATCGGGAGGGTCCAGAAGCTCTTCCCGGTACCCTGCCGGAGAGGGGAATCGCCACCGGAGGTCTTCTTCATCGCCATGCTTGCCTCCAGCGCGATGAGTGAGTAGTCTACCTTGGACTATGGGTCCATAGCAGAAGCTAATTGGTCGTCTTCTCCACCATGTGCTTCATGTTTAGATCTCGTGAGCTGCTTTACATTATCGAGACTACCATTATGTAATTCTACATGTTATGTTTGTTGGGATCCGATGAATATTGGTGTTATGGTTGAGTTGATGTGCTGAATATTATCTTATGTTATCTCTATGTTGTTTATGATCTTGCATGCTCTCCGTTGTTAGTAGCTATCTTGGCCGAGTAGTTGCTAGTGACTCCAAGAGGGGGTATTTATGCTCGATAGTTGGGTTCATGCCTCTATTTAATCTGGGGGAGTGACAGAAACCTCTAAGGTTGTAGATGTGTTGTTGCCACTAGGGAGAAAACAACATTCATATGCTCAAGGGCATATGCTTTGTTTACATTACACACTTTGCTTAATGCAGTTATCTGTTGTTCACAACTTAATACTTGTGGAGTTCTCGGATTGATTCGCCACAAGTGGATTATTAGTCATAGATGCAGTTGGATGACGGTCTATGTATCTTGTTGTAATGCCCAAAGTAAATCTCATAGTGATCCTCTCGACATATGCACGTTGTCTTTATTCTATCAATTGCCCAACTGTAATTTGTTTACCCAGCATGTGTTATTTTATCTTATGGAGAGACACCACTAGTGAACTGTGGACCCCGGTCCTATTTCCATTATATTGCTATCACCTGTTTACTTTATTTGCACTGTTTACTTTACTCACATATTACTATTGCTTTCCACTCGATACGCTCATACCCTTTGTTTTAAGCAAACCGGTGAGATTGACAACCTCATCATAAGTTGGGAACAAAGTATTTGGTTGTGTTGTGTGTAGGTTCCATGTTGCAGCTGGCAAAGAAAAGCTTGGACGAGGCGCCCTATAAATTGTCCGGAGCTGTCGCGAAGCTAGCAAGCATCACCTTCAGGAGTATTGGCTTTTTCCTACTGGTTCGATTAAACATTGGTTTCTTACTGAGGGAAAAACTTGCTGCTATATTCATCATACCTTCCTCTTGGGGTTTCCCAACTGGCCGGTCATTCACTCCATCATCACCACGCCATCTATAGCAATCAGCCAGCCTCCACCCGAAAAGGAAACCATACCGGGGACCGGCTTTACCAAAAAAGGAAGAGGCCCCACAGAATCTCAGACAACCTGTCCCCCAGCACCGTTCCCCCCACGCTACCCTAAAAATAACCCCCCATGTGATAAAAGGACCTTCCCCGGTCTGCCCTTCTTCTCACCGCTCCCGGCCTCCTCCTTCTACTGCCTCCATCATCTCTTTTCTTCCTCCGTTCCCCCAAGTTCTCCATGGATCTGAGATTTTCAATCTCTCACTGAGAAAAGAAGCAGTTCCTTGGAAATTGAGGCTACCACAGAACCTGCAGCAGAGTAGAAACAGAGGTAAACCACCCCCCTAACCCCCCATCTCCTCCTCTGTTACTGATGCATCCAGCAGCTATTTGGATCTGTACTGCCAACTTAATTGGTTCTGATGCTAGCCCCTCCCCCCAATCCCCTGTTCCCAGCAAAAAAAAAGTTTGAATCTGTTAAGCCAACAATACCAGAAAGCTAGTTTCTTGGTGCCCAAAAACTGTAGCTTGTTGTGCACAGCAAACATAATTCTATGATGACCACAACTATTAATTGTCTTCCTAGAAAGAAACAAACCATTTGTTGCCATCACAGTTCAAAGAAAACAGTTCCAAATCAGAGACAAATCCAAACAGACACAAATCCAAATAGACACAGATCCAAATCCAAACAGACACAGATCCAAATCAGATTCAGGATATGTCTGAATAGTAGTTGCACCCAACAAAAGGTTGTTGCTTTACTTCAGCATAATATCACAGTGGTTCAGATTCAGGATATGTCTGAATAGTGGTTGCACCCAACAAAAGGTTGTTGCTTTGCTGGGGATGATTGTTGTTGCACTAACCATGTCGACACCGCAAGATACTGGATCTCACTGCATCACATCTGAAAAAAGCATATGTAGGCTATTAGATAGTGTCCATATGCATGAGAAAAAGCCATACTGATTTAAACATGCATTATGCAGTTAGTTGTTGTGCACTCATTTAGTGAGTTTCTTTGGTGCAACTAAGTTTGGATAAGTTGACCAGCTAGAAAATGAACTAAGTTTGCTCCCTGTTATGCATAAGTTGGTTACATTTGAACTACGTAAGTTGGTTACATGTAAGTTTCTTCTTCATTTCCTAAAAAATGTGAATGTGCAGATGTCAGGCTTGGATCTCAATGCTACCCCAGCAGAAGATGCCGATGACAACATCATCGAGCCAGTGTTTTGCACTCAGCTTCCCCAGGTGGAGATGGTTGGAGAATCGCCAGATTCTATGGTACATCAGCAAGGAGAAGCTGGAGGTTTTCTTGATGAACACAGCGGCAGAGGTCCTGAACACCGTCCCCTGCCACCAACTGCTGGTGAACAAGCACACCCATCTACAACTATTCAGACAAAATCTACTACTTACCCTGAAATGATAGAAGGTTGTGCCGATGGAGTTGGCATGCATGAGGAGGTTTTATCCACTCCGCAAGAACCATTCATTGGGATGCGTTTTGACACACTTGAGAGTGCTAGAGCACATTACAATGCTTACGCTGCCAAAGTTGGTTTCTCTATCAAAGCAAACACATCTAAGCGACATAGGTTCACAAATGAGCTCGAGAAGCAACAATTTGTTTGTAACAAGTATCGCCCACCAAAAACTGAAGAAGAAACACAGAAGGAGAGGATGACTGTTGTGGAATATGTTATCCCTGTTCAGCTTGATGACAATATTGTTGAAGAAGAAGGATCTGGTTCATCTAAGAAAAAGAGTTCTAGCAGGTTTTGTGTTCAGCGCAAGCGGGAAACCATCAAGCAAACAAAATGCCAAGCAAGAATGTTTGTAAAGTTGATTGATAACAAGTGGGAAGTGTGTTATTTCGTGGCAGAACACAACCATCCATTGGTTGTGAAGCCATCCTTGACAAAGTACCTGAGATCACACCGTGGTATCCCGCGAGATGAGAAAGAATTTCTCAGGTGCCTGCATAATTGTAACCTAGAAACAGGTATGTTTGTTATTAGAGTCAAAGTGACCTACAATTATGTTTCTCTAAGTTGCAGCCTTGTTTCATTAAGTTGTTTCTCAAGCATGTTTATGTTGATTCTCAAGCATGCTTAAAAGTTATGTTTCAGATATGTTTAAGTTGGTTCTCGACGCATGCGTGAAGTTGTTTTTCAAATATGATTAAGTTGGTTCTTAGACATGCTTATGTTGATTCTCAAGCATGCGTGAAGTTGTTTTTTTAAATATGATTAAGTTGGTTCTTAAACATGATTAAGTTGTTCTCTCTAGCATGATTATGCATTATTTTGTTTGTCTCGTGAAAAAAGATAGAGGCAGAGCACATGTATAGTTAACTAAAACACACTCTGGTTTCTGGTTTCGTAGGGCGCATGATGGAGATAATGTCTGAATTCTATGGTGAAGATTGCTTTGTTCCATATGGACCAAAGTCAATATCAAACTTGCGTTCTGAGTTTAGAAATGAAAACAGGGAATTTGACATGGGAGAAACACTTGATCATTTCAAAGAGTTGCAACTTAAAGACCCGGAATTCTTCTTCAGGCACTCGTTTGATTCAGAGAACAGAGTTGAAAACATTTTTTGGGTTGACAATGTGGCTAGGAAAGCTTACATTGAAGCATATCATGATTGCGTGTCTTTTGACACAACATTCATGACAAACCGGTTCAACATGCCATTTGCTCCGTTTATTGGTATTAATAGGCATGGACAGTCTTTTATGCTAGGTTGTGCTTTTCTTATGGATGAGAGGGAAGAAAGTTTTAGGTGGGCTTTCTGCAAGTTCCTGGAAGCAATGCATGACAAGCAGCCTGAAAATATCATTACAGACCAGGATTGGGCTATGAGGGCTGCGATTCAGGCAATTTTCCCTGATAGTGTGCATCGTAATTGCCGCTGGCACATAATGAAAAAGGCTAATGAAAAACTTGGATCATTCTTAGGGCGACACCCAGGTTTGGCAGAGGAGTTCAACGAATGTGTTGACGAGAGTATGACTGTTGAAGAGTTTGAAGTGCGTTGGCAAGAGATGGTCCAGGAGTGGGAGTTATCCGAGAATGAAACTTTTCTATGGTTGAAGAAGTATGCACATACATGGGTTCCGTGTTACTTTAGGACGCGCTTCTTTCCCTTTTTGTAGTCAACTCAAAGGAGTGAGGGATTCAATGCAGTGTTGAAGCGATACATTAATCCTCAGAATTCAATCAAACATTTTGTGAGGCAGTATGAGAAGATTCAGGCTAAGATATTGTCAAAAGAGGGCAGCAATGATTACCGGACAGATGAACTAGAGGTGAAGCCATGGTCTCCATTCCCAATTGAGAAACATGCCTTATCTGTCTACACTAGGGACATCTACCTTAGATTCAGGCTGGAGTTTGAGCTCATTGGCCGCTACAATGTGCAAGTGCCGGGGCTAAACCTGTACTTGTTGGTTCCTAACAACATCAGGTGTTACCCTTATGGAACGAGAACCTACATGGTTAACGCAAATGGTGCAGATAGCAACTTCAACTGTGAGTGCCACAAGTATGATCGTGATGGTTTGCTTTGCTGCCACGTGTTAAAGGTTTTCACACACTTAGGTATTGATGCAATACCAAAACGATACATAAAGCGCAGGTGGACGCAGAAAGCAATCAAGGATGTGAGTGTGCCTACTGGTCCAGCGCAAGATGATGTCATGCCTGAAGTGTCGCGGAGGAAAGTACGATTTGCTAACTTGTCTACATCATTTGTGCAAATGGCAAAACTTGGTAGTGAGTCAGAGCAGGCAGAAGCTATTGCTCGTAGACACATAAGGGAGATGAAAACTGAGTTTAGCCAACTGAACAAAGTCCGGAGAAAGAAAAATCCTACCAAGACAACCACAACAACCTCTAATGTGCCCCCCCCAAACAGAAGCACCCAGTGCTCCTCGACAGAGAGCAGCTCGTAATGCACCGCAACAAAGAGCAGCTCATGGTGAACCACTACATAGTGCAGCTCCTAATGAGGCACAACAGACAGCACCTCCTGACACAACACAGCATGCACCAGAAGCACCCAATGCTTCGCGACAGAGAATAGCTCGTAATGCACCGCAACAAAGAGCAGCTCCTAATGACGCACAACAGGCAGCACCTCCTGACGTGCCACAACGTACATCAGGTCATAGTGCAGTGCAACAGACAGCAGTACCTAATGCTTCACAGCAAAGATCATACCCTACCGTCCAACATGCTCCTCCAGTGCGTAGGGCAGCAAATGCATCTGAGGTACCTGACAAGCAGCCGCTGCCGCCATCTACTAGTCAGCGTGTAAAGTCAGCTAGTGAAAATTGGTTCAACACTTCAGTTCCTGTGACACAACCAGCACAACCTACAAAACCTAATTCTGGACCTACTGAAACTGGCCCCACTGAACATCGACCAACAAAGCATTCAAAAAAATCTAACGCTGGGCAGCATTCATCCTCCATTGAGCAACCAGGTATAGTGGTCGAGCCTAATGGAGACCCGTTTGTCGTTCTAAACCCTCCAAGATCTAATACTAAAGGTCGCAAAAAGAGCCGAATCCCTTCCGGTATAGAATTGCAAGCCAAGAAGACAAGCCTGTGCAGTGCGTGTGGTGAACCAGGTCATAATGTAGCAACTTGTTCTATAGCGCTTGGCAATAAGTAATGTTGAATTCATGTTATGGTGGATTGTACGCCAAAAGTTATTCTCTATATATGTGGTTCTGTAACTTCTATGAGAAATTGTGTAGTACCATGTATTATGAGAAGACATTTTAATAGCAAGCATGAAGTACAAACTTTACATGAGTAGCACATAACAAATTTGACACTTGTGTGGCATTATTTTTTTAGTACCTCATTTCTTGAGTATCAACTTATCCCACTTGATGGTGTTCTTTGTAGACGTGACCCAGGTATAGGTCATTATCTTCCTTATGCTTGGGATGTGTTCTGATGCATACGTAGGCAGAGACCTCCCATTCCAATGTTGGGCATTGAAAAGTGTGTGAACACCACATTCATTGCTGCAGGAAATAAGGCAGAAAACAGAGTTGGTTTTACTTCTCAAACAAGGATTTAGTGACAGATGATGCTGATTTGACCAGTAGTATGGTACTGTATGAACAAGAATACCACAGAAAAATGGATTTAAAAAGAGTATTTGCTGTGCACTCACTTAGTCAGTTGCTTTGGCGGTCTAATGTCTTGTAATTCGAATTTTTCTAGCTTGACTTTTGAATTAGCATAGTACATGTCCTAGAGAACATTGATGGCGGCTAGAATTTTGTCAACACTCGCACTGAGATTCTTGTCTTTTAAAGACCTTAATGAATCTAGCACCTCAAATCTTCTGTCTCTAATGTTCATCACTAAAAGCCAATAGTGATTTACAGGGTCGGGTTCAGTTGGTGCTAAATCTTCAATCACAGGCAACATTACCTGTTGGTACAAAAAAAGGTAAAATAAAAATTAATAGTAGAACAAATCAGAAATTAGGGAAAAAATAGAGAAGAAAGTATCATGTAACCAACTTTGGTAGATCAAATGTAACCAACTTACATATAACAAGAAACAAACTTAGTTGATTTCAGGTGTGCAACTTACTTATTCAAAGGAAAACATACATTGATGGTATTTTGGAAAGCCAACTTATGTATCGTGTCAAAGTCAACTTATGTGTGTTTAAAAAGCCAACTTAGGTAATTTATGCATGGTTAACTTGGGTCATTTTATTTGTCTTTTATTTGTTCAGTCAAGTTATTTTTTTGGGTTTGTGAGAAAAAGTTAGGTCCTCATTTGTATTAAGTTGTTTCTCAATCATGATTAACTTGGTTCTGAAATCATGCTTAAGTTGTTTCTCAAACATGCAAGTTTGTTTTCTGAATTTACCTGTTTTAATGTCTTTTAAAAAGAACTGTACCCACATCTCATTAATTTGTTTGACAAACATGGTTAAGTTGATTTTGATAAACATGCAAGTTGTTTTTCTGAATTTATCTAGTTCTAATGTTATTAGAGTCAAAGTGACCTACAATTATGTTTCTCTAAGTTGCAGCCTCGTTTCATTAAGTTATTTCTCAAGCATGAGTTATGTTTCATACATGTTTAAGATGGTTCTCGAAGCATGCTTGAAGTTGTTTATCAAATATGATTAAGTTGGTTCTTAGGCATGCTTATGTTGATTCTCAGAAGCATGTTTTAGGTTTATTCAAACATGTTTAAGTTGGTTCTCGAAAAGCATGAATGAAGTTGGTTCTTAAACATGTTTAAGTTGGTTCTTAAACATGATTAAGTTGATATCTGTAGCATGCTTAAGTTGGTTCTGAAAACATGGTTGAGTTATTTCTCAAACATGCCTACCTCAGTTTTGTCATGACACGTGACAGTACAACGAGCTAAAAAAAGGCAACTTAATTAGTTAATGGGCACACCTTAGTTATTCAGAAAAAACCAAGTAATGTTATTGAGAAAGCCAACTTAGTTAATACATGAATAACTAAGTTACATAATGTAAGCACAATAATCATATTCATATGGTACATAACCTAGGTATTCAGTAAAAATGGATAAACTTAGTTATTTTCAGGAAGCCAACCTAGTTAGCCCATACAACGCAACTTAACTATATGTCGGGAACCAACTAGGTTATTTCATATAAACAACTTAGTTAGCTGTTGAAACCATTTCATTTAAAAAATAGGGGGTGATCCACTTACACTATCTTTCCTGTCGAGATGGGCAGTAGCCTTGCTAAAATACTTTTGCAACTCATTTTTGTGGTACTCCAGGTCTTTGAGAAGAGTCTATAAAGTGCAACCAAAACAAACTTTAGAAAACAGGGCACAAAAACTGAATTTAAAATGAGTTTGAGAAAAGTTAAAAAGTTGCGTCGGTGAAGAAAACTTACTGAAACTCTCAAAGGAAGAACGATCTTCTTCAGTTTCTTTTCCTTCCTCAACATAATAGACTCTATCCCGAGTTCCATGACAGTATTGTGCAACCACCCACAAGGCATCATTGAGTTTGCAAGCTCTCTCAAAGACACGAAGAACTTGTTGTAGCTGACTATTATAGGAGTCTTGTCCTCGCCTTGTCTCCTACCAGTTCTACGCCCATGAGAAGTAACTGCAGCATACAAATCCTTCACATCACTTGAACAAGTGAACAAGCTTTTGTTGTCGTATGTCAAATAAGGTGATTTTAGGCAAGGTGGCAGCCTTATGATCCTTCTCTCCTGGACTTGAGGGCAAAGAGCGGCTGTTGTACTCCCAGACATCTCGCCGTATGCGGCGGTGCTGTTCCCGACCCTTGCTAGTGTCTTGAAAACACTGACAACTTGTTCTGCTTCAGAACCAACGAGCGTTGCTGTATTTCTATAACCCCTTTCCGCCTTGATTGCTATAGATGGCGCGGTGATGATGGAGTGAATGACCGGCCAGTTGGGAAACCCCAGGAGGAAGGTATGATGAATATAAGAGCAAGTTTTTCCCTCAGAAAGAAACCAAGGTTTAATCAAACCAGTAGGAAAAAGCCAATACTCCTAAAGGTGATGCTTGCTAGCTTCGCGGTAGCTCCGGATAATTTATAGGGCGCCTCGTCCAAGCTTTGCTTTGTCAGCTGCAACGTGGAACCTGCACACAACACAACCAAATACTTTGTTCCCAACTTACGATGAGGTTGTCAATCTCACCGGTTTGCTTGAAACAAAGGGTATGAGCGTATCGAGTGGAAAGCAATAGTAATATGCGAGTAAAGTAAACAGTGCGAGTAAAGTAAATAGGTGATAGCAATATAATGGAAATAGGACTGGGGTCCACAGTTCACTAGTGGTGTCTCTCCATAAGATAAAATAACACATGCTGGGTAAACAAATTACAGTTGGGCAATTGATAGAATAAAGACAACGTGCATATGTCGAGAGGATCACTATGAGATTTACTCTGGGCATTACAACAAGATACATAGACCGTCATCCAACTGCATCTATGACTAATAATCCACTTGTGGCGAATCAATCCGAGAACTCCACAAGTATTAAGTTGCGAACAACAGATAACTGCATTAAGCAAAGTGTGTAATGTAAACAAAGCATATGCCCTTGAGCATATGAATGTTGTTTTCTCCCTAGTGGCAACAGCACATCTACAACCTTAGAGGTTTCTGTCACTCCCCCAGATTAAATAGAGGCATGAACCCAACTATCGAGCATAAATACCCCTTCTTGGAGTCACTAGCAACTACTCGGCCAAGATAGCTACTAACAACGGAGAGCATGCAAGATCATAAACAACATAGAGATAACTTAAGATAATATTCAGCACATCAACTCAATCATAACACCAATATTCATCGGATCCCAACAAACACAACATGTAGAATTACATAACGGTGATCTCGATCATGTAAGGCAGCTCACGAGATCTAAACATGAAGCACATGGTGGAGAAGACAACCAGCTAGCTACTGCTATGGACCTATAGTCCAAGGTAGACTACTCACTCATCGCACCGGAGGCAAGCATGGCGATGAAGAAGACCTCCAGTGGCGATTCCCCCTCCGGCAGGGTGCCGGGAAGAGCTTCTGGACCCTCCCGATCTCAGGTCAACGGCGGCGGTGGATCGCGATGTATTCTAGAAAAGTGATTGGGTCTTTAGGTTTTTCCCGTCGGGGGGTCTTTATAGGCGAAGGGGCAGCGTCAGAAGTGGACCAGGGGGCCCTCACCATAGGGCGGCGCGGCCAGGCCCTAGGCCGCGCCCCCCTGGTGGTGAGGCCGCCTCCTGGCTCCTTTTCGTCTCCTCTTCGGTTCTCTGGAAGCTTCGGTAAATTTCTGGATATTCGGCTTTTGTTTTGTCCAATTCCAAGAATATTTCCTGTGTAACTTTTCTAAAACACAAAAACAGCAGAAAACAGGGAACTGGCACTGTGGCATCTCGTTAATAGGTTAGTTCCAGAAAATGCATAAAAATGCCATGAAGTGTAACAAAACACTAAGCAAATGGTGTAAAAACAAGCATGGAGCATCAAAAATTATAGATACGTTAGAGACGTATCACGCCTCTACACGGTCAACTGCATCAATTCCTTCTTTCCAGGTGTCATCATCCCAGTCATCTTCATCATAGAGCCTCTCAGTGACTATGTCCACCCCGGCCATCACCGCCACAGTTGCAGGATTGGTTTCTGAATTTAAAGCCTGTTTGTCAGTTTCCTCTGGGCTGTCAAACCCAAGATCAAATGGTGGTGGAGAGCATGCTTGCTTTGCTCTTTCCAACCTTAACCTAGCTAGCTCCGATGGAGGCACGTTTGAATCAGGTGGTGGACATGTTTGACTTGTCGGTGCTGGTACCTTTTGTCCTCCAAAGTTGTGCTGCAATCCTTGAATTTGGGCAATTCCACCATCACTTGTTTTGTTAGCTTGTTTGCTGATCTTATGAACTTGTGCATTTTCAGCGGTTGTGGTCGGCGTCGGATGAGTCACATTGACACGATCTTCAGAATGTGCAAGTTCAGAAGGTAGAACAGTAGTTTTTGTCGTGATGTCTGGAACTCCCCATTGTCGTGGTACTCTTGCTGCTTGGGCAAAAACTGTTTGTGGTCTGACAGGGACAGTAAGAGGTGCAGAAGCTTGTGTGGAAGTTGTAATCCCTGGATTATCTTGAACAGCCGCAGTTGTTGTTGCCTGTGAGCTACTGCATAAAACTTCACTCTGCTCTGGCCGTCCACGGTGTGCAACCACCTTCTGTTTCATCGCCGTACGATGCTGCTGATATCCTGTGATTTCTAAATTCTGCATTCTGATGCACTCTTCAGTCATTTTCTGTACTGCATCATCCCTGCCAAACTGATTTAATGGAGTGGCACTAGAAGAAGCTGACCCACAGTTCCTTTCAAAAGTCGACATGAACACACCCTGTGCATAGCTCTTTGCTGCATCCGCATGAAACCTAGGAGGTTCAATGTCAGCAAGGTCAACCTGACGTCTTGTCTTAGTTGATCCAAACTCTCTCATATCTGAAAATGGGCTCAACTCTGATATTCTGTTTGTGAAGGCTGATGCATACCCCTGTTCTTCTTGCAATTCTTTCTGTGCATCCGACCTGCACTCCTGGGGCGGTGACTGCACAAGGCCAGTAGCGGGATCATTTACCCTCTTCCTCAGATTGCTAGCTGGCCCATCATGGTTTTTTGTCGGTGTGAGCCTAGGAGATCTTCTTGGCACAATCTTTACTGGAGTTTCCTGGTCTTCGGCATCCGACCTTGACTCCTGGGGCGGTGACTGCACAAGGCCAGTAGCGGACTCATTTACCCTCTTCCTCAGATTGCTAGCTGGCCCATCATTGTTTTTTGTCGGTGTGAGCCTAGGAGATCTTCTTGGCAGATTCTTTACTGGAGTTTCCTGGTCTTCGGGTTGTTCATTCTGACAAGCAGGTTCATTGTCAGGGTCTTTGTTCCTATCATCCTCATCTCCTTTGCTTTCCCCATCTTCTTCGTCCTCTTCATCGCTATCATCCTCGGAGTCACCATCTTCTTCATTCTCTTCGTCGACAACATCGTCATCATCGTCTTGAATACTAAGTCCAGTAGTGCGTTGCCTCTTCCTTGCTCTCGCTTGCTCTTGCTTGGACCTTACATCCCTGTCTACATTTCCAATTTCTTCAACAAAGGCCCCAAGCCTGTTTGATATATCTGTGCATAGCTCCCCTAGAATGACTGCAATCTTCCTTTTCCTCTGCAGAAAACACAGCCAAAAATAGCTTGGTTAAACATGTGTTTTTACAACCAAACTTAAATGAGTACCCAAAAAAAGCAACTACCAGTGTTTGTTTTTCCTACCAACTTAGGCATGATACACACACAAGTTTAGCAAAAAACGATTGGCTAGATACGTAGATGAGGGCACACTGGATGTTTTGAAAATTAAAGAATGTCTGGACCAACAAAAAGTGGTTGGTAGTACACAACTTATACTTGTTTTGATGCAACTTATGTTGTTTATGTTGGTTCTCAAACATGCTTATGTTGTTTATCAAACATGGTAAAGTTGTTTCTCAAAACATACTAAAGTTGTTTCTCAAAAGCATACTAAAGTTGTTTGTTAAAAAACATGATTAAATTGATTCTCAAAGTAAGTTTAAGTTGGTTCTTAAACATGATTAAATTGTTATCTCAAGCATGCTTAAGTTGGATCTCAAACATGCTTCAGTTATTTCTCAAACATGCCTATGTTGGTTTTGGCGCGACGCATGACAGTACTGCACTAACTTTAGTGCTTCTAGTGTGCAACTTTTACACATTTAGTAACCAACTAAAAATGCTTGTACCTCATTAGAAAAGCTCTATGGCAACTTTGAGGATACAAAATCTTCCGTTCTAGTCATCCCAACAAAGAGACTATCTCTTATGGTTGCGCCAACACCTTGCTTCAGCTGGAAAAAAAAGGAGAAGAATGTGCCCAAACCATGAGAAACTCGTGTTAGACTAAGAGTAAATAAATACATTATCCTAAATACAGGGGATTCCATGAAAACAACAAACAGGAACTCACCTTAAGTTTACCAAAAACTCCATTGCCTTTTGCGTCCTTGCGCATAACAGCTTGTATAAGCTTGTCATCCCATGCTGCAGCACGAATGGGGCACTCCTCTTCGGACGGCACAGGTTCATCATGATCTAGTGAGTCCAGGTAAAGAATCTGCCAAATAGAATACGGGGAAATAGTTAAGTTAGTTTTCATTTAATATACCAGAACATGAAACACACAAAAACTTAGGAGGGGGAAAGCAATAAATAATTACCACTAGGTGGTGTAAACAACAGCACACACACTTCTTCTTCACGCCCATCTTCTTGACTGCTTCAACAATTTGATCTACTGCAAACTGGGCAAAATTTGTTCTACGGAACTCGTTGAGGTCAAATATGCAGGAATAGCACCTGGGGCTGATGCTTGACTTTGTTGTAGGGCTTACAAAGCAACTCAAAACTGCATCAAAGTATGCGCGGAGAAACTTGAAGTCTGTAGCACCATTCATGTCTTTTGTAATCTTCATCCAATCAGCCCATTCTGGTGTTGAACCACTCTCTATGCCATACTCCTGGTTCATGAATGTGATGGGCTCTGTCTCCATCTCATAACATACAGGTTTCCCTTCATTCTTAATCCCAAACACTTTAGTGTAACTGTCTGCAGTTACTGGTATGCTGCCCCTCCCAGGAACAACAAGCTCCCTTCTGATGGAATCAAAACACGATAGCACACACATGCTTAGGTCCACAGGCATTTCTGTTGCCTTTACCTTAAGCATTCCTCCCCATTCCCATTCTTCAACCAAATTCTTTTGATCTTGTGTTAGCAACTTATTCAGTTTGATTAACCTTGCAGGAGAGGCCCGGTTCCTACCTAGCTGGAACACAAAACATAACAGTTTTAGTTACAAAAAAAATGAAGTTGAGCAGTTTCCATATGTGTAAAAAGATACACATGATATCAGGTTAAGAAAAAGATGGTGGAAACACACCGTCTGCCTTCGTTTTCGAACAGGCTTTTTGGTAGCTGGTGAAGTAGGCGCAGCCGTCGTATTAAGTTGTACAGCTCTAGGTGCAACATTATCTGTATCAGATAAAGAAACAGGGTCTCCAGTGTTCCCAACTGCACTCTGATGATAAAATAAAAGGAAATATAAAAACCACATCAGCTAGATTTGCAATAAAAGAAAGAAAAAAACAGAAGTTGTATACATATATAGCTTGTTCATGTACCTTCTGACGAGGCTGCTGTTGATTTTGTTGTGGCTGTTGTCGAGTTTGTGGAAGCTGTTGTCCAATGTGTGGAGGCTGCTGTCGATTATGAGTAGACTGCTGACCAATGTGTACAGCCTGTTGTCGATTCAGAGGAAGCTGCTGACCAATGTGTGGAATAGGCGCAGGACAATTGCCCTCTGCTCCATCAATGGATGGCAGGCGCAAACGGGCACGCTTGTTTGCCTCTTTCGCCATTTGGTGGTCAGAAGACTTGTCTGCTACAAAACAAACCAAGCTTATAGTTAGAAGAAAACTTGATTAAAACACATAAAAAAAACTAACAGCGTGTGTTTTGCTTGGTATTAAAACTACATATTATACCAACTGGCCACCCTATACATTAGAACACACTGGCCACAAAAGGAAAAACAACACATATATCCAACTTAGTTAGATGACAATAGCCAACTTAAGCATGGTACAAAATGCAATTTAGTTGAACTCACACTGACCATATATGGAAAAAAACACAGAGATCCAACTTGATCATATGTCAGTAGCCAACTTAGGCATGATAGAAATGCAAGTTAGTTGAACCCATTCATCAAAACAAAAGTGCATTATGCTTGCTAGATTAGTAAAACAGGTACTAAAAAGCTATGGTACTAGAACCCAACTTGAAAACAAAAATATTGTACTTCAGCATACTGTGGAGATACCTCAACTACGATGTAGCAACCAAAACACATGACCCTGTTGCTTATTAATATGGTGTAGATGCCCAGCATAGTTTAAATTCTCAAAAACCAACTTAAGTAACATCAATAACCAACTTAATATAGTCTAGTGATGCAACTAATAATGCAGAGTACACAAAAACAACATAAAAAACTCCTACATGAGCAACATGGTGAAGAACACAGACGACATCATATCCATAACGTTGTGCTACAACATCTAGTACTACAACAAAAAATGGCCACAAATGATGATCGTAGGTCAGATCCACAGAGCAGCAACAATCGTAGGTTGAATCCACTGCATGCAGATTTGAATTGCAACTGCGGTAAACACGCATAATTGAGGTCGCATCGCACGGGTTGGGGGATTACCTTGTAGCCGATGAAGAACGCAACCAGAAGAAGATCTTCGTAGCCGAGCACCGCACTGTCGTCCCCGACCGAAATGCCACCGGATCGCTCACCGACGTCGCTGACCAAGCCCTTCCACGAGCTCGCGGTCCTCCCGCGCGCGCTCGGCCTCCCTGCTTCGATGGCCTCGTACAGGCTCTCATCTACAGCGGCGACGAGATCGCGGCTCTCCCGGGGCGACGAGATCGCGCGCTCGACGACCGCGGAGACGAACTCGCAGACCCTTCCGCCAGAGAAGCTCGCGACCCTCTCCGCACGTGTACGCCCTTCCATGGGTGAAGATCTCGCCGGATTATGACGGACGCACGCCGGAATCGCGGGAACCCTAGGCGCGATCCGGGGGATCGGACATGGTGGAAGCGAAGAAATGCAAGGGAGAGAGGAAGAGGAAGACGCTCGCTAACAGGGGACGCCGCTGTTGATTCTAACGCCTAACACTCGGTGTCTCGGACACGTTTCCCCACGGGCCCCAGGTGTAAGTGTGTCGGGTTCCGGGTGCCATGCTGCCGGTCGGGAGGACGTGCGCGGAGGAAATCTGGCTCCGTTGGAAGAGGATCGTACGGTGCAGAAGCGGAGGCTCGTTTCAACCAACCAGCCTCCGTGCGCTTTTTAGCACTTGGGAATGTATATCATGTTGACATTGTCAAGAAAAAAATGTGACTTCTTGAGTACTAGCACCATATAGCACTTTAAGAGGTGTGAGCACTAGATATTTCCTCTTAGAGCCACCCAATATTTCTCCCACCGATTGAATGCCAATGGCGATATGCATGTGCTTCGATGTACCCCAAACCATCGCCCGGAATAGCAGGACGTAGGCCGGCCTCAGTGCTAAACTCACTGTCGTCTACGCTAAACTAAGCGGCACCGGGGAGGCGGCCGGGCGCCGGCGGGTGGGAGCTGCTAGAGGGGGCCAATGGCGATACGGCGCGTCCAAATGATTATCCGAAGCGTCGTCGCTGGATTATTGGCTTCGCGGGGGCAAATAATTCCGTGGTCGACAACAGATCCACGATCCAGCACGCGCATATCCCACAATCCCACATGGCCCGGTCTCCGGCCGGTCAATCACCGGAGTTATGTTCCTTCAGGTTACAGTTACGGCCAGCATCAATACGTACACTCGGCTGCAGCACCTTCTGATTGGCGCGAGCGCGTAAGCGCGAGTCTATAAATTGGCACCCGACCCTGCTGCATTTTCACTCACACTACTCTCACGAGCTCACACTGCATCGAAGCCAAGCAACCAGCAGACGCCAGCAGTAGACGCTAGACTACAAGTGTCTGCTTCGTAGAGTTTGAGCAAGCTCGAGATGGCTTCGTCGTTCCCGATCATCGACATGGGCCTGCTGAGCGGGGAGGAGCGGCCGGCGGCCATGGACCTGCTGCACGACGCGTGCGAGAACTGGGGATTCTTCCAGGTGAATACTATGTAACACGACATGATATGGCATACGAAAATCAACACCAAGCCATGTAAATGTTTCGTGCCGACCTTATGAAGTCCTCTGCTGATTTTGGTACTTGCGTGCAGGTTCTGGACCACGGAATCTCGACGGAGCTAATGGACGAGGTGGAGAAGATGACCAAGGGGCACTACAAGAGGGCGCGCGAGCAGAGGTTCCTCGAGTTCGCCAGCAAGACGCTGCAGGAAGGCGGCGGCAAGGCGGCGGAGAACCTGGACTGGGAGAGCACCTTCTTCGTGCGCCACCTCCCGGAGCCCAACATCGGCGAGATCCCCGACCTCGACGACGAGTACCGCCGCGTGATGAAGCGGTTCGCGGCGGAGCTCGAGAAGCTGGCGGAGCGGCTGCTGGACCTGCTCTGCGAGAACCTCGGCCTGGAGAAAGGCTACCTCGCGCGGGCGTTCCGCGGCTCCCAGGGCGTGCCCACCTTCGGCACCAAGGTCAGCAGCTACCCGCCCTGCCCGCGCCCGGACCTCGTCAAGGGCCTCCGCGCCCATACCGACGCCGGCGGCATCATCTTGCTCTTCCAGGACGACCGCGTCGGCGGCCTGCAGCTGCTCAAGGACGGCGAGTGGGTGGACGTGCCGCCCACGCGCCACTCCATCGTCGTGAACCTGGGCGACCAGCTCGAGGTCATCACCAACGGCAGGTACAAGAGCGTGCTCCACCGCGTGGTCGCGCAGACCGACGGCAACCGGATGTCCATCGCGTCCTTCTACAACCCGGCCAGCGACGCCGTCATCTTCCCGGCGCCGGCGCTGGTGGAGGAGACACAGGCCGGCGGGACGTACCCCAAGTTCGTGTTCGCGGACTACATGAAGCTGTACGTGCGCCACAAGTTCGAGGACAAGGAGCCCAGGTTCGAGGCCTTCAAGTCCATGGAGAAGGAGAGCTCCAAGCTCATCGCCATAGCTTAACAACAGCAGCAACCACCTTTGCTCTGCTCTGCTTCCGTACGTGGCTTCAGTTATTGGTCGAGGACGATGAGACATAGGATGCTTCAGAGTTCGTACGCACTGTACTAGACTACCTGTCACTGTGTTGTGTTGTGTTGAATAAACGAGCCTGCTATATGCGCTAGGCCTAGCTAGGATATGTGTGTTTGTCATTTTTCGCTGTGTTGTGCTGCTTCCGACCAGCATGAGAGCTGTACTGTACCGTATCTGTTCTTATTTCCACAAACATCGTATCGGATGTCTATATTTATATATCGTGATGCCTATCGTTGTGTAGTTCTTTTTTAGTGTTCTGGTTGGCACTTGACAGGGTGTTGATGTGGGAACCGAATTTATCCTTTGCAACAGACAATGGAGAAGACACAGGCCACCGTTATGTGATATCACACCGGTACGTACATCGTTAATATTTTCTGCATCGCTTTTGCCCGACAGCATACTGCAATGCAATCGATATACCGCCCTCGTGGTTCAGCACCCCGAGTGATTGAATTTGGCATGTATGTTGTCCTCCTTCGGACGATAGAGCAGATTTAAAGAGAATCGGTCACGTCCATGCTCAAGATCTCAACTTTGAATAACTTTTGTGATCTGGAAATGGTGCCTTACGCCAAACTGACCTCACATTGGGACTAAGTTCCATAACTTACACTAATAGTAATACTTGAACTCTCTTCCATGGGCTAGTGGTGCATAGCGTATAAGGGCCAGGTCCGGGTTTGAGTTCTCACTTCTCCTTAATGACAACGTCGGGTGGAGCCATCCCCTCCCCTCTCTCCCCTAGTCGTGTTGTTGTTATAACTTATATAATACTTATAATAATTAGCGTAAGTTTGACAAGGCGTTTTGGGCTATCGTACGCATATGCTCCCTTTGTTTGAAATGTATTTTTAACTTTTTTGAAAATTTTGAAAATATTGAAAGAAAAATGCTGCATGTACATCTTCACACCCTACTTGCTGACGAAGTTGATTTAAGAAAAAAATGACTTCTTGTGTGGCATGTGTAAAAAGACAAATTTTGGTGCTAAAATACGATTTTTTACTATGTGTTTTATTGTATTATTTTTTGCACAGGCCATGAAAAATATCAGTTTTATATGAAAGTTTGGATGAGCACATAGAATGTGGATATATACATGCGATGTTTTTCCTATTTTTTAACATACTGAAATCTGTTTATTGATAAAGGGAGCATATGCACCCAAGATCAATCGCGTAAGTTTTGCTATCTGAGAAACTTATTTTCCCCCTTTTTCCATAATGAGTTTGCTAGTTCTAGATTCGTTGAGAATTAATTTAGAGCTCGGTCGACTCCGGGATCGTTGGATATGCATCCTAGATGATGGAAATTTAGATAGGTAAATCTTAACAGAATATTTGTGTGCATGCTTTATATATTTATATATAAAAAACCTAAGAGCTAGAAAGTATCTACATGCACATAAAACTACCTTTTTTGGTTCCTTGGCATGAATCCACAATGTGGTTGGACTTGTGGCCTAGATCTTGAGTCGAGGCCTCACTTGGACGAGCTTTTCATATCTTCATCGGTGTGTGGAAAGAATAAACCAACCTTTCTCTAGTAAAAGCGATGATCATAATCGGTAATATAGGTTGACAAAGTGGAACATTATATGAAGACTGAAAGACTGTAGAGAGCCTTCAAATTTCAAACAAACTAGGACGGTGGCCTTTTTATTGCAAGGACATCGTCTTCAGTGTAATGATTGTGCTAATTACTTATTTTATTTCATAACGCTTTTTCCCTATAATTATCAACTTCATTGTAAAAGTACATGAAGATTTAAACAAGGATAACTTTGGCATTTTTTTCATATGAATAGATGGTTATGTTGCTAAGAAATAAAACATAACTGTGAAACATTTCTTTCCTACTTATAAAGTTTAGAGTTGGTGATAAGTTCACTCTTCCACCAATATTATATAATATATGTGGGATCAACATCTTACCAAGTTTTAAATAAATAACTATGTATAACCATCTAGCATGTGGGGCCATACAACCATCTAGCATGTGGGACCACCAAGAGCTTGAATAAACAACTATAATCATTCATATATGTGGATCCACTAATCATGCAAAAGATATCAATAAACAAAATGCATTATAATCATACATAGAGGGAATTTCTGAAAAAACATATATAAGTATTTGTACTTGTGCTCTCATGGAAACAACATTTTCCCCCTAAAACCGCACACAACTATGTCATGATACCAAGACTCTTCTAAAAATCTTTATACATATGGTATGTGAATTTTCGTGGCGAAGCACGAGCTTGTTGCTAGTTATGTTAAAAATAGGACATCGTCTTCAAGCCCACAAACACGCGCGAGGCCCATGTGCGTGAGATATAGCTAAAAAGTGCGTACGCGACGTATAGTGGTGATTGGTGAACCTAGTGCGTACGGACAATGGTGCACCCAGTCCACCACCTGGCATCCGGACAACAGTTCGTACCAATCCTGTCACGCCAAGGAGGCGACTCCACTCCTACGTGGCAGAACATCAGACGTGGGAGCTCTCCATTGGTCCGCACACGCGTTCGTCTCCTCCTCGCCTGCAAACTTAAATCCGCACCACCACGCCGGCGCCGGTCAGCAGCCGATCGCCGCCATCTACTAGAAGCTTCTCGAATCCCGACTCCGCCATGCGTCCGGCCTTCCTCGCCGCCCTCCTCCTCGTCGCCGCGGCGGCATCCCCGGCCGCCGCACTCTACTCCGCCGGCTCCCCGGTCCTCCAGCTCAACCCCAACAACTTCAAGAAGGTGCCACTTCTCCTCCAGCCCCAGATCGGCTCTCCTCCCATTTGAGATTCTCTCTGAGGCTGATGGGCGTGTCGCGCGCAGGTGCTGAATGCGAACGGGGTGGTGCTGGTGGAGTTCTACGCGCCGTGGTGCGGGCACTGCAAGCAGCTGACGCCGACTTGGGAGAAGGCCGCCGGCGTCCTCAAGGGCGTCGCCACAATCGCCGCGCTCGACGCCGACGCGCACAAGGAGCTCGCGCAGGTGAGCAGGGCCTCTCGTTTCCTTTTGATCTGGCCGCACTCCAGATGTAGCGTCCTGATCTGCTTGATTACCGCTGTGATCTCGGCATCACCTGCGGCGATATCACATTAGTGTTATCGTTTATTAGGGATTTAGGGGTTTAGCTGCTCTTTAGAAACTGGGAGACATTGAAACTGTGCAATTGTAGTGGGTTATGACAGTTTCAGACAGTAAATTTCAGTAAGGTGCTTGTATGTTTTTCTGTATAGTATGATGAGATTTTAATTCTGCTGAAGAAAGGCACGATTTAGCAAGGGCTTACCAGGAATCAAGGCTTATTCTTTTGCTAATACTGTTCTGGGATCCTCCGAGTTGATTACAATTGATGTGATGTTTGGTTTTCCAAATTGAATTGGACAATTGATCAAGCTAGAAATGAATAAGTATGTACTAGTACAAGGCCAATGAAATGTGCAACTTTAAAGCAATATGATGGCAATCTGGCGGTTAGTTGCTAGCTGATCTTCTGTTTCACTTATGCAGTTTATAGGCTTAATTATTTATAATAACACAATGTAAGGGGCTTCCATAATGACAATCTGTAAGTAATTTTATGGAATGTAACTAATACAGCTTATGATGCATGTGTCATTTTTTTTGCAGCAATATGGGATACAAGGATTTCCAACCATAAAAGTTTTTCTCCCTGGTAAGCCACCAGTGGATTATCAAGGAGGCAGAGATGTAAAGGCGATAGCAAATTTTGCTCTGTCGCAGGTTAGTTGCAGCAAACCCTACTTGTCTTGCAAATTTTATTTACTTCCATTAGTTGGCATGATGTATTATCAATTGCATTTTCTCATGTTGCACAATTCGTTTATGCTTTTGGTGTGATGTTTCCTATGCTACTCCACCAGTAGATAAATCCATTTTCTGTATACATTATATAATCATACCGGAAATAGTACTATGAACAACAAGTGCCATCTTTCTGTTAGCTGAAAATGGTGTCTTGGGTAGCCACTCTATGGTGCTACTTAACAAACTTCTCGTAATGGCTTTGAGGCAGTCACACCATGCAGCTTAACTTGCGAAGATGCTTCTTAATTTTTACCCTGCTATGTAGTTTCAGTAATTACTCCTACACTAATTTACCTGTCTTGCATTTCATTTAAAAGAGCTCTGACTTAAACATGCTTCAGTTGGATCATGTGTTCTAATTTTATAGTTCATTTACAATATCTCGTACTATTTTGTACGAATTTGTCAATTGTGTTGCAAAAGATGTGAGCTTCCACTTTTAATGCAGGTCAAGGCTCTTCTCAGAGATAGGTTGAATGGTAAGACAGGTTCAAGTGGCAAAACCTCGGGTGGTGCAAGTGAGAAGAAAACTGAAACAAATGAATCAGTAGAATTGAATTCGAGTAACTTTGATGAACTCGTCATCAATAGCAAGGATCTTTGGATCGTGGAGTTCTTTGCACCATGGTATGTTGCTCAATACCTGTTTTGCTCATCATGTTACTTGATTCTTCACTCATTGTCGGATGTAACAATTTCTCCAAACTGAGAGAAAATTATACACATAATTGTACACAATGTAGTCATCTCTTATTTACTACTCCATCCGTTCCATAATTCTTGTGGTTGCTTGAGCTCAAATTTGAACTAAACCACTGCAAGTATGGAACAGAGGGAGTATATCTTAGGTATATTCTAGCACATTCTTGATTACTTAGTGCATCAGAAGTTTGAGTTATAACCAAACTATAGAACATTAATTTCATGATGTTGGCCGACATATTTGAGGCCTACCTAAGTCGACCACGTGAGCTCACATGAATTTACAAGTAAAGGTGATGTATCCCATTTATCCTTTGCCAACAGAGCCATAGAGATGAGCCTTTTCCTTGGGATCTTGCTTTATTTTGTTCCTATGCTGAAATTCTGTCTGATATCTTCTACTGTTCCGATACGTGTTGTCAGAATTTATAACTTAATTCATTTGTCTGGTCATATTAGACTTTTGGTTTCCTTTTTTTGGTACTTGACTATTAAGAAATAAATCATGTTAACTGAATACACTTTTTGTCTTATCAACTGTATTGTTTTTCTTACTAAGGTGTGGACACTGCAAGAAATTGGCTCCTGAATGGAAAAGGGCTGCAAAGAACTTGAAGGGCCAAGTGAAACTAGGCCATGTTGATTGTGACTCTGATAAGGTATACCCTTGGGATTGTATATCCTCATTTAGCATATTTATCTTCTAGTATTACTTGGTGATCTGTATGCATCCCTTACATTTAGGCCTTTTAAGGAAAAAATAATATTCCAAGCCAATATATTTGGTTAAGTTTAACAATGTACTGGCCATACTAATTAATATGTACTTTCATTGTACTGAAGTGAAATTGTTTTCCGAAATTCCTCACAAGTGAAAAATGTCGCCACTAGTAATATGTAATTTGAAATTCATGCTGAGTTCTTGGCATACCTGTGATCACTAGGGCTGGAATGAAGGTTTCTTAGTTACTATTTATAATGAAAGTTAGCTCATTATTATCACTCCGGGATCACATCTGCAAATTTGCTCATCGCAAAAATGTCAGAGTCTGTGCTAGATATGGTTATATTGGTAGTTTTATCCAAGAAAGCTTTAAGTTGCTAAGCTTGAGGAACACTTTGACAAGCTAGCATGCTCAGCGACTGAGATCATTTGAACCTCTTGATCATTACAAGATGCATCAGGATGACTTGTGGGTTCATGTTGATGAGAGTGTGCTGCATTTGCTGCCTGTCCTTCATCAATGGACTTATCCATGAACCATTTGATTGAGAAATCGTCTACCATTTTATTTGAGGTGCCACCTTACCATGACGATATGATATACTCCCTCTGTGGCGAATTACTTGTCGCAGATTTGTCTAGATACGCATGTATTTATACGTGTTTTAGTGTATAACATGTGAATCTAGATAAATCTGCGACATCTAATTCGGGACAGAAGGAACACAACAGTTTGAATTCAACTCACTAATCAGAAGATTCATGTTAATCACTTCCTCTGTTCCAAAATAATTGAAGTTTTAGGATTTTTCTAAGTCATTGCTTCAAGTCTGACCGAGTTTATAGAAAATATATAAAAATCTTAAACACCAATTTATTTTCATTAGATTCATCATAAAATATGTACTATATAGATTTGATGTTCTAGATATTACCATATTTTTCTATAAACTTGGTCAAACTGTGAGAAGTTCCACCTAGAAGAAACCTAGAACTTCAATTATCTTGAAGAAAGGGAGTACCAACTGTGAATGAATGTTTGAAATTTTCCAGGTAGTGTATCAGTATCATTGGAGTTGAAACTTGACATTTTTAAAGCATTCTTTTATGTGCCACCAATTGATTGTTGGGCCCACAATACCGCTTTAAACTTCTTTCCCAAACATATCCAAGTATAATATTGACTTCTGAATTTTGCAGTCCCTTATGAGCAAGTACAAGGTAGAAGGTTTTCCAACTATTTTGGTATTTGGTGCTGATAAGGAGAATCCGCTCCCCTACCAGGGGGCTAGAGTTGCATCTGCCATCGAGTCTTTTGCTTTAGAGCAGTTGGAAGCCAACGCTGCACCGCCTGAAGTTTATGAGTTGACTAGCCCAGTAAGACTTCATGATGTTAACAATATTTCTGCAGATCACATAGTGAATGATTAATGTTCTAATGTTGAGTTGGCTTTCCTTAGGATGTGATGGAAGAGAAGTGTGCTTCTGCTGCCATTTGCTTTGTGTCTTTCCTTCCAGACATCCTGGACTCAAAGGCAGAAGGACGAAACAAGTATCTTGAGCTACTACTATCTGTTGCCGAGAAATACAAGAAGAGTCCATACAGGCAAGTCTGCTGAACTAATTGCTTGATTTTTCCCCACTACTGTTTTCCTCAATTCATATTCAGAAGAGTACACGGTTTATAATATAATTAATAGTTCTTACTTTAGTGGAATTGATGGAAAAAAATGTGAATTGTGACATTTGGAAGCTGGAAGCACCTAGTTTGTACTTCAGCATAATTTAAATGATATAAGGTCAAATGCCTTGGGCATGAACAGAACTAGGTTCTGCATTTCTAATTCTAGCATCCTCAGACAGTTATTCTAGTTCTAGAAATTCTGGGTTTAGGGGGGGACTGAAAAATTTCAACGTTTATTTCTTTTTGAGACGGATCTTTCTGAGCGAGGATAGCATTGCCTTGCAGTTTTGTCTGGGCAGGCGCCGGCAAGCAAGCTGATCTGGAGCAGAAGGTTGGGGTCGGTGGTTATGGCTATCCAGCCATGGTTGCTCTGACCGTGAAGAAGGGCAAATATGCTCCACTTCGTAGCGCCTTCCAGCTTGCAGAAATTAGGTAAGCCCACTGTGCTTATATCCATATATGATCGTTGTATTAGGTTCATTATTAGGCAGACGATTGACAAAAACGCTGTCACCTGCAGCGAGTTCGTGAAGGAGGCAGGGGAAGGCGGAAGGGGGATAATTACTATGGATGGTGCCCCCACAGTTGTCCAGTCCGAACCATGGGACGGCAAAGACGGAGTCCTCATCGAAGAGGACGAGTTTTCTCTTGAAGATCTCATGGGCGACGACTCTCCGCCCAAGGACGAGTTGTGATCCCCTGATGGTTCTGAAACGATCTTAGGCGTCGAGTAGCCAGACTGTAAATCTGAGGAACACTAATGCTTCACCTGTTATGAATTATTCTACTGTACAATCTGGACGGGACACTTTTTTCGTGATGTTTTCCTCCATACTGTAGAATCGTTTGAAGCTGTAGAAAACTGAAGGTTTGCAAGCAAGACGTGGTGTTTTTGTCCCTGAAATAAAATCAATCCTGAGTATTGTTGCTGGTGCTGGTGCAGAGGACTCAGGGTTATACTACGAGTAGTGCTGTACTGGGTACGGTTCAAACCATTGGCGTACCGTTTGTCCTGCTGCGGATATGATTGGCATAAATGGTCGTTCTGGCCGACCTGTCCACTTCGTCAGGCGTCAGCCTTGCCAGCGAAAGCATGCGTTTTTGTCCAAAGCAGCAGCGTGCAGCATCTCCTGTCTGCTTGGGTTCCACGTGCTTTTTGGGTGTGCGTGCATTAGTGAGACATTGTCCTCTGTGGCGCCGGAGAATTACAAAACTACTTCACACACGATGCTTGGTGTACGAATTTTGTACGACTCAGAATCGAACGGTGGAGCAGCTGCGTCGGACGAACGCGTAGCTGGGGCAACGTCTGGCTGTTGACGTCGTACACGAATCGTACATGAAGTGTCGCCCCGGTCTTGTGTGCTTTAGGGCGCGTTTGGTAGCCTGTGAGCAGTTGCCCTCGGGAGAAGATAGCGACCCGTTTAGATGCCCACAACACCCCTCGGTGCAGGCCAGTGCGCGCGTTAAAGCATCCCTCGCGCACCCTTTGCGCAGGCCTAGTGAAAACGTTCGAATCGGAGGTTTCCCTAGGGCCAGGCTGGGCAGAGGCAAAAGACGCCTCGAAATGCCTCCCAGCCGCACGAGTGGAGAAATCGTGGGAGACGCGGCATAACTGCACTGTCCCCAGTCTCAGTGCAGTCATCGCTCCTCTCACGTCCCATCAACCGCTCTCACCCATGGACGCATCGCCTGCGCCTTCGCCTTCTTCGCCTTCCTCTCCGGTCCCGCGGCCTCCGGCGAGGACCCTCATCATCATCGAATGCGACCCGTAAGACCTGGGCAGGGCAGCGGCGCCGATTGGACCACCCGCAGAGCTGGCGCTCAGACGGCCGTCGCCGTACGCGATGATGCGCGCGCGCCCACGAGAGCATCGACGGCCGCCGCTGCCACTGAGGGAGATCGAGCGGCGGATCTGACGACGGGCAGATTCGAGCCGCCGCCTCTGAGATTTGATCCCCTCCTGTCCATTGATCCTCGCCGACTGGCGGAGATCAATGCGGGTGCCCCCGGCGGCAGCCGGGAGACGGCGACGGTGGTTCACCCTTCTCAGAGGAGGAGGGTTGAGCTGTCCCGTTTCATCCCGTACCCGATTCCGTCGAGCGGGGTGCGGATCGAACCGATGGCGCCGCCGCTGTCGCCAGCTGTCGCGCCTACACCGCCCCATCTCCGGTGTCGGCTACTCCCCCTCCAAGGCGCCAGCAGGTCTTTCCTCCCCCCCCTCCCGCAGTAAGTTCTCCTGTCCCCATGGCTTGAATCCTAGATTGACTAGGGTTTTTAAGGTCGACTAGTACTAGATGGCTTCCCATCGCCGTTTTACATCCCCATGGCTTCAATCCTGATCGACGAGTTCACATGCACGCCTAGCAGTACACATTTGATAGGATCGACGATTTGACATTGGTAGATATTGGTATAAATTGCTGTTAGACATTGCTAGCGTGGTAGCTTGGTAGACATTAGTGCAAATTAGCTATTGGTGTTACCTTGGTAGACATTGCTTGGTACAAATTGTTGTTAGACATTGGTAGCTTGGTAGACATTGATGCAAATTACTTTGGTAGACATTGCTTGGTATAAATTAGCCATTGGTGCAAATTACCTTGGTAGACATTGGTGCAAATTAGCCATTGGTGTTAGATATTGCTTCGTACAAATTAGCCATTGGTGTTAGACATTGCTTGGTGCAAATTAGCCATTGGTGTTAGACATTGCTTGGTACAAATTGTTGTTAGACATTGCTGTTGATGTGGGATCAATCTGCTCTCATCGTGTACAGGACTGGGACGCCTTAGTCGACGGCTACGTGCACCGGGCAGTGGAAGTGGAGGACGAGCTCCCCGAGAACCCCTACATCGACGCGCGCCCAGAAGTTCCTGCGGCGGTCGCCTATCTCAGGGAGCGGGAGGGCAGGTCGACGTCTGGCCGTAAACCTCGCCTGGGACATCACGAGGTCATCCCGGTGCCCCGGCGCTTCTACGTCCAGCTAAGAGAGTGCGACCTTGTCGTCCCTCCTGCCATAGCCTGGGAGGTGTCCAGGATGCTGAAGATCACGGCCCAGGCAGGTGCCACCATCCCGCTGTGCCACAACGAGTTCTGCGAGTACCGCGTCCACATGGAGTGGTTCCAGGGCAAGCTGTTCTTCATGCGGGGCTGGGAGGATATGGTGAGGAGTCTCACTCTGCGGAAGGACGACGTCCTCGTCTTCGAGGTCGACGTGAACTGCTTCCAGTTCACCCTGATCCGAGCCACCTCCTCTGTCCAGCCGGTGATGAAGTGTAAGCTCACCAATGTTTGAAAGTGGTGAGCACATCTCAGTGCGAGTGTCCTTCAGACGGCAAGCAAACAGCGGGCGTTGTGCTCTGCTCGAACAGCGACGGAAACAGCGAGCATCCAATCAACATGGGCCTTTTGGCTCTCTGCCTGCGACCCATGCCACCAAACGAAATGCCAACGCTGGTTTTGGCCCGTTTGATGCGACCCAGGCCCGCAAGCGCCTGAGGCCAGGGAGTCCAAAAAAGGGTGCAGGCTACCAATCGCGCCCTAGGTGGATGGTGGAAATCCTAAATAATTCCACATGATTGTATATGCCAAAACTATACAAGATTGTATCGTACTTGTCGCTAATAGACAATTTTAGATATTCAAATGTGTCTGAATATATCTATGGAAAATAGTGGGATAGCCACCATGATAGCTGTGCATATGCATCTCACCATTGGATCTAGCACATGCAGTACGTTGGTCTCTAATTCTAACACACCGGCCACTAACGCCGTTATATAGAGAGCACAACATGCATCACTCACCTTTTGTTTATTTTCTCCTCCACGTCACCACAGATGCGTTTTTGGTTTTGTTTTTCATTCATGCATGCGGATGTCACACTCGCTTGCTACCACTCACACTCCAACTTTTGTTTTCTTTCCCAAAGTTTTGCCATTGTCTTTTGTCTTTTCTTTGCATGCATGCGAACACACTGCCATCTTTTGAAAACTTTTCCAAAACCTTCTCTCTCCCCCCACAAAGGTTTTGGAAACTTTTTGTTGGAAGCCTAAAGTGTTGTCCCAACCACTAATTAGAAGCATAAACTAGAAAGACAAACGATAATCTGAAGAACGAATCACACAAAAAATGGGAAGTGTGTAATGAAATTGCATTCCAATAGCACCAAAGCAAATGGATAGTACCCCGGTGTTGTGTTTTGGCTTGTCATCTCCTGGTACGCTATCTCTCTCTTTTTTTTCTTTAATATCACTACTTTTGTTCTGAGTGTTCTTGTGATCTAAGAAACTCAAAAGGCAGAGATAGGAACTTTAGCGAACGGGTGGTATGCATCTACCATCTTCTAAGAAAAGAAAACAAAACCTGTTGTTGTAGGCCATGCGGCAAAATTTAGCTTTTGGAAACTTTCCAAAAAGTACAATAGTACAAAGTACAGGCCGGTGTAGCTTTTGAAAACTTTCCAACAACACATGGAAACTTTCCAAAACTTGTTGGTGCATGCATGGCCACCTGTACACAAAAAACAAAAACCACTCTCTATTGGATGGACGGAGACCACTACAAGCTAACGGTGGCATTTCCAAGATGTGATCCTGGTGAGCATGTGCTCCCCATCATCCAACGGCTGCGCTGGTATGCACAGCTAGCCACCCGGCTAGCAAATCCGCGTCGATATATCTATATTAGATATTAGTGATATGCAATAGTAGTTGGAGGGAGTACATGGTTTAGCACAAATTAGCTCAAAAACCTCACAAATTAGAATGGTTTTGGACTTCAGGTGACCGGTGGCATCGAAATCACTAGTCATCTCGCTTCACGTTTTTCTTTTAGTGAAATACATCATAGATCAATAAACTTAGTTACTCGCCGTGATTAGCGTACATCGCGATTTTACGACCAATCTCGTGTGTTATCACCATAACCTGTATAGCTATGTATTTGCGGACATGTCACTATATCGACCAATCTCCATCACTACAGTTTTGCAAAAAGTTCCCTCCTACAAATTTAGAACAAACCAATAGGCCACTAGACTGAGGGCAGGACCCAATAGTCGGGGTCAACCCACCTTCTTCCTCCTCCTTCCTCTCTTTCCCCATCGACTCCACCGCTCCTCCTCCCACTCAAGCTCGCCGCTATAGTGAGGCTGCTTGCACGTGACTGCGCCGTTTGTGCGCGTCCAGCTTGCTTTGCCTCCTCGCCTCTGCCCTCTTCTGCTCGTTCTGAGCTTTCCAGAAAGGCACACCACCCGCATTGCAACGATGCTGCTATCGCCCCCCAACACCGCCCGGACCTTGCATTGGGTCTGTCTCGACTCCCTCCCCCTCCTAGCTGATGGAATCGACACGAGAAGCCTCGAGTCGACGCCATCGTCTTAGTCACGTCGTCCATGGCAACGCCACCTCGCCTCCTTCGCTTCCCCAACCACGACGACACCATCCTAGCAAGCTCCCGGTCAAACAACGGTGGATGCTCAACCAAAGCCTCAAACGGGGACGAGTGTGTTGTGCGACAAAGTCGCAGTGAGCTATGATATTTTTTGCTCTTTTTTGTTTGGGAGTCACATGCCAAATACTTTTTTCGTCAGAAATCACTGTGCCGGCAACCGCCTGCCCGCGGGTGCTGCGAAGCGGAGTTGTTAGCATAAAACCAAAAAATTTGGTGCAAAATTTTGAAAAAACCACGACTTTATGTTTCAATCGTAAAAAACGGTTTGCTCGCAATGTGCGCTGCGCTGATCGAATTAATCTGATAGGATGGGCCACCTGTAAGGCTGATCGTTAAAAAAAACCTTTCCGTTAGGGATCGGGACTGTGCTGGCTGCCGCCTGCGCGTGCCGCGCATTGGCATTGGCACGGCACGCCGGCACGGGTCGGCACTCGGCGCCCACCCCACCCACCACGCCGCACGCTCTACCTTCCCCACGCAGCGCACCCAACGACTCGATCGCACGCCCTGCCATAAAAAATATCGCCGATACAGATAGCCAGCCAAGAGCCGCCGCGTTAGCAGCAGCAGCAGCATCGCGAGGTACCCGAGGCCAGAGCGCGTCGCAGACCCAGACCAGACCCCGCCGCTCCGCATGGCACCCAAGCGCCCGGCCGCGGCCGCCGCGGCGTCGGGATCCGCGTCCGACGCCTCCGACGCCGAGGGCGACGCGGCACACCACCACCACCACCACAACCCCTCCGACACGGAGCGCTCCAAGTCGCCGCCACCCAACCCTAACCCTAAGTCCTCTTCCGCCGCCGCCGCCGCCGCCGCCCCCGCGCCCTCTGCGGCAGGGGCCGACTCCGCCGCCGCCAGATCCGACTCGGGGGCCTCCTACGACGACTCCGACGCGGACGCCGCCGCCGCCCGCCGCCGCCCCGCGCCCAAGGCCGCGTCTTCCCCGCCGCCCAAGCAGCACGGCGCCACCAAGCCCAGGCCGCGCTCCCCCGGCATCAACTCCGACTCCGACGACTCCCACGCCGCCGCCGGCTTCGACACCGACCTCGACCCGGCGGCCGGCGCCGGCACCGGCTCCGACTCCGACTCCGACGGCGGCAACCTCTCGCCGCTCCGCCCCGCGCGCCACCACCCACGCGCCGAGGCCTCCATCGTCAAGCCCATCAGCTCCCGCCCCATGGACCCTCCACGCCGCCCCTCCGCCTCCGAGCCGCGCGCCAAGCGCCCCCGCAGCGCCGCCATCCCGGCGCCACCGCCCTCCGCCGAACAACTCAAGCGGCCGGCCCGCCTCTGGAGCCCCGACGACGAGCTCGTCATCCTGCGCGGGCTCGCCACCTACCGCGCCAAGAGCGGCGTGCTCCCCGGCTCCGTCAACGACATCGGTAAGCTCCACAGCCACATCCGCGGCCAGCTCAGCGTCAAGGTGTCCACCACCCAGCTCAGCGACAAGGTGCGCCGCCTCAAGCAGAAGTACCAGCTGCTCGCCATCCGCGCCAAGAACGGCCGGGACCAGGAGCTGCACACGCCGCATGACCGCAGCATCTACGAGCATGCCAAGAAGGTTTGGGGGGCAGCGAGGGGTGGCGACGGAGGGGGAGGCAGCGGGTACGACATTGCTGGTGATGGTGGCGATAGCGAGGAGTTGCCGGATAGCGGAGATAGCGACGATGATATGGACAGTGGAAGGGATGACCGGTACCGCATCAAGAACCGCAAGCTGAGGCCGGTCGCCATGACGAACGGGAACGGGATCAGGCTTGGGGCTGTTAATAGTAATGCCAATGGTGTCAGGGGGAAGACTGAGTTTGAGAGGGGGAAGGACGCGTTTCCCTACCTGTGGGAGACTGTTGAGGAGCTGTCCAAGGAGCATCCGAGTGGTGCCGCGTTCAAGAAGGCGTTTGAGGTGCTTGAAGGATCAAGAGCGCATGCCATGGAGGAAAAGCTGAGGAAGTTCAGGTTGACGGAGATCAAGCAGCAGCTGCGGAGGATGGACCTGATGAAGGATACTGTGAGGATGGTGCTCGACGCCCTCGAGAGGGCTGACTGAGTATATGGCACATCCATGGTGAGCACCAAACTGTTGAAAGGGGGAAATCAGTTTCTTTTATGTTCTAGATAGAGTTTATGTGGTAAATTACTTACTTCAGTGGACAAGCTATTAAAATTAGGCATAGAACAAGGAGTGATGGTTTCTCCTTGTTATTTTCCATGGATCATTGTAATTTCGTGATTCTTAGGTGCTAACTGTGCTTTATATACTATATCGATCATGTCTATTTTAAATCAGGGTTCATGCATCTTCATTCTAAATGATGTGTTCATATTTTTGTTCTTGTGCTGGATCTTTTCATCACTTCAACAAGCTGGTCAAGATCTGGGGCCGCTGGCTTAGCGCACAGTTAGCAGCAGAGTTTACCTATAAATTTGAACAGGCTAAGGTCATGTTATTGTGCTTAGTGAGAGTTAATATGCACCTTTTATTTTTTTATTTTTAAGGTTTCTTTATTGGCATTTATAAACATGTGTATCTCAAATAACTAATTTTTTAACAGAAGTTGAAGAATGATCTGTTAAAAAAAAAGTGAAACCTCCCCTCTTATTGCAAGTTATTCATTAGTAGAAGTTATGTAGTGATAAATGTGAGTTTTTTAGTTGAACTTTGGTGCTGCTGCAAATACTAGCACACTTGGGAGCAAAGAAAATCACATGTTGTAGTTCAGTGCTTACTCTGCTGGGCTCGTGAAATATTGGCTAGCTATGTGTGCTTATTGTAGCATGTCCCACGGTTTAGGGCATTAATATTACTTAGAAGTACACCTGCTATTCATGTTATTCAGGGTGCATGGTTCAGGACCTCTTAGGTTTATGACAAAGTTGCTCTTACCATCCCTTCTTTAAAGCCTGGCACTTTGGCTTTAATCAAATAGGATGATGTGTTTTGGTTTTGATATATTTGATGGTCAAAAGTAAGATTAGCTTTAAGAAGATTAGCTGAACTTTCATCAGAGAGCGCATTCTTGGAGCGTATGGGATTAGTCTGAAATGTACCTTATGGTCCTTATGGATACCTTTTTTTTTTTTAATGATGGGTACCTTTGTTGATTGTGATATGCGTACATGTTTCTGTCTATGTTATGCGTGCTTCTAAATAGTTCCTGGGTGAACCAGGCTGGTGCCCTTTCACAGTTTTCTCTTCTCACTGGCGTTGCATGCTACTAAGTGATTAGTTAACATCAGTTGATCCTAGTCTCCTGGATTTACCTGTAGTGATTTTTTTCTTAAATTGTCTTAGTTCTTTGCACTCTGTCGTAATATTCTTGATGTCTGTGATGTGGCGACTCGAGTTTTGTGTGGTAAACCATGATAATGTCCAGTCCAACACCACCCTTGAAAAAATGTTCCGTCCAACACCAAATTAAAATGATCAGGTGTCTCCCGATCATTTTGCAGCTCAGTCAGAAGGTTTTTTTCATTACTGACTGGTCGCTGTGCTGTCTTTCGCTGGATAGCAAGCTGAGGCGAAAGTTTAGTTAGAACTCAGCTGGAGAATCTGTGAGCAAACTGGTAGCACATCTGGCCGAAGTTGGTGAAATCTTACACTAGCTTTCGTTGTGCGCTGTATGATTCTCCAGTGGGCAGTGAGCATATTGTGTCGTGACAAAGACCGGCAGTGAGCATATTGTGTCGTGACAAAGACCAGTGGCAATGATCTCAACTTCTTAACATAGATGCTGGCATCAGGCCATTCAGAGTTTGCGAGGAACATTGGGTCTGTGAGTTAGTAGTGTATAATCAATCAACGTTATCTGAATTTTCGTGGGAACCAATTGAACTGGAATTATCTTTGCCGTTCAGTGTCAATAGGCTGAAACTAATCGGACGAAAGGAATTTACGATTGTACTCCCACAGGGGTTGATCTGGAAACTAATGTATGTGCAACCGAGTAAGAGAGGAAATACAGCTAATCTGGGCTTGTAAGGGCCACCATTCAGTTTTCGTGGGCTCATTAGTGTACATTCAGCTGTTCTGCTTCAAATCTATAATAACTATATAGAAGCAACCCACTAAGTTGAATTCTCTCAACATGCAAGCATGCCACATCACTTCGATCAGTTTCAAGTCCATTATCATCCCTTAAGTTTGTTGAAAGTGAAAGTAGAGAACGAGAGACCAAATGGCAAATGATTCAACTGTGTTTTATTCATTATTGGTACAGGTATATATACAGATGAGGGGTGCCACCAAAGGAGGCGGTTCCAGGAGAAGTGGTGACGGTTCCCACAAAGTGGGAACTGCCTGTGCGGGAGCGTGGGGGTTATCCCCATAATTAACTCATGTTAATTATTCTTAACACTCCCCCTAATCACCACATGACCGCACAATGATTCATCATCTTGATTAAATGTCCTCCAAAAACCCTATGGGAAAAAATGGGAGGAGTATGATAGAATATGCTGCTAAAACTCCTTCAAACCCAGTGGGAAAATAAGGAGAAAATGATACAGCACATTATGATTATTGCCTCTGTTAACTCAATATGAAATAAATCACAGAATATAGAGGTCAATAAATATGTCGTATATACTTTCCTAAAAACCCTGATGGGAAAAGGGATAGTATGACATATGATCTTATGTTGATATTACCTCATTAAAAACCTTAATGAGAACCTGTAAAGTAAACTCATCAAGGGAAAAGAGTATAATATGATGCTTTGAACAGGAACAGTTCAGGAAGATACTCCCCATGATTCTTGCAAATCTCGAAGCCGTCGCATACCAATTCCATGAATGTATTTCTGGAATGTTGAAGTTGGTAGAGACTTCGTGAATAGGTCAGCGAGATTATCGCATGATTTGACTTGCAAGATGTTTATTTCCCCACTCTTTTGGAGCTCATGAGGATAAAACAATTTAGGGGCAATATGCTTAGTGATATTGCTCTTGATGTACCCTGTTTGCATCTGTGCAACACAAGCTGCATTATCTTCATAGATAATGGTAGGTGATTCGATAGAACCAATGCCACATGACTGTTGTATGTGGTTTATCATTCTGCGAAGCCACACGCATTCGCGTGATGCCTCATATAATGCGATGATTTCAGAATGATTGGTAGAAGTCGCAATCAGAGTCTGTTTCGAAGACTTCCATGATATGGCAGTTCCACCATGAAGGAACACAAAGCCGGTTTGTGATCTGGCATTATGGGGATCAGATAAATAGCCAGCATCGGTGTATCCAATCATATCAGAGTCCAGATTTCTCTGAAACTGAAAGAATATGCCAAGATCATTTGTGCCTTGGAGATATCGGAAGATATTCTTGACCCCCGACCAATGGCGTTTGGTGGGAGCTGCGCTGTATCTAGCAAGTAGATTCACTGCAAATGCGAGGTCAGGTCTCGTACAGTTTGCAAGATACATGAGCGCTCCAATGGCACTGAGATATGGAACCTCGGGTCCTAACAACTCTTCTCCATCATCCCTTGGTCTGAACGGATCTTTCTCTACGTCTAGAGAACGAACCACCATGGGAGTCTTAGATGGATAGGATTTGTCCATATTGAATTTCTCCAATATTTTCTGGATATAGGCAGCTTGGTGTACCATTATTCCTGAGGGAAGGTGCTCGAGTTGAAGACCCAAGCAAAATTTGGTTTGACCCAAATCCTTCATCTCAAATTCTGTCTTTAGATGATTGCGTGCTTCATCAATATCTTGTGTGTTACCAATGATGTTCAGATCATCGACGTACACTGAAATGATGCAAAATCCAGATGAGGACTTCTTGATGAAGACACATGGGCAGTCATTACTGTTGGAGTAACCCTTCTGAAGAAGGAACTCACTAAGTCGGTTGTACCACATCCGTCCCGACTGTTTCAAGCCGTACAGAGACTTGTTCAGTTTTACACAATACATGTTGCGTTTTGTGCTTGCATCCGGTACAGAGATTCCGTCAGGAACCTTCATGTATATGTCGGAATCTAGTGACCCATAAAGATATGCGGTCACGACGTCCATCAACTGCATGGATAGACGATTTTGCACTGCCAAAGATATTAGATATCGGAAAGTGATACCACTCATTACTGGAGAATATGTCTCATTGAAATCAATGCCGGGTCTCTGCGTGAAACCCTGTGCTACGAGCCTCGCTTTGTATCTCACCACCTCATTGTTCTCATTCCGTTTCCGGAGGAAAACCCATTTGAATCCCACAGGGAAAACTTTGGGAGGTGTTGGTATTGCTTCTGTGAATACCTTCCTTTTATTAAGCGAAGCAAGTTCTGCTTGTATTGCTTCCTTCCATTTAGGCCAGTCGGAGCGTTTTTCACACTCAACGATAGTCCTTGGATCATGATCATTGAGAAGGGTATCAGCAATTGCAGCAGAAAAATAAGTGTCGACAATCATAGACTTACGGTTGAATGATTCTCCAGAATCGGTATAGTTGGTGGATATCTCATGCACCCTTGATGACTCTTCGTGATTTCCCAATACGTGTGAGTCTAGGTGTTCCGATGTCCCAGCCAGTGTGTGCACACTGGAGCTGGGTTGTGGAGGTTGCCCTTCCACTGGGTGTATACTACCCATAAGGTGTTTGTCAACGTTGAGCTGACTTGCATTTACTGATTTAGAGGATTTTCTCCTCTCTCTCCTTTGTTGCTTGCGAGAAGCAGGATCCAGGTCAGAGGCCGTACTACTCCCCCTCTTTTTAGGATCAGGGAGCTGAGTGGTTTTTATTGGTACCTGCACTCTTTCGGGCGCGTTTCTGGCCGATTTCTAGGATTTTGTTACACCTTTTAAATCAGTAAACGAATCTGGCAGATTATTTGCAAGATGTTGCAAATTTATGATTTTCCGAACTTGAAGTTCGGTCTCTTGGGTACGTGGATCCGAGGCTGAAATGGCGATAGCATTCCAATCAATTTCTGGGCATTCTTTCTGGTACTTGAAATCTCCCCCTAATGCCGGAAAATGTTCCTCGTCAAATATACAATCAGCGAGACGGGCTGTGAATAGATCCCCTGTAAGGGGTTCTAGGTACTTGATAATCGACGGCGATTTGTACCCCACATAGATCCCCAGTTTTCTATGTGGACCCATAGATGTCCGCTGGGGTGGTGAGATCGGGACGTACGTAGCACATCCGAACTTACGCAGATGGGAAATACTGGGAGGATTTTCACGTACCAATTGCAGAGGGGAAGTACTGTGATATGCAGTAGGTCGCAATTGGATTAGGTCAGCAGCGTGTAAGACTGCATGACCCCAACACGAGCTTGGCAAGCTGCAATTCATTAACAAAGGTCTTGCAATGAGTTTGATTCTCTTGATTAGAGATTCAGCCAAACCATTTTGAGTATGGACGTATGGAACAGAGTGCTGAACTTCAATCCCCAGGGCCATGCAATATTCATTGAAGGCACGTGAAGAGAATTCTGCAGCATTGTCCATGCGAATTGATTTAATTCGACTTTCTGGAAAATGGGCCTGTAACTTAATTACTTCCCTCATTATCTTGGCAAATGCATGGTTTCGTGTGGAAAGAAGACACACATGTGACCATCGTGTAGATGCGTCAATCAAAACCATGAAATACCGAAACGGTCCAGATAATGGTTGGATGGGACCACAAATATCACCTTGAATGCGTTCAAGGAACTGAAGTGGTTCAGCTTGAATTTTGAGGTGCGAAGGCCTCAAAATTAGCTTTCTTGTGGCGCACGATGTGCACACAAAGTCTGATGACTGAGGAAATTTTGACTCATGCAAATTGTGACCAATGGAATTGCTAGTAATCTTCCTCATCATCCCGATGTCGGGATGGTCTAGGCGATCATGCCAGGTTTGGAATGCATCAACATTCTAGAAAATTACCTTGTAAGCAACATGATCTATGGGCTTGATGTACGTATAGTACAATCCAGACGACAGAGAAGGAATTTTTGCAAGTACTTGCTTGCCATATCCGTAATCCTTTGTGAAGAGTAGATACTCCTCTTTGTTGTCCTCATGGGTTTCAATGTGAAAGCCATTTTTACGGATATCTCGATAACTGATCAAGGTACGTGAAGAATCGGGATACAACAAGGCATCCTCAATTGTCACTTGTGTACCATTTGGGAGGGTAAATATGGCACGCCCAGTACCAACAATTACCGTATCGCGTCCAGCGATAGTCAAAATATCTCCATTCATCTTTTTCAGAGTCTGGAAATACTTCAACTCCCTCAGTATAGAGTTTGTGGTCGCACTATCCACAAGGCATAATTCCTCTTCCATCGGATTGTTCCCGTAGAGAGCTATATATAAAAATAAAGAATTTCCAATAAGAAAACCTTATTTAAATATATAGAATACAATCTTATTATATTAAAGTGCTGATACAATATACATGACAACAATACTTATGTTCTATTACAACATCACACATGGACATAGATACATAAAGTGATCACTAAGGAGATAGTGTGACTAGCTAGTCGAAGTCACCAAACATGTCCGTTGAGGTGTACTCAACCATCATGTTCTCCGTACTCATCGGGTCCTCTGACTTCTGGAGGCTCTTAGTGCTGCTGGGTTCCGAAGGAACATCTTGCGAGCAACCAGCTCCATCATTGTCATGTGGATGAAGGGTGAAGTTGGCTTCAAACCTTTTTCCTTGAGGTCCTTTGCGTTCCTGGGATTGCTGGTAGAGAATGGCCAGATGCTTAGGGGTCTTGCACTTGTTGGTAGGATGCGTGTAGCACCCACACCTATCACAAAGCTTAGTTTTTTCAAACTTGGGATTTGCGGTGCTTTTCCCACGGTCCGAGTTTCTAGGCTTTTTGTTCCGCTTGCGCTTTCGCTTACCATTGAACTTTGATGATTTGCCTTTGGAAGCACCATCAAAATTACGTCCATTTGCGACATTCATATGAACTTCGGGGAGAGGTTGGGAACCAACCGGGCGCTGAGAGCCGTTCTTAGCAAGCAGCTCATCATGCTTTTCAGCCTGAAGTAAGATATGAATGAGGTCGGAATAGACTTGATAGTCGCGAGCACGGTATTGCTGCTGGAGGAGCCTTTCAGATGGGAGCATAGTTGACAAGGGTATAGTTAATAGAGCCCGTTAGTTGAGTACCCCTGAGGCCCGTTAAGCTAGGCCCAGTTGTAATGATAGTCGAATACGAGTCTTTTCCGTATGTCGATATTGTAATCTATGTCGAACCCTACCCGATCCTCGAGACCTGGCCACCTATATATAGGGGTCAGGAGGGGACGGTGTAGGGCAGATTGAAAGCAAGCCAGGTTGAACACCCAAGTTTACTTTCGATACACACCTATTTCGACTAACTTTACCTTCGAGTTCATCCGACGCCCTATCTCCCCGATCCTAAGTCCTTCATCTAGGACATTTGTCGAGTTAACCCCTCGTCAATTGGCGCCGACCGTGGGGACCTTGGGCGTTGGAATCATGAATTCGACGGCTTTTTTTGCTTTTAGCCAATAGCAGTACAGAAGTCGACGAAAATCAAGAGATGGAGTTGACAATCGGAAGCTTAAACATCTTCATCGGACCGTCGGGTTCATCTCGCCTTTCAGATCCGACGAAACAAGATCCGTCGGCCAGGGAGCCCGAAACAACAGCAATGATGGAATATTCTGAAGGCTCTTCCAGCGAGGTAAACTCGCCGGTCAGCCCAGAGGAAGTGCAAAAAGAAAAGATCGCAGAAGACAACGAAGAAAAGGAAAATTTTGACGTGGAAGTCCAACTCGAAGATCTCACGATCTGCCTCGACAAAATCGCAGACAAGTCAACAGATACATGGAAGACAGGATTAGAGCTTTCTGAGGATAGTAACTCGATCTTCTCAAGCTTCAAGGGTAACACCGGCAAACAGTGCCAGGTGCTCGCCATTATAGGAGATAACTCAGAAGAATTCGACGAAAACGATAATCCAGTGCTAAACCCAGCAAATATCGACAGAGGAGCAAATCACCTAGCAGAAGGGCAAACACCAGAATCCCTTACAACCAGGGAAAAAATTCGACTATCAGTCGACGAATGGAGGATAATAAGAGAAGTCGTAGAGCACGGCACGCCAATACCATCAAGTTCCAGTAAAAACTTGCTTTTGGGGTATCATTACGCCCTAAGGCAGCAGGCCAAGCAATTAGCAAAGGAGAAAACAGAGATACAAAGAAGGAAAGATTCAGCCATTGCAGCCAGCGAAGCTGCTCGAAAAGCACGAAGTGACGCATCATACAGCAACGCAAGGAAAAATCGCCGACACGGTTCAAGGTACGACAACCTCGAGTACTCCGACAGGCAAAGTATTTCTAAAAACCTCGACTCGTCCTTCCTATCGGTCGACGAGCAGGGAAACATCCTACCAAAAACTCCTGAAGCAGCACTAGTGGCAGCACAAGCATACCTACTTACAACTCGACCAAGTCCAGGAGATCCTAGAGAACATATGCATAGAGCAGCACTGAACGGACTCAACATGGTAGGCCACAAGCTATCAGCAAAAGGAGAAGAAGCATATCACCACAAGGAAGTGCACAAAGCAAGGTCACCTCGCCGTCACAATAGTCCTCGGCGCAGAAGCAACAAACATCGATCTCGATCGCCATCACCAAAGCAGCACGGTGGAACCCGAAGATCACGATCCCCAAATGAAAAGCGCGACTATGAAGACGACGAAAAAGAGATGGGAGCATCATGCTTTACCCACAGGGTTCGCACGACTCCAGTTCCCACAAGCTACCTCATGATCAGCAAAAATACGATGGATCACAGGAACCACAATCATGGCTTGCAGATTATTTGCAAGCAGTTCAAATATTAGGAGGAACCAAGGAAACAGCAATGCAAAGTTTGCAACTACACCTCACCGGTGCAGCAAGGTCATGGTTGAGCAAACTAGAGAAAGAATCCGTTGGAAGCTGGGAAGACCTCACAAAGCAATTTACAAGCAACTTCAGGTCGACATACAAACGACCAGCATCAATAGAAGAAGTAAAAGCGTGCGTACAGCAACGCGACGAAACACTACGGGCATACATCCAAAGATGGAGCCTCATCAAAAACTCAGCAGTCGAAGTTTCAGACGAAAGAGCAATAGACGCGTTCATCATCGGATTAAGGCGAAGAGACCTAGTCGAAGAGATGGGCAGAATCAAGACGAAAACAGTGTCAGACCTCATGGACACAGCAAACAGGTTCGCCGACGGAGAAGATGTGTGCAACAACAAACGGACGCGATCTCCAGAGGACGACAGAAGAAACAGATATGGAAGTCAAAGGAGACGATCCCAAAACTACGACACCTACGGCTCGCATAGCCAAGTCGCCGCAGGATATAAAGACAACAGCTATCAAGGAAATGATCGCATAAGTTCGGGATATAGAAGCTACGGAAAGGAGGACTATAAGAAGTTCCCTATAAGGGAATCCAGAGAGTACAACCCATCACCAGAAGATATGCTCAACGGGCCTTGTCATATACACTCAACGTTCGTCGACGGGAAACGAGTATCAAGGCACGCAATGAAAGACTGCACAACATTCTTAAAACTGCAAGAAGCAGCAATAAATAAGAAAACCGAAGCAAGGCGACAAGGATTCGAAGGAAGTAACAATCCTCCGACAAAGCAGCAAGGAAACAATGGAGCGCCTCAAGGACAAGACCAGCAAAACCAGGGACAGGACGACGACGAAGGGTATGTACCATCAAAAGGACACATCATATCAATGATACAACCTGTACCCAAGTCGAACAAAGAAGAGAAGAGCATAACTCGACAAGTCAACTTAGCAGTCATATCACCTCCAGCTACAACGGAGTATCTACACTGGTCAGAGCAACCAATAGAGTTCAACAGAGAAGATCACCCTATAACAGTACCTCGGCCGGGAAACGCGCCTTTGGTACTCAAAGCTCAAATCGGCGCGTATGATGTCGACAGAATATTCATGGATGCAGGGAGTGGAATTAACTTGATATACGCGAAAACACTCTGAGCAATGCATATATCACTAGAGTTCCTGAAGCCAACAGATTGTTCCTTCCATGGAATCGTACCAGGAAGTGCCAATTACCCGCCGGGTCGAATAGCACTCAATGTTTGCTTCGGCAATCGACAAAATTATAGAAGAGAAAAGCTAGACTTCGAAGTCATGGACTGGCCATCGCAATATCACGCGATCCTCGGACGACCCGCGTTTTCGCGATTCATGGCAGTGCCTCACTACACATATTTGGTACTTAAAATGCCAGGACCAAGAGGAATAATTACAGTGAAAGGAAGTTTTGAAGTTTCAGATCTCTGCGACAGGGAATTCCACAAGATGGCGCAAAATTTTGGCGTAATAGCCAACCATGCAGAAAAGGCAAAAGGCGCGACTACAGAAGGCGTCAAGCTACTCGAAGGATGCGTCGCGGAGCCCGAAACGAAGAAACCACGAGTAGGAGCATCAGGAGAAGACACAGGCGCAGAGGAAAAAGGGAAAGCCACGACGACATAAGCATCATAAGACAATGGAGTAGAACAATAAAGGCTGTAAAAGCCACGAGTTATACCAGGGGCAATGCCCTCTAGATCCAGAACACAGGTCACAGGCCGGATCTCTTGGGTCACCCCACGTATCTTATATTACAAGTATAAATAAAGACAAAGCGTTCCTCATATTAGAGTTTACGAGTCTTTCAAAGAGAAGATGCGGCAAACGCACGAACCATACAAATGCGCCTTGAGAATAAATTTCAGACATATAGTCGCGAAATAAATAAACTCTCGCGTTCCGCATACACCTTACAACATCGGGTTGTCAGAATCATCTACGCCTAAAGGATCCAGATAATGATACTCGCGGAAAAACGCAGCATCCGCCTCTAGAAGCCTAGCTACGAGTCTTCGAGCAGGTTGTAGTGTGTTCTCCATATGAACCCGAAGGCTAGCTCCACCTGGAGCTAAACTCAGGGACATCATGCTATAATTCAATCTGGGGTGCCACTTGCGTATCCACCCGAGAGCAAAATTGGCACCAGCCACTAAGTTCAGTTCTATCAACCTATGAATACGATGGCTGGATCTGAAAGTATTAAGAAGAAGTGGAAAAGTTGTAGGCAAAGGATTACGGGGAAGCATAATGGAGTGCATAGTTGTGAGAGCTCGCCGGCAACCATCAACTGATTCGCCAATATGCTGGGCACGGTCTTGAAGCAATACAATGGCGCTTCGACGTCGAGGATCAGACCACAAAGTCTCACAGCCAGTCGACATTTTCTCCAAAGCCGCATTTCGCTCAGCAACTCGACGTTCTTCAGCAGCAAAATCTAAACAAGTACCTACAAATGGCAAAAGATGTCACAAAAACAGCAGTGCACAAGCAAGGAAAGGAAGAGTTGAAAGAAAAATCACATCGCAACATCTCGCAGGCAGACTCGACAATGACAAGGATGAAAGATTCGCATTCTTCATTATGAATAACCTTCGCCATCAGACTAGAGACCTTTTCATCAAGGGAAGAGATTTTCTTCATATAGCTACCGGCTTGGCTAGCCTTTTTAATAGCCATCTGTGCCTGACATTTGGCCAAATTTAGGCGAGCCTCAAGGTCAGATATCCTGGAAAAGTACTCTGCGCATTGACAGCATCGACTAGGAGTCGACGAAATCTGAGGATCGAATCCACGGGCAGAGGAAGGAGCAGTAGCATGAGCCAAAGGATCATTGATGCGCGTCGACTGCAAGCCAAAAGGAAAAGAAAGGAGAAACAATTTCAGAGAGGCAGCATAAAACTTCATACGAAGAGGATATATTTACATAAGAGCACAACCCTATGGCTAAGGTTCTCGGGTTGCACTTAATTGAAGTCTTTACATTCAAAAGGAGAAAACTAAAAAAGCTACAAAGAAGCTGAATCTACGCCACCTCAGCATTGTGCTTCGTGGAAGAAGGAGGCGTGGCCAGTTCCTCGCTAGAAGTCGACGGTGGCACTGGATCTTTCGCCGCTGGAGGTGGCGCAGCAGGCATAGCAGAGGCTGCCGAAGGAGAAATCGTTGTCAACAATGCAGGTGCCAACTTCTTCGCCTTCTCGAAAAACACCTTCATCTCATCACGGGTGTGGCTATGGGGGGAGCTAACCCTCCCCCAGTCGAAGTCTGTACCGTGCGCAAGAGAAAGTGCAATAGCACCCTCGGCGCCGCGCTTAATGGACAGACCTTTCAGCTGGAGAGTGGGGTCTTCAGTGGTATCGAAGGACTTGACAAGTTCAGTCAGATTGTCCTTCGGGATTGCCGCCCTTCTCTTCGGCCACAAGCCGGCAAAAAGCCGTGATAAAATGCGGCTAACCAACTCAAAAGTCTCCTGGATAGATATCCAGTTTTCTTCGAGTAGGTTAACTGCATCCATAAGAGGATCATCATCCGTTTGTAAGGACGACGGAGATACCCCGGTGAATTATGAGCAATAGCAAAGAAAAGAAGAGACAGATGTCAACAAATACATCAGTTCAACAGAAGACAAAAACAGAAGACAAGGCAAAGCACTTACTTTCAGCGGCAGTAGACATGGTGTGAAGACGCTCCGCCATGGCTTGCTCTCGCTGAGCATGCTCCTTGTTGGCTTCAGCTAGAGCTTTTTCAGCTTTCTTCGCCTTACCAAGCGCAGCTTTCTGCGACTTCTCAGCATTCGCTTTAGCAGCGGCCGCCACATCATAAGCTTTTCGCGAGGCATTAAGCTCCGCTTCAAGCGACGCAATTCGAGCATTGGCTGTTGCTAAGGCAGCTGCAAAAAAGACGAAAGGGAGTCAGATAATGGGGAAAAGGATAAAGCACAGAAGAAAAGTAAGGACTCGACGTCAAAGTTGTACCTTCGGAAGCTTTCGCAACCTTTAGGTACTCAGCACATTCAGTGCCCAAGGCAACGAATCTGCTCAACAAAGCCTAAAGAGAAAAGAAAGTATAAGAGCGCAAGTGTATGCAAGGAGAATGGGCAAGAGAAAAGTTACTCACATCATGGGGGGAAGATGCGGATTCATGAACGGATCGTAAGGGCACCTAGAGGGGGGGGGTGAATAGGTGCTACTCAAATTTTAATACTTTTTCAATTTAGGCTTGACACAAAAGGTAAATTCCCTAGATATGCAACTAAGGTGAATTTACCTATATGACAACTAGCAAGCTAAGCAAGATACAAGATATAAAGGCAATAAAGGATAGAGGTAACCGAGAGTGGAGCACACGGAGACACGGATGTAATTCCCGTAGTTCCTTCCTTTTTAGGGGAAGTACGTCTACGTTGGAGGGGTGTGGTTGCCACAAAGGCCTAACCAACGCCACAAAGGCTCACCCTATTCTCCAGTGCAAGCTTCCGCCACAAAGGCCTAGCTCACTTTCCACTAAGGGATTCCTCAAGGCGGAACCGGCCTTTACAATCTTGGGGCACGCATCCACAACCGAATTGGAGGCTCCCAAGCACAACACAATGCTGTCAAACAACAAGTAGCAAGATATCAAATACACAAACAAGGTCTTGGGACACAAGGGAACCCAAGACACAAGGGCCCTCAAGCAAATGAGAGGGGAAATCAAATCGCTTCGGTGAGGATGTAGATGATGGTCTTCTCCTTCGATTCTCCAAAGATCAAGAGCTTTGGTGGGTTGAGGGAGGAGATCTAGTTGATTTGGTGGCTCAAATAATGGTGTTCTTCTTCCTTTGGACGAGCTGCTCATTGGGGAAGAAGGTGGGGGTATTTATACCCCCCCCCAAAATCAGACCGTTGCCTGCCAGAAAAGTCCGGCTATAGCCGGAGTTAAGTCCGGCTAAAGCCGGTCACACCGGCTAAAGCCGGCCTCTACACCGGCTATAGCCGGTCTGAAAAATCCGGCCCTGCCGGAAATAGCCGGACAAAAAGCCGGGTTAGTCCAGAGGCGCAGAGCTTCTTCCGAAACAAGCCAGTCCGGCTATAGCCGGTCTGGGGACCGGCTAAAGCCGGCCTTCCTGGCCAACCTTCATATGAAACTTCTCCCAGAGCATATTAGCACCATTTCCTCAATAATTTCCTTTGGGTAATGATAATTATCAAGTGTAACATAGGAAACCCAATATCTTGTGCAAGAACATAATAAAATCCTGCAAAGCATAATCACCACATTAATAGATAATGTATTGTTAACAAACGCCAAAATCAATTAGGCGGGAAATGCTCTTTCAATCTCCCCCTTTTTGGTGTTTGATGACAATACATAATTTTGCATGTTTCAAACGATATAAAATATAGACGGAGCTCCCCCTTGCTATGTGCCTTATTTTGAATTTTGTATTTGAATACAAAGACACATCAACAATAAGAACTCCCCCCTAGATTTTATAATGTGATCCATATGTGCACAAGATATATAATAGTTCAATAGCACATAATCAACAAACATATAATATGACAAGATATATAGCAAGTAGGATCAATAATGATAATCATAAGGTCTACTACACATAATAAGTATATAGTTCAACATAGTAGTAGATGATAAGTTCAACCATGGGACACAAGCGAGCAAGCACACGATATAAGAGCTTGTGACCCAACCAAATCCAAATGGAAAACCACAAATCCAAATGGAAACACATGCAAATAGGACATTCTCCCCCTTTGGCATCAAGACGCCAAAAAGGGAGACAACAACACGAGATCACTCCTCAACGTCATCAAAGTCCTCATCTTCCTCATCATCATCATCTTGATCATCATCTTCTTCCTCTTCATCATCATCTCCATCTCCTTCTTCATCTTCTTCATCAATGTCTTCCTTGCCCTTGGACGTGACTTCGGCTAGCTCCTTCCAATCAAAAGATGAGCCCTCATTCCACTTGCCAAAAGAAAAAGTGTCCTCGGATAGATCTTGCTCTTGGGACTCTTCTTCATGGCTAGCTCCTTTGCCCTTCTCCATAGCCCTCAAACGAGCATCCAAATCTCTTTGCTTCTTGTGAATGTGCTTGCGGTCCACATAGTCCTTGAATTGAGTTTGACGCACATCATTGTTCATGCAAAACAAAGCCCTTTGCCACCACTTGAGCTTCTTCATCTCTTGACCCATTCCACCACTTGGTGGATCCGCGTTCTTCCTCCTAGAACCACTAGCATAGCGGTTGCCACCCAACACATCACTCGAGGAGGGAAAAGCACTTGAGGTGCTAGACACCAAATGAGCGGTCTTCTTGTAGAGCTTGTTGGGCTTGTGCACTTCCAACTCTTCATCTAGAAAATCTTGTTCAATCTCAAAGTCTCATTCAATGCCTCTGTCAATGATGAGCCTCATGATAAATGGAGCATGAGGAGGGATCTTCCTATCAAGCATAGCAATCTTCATCTCCATGAAGATGAAGTACATCACATCGAGCTCCATCCCTTCACACTCACTTCCGGCCTCGAAAACAAGACGGGCATGGTGGAGTAAATGCACAAG